>JAVQMG010000078.1:3490000-4090000 GCA_032878915.1 Castanopsis chinensis
GAAGTGGTATAATAGCAGGTAGAGGCACTAGTTTGTGGTTCAATATCAAGGGTCATATTAACGGGTATCTTTAGGGTAATTATTAATAAACCATTTTAGAAAATTTTGGATATTACTTTTATGGAAAATAGAAAAAGATATGAGGGTATCCAAACATTAATTTCTTTCGTTCTTTTTTCCGTAAAAATTTTCTCAAAATGGTTTACTAAAAAAACCCTTAGCCTTAGGGCATCTATTAACTTTTTCAAAATATCAATTTATCATCAATGTTGGATGCGTAAGATTGTGGGCATCCGTTAGCTTTTTTCAAATATCAATATATCATCAATAGTGGATGTTTAAGATTGTTTGGCTACAGTGGTTTTGTTTAGGGTTGTTTGGATATTATTATTATTATTATTATTATTTATTTTTTTACATTTTAACAGTTAAAAATGTATTAGAAATAATTTACTTTTTTCTTAAAAAAAAAAAGGTAATATTCTTTGGAAAAGTCAATAAAAATCTTCTTTAGAAAAGGATCGCTATGTGCCAACCTTTAACATCGTTTGACCGGGAAAATGGTTATAGAGCAGATTGTTATTTTATTTGACAATTTCAATGAAGTATCAATGAATACTCAGTCAATTCGAGGTAAGAATAGCTTGAAGATTTTCGTGCTCTAAGAGTGGCACCGACGTTAGCCTAAACATTGTTCAAATACAAGTCAGTCTGTGCAATAAAATTCTATTGTGACATGTCAATTTTCTCATACCTTGGAGAAACGAGTACGGGCTACTTTTATAAGCCTTCTATGAAATGTCATTTCTATAATATTAGGAAAACCAAACCTAGTTTCCTTATATGTAAGGAATGTCAATGTAAATTATTTATTTTTTCTTTTCTTTCCTAACAAACAATAAGAGTCCCATGAAGTTTGTCTTTTTTATTTCTTCTAAACCATGGAAAAATCTTTACTCTCCCAAAATCAACACCCACTATGGATTGAATTTTAGACTTCGCTATCTTCAAAGGAGGACAACGTAACATTAGACAAAAAATTCAGTCCTAAGTGTATGTTTTTCAACATAATCTATATATATATATATATTTATATATATATATTAATAGCCACAATTTTAAAAAAATCCAATTAGATTTTAATTGGATTTTCAATTTTGTTAAACGTATCCCTTTTAATTTTGTGCCAAGTGAATTATTGAGTATAAAAATTAAAAAATCCAAATCCAATTGGATTTTAATTAGAGTATAATTTTCCATCAAGTGTCCATCTAATTTTTTAATTTTTGTAGCAAATGAATTATTAGGTACAAAAACCAAATAGTTTAAATTCAATTAAATTCTAAATTATAAACTAATATCATGTATAATTTGAACATTTTCTCAAAAAAGTTATAATTTGAATCATATAATTATGATTGTTTTTAATTATATCTGTGCATATGCACAAAGCTACACACTATTAATAAAATGATGTTTATAACTCTTCTAAGGAAAAAAAAAAAAGGGAAAAGGCTGAGTTTTATTTACGTCTTCCACAATTAAACGCATGTACAACCAATAAGTTCATCCTTCTCCTTTCGTTTTCTTCAAATCTAGATCTACTATAACAATTATTTAAATTGCCCTACTGAGTTTGTTTAGTTTAGGATTTGGTCAAAACTTTCACACCGTAACCATGATTGTCTATAATTTTGTCCATAACTCTGAACGTGCACCAATTACGGCAGGTTGCTCGAGTTTTGTTCTACCTTTCATTCAACCGGTATTATCTTTCGTCTATCTCTTTTTCAGCTTTCTTTGAGATATATATTATTCTTATGTTTCTTTTGTAAATTTTATATTCCACAAATATAATAAGAATTACAAAGGAATCTGTCGTTTTAGTCAAAAAAGAATTACAAAGAAGACTGAAATATATATATATATATATATATATATATATATATGGGTTATTCTCAATGACTTTTATAAGTTAAGGATTTGGGCGTGGAAAATGTTGTATTTTACTTAGGAAAAACAAGGATTATCATATGAGTAACAAACGTATAACGGTGTCATCATTTTATTTTATTATTTAGAGAGTTTTAATTTATGACATTTGCTCTTGATGATATCTCTTTATCATTAGAATAAGACATCAATCGGTTTTTGATGTAGATGGGGTAAATCTCTTATTCAACAATCAAATATTTTACCATTTGCTCCTGATGATATCTCTTTATCATTAGAATAAGACATTAATCAGTTTTTGATGTAGATAGGGTAAATTTCTTATTCAATAATCAAATATTTTACCATTTGAAAATCAAAAAAAAAAAATAAAAAAATTACCATTTGAGCTATTACATGCTTCGAAACTTATGAAAGACTAAATTCTACAGCCCATTAAGACTATAGCCTAGGAGATCTCCAATTAACCCAATTACAAATTAGAAAAACAATTCCGAAATAGACATGTTACTATGTTGGGGACACCATTTTTTTTTTAGAAATGATATATCCATAATATTTTTACAACATTTTTTCAATAAATCCTAAATGGCAGGTTGTTACTGGTTGTTATTGTTAAGGCAAAAAAGTAATTTTAGTGTTAGATTTAAATTTGAATCAATAACAACTAAGCACCTATGATTTGTTGTGAAAATGTTGTGGACATAGCACCTTTTTTTTTTTTCTCTCTCTCATTTAATGACATTGTAAGTTGTAATTGGAATAAAATTATTTTAGCTATTTATTGTTTTAGCTATTTATATAACTACATTTTTACACCACTTTTATAAATACTAATCACAAGATTTATACGCACACACGATCTTAACCGTTTGTGAAAAAAATAATCTATGTAGGCATATTGATTTCGAAATGTTAAGAAAGTGTTCGACAAGAAATGGTGCATCAAACATCATGTTGATTTGAAAGTTTTGATCTAAATCTTCCTAAATTTGAGGGGGCAAATGTAGTGTAGTAAAATAATACTATATAGTGTTATTTTACTATATATATAGTACAAATCATAAAAGTGAGATGCCGATGATTTATGCAAAATAGTTTAGAGTCTTAGATTAGGAAACATATGTTAGTGGTCCAATCATGAGGTTTTGAACGCGTGTGACGACATAATCACGTGTGAGATTTAAGAGAGATTATATTTACATAACATTAATTACGGATTCGATAATTTTTTTTTAAAGTGTTATAAGCTATGGCGTCCGCTCTTGATGATAGTTTTTTATTATCATATTAAGATACTAATTAGTTTTTTGTGTAAGCGGGAATTGAACCCCAAATCTCTTATTTAATCATCTGTGACTTTACCAATTGAGTTAACTGAAACCCATTGATTCAATAATTTGTACACAAAATTAAAATTTAAGGATCATTTTATAATTATCGAATTATAAAACAAATAAATAAATAAAAACAAAGATCATTTTTTGCATCTCAAATGTTTTTGGGATTGTAGACACCATAGAGTTATGTTTTAATCTTACATGAATTACTAGCAAATGTTATAAAATTACTGTTATATGTGGCATGAAGGAATCGATCATTAGATTTGATATAGACATTATTTGACACTATCACAATCAAACGAAAAAAATTAATATATAAATATGAAACAACTATGAAGTTATTGATTTGACATGAGAAACCAAAGGATGTAACAAAATTACTATCTAAATTCCTATTTTAGTGTTAGCCCAAAAAATAAATAAATAAAAGGATAATAATGATACATAGATTTTTTTTAGAGAGTTTCAACCTATATTGTCTGCTCCTGATGATAATTCATTATCATTATATCAAGACACCAATCATTTTTTGGCATAAGCGGAAATTGTACTTCGGATCTTTTATTCAACCATTAAAAACTTTACTAATTAAATTAACTAGAACCTACAAGAATAAAACGTGGTTTATAATGTACCCTTTGTGAAATCTATTATTGGATTCGACATAGATATTGTCTTATATATTTTAAATCTATCGCAATCAAATATAGTATAAAATAGAAAGTACTAAAAAACTGAAGAGTTATTACTTTGACCTTACTAACTAATTTAACTGACATTTAACATCGGTTAACAAAATTACTGTATTGTATGTTAATAGTAGATATAACATGTAAGAAAAAAAAAAAGTACAAATATTATACAATTTCTCTCAATTAAAAAAAGATGAAGAACTTTCTCAAATAATAATAATAATAAAGAAAAATAAAAAAAAGGTCAGTCATTTTTGTCTGCAGTCCTAGAAGCAACAAAACCGTCTTGACCCTTGTCATTGGCTTTTTTTTATATAGTAAATATTGATGGTGGGCAAGAGAGCTTTGTACTTGAAGTATGTGAATTCCACACCATAATTAAGCAAAACCTAGTAATGTACACATGTGAATGCCTACTAGCTAGTACTAGTTCCATGCAAAATCATCCATAGAGCTCAAATCATCATACATTATATCAGACATAAGGCTAGACTCCACAAACCCAAGATCAAAGCTAGAGCCATCAAATGAAGTATCCATGGGCTGATGAATAACCTTATTAGTTACCATCTCAGAAACCTTATCTTTCTCTTGCTGTGGTTGTGTCAGTGTATATTGCTCTCCTTCCAATCCTGGTGCTTCAAAGGGTTCAAGAGTATTGGCACCCCAAACACAATTCTCATGATTTAAGACCCCAAAACCAGATAGGTTCACCGAAGAGGGTGATGAGGAAGAAATATTGGGTGTGCTCTCAACTGATGATACATGAGGGAAACTAGAAAAATCAGTGAAACTCTGATTCCAAACAAGATTAGGGTTTTGAAGCAATGGAGGTTGATCAGCTTCAGGTACTGTAATGATAGGTGTTTTCATTTCAAAGGTGGAAGCATCTGTAAACTGAGAATTCATAGTAAAAACTGAATTGGGTTGTTGATGGTTTGGTGGTACATTGCATGCAACTTTTTTAGAGGCTCTCTGATGAGAAGGTATGAGATTGTGAGTGTTTGGGTCCAATCCTTGTGAGATAAGCTTTTTCTTGATGCATGAGTTCCAGAAATTCTTCACCTCATTGTCTGTTCTTCCTGGGAGGTGCTTGGCTATTTGAGCCCATCTTTACAGCCAAACAAAACTCTCTTAAAATTTACTCCAAACCAAGAGGAAAAAGGAAAAAGAAAAGAAAAAATGATGACCGATATTTATACGTTTAGTAAAGCAGTTTTAAAATCATACTTTTTAAAGTACAATCTTTTTGAAACTTTACTTTTTTTTTTTTTCTTTTTTTTTCTTTTTTTTTTTTTTAGTTCAATTTGTTTAAATGACCCCATTTTCAAAGGGTTTTAAGAAAAAAAAGTCAATACCAAATGCACACTAATTTCTAATGAAAAGAAAATATATGGACACTAATTTCTAGTGAAAAGAAAATATATACTTACTTGTTGCCCACAATCCTATGAACATCAATAATAATTTGTTCTTCTTCTGGAGTGAAAGTACCCCTCTTAAGATCTGGTCTTAGATAGTTTATCCATCTCAATCTACAACTCTTTCCACACCTTTGCAATCCTGCAGCAATCACAACTCCACTTAGCAACCACTTGGGCATATAAATATATGTATGTAAATCTATGGCTGTATACATTTAATTACTTTGTTATAAATGAATCAATTACAGAATACACGTTGTTAATTATGTGTGTTTTGAGAGAGAAAGAGAGAGTTGAAGGAATAATTACCAGCAAATTTTGGGACAGAACTCCAGCTTCCAAGTCCATGGGCGGTGATATATGTGACGAGCTTCTCATCTTCTTCAGGAGACCATAGGCCTCTTTTAACCTTCTGTTTGCTACAGCAGCGATGGCCACCCATCTTTTCGCTTATCGTAAGGGCTTCTTCTTCTTCTTCTTCTTCTTCTGCTGAAGAGTTAGGCTTAGTGTTTATCATGAGGCCCTGCCTGCACTGTTTTAAACTGACCAGTTTCACTATTCCCTATGTACTTGTCAAACACTAACATGTGTTGTTTACTACATGTTTTATATGGAAGCTTCACAACAGAAATGAGAGAGAAAGAAGGAGATGAATGAATATTGTAACTGATGACAAGTACATATATAAACGTTTCCGGTAATATAAGCCACGTGGCAACATATGTAACGAACAAGGAAGAAAGGTTGCCAAATGTGTTTTCTTAAAATGAAGCAAAAATAAATAAATAAATAAATAAAAGAGGTTATTGCCAAATGTGGTTAATGATTTAGTGTTTTTGGTTTTATCAACTTTTTGGACAATTTGGCCAGAGGATTATGATTGAAATACTTTGCAAAGCTCCTCTACAAGGTCTAATGATGGCCCCACTATTTCGGAGAAAAAAATTAATTGAAAGAGAGAAAAATTCAATCACCATATAAGCAAGAAAATTTTATTTTACTACTAAGATTTTTTTTATTGAATATATTATAAATATTTTATTATTTAACATTTTAAATGATGTAGTAACATGATATTCGATGCAGGTTTAAATTTATAATATTTAATTAGAACTACTAATTAAATTAAACTTATTTTAAATAAAGTGACCATTTTCCAATAAAAAGAGAGTTATTGGCTAAAGTATGTTTTATATTTATTTTATTATTTAAAATTTACCACCCCAAAAGCATTTCTGCCCATTATTTAGAAGAAGCTTTTTTTATTTCCGTAAAGAAGAATACTGTTTGCGTAATGAAGACGATAGCTCAGTTTATGTTTCTTTAATAATGGGTTTGGTTTTTGTTACTGAAATCCTTATTCACTAAGCCTTCCTTGCATAAGTCTCCACCAAACCACAGAGAAAGAAAAAAAAAAATCTATGACCCATTGGTCACATAAAGAAAATTCCATGAGAGAAATGTGCTGGAAGTTTAACTTGAGGTGCACTCATGAGGACCACACTCCACAGGGTCTAATTGAGTGTTTTGGTGGCCTTCTCTTCTGCCATTACATAATCACTAGTCAAAAAATGAACCAAAAAAAAAATGACCCTGTGAAGAAATCTTCTTAATCATTCAGTTGTTTAATTTGTCAATCGCTAATAGTAGGTGTTAAAGCTTATGTAAACAACACAGTCATTCTCAAGCCTTTACCAATTATGTTCTTTTAGAAAGAAAAATTTTGAATAACAAAACTAACTGAAATAGTTGGAGATGACCTAGATGGATACTTTGGATAGTGCTCTATGACATCAATGAGAGGTTCTTAGTAAATTAACTCACAAATAATATTAATTGATTAAAATGATGGCTCAAGAAATAGATATCTAACGTTCAATTCCTTCCACATACTCAATGCGTCTGCCTTGATGGCGATTGGTCACATTCCTAGAATTATACTTGTCATAGGGAGCAATATCACCTGTAATTGGAACATATGCAAGCCTTGCAATGTGCTTAGTTAGACCAATAATAAAAATGCAAGTCTTAAATAAGACACTCCAATTCAGGAGTATATCACCTACAATCGATAAATGTGTAAGAGGCGGTCCAATCAAAATAAACAACTAATTAAAAAAAAAAAATGCCAAATGAACGATTCAATAATTACAATTCACGTGAAAGTGTGGAACGTCCAAACATTTTGTTGAATATATATATGTATAAGTGAAGTTTCAGATTGAATAATAATAAGAAGAATAAATAGTTAATATAATACAGTCAAACTCATATCCACTTAAAAATTTTGAATTAAATTATGTTTTTATATGTTATATTCACTAAACTTATCCACCCTAGTCATTGACGTCCATTATTGTCATGGATCAATGGTTGTATGTGCATTTGGCATTGGGGCAACGTGTGAAGGCAAGTGAGTGGTGAACTGGTGATGGAGGATAATAGTGGGAACTAGTTCTTATTAATGGGAGACGAGATTGTTTGATTTCAGATATGAGATTAGATATCTTTCGGATTAGTGTGTTGTAATTGCTAACTTGGTTGCTGAGTTGGCTGAATTTATTTATCTGGTATTTTTAGTTAATGAATATTTTATTTTTATTAGATCATCATCTCTTACACATTGTAAGAATTGCGTATTCACCGATTAGAAGAAAAATGTGGCGCTTGCTTCAACAAAGTCATTGTTTGTGGCTCTTAGTGATTTACACTTCTTCTTTTTTTTTTTTTTTTTTTTTGGCTGAGGCTCTTAGTGATTAAAACCAGTTCTTTGTCCTTTGATTATTTCATTTACACATTTGTATTGTTAAATTATCAATTGTTTTAAACGTTTAAACTATAAAAAAAAAATGGTAAGTTTAATCACTTAATCATAATTCTAAAACTTCCCCTTTATTGTAGGTTTAAACATCCCCTTAATTAGTGGGGGCCCAACAAATAGGAATTTAGTTTTTTAAATGAGAGGTAGATTAAATACAGAGATCAAACTCAAAATCTCTTTCTCTGATATCATATTAAACTATCAAGGAATAGTGAGTTTAATCATTCTACCATAATTCTAACATGTATAAGAAGTTGAAAAACTGTGTTTTGAATTTAAAATAAGCGTTTATAAAAAAAAAAATTATGAAAAGTTATGAGTTTTAAAAGTTTAAAATAGTGAGCACAAAATATTAGATGATAGAATAATGTCAACAATGACCCAAATAAAAATCAATAAAAACCAAAATATGATAAGTTAATTGTTGTGAAAGATGTTATGTACTGTAACATTACTTCTACCTACAGGATATCTCTTTCCCAAAAGTATTAATTAAGCCTCAAATTTTAGCCAATAAATAAAAAGTAATTTTTTTATCAAAGAAAAAACTAGAACAAATAAAATTTTCGTTTGATGTGTAACTTTTCATCTTTTTCATGGGTGTTTTCTAGTGTAGAATTTATTAACCCCCACACAGTGAATCTGAAAAAACACACTCCCTTTAAACTAAACGATTGAAATCAAAAGACAAAATAAGTAGAACAAGACTTATGTATAGTATTTAGGTGTTGCTCATTAGGTTAACCTTTTAAAATTCTATCATGTAGATATTTTCTTATGAGATGGAAGTATATTTTTTAGTTAAGTAGTCACATGACTGAATTTTAAAAAGAGAACTCAAGAAATAGTACCTAAGGTACTATACTTCATTTTTGTCCAAAAATATATATGTAATATTCAATCTCAAACCTCAAATTTTTTTTTTTTTTGTACGATTAGCTAGAAATTTTGCCCCACTCTCTATTTAAAGCATAAAAAAGAAATTATTTTTCTTAAGCTGTACGTAGCTGCTGCACTTCAATCCTTTTTCTCCTCGTTTGAGTCTGATCGTCTGGTTTGTTACTTCCCTAGCTAGAACCGTTGTTACTTTCTTGAACTTTCTCATATTCAAGTTATTTGTTTTACTTTCTCTTTATTTTATTCTTGATAATTACTTTACATTATAATTTATGACATAGAACGTAGGTAAACTCACTTTCATCCACTCATTCATTTAACAAATTGGTTGGGACGTGGAGTAGAATAGGACCATTAATTTATTTTATTTTATTATTTTTAGTAATCATGGAATTACGTCTATACTTACCTCTTAGGGTTTTGATTTTTTAAAATAAATTTCACCTTCTTCTCTTTTCCTTTTTCTTTTTCTTTTTTTTTTTTCTTTTTTGAGAATTTCGTTGATTCTTTATAAAAAAAAAAAATTACTTGAGTACTCTTTTATGGGTCCACATTAACCCTAGCTGTAATTTGTTAACAAATAAAACTATTTGGTTTCTCGAAAAAATAAAGATAAAACCATTTTTGTGAAAAAAAAAAAAATATATATATATATATATATATCAAGTTATCAACATAATTTTTTTAATTTTTTAAAAAAGGCCCAAATCAAAATTATTTCCTTAGGCCCCAAAATACATTGAGTCAGCATTGTATCCACCCAACACTAGCCTCAAAATTAAAGTTTTTTTATTTTTTATTTTTTTTTGAGACACAGCCTCACAATTGAAGCTAATCCTTCATTGTTTCACACTTTTCGTTAATCCTCCTTGTAAGCCTCCCCAAAACAAATCCAATCTCATTGACTGCGACAATTTATAGCACTCAAAATCGCAGCTAAAATTCCATCTTGAAATTTGAGATTTCTTTTTCTTGTTCATCCAAACAAGAAATTTTTCTTCAACTTCCTTACCCAAACACACGTTAAAGGTTTGTTTGTTTGTTAATTTGTTTTTGAAGTTTGTTAATTTTACATTAGGTACTCTCAATATGGAAAATTATTTTCCTTTGTTTAGATTATTGACATGAAATTCTTCTTCTCAAAAAAGAAAAAAAAAAAAAATATATATATATATATATATATATATTACATGAAATTTTATTTTCCTAGTATGCGTAGGAGTACTGGTCAATCACAAAATACCGAAAATGAATAAATTATTAATATTAAATAATGATTAAATAATCAAATTTATTATTTTTAAATAAGTATTTAAACTTTTGAATAACTAGTAAAATTTAAGCATGTCTATATATGTAGAATTTAACATATAATATTGGGTGAATGATCCCACTATTGGAGATCTCGAACTTTAAAATATTCCTTGAGATATGCCATCCGACCTTGGCATCATAAGATAATTTGGGAATATATATATATATATATATATATATATATAAACAAAAGTTTTCATGAATTAATGCATCTCAAACAATAATTAACTTCATGGGCAATGGGGTACACAAGTTACATAATAATTTAACTATCACACGAGGAAAATATGTGGGGTTTGAGTTGGGGAAGCACATTATTGTCCATCCATTACAAGGAAGAATACAAGGAAAGCTTAATCATTTGAAAATAACACATTCATGTCATTAATCTTTTACTTATATGTATCTGTTAATATTAAATTGCGACTATTTTGTAGAATTTTTTAATTTTCTTTCTAGAATAATCGAGTAAAGATTGTTAATCTAGTGGGGACTCCACAATTATCTTTCCTTCACTCATCTTTTACTTCGGTGCCTGAAATCTAAGCAGTGGAAATTTTGATCACGGAATGCATGTGTCACCATATTTTGTGATTTTCCTATTTAAACCCTCTTGTCAATTTGTTTTTTCTCCAAATCTCTTAAGATTGAGATTCTTTAGATTTCTTATAGCAACTTCATTATAAAGTCTTAAAATCGTATCTATGTATTTTCACGTGAGTAAATTAAATTTTATCATTTTGTTGATAATTTAAATAGAATACAAATAGTAAATAATCAACATTTATTTAAATGTTAATGATACAATATTGAAATCTGGTCACTCATTTAAACAAGTATGGATAAGATTTTAGAAAATTCTATATAGAATTAACTAAATAATTCTAATCTAGTTTTTCAAAATACAGCCCCTCTCTCTAAGAAAAATGAGCTCTTATTTTATGTTATCCTTTAATTTTCATGTCAGCGTCTCATATTTTTCTCTTCCCCAATAAATTCTAGCCACTCTCTCTAAAATTTTATTATTATTCTTACCCAATGTACATATCTAATTTTTGGTGTGATAAAATTTCAGTCATTCTATTAAAATTAGTATTTGTGATTATGTTTAATAAAAATTTCAATTTCTTCTTTCCTTTCTTTATTTGAGGGAGGAAACTATTATATAATTTAATTAAAATAATTTCATTTAGCTAATTACATTTGACAACCCGCCAAGTTGAAACTGTTAAGATTTTCAACCTATCTGCCACATTTATAGATTGGTAGGTCACGGATTGGAATTTTCCCAATCTGCTATTAGTAAGTTGGTTAAAAATATTGCCCTCCACCTGCCCAATCCGACTCGTGCACACTCTTAGTAGAAATTGTCTTAAATTTCTTATTTGACGTGGTTTAGGGGTTTTTTTTTTCTTAAATTTTAAAATCATTGTATCAAAGACTTTAAAGAGCTTTTTTTTTTTAGTGTTTGTTTGAAGAGCTTTTAGCTTTTTGTTTTTATAAATTCTTTTTTAAAGCTAAACCTTTTCTAATATTTTTAAAATACAAGTATAATTTAGCAAACTTTTAATAAAAACATTTAATAAATGTCAAACGAATACTATAACTTAAAATAATGAAAACCGACTATGTATAAATCACCAAATTTAGCTTACTATGATTGTATTCCAGGAAAAAAAAAAAAAGTGAGGGGAATAAACAAGCAAAACCGACAATTATGTTAGGCATTTTAGGAAGGGCAACCTTTTACATTGTAATTAGTACGTGATGGTGAAGTTTAAAGATCGAGCTTTTCAAAAGCTATGCAAAAGACAAAGGAGAAGAACATCGTCATAAAATCTAATGCTCTCCATATATGAACCAATTCAATCTTTATCAATTTGACCTCTTTGAGTCTTTTACTTTCAAACCTTTTAAGTGGGAAAAATTAGGCACTTTTAAGACAGTGTTATGACCCACTAATCTCAAAATTATGATTCGTTCTTGCATGACCCTAGCTAACTAACTGTAATTAATTAGTGGTAAATGTTTTCCATATTTAATTAATATGTACTAAATATTTATTTCACTGTTCATGGTGATTTTAAGCATGTGGGTTACAATCATTATGAGCCTTGAACCTAAGTGCAAGAGTTAATGACTCATAATTTGTAATAATTGTGGTTGTTTGTACTTGTTCTTCCATCCAATTAATGACTAACATATTGCAGCCATGCGTCACGTTCATAGGCATTGTACAATAACAATTCTTTTCTTTCTTTTCTTTTCTTTTTTTAAAAAAAAATTCTTTTAATCCTAATTGTCTTCACTTACTCTTCCATCAATATGAAAAAATACCATTAGAGACAACTATTTTTTTTTTAATAATTTTTCACCATTGTTTAGGTAGTAAGTTATAATTAAAGTAATATCATTTTCACATAAATTTAACACTAGTAATATTTTTATTATACACAAATTACAGCAAGTCACATAAACAATTGTAAAAATAACTTGATGTGACAAATAATGTAAAACTAGCAACTTATACTTTCTAGAACAAACATATCGTTAAAATTCAACACAAAAAAAAAAAAAAAAAAAAAAAAAAAAACTAGAGAGTAGAAAAATTCTAGTGAAAATTGTCAAAGCCAATGTTGAAATTGCATGAAATTTGGTAACTTTATGAAAGTAATCACAAGGATCAAATATAAAGCCATTCAGGCAAATTCCTTTATTTAGGCCCTTAATTAGTCATTTTTTAGTCATTTTGAATGCCGTTATAACTTTTAATTTAGAATTGAAAATAAAGACTCATACGTTTTGGGGTGTATCTTAGAAATCGTAAGATTTGATTTTGCAATTTTCTTAATTTTTCAAATTTTAATAAGTTTTCCTATTTCTAGTCTAATTTCGTGCATGCCTAATGCGAATTTGGGTTTTTAAGGGCCTGTTTGGATTTTTTTGTTATCACTCCTCACTCAATTTTCGTTATTCATCACTTAAAATACCACAATTTCCTTTACCACACCCGTTTGGCACCATCACTGAGTTATGTTTTCAACCAAAAAAAACTAAAAAAATGGGACCCACACACTGAAACAATGTCAGATGACTTTTCTCTCTCCTTTTTTTTTTTTTCCTTTTTCTCCTGCCTCTCCCCTTCGTTTTTCTCAGTTTTCTCTTTGTTTTCCCCTATTTTTCTTTGCTTTTCTCTTCATCCATGTTAACACATGTTAACACAACCACCGCCACAGTCATCGCTACAACCCACCACAGCCACAACAGAAACATCAACATCAACAATGACGACAACCTCATAGTGCATATATTCCCATATTTACTCATCCACAACAACTCAATAATTACTAAATACAAACCCACCTACAATTCACAAAGCTGAAACTCAAAAATACAAAGAAATTCCTCAACCCATCGTGGCAATGGAGAACCCACCTACAATTCACAGCAATGGAGAACCCAAGAAATCATGGCACTTGAAGTGGAATAAATAAGATTCACCTCCGATCGTGGCGATGGGGGGTCACCACCGCAATCGTCGCTACAACCCACCACAACCACAAGAGCAACATCAACATCAACAACGGCAACAACCTCGACGAACTCGAGAAGAAAAAAAAGGAATGAAAACCCAATGGAAAAAAAAAAAAAAAAAAAAAAAAAAAAAAAAAAAACCCTAGAAAAAATGCACACCCAAGCCGGAAAGCAACCCACCGATTCAAGACTGAAATTCAAACTGTCCTTCAACACCAAACTCAGATCGATTCAAGCAACCCACCCCTTCAGCCTTGTTTCTTGATTTTTTTTTTTTTTTTGGGTCTAAGATGAGAAAGGCGATAAGGAAGGAAAAAAAGAGGAAAGAAAGAAAGAATGAAAGAACGAACTAAGATGAGAATGGCGAAAAGGAAGAAAAAAAAGAAAAAAAGATCGAACAGAAGAACAGAGAAAGAAGAAAGAAAAGTGGAGGAAAAAAAAAAAAAGGAATGAGAGTTAGTCAAAAGTTGCGGCTGGTGGGTCCCTTGGTGTATATTTAATTACAAAAGTGCTATTAAAAACAGAGTTTTGGAACCTAAAAACACCTAAAATGTGTTTTCAGTTTCCATAACTCATCACTAAAAAATCAGAGAGTTGAGTTATGAATTATGAATGATGGAAACAAAAACTGAAAACAAAAACCAAATAAGCTTCTCAGCTGTGGGACCCACATATTTTGAGTTATGAGTGATGGAAACAGAGTTATGGACGATGGAAACGCAAAATCCAAACAGCCCCTAAATGTTTCCCAACCGCCTTAGGAATGCCGTTGGTAACCCTAGGAGTAATTCTTTTATCTATTTAAGAACATTACTTGTAGTCTCTAAGACAATTCAGTTTTTCAGATTAATAAAATTTCAAAGTATTTCTATTCTATATTTTTAGTAGATTCTGGAAGTTCTTCTTGTGAATTCAAGGGCCATTTTCTTGAAGTAGACTTGATTTGCTTCTTATGGCTTTCCGTCTATGTCAACGAATATTGCTTCTACTTCATGTACAAGTACATAAAGTTTTTGTTGCAATTTGCAAAGCTAATCCCCAGAACAGCCTGTAAGAACGTGTTAAGAGTGGTGTATATTAGACTATTAGTTCAAGGTGAATTAAAACATAGTTCAACATGAAGAAATATATTGATATTATTATGGTTTCACACCTTACTTGTTATATACTGCATGCAAATCTTGATCTACAGGTTTCCTAATGGATTTTTTTCCAGTAAATTTAGGAGTAAATGACTTGATCAAACTTTAATGATGATGGTGTCTCTATCTAGAAAATGTTCTGCGTGGGGCATTCAAAAGCACTAGTATCTAGCTCATACTTCTGCATTTCCTAAAAAAGCCTAAACTTTTAATTATTCTGATTAATTTGAAGATATCATTGTGTATTATTTTCAATACCCAATTGCCAGCTAATGTTTTGTGACTCTCTCTCTCTCTCTCTCTCTCTCTCTCTCTCTCTCTCTCTCAAAAGCTACTTAGGTATTTTCATTTTATTTTCAATGAATAAGATGATGTACTGATCGGTCAATTCATACAGTTACTTGTGCTGCTGTGTCAATGTTTTGTTTGGAATTTGTCGAAATTTCTTGCTAATCCTTTTGTTGGACAACTGATAGAGTGGACCTATAGCTAATCTTCTGTTTATTCCTGAATAATACTCTCTCAACTTAAATAACATAGAATTGGACAATTGTCAACGGTGGTCCTCCATATTGCTCCACATCAGATGACAAGTATTGATGTTGAGAATTTGGAAGCGCAGGACTGAGATGTATCTCATCCCATTGTTATTTGCTAAAGTTGAACATATAAGCCATTTCTGTTAGAACATCCCATTGTTATTTGCTAGACAGGCCAATGGTTTTAAACCAAGACTATCCATTTCTGACAGACTTTGGTCTTTGCAATACATTACTAGACCACCATAAAAATACTCATATATATCAGCCAGCATGTTAGAACAATTAAGCTGGGTACATAAGAAAAAGACACCACAATTTCACAACTATCTTAATAAATTAACTTGCCACTTTATATATGGGCCTACCACAATTAACAATTTAATTTTATTTTAACAATCCATGTGTGAGATGACATACTAATTTGAGAATATTGTGGAATTGTTATGAATTTTTATTGGCCAGTGTACCTAAAAGGACTCGTATTAGAATATTGGTGAGGTCATTGAATTCACAATTTCTTAATAATTTAAACTTTTAAAACAATCGGTAATATTTTGTCATGATAACATAGTAAGTGATCTTAACTCTTGACTTCAAACCCTATTTTCACTTTACCTCTTATTTAAAAAGTATAAAAATCTCACATGTTGGATCTCAATTATTAAGGACTTATAGTTGCAACTTAAGCTTTGGAGACAATTATTGGTTGAATTTATCATGATACCATTCTAGTTCTATGAATGACTTTGTCTCGTGTCTACCTGTTAGTCTTGTGAATTTTATCTGTTAAGGTTATCAACTGCTTGCTTGGTTTAAGTAACCTATTTATTGACTCTGTCTCATGTCCCCTATTAGTCTAGTGAATATTATCGTTAAAAACCATATAATGTTTTCCTAGTTTCCTTTGCCATATATTACTACGTCTCTTATTAGTGAATGCTTTTCTTATACCAATTACTAGCAAAATATTCAACCAATACACTCCTTGCTAATCCAGTTTTTTTATTTTCCTGAATGAAATGCATTATAGATGCAGTCTTACATAATATGAATTCTAGAAGCTAGAAATTTATTAAACTATATCATTATCTTAAGCCAAAATATTCTAACTTTCAGGTTTTCCAACTGTTTGGGCATGTATTTATAACAAAGGAAAAAGTATTCAAACTTTTGTGATGGAAGAAAAATAGAACAGAGCAGATGAAGTGCTCTAGGGGAAATTTAGACTTACACTTCAAATATTCAATATTCTAACTTTGATTTGATGTCTTAAGACGAGACTAATTTGACTAAATCATATTATTTTGACCAATGTCTTAATCATATGATCTGAGCATCAATATTATAGCTCTCTCTCTCCCTCTCTCTCTCATTGTCATTAACACTCATTAATTATGTAAACCTTGCAAGGAGTAGCAAAAATGATGCACACTTCTCCTAGTATTTATTAGACAGTCCTATTCATGACAAAGACACAGATTATCCTCCGGCCAGAAACTGTAGTTGATACTTTGATAGCCTGAGTGCTAGTGTATATGTTTCTCATATAGATGTAAACTTTGGTGCGATAGCTTGGTTGCCAAAAACTGTTTGGCCTGGTGGCCATGTATTTGGCTACAATGGTAATGGAGGAATATATAGACTCAACTATGCTTGATTATAGATAGACTGAAGAAGATGACTGAGCAACTGCGCATAATATCAAAGGCTTGAGAAATAGCAAGAACACTCAAGAGTGCAATGACATTCGTACTACTATGGTATTGTCACAGAATTTTAATAGAAGAAAATTGATACACGTATAAGAAAAAATTTAGGTTGATAGAATTGTTGATATCTCTCTCTCTCTCTTGCCAAAAATAAATAAAATTAAGTGATTCAAAATCAGAATAATAGCATGATACCACAGGTTGTGGATTGTAATGGTTTGGACTCTATCGGTTTGTATTGCGCTAATGTGTGCTAAGTCCTACATATGGGGTGTTTGTAAGTCAATTTGGATTAAATAAATGATTGCGAGCAGCGTTAATTATTACATAATTAGTCCTTTTTAAGTTCTCGTGTAGATGTGGTTAGTGTCTTTCTTGAAACATAACACATCAATTCTCAATATAGTGCTCTACGCTAATTGGGAGATGCTGAGACATTCCTGGGGATTAGTTAATTGAAGCTCAAATATAGTCTGTACTGTATTAGTTGTGTAGTTGCTGTTAGAAAATGAAAGAGTTTTAGATATGAAAAAAATGTAGAAGAAACAGAGTAATTAGGGAAGTTAGTGTGATGACAAGAAAGCAAAAGAGGCAGTTGAATGAAATAGAATGCAAGAGCAATAGTATTACTCCAAATGAATCCAATCTATGCACGGGTGATATTTATACAGTGAAGGTAGATCTCCAAGAAAATTATGCATGTTGTTGACACGATCTTTTCTGGCTTACAAACCCAAATCAATCAACAAGTTTCTGTAGGGAATTTTCACGAATTCCTAAACCTGTGAGAAACAAAAAATTATAGAGAAAACACACGCCAAAGAAAATAATCACACGCACAAGACAGTATTTACGTGGTTCGGCAATTTGCCTACGTCCACGGAGTTGCAGAGATTTCACTATGATCAGGGAAAAATTACAAGTTGCGGCTACGTCCTCCGCTCCATGGACTAAGCCTCAGAAAATCTCCCATTAAAAACCACACAACATTATTCGGGTCATCCACCGGATCATATATATAAAACTAGGCTCCACAAAACCCAACAGTTTCAAATCTCATGGTATATGCATTTTGTACTTTATTGATGCACGCTTGGCCTTGGAGTGCATCCCATGTACCCATTGCTTTTCTTTAATATGGTTGTTTCACTCGCCTTGGTTCTTTGTCATACCAAATTGCTAAAAAGCTCTGATACCAATTGATTCTTAATGGAAAGCATGATAGAGGCTAAACCTCGTTCTAGATTAACGAAACTCTTAAATCAATAAGGATTTCCTTAAATTTATAAGGAAAACCTAAAATCTACTAGAAAACGATAAAAATCTTGAAATTTTTTTAATGAAATTCTGAACTCTAGTTGTGAATTTTTATTTTACATATTGCAAGCTTATTTAAAAAACTCTATTTCATATCTTATTATAATCGGACTCTAATTTAACTAGAAAAGTCTTTAAAACACCTAAAAATCAAGAAAAAAAAATCCTAAATACTAAAATAAATGAAAATTAAATAACAAAAAAAAATTCAAAAATTAATATACGATAAAAATTAAACTCCATGTCTTGTCTTATATCACAAAAGTCTTTAGAAGTAAAATTGATAATCGTTTAATTATGTCCTTATTCATTTACTACTAGTGTCATACCACATGACAGTATCATGCTACATGTTTATCAGTCAATATGAAATAGTTTCACTTCTTCTTGTTGTTGTTAAGCGGTAAATTAAGAAAAGTTATGCCATAAGTCTACAATTATCTACTATACAACTGCAAGACAAGTTTGAATAATACAAACTTTAGATGTTTCTTAAAAGAAAGATCCTGTGGTTGATCCTTTCCCGAACAGGAACCGGTGTATGTTTCAAACTTTCATCCAATTAAACTATAAAGTCTCAGCGGTTTACTACACATAAATTTTTATTGAGCAGCTTCGGTCAATCAATGGCACAATATTTTAATTGAGTCTAATTTCTACCACTAGATTGGTAGTTTCAACAAAAATTAAAAAAAATAATAAATAAATAAAAGTGTTAAGTCTTTGATATTAATTATATGCATGATATGTGACTAGATCTTCATTCTTCCACATCGGCTAGCAACCATTCTTTAATTCACATCCCGTTGAGTTGTGTGATCATTATAAGCAATCTACGTAAAGTGGTGAGTCGCAAAAGACAAAACATGTTCATCATTCATAGTCGAACAATTCAACAAATTGTGAAATTATGTAATTAATTGTGTTCTTAGAACTATTCACCTTCAATTTCGTGGATGACTCTCTTTAATAACACTAGCAGTTGGATTTCTCTTTTTAAGGTCAAAAACTTGATCAGTTTAAGTAACCTATTGTTAATTATTTGAGACAGATCCTTCTATTAACTTTTTTAAACATTGGTACTAATTAAGTCCTTCGTGTTAAATTCTTAATCAATAATTTTCTTGCACCAATGATTAGGAAAATATTCAAGCAATAACCAAGAAACAAGTCACTGTATATTGGTCTTCTTTTTGGATAAGTCTATCTCAGAAGTCTTCACCATATAACAACTAAGTCAATTTCTTCCTAATGACCAATTGCAGTCACTTGAACTCTAGAAATTGAAATTTTTTTAATGCAGTAATACAATCCCAACATGCTGGTTTCCAGCTATTTGGTTATATATTTACAAGAAAAAATCAAAATTTTTAAAACCTTATAAAGAATAGAGGGTATAGATGAAGTATCTAAGTGGATATTGAAGCTTACACTTCAAAACAAATTAATATTCTAAGGCAGAATGTATGCATTACGATATTCTCCAATGTCTTGACTAAACCAAGTGATAAACTTTGATCAATGCCCTATGTGATACTCAACAAAAATATCTTTTTACATTCTCTCTCTCTCTCTCTCTCTCTCTCTCTCTCTCTCTCTCTCTCTCTCTCTCTGTAGTGTTAACTTTGTTACAAGTATCAAGAATTGATCCGCACACGCTTCTCCTTGTGCCCATGACCAATCCTTCACAAATAGAACATTGATTATCCTTTAGCCCGAAACTATTGTAGATTGACAGCCTGATTTTACGCATGCATTTGACCAAGTATAGTTTGAACTTGGTGTCAATGTTGTAGCTGTTATGGAACAAACATGCAAGCCTATTTTTGATTGATGATTGGCATTTTTTTTTTTTTTTTTTTTTTGGGTATAGAACAAGTTATCCACAACTCACCAAAGGCCCATACCCAACTTAATGCCCATGCTAGAGCTCAAACCTTAACTGCTCAACAAAGGCCCAAGCTCCACTTAATGCCCTTTTCATATGTGCATGTGAGCTAGGGGTTGATAAGGTTATTTTTGGAGGGGATTCAGCCAATGTTTTTCTTTCTCTCAAGTATTGCTCAAATGTGCTAGCTTGGACCATATCTCTCATAATTAATGATATTTTTGTTATGTTGGATAGTTTTCATTGGTCTATCTCTATTGTTAAAACATATGCTAATTTTGCTGGCTATTGTTTGGCTAAGTGGGCCTTTTGTTATAACAAGTTTGGCTCCTTCAAACTCTCAAAGCTCCATGATAGTATTGTTGTAGAGGAAGCTTGAGTAGTTTAAGAGCCTTTGTTTTTTTCCTTTCTTTTTTCTTTTTAATAAAATTTTCATTTAGCAAAAATAAAAGTTATAAGCGGAATGAAAAAGTATCTTATAAAATGGTCTTTACAACACCTACTTATCACAATATGTTTGGATCTTACATGTTGTGAGAGGATGGTCTCATGAGATACCATCGTACAGTCTCATGTTATTGGCAATCTTAATGAGTTGCTTTAGTAGTTTACAAAATTCATGCTATGCATGATATCCCAAGTCTTTTAGCCAACATCGGACTAGGGGTTCATCGAAACATTAGACTGGGGATATCTTCAAAAAAAATTTCTTTATAATTACATGATGTGTATGATACGAGAGACTACAGTCTACACATATCTAAGTTATTATTTAAATGTTCTAAAAGCCCTGAATCCATATTAACACCAACCATAAAAAAATTAGGCTATTGGCAATTGATGATAGGATAAAAGCATAGCTTAATGGACATTAGCCGGCCAACATATATATATATATATATATATATATATATAATGCATTATCCTTTGCAAAAGCATTCTACTAAGCCAATGATACATTATCTTTTGTAAAAACATTCTATAATTGCATTTAACTACTCGTAAATTCAGAGGATCCAAGTCACCTCTAGCAATCTAAATACAATGCTATATCTATATAAAAAAATTCAGCAAAAAAAAAAAAAAAAAACACACACACACACACACACACACAAAAGCAACACACTATATTTTGGTTAATAAGATAATAATGGCAAAAATACAAAACTGACCCTCTAACTTTTAACTTTTGTCATTTCAGTCCTCTAATAAAGTCCTTCGTGTTAAATTCTTAATCAATAATTTTCTTGCACCAATGATTAGGAAAATATTCAAGCAATAACCAAGAAACATGTCACTGTATATTGGTCTTCTTTTTGGATAAGTCTTTCTCAGAAGTCTTCACCATATAACAACTAAGTCAATTTCTTCCTAATGACCAATTCCAGTCACTTGAACTCTAGAAATTGAAATTTTTTAATGAAGTAATAAAATCCCAACATGCTGGTTTTCCAGCTATTTGGTTATATATTTACAAGAAAAAATCAAAATTTTTAAAACCTTATAAAGAATAGAGGGTATAGATGAAGTATCTAAGTGGATATTGAAGCTTACACTTCAAAACAAATTAATATTCTAAGGCAGAATGTATACAATACGATATTCTCCAATGTCTTGACTAAACCAAGTGATAAACTTTGATCAATGCCCTATGTGATACTCAACAAAAATATCTTTTTACTTGTTCTCTTTCTCTATCTCTCCCTCTCTGCAGATAATCGCCTAGTGTTAATAAGTGATTTTTTAACCCCAAATTATACTTATACATTTTTTTTTTACTAAAACAATTTCTCAATCATCATGATAGCAAATAATCATTTAATGTAACAATAATTTTTTTAATCCCAAATTATACACACACACACACACGCATATA
Organism: Castanopsis chinensis; assembly: GCA_032878915.1. NCBI lineage: Eukaryota > Viridiplantae > Streptophyta > Magnoliopsida > Fagales > Fagaceae > Castanopsis > Castanopsis chinensis. The sequence continues at coordinate 3,512,453 of JAVQMG010000078.1, forward strand.
CAATTTTTTTTTTTTGGGCCTAAAACAATTTCTAATATCTTAACAACTAAACTTATTATGAAATTATTGTAAAATATTGTAAAAGAAACATTTATTATATAAAATATTAACTCAACAAAAACCAAAAACCCAAACCCAAACATCCCCAAACTCAATAATTAAACGCTCCCAAACAACACCCCTTCCCTAATTCCCATTCCCATACCCACTCTCTCTGTCTCTCTTTAATTCAATTCATAGTGCAAATCTAGGAAAATTTCTCAACAGGTTCGGAATTTATGATTTTCTTTTTCTTTTTTTTGATTCGTTTTGTGAGCTATTTTTTTTGTTTGAGATTTTTTAGTGTATTTTGTTCTATTGTGTTTCTAGGGCTTATTATGTGATTGTGATCTAGAATCCAAGTAGTGCTTGTTGTGGAGATTTTTAATTTTGGTTTTCTTTTGACAAAATCTTGCTTTATCCTCTGTTTGGTTGCTGAGATAATGAAATGAAATCATTAAATCTTATCTATTTTCTTGCATTTTTCCTTGCGACTAAAGACAAGCTGAAAGATTTGCTTTTTTTAAAAAAAAAAATAATAATAATTGTGACCTTTAGTTCAGTTGGACTATTAATTTTTTTTGTATTGGGATTTTGTGATTTGCAGTAGAAGCTTGACGAGGAGGATGATGGGCGAAAGATTGAGAGAGAGAGAGGTGAGAATTTTGTTTTTGAAAAAGAGAGAATGAGTGAAATGGGGGAGGAAAAAAAGAAATAGAAAAAAGGCAAATCACAATTTACCCGTTTGAGGTTTGGTCAAAATTTAAGTTGCCTACCTGTGATTTGAAATTTGACACTTTACCCATCTGAGGTTAGCTCAGTTAGATTTCTATAACCCACTTCTGTTAAAAACAAAACTAAATATGTAATTTTGCTTTACTTTTATGTCTCTCTACTCAAAAACCACAGTAAACATAAAAATACAAGATTAAATAAGATCAAAAACTATTCATCGGAACACTTTCATCATGAAATTTCAAACCACATGTAGTTAACTTAAATTTTGGTCAAACTTCAAGTAGGTAAAGTGTCAAATTTTAAATTACATGTAGACAATTTAAATTTCAGCCAAACCACATGCGGAAGTTGTAATTTGCAAAAAAAAAAAAAAAGAGACTAATTTCTCTCATCAAAAAAAGATAGGTGCGTACTCTGTATTTTTTTTATTTTTTGGTTCTAATTTTTGTTTGGTTGGGTTTTTAAAATTTATTTGTTTGGACTTTGACATAAAGGACGATCTTAGGCCCACCAAACAAAGCCCATCAGTGTTGGGCTCAGCTCGGACCCACTGTGTACCCTTCTCTCTCAAACAGTCACAGAATAGAGCAACATTTCTTCTTGCTGTGCACACCTTCTTTCTTTGTTTTGGATGATGGGTTTTACATCGTATTCGTAGGGTTTTAGATAGTTTTAACGTTTGTTTCCTTGTTGTTTTTGTTTTTTTTCAGAAGTGGAACCACCCACTGATCATTTTTTGAGAAATGAGACGAAGAACACTCGCTAATTTCTCTAATGCCACCAGACAGTCTCTGATCCCTTTCTCTACTTCTAGCGGCGGCGGCGGCGGCGGTCGAGGCCGTGGTCGTGGCTTCGGTGGCCCACAGTTTGATTTCACAGCTCCGGGTAAGCCAGGACCCGAGGTGTCCGAATCCGAATCCGAGTCCAAACCCGCCACTTCACTTCCCGGACACGGACACGGCCGTGGTAGACCCCTCCCTTCTTCCCCAACTCACCCCAACTTCAATTCCTTCGTTTCCCCCATCAAACCACCACCCTCCGCCGCCGGTCGCGGCGGCCGTGTCACAGATTCGGGTCCTAAGCAACCCATCTTCTTCAAGAGACAAGATGGGGTCGGACACGGGAGTGAACAAGGACACGCGTCGGACACGGCTGCTGAGAGTGTCCATGACCGGAATCTCAATTTCAATCTCCCTCAGAGCATTGTCTCTGTATTGACTGGCAGCGGTCGCGGAAAACCCATGAAGCAACCAGTCCCAGAGGAGCCCCCAATCGTCCAGGAGAACCGGCATGCCCGGGCCAAACCCCAACCTCAAGCTCAGTCTCAGCCCAGGATGAGCAGAGAAGAAGCTGTGCAAAATGCAGTGAAGATTCTATCCCGTCGCGGTGGCGGTGGCGGTGAGGGTGATGTTGAGGAGAGCAGTGGAGGGAGAGGGAGAGGGAGAGGGAGAGGTAGAGGTAGAGGGAGAGGATGGGCTAGAGGGAGGGGTGGAAGAGGGTTTGATAGGCGGCGGGATAGAGATTCGGAAGATGGGTATGGTGCAGGATTGTATTTGGGAGACAATGCTGATGGAGAGAAGCTTGCTAAAAGGCTTGGACTTGAGACCATGAACCAGTTAAATGAAGCTTTTGAGGAAATGAGTTCTAGAGTGCTGCCCTCCCCGTTGGAGGATGAAGTTTTGGATGGCATGGATGTCAATTATGACACTGTCTCATGTCCCCTATTAGTCTAGTGAATATTATCGTTAAAAACTATATAACGTTTTCCTAGTTTCCTTTGCCATATATTACTACGTCTCTTATTAGTGAATGCTTTTCTTATACCAATTACTAGCAAAATATTCAACCAATACACTCCTTGCTAATCCAGTTTTTTTATTTTCCTGAATGCAATGCATTATAGATGCAGTCTTACATAATATGAATTCTAGAAGCTAGAAATTTATTAAACTATATCATTATCTTAAGCCAAAATATTCTAACTTTCAGGTTTTCCAATTGTTTGGGCATGTATTTATAACAAAGGAAAAAGTATTCAAACTTTTGTGATGGAAGAAAAATAGAACAGAGCAGATGAAGTGCTCTAGGGGAAATTTATACTTACACTTCAAATATTCAATATTCTAACTTTGATTTGATGTCTTCAGACGAGACTAATTTGACTAAATCCTATTATTTCGACCAATGTCTTAATCATATGATCTGAGCATCAATATTATATCTCTCTCTCTCCCTCTCTCTCTCATTGTCATTAACACTCATTAATTATGTAAACCTTGCAAGGAGTAGCAAAAATGATGCACACTTCTCCTAGTATTTATTAGACAGTCCTATTCATGACAAAGACACAGATTATCCTCCGGCCAGAAACTGTAGTTGATACTTTGATAGCCTGAGTGCCAGTGTATATGTTTCTCATATAGATGTAAACTTTGGTGCGATAGCTTGGTTGCCAAAAACTGTTTGGCCTGGTGGCCATGTATTTGGCTACAATGGTAAGGAGGAATATATAGACTCAACTATGCTTGATTATAGATAGACCAAAGAAGATGACTGAGCAATTGCGCATAATATCAAAGGCTTGAGAAATAGCAAGAACACTCAAGAGTGCAATGACATTCGTACTACTATGGTATTGTCACAGAGTTTTAATAGAAGAAAATTGATACACGTATAAGAAAAAATTTAGGTTGATAGAATTGTTGATATCTCTCTCTCTTTCTTGCCAAAAATAAATAAAATTAAGTGATTCAAAATCAGAATAATAGCATGATACCACAGGTTGTGGATTGTAATGGTTTGGACTCTATCTGTTTGTATTGCGCTAATGTGTGCTAAGTCCTACATATGGGGTGTTTGTAAGTCAATTTGGGTTAAATAAATGATTGCGAGCAGCGTTAATTATTACATAATTAGTCCTTTTTAAGTTCTCGTGTAGATGTGATTAGTGTCTTTCTTGAAACATAACACATCAATTCTCAGTATAGTGCTCTACGCTAATTGGGAGATGCTGAGACATTCCTGGGGATTAGTTAATTGAAGCTCAAATATAGTCTGTACTGTATTAGTTGTGTAGTTGCTGTTAGAAAATGAAAGAGTTTTAGATATGAAAAAAATGTAGAAGAAACAGAGTAATTAGGGAAGTTAGTGTGATGACAAGAAAGAAGAAAAAGAGGCAGTTGAGTGAAATAGAATGCAAGAGAAATAGTATTACTCCATATGAATTCAATCTATACAAGGGTGATATTTATACAGTGAAGGTAGATCTCCGAGAAAATTATGCATATTGTTGACACAATCTTTTCTGGCTTTCAAACCCAAATCAATTAACAAGTTTAAAATATCATGGTATATGAATTTTGTACTTTATTGATGCACGCTTGGCCTTGGAGTGCATCCCAAGTGCCCGTTGCTTTTCTTTAATATGGTTGTTTCACTCGCCTTGGTTCTTTGTCAAACCAAATTGCTAAAAAGCTCTGATACCAATTGATTCTTAATGGAAAGCATGGTAGAGGCTAAACCTCGTTCTAGATTAATGAAACTCTTAAATCAATAAGGATTTCCTTAAATTTATAAGGAAAACCTAAAATCTACTAGAAAACGATAAAAATCTTGAAATTTTTTTAATGAAATTCTGAACTCTAGTTGTGAATTTTTATTTTACATATTGCAAGCTTATTTAAAAAACTCTATTTCATATCTTATTATAATCGGACTCTAATTTAACTAGAAAAGTCTTTAAAACACCTAAAAATCAAGAAAAAAAAATCCTAAATACTAAAATAAATGAAAATTAAATAACAAAAAAAATTCAAAAATTAATATACGATAAAAATTAAACTCCAGGTCTTGTCTTATATCACAAAAGTCTTTAGAAGTAAAATTGATAATCGTTTAATTATGTCCTTATTCATTTACTACTAGTGTTATACCACATGACAGTATCATGCTACATGTTTATCAGTCAATATGAAATAGTTTCACTTCTTCTTCTTGTTGTTAAGCGGTAAATTAAGAAAAGTTATGCCATAAGTCTACAATTATCTACTATGCAACTGCAAGACAAGTTTGAATAATACAAACTTTAGATATTTCTTAAAAGAAAGATCCTGTGGTTGATCCTTTCCCGAACAGGAACCGGTGTACGTTTCAAACTTTCATCCAATTAAACTATAAAGTCTCAGCGGTTTACTACACGTAAATTTTTATTGAGCAGCTTCGGTCAATCAATGGCACAATATTTTAATTGAGTCTAATATCCGTTTCTACCACTAGATTGGTAGTTTCAACAAAAATTAAAAAAAATAATAAATAAATAAAAGTGTTAAGTCTTTGATATTAATTATATGCATGATATGTGACTAGATCTTCATTCTTCCACATCGGCTAGCAACCATTCTTTAATTCACATCCCGTTGAGTTGTGTGATCATTATAAGCAATCTACGTAAAGTGGTGAGTCGCAAAAGACAAAACATGTTCATCATTCATAGTCGAACAATTCAACAAATTGTGAAATTATGTAATTAATTGTATTCTTAGAACTATTCACCTTCAATTTCGTGGATGACTCTCTTTAATAACACTAGCAGTTGGATTTCTCTTTTTAAGGTCAAAAACTTGATCAGTTTAAGTAACCTATTGTTAATTATTTGAGACAGATCCTTCTATTAACTTTTTTAAACATTGGTACTAATTAAGTCCTTCGTGTTAAATTCTTAATCAATAATTTTCTTGCACCAATGATTAGGAAAATATTCAAGCAATAACCAAGAAACATGTCACTGTATATTGGTCTTCTTTTTGGATAAGTCTATCTCAGAAGTCTTCACCATATAACAACTAAGTCAATTTCTTCCTAATGACCAATTGCAGTCACTTGAACTCTAGAAATTGAAATTTTTTTAATGCAGTAATACAATCCTAACATGCTGGTTTCCAGCTATTTGGTTATATTACAAGAAAAAATCAAAATTTTTAAAATCTTATAAAGAATAGAGGGTATAGATGAAGTATCTAAGTGGATATTAAAGCTTACACTTCAAAACAAATTAATATTCTAAGGCAGAATGTATACATTACAATATTCTCCAATGTCTTGACTAAACCAAGTGATAAACTTTGATCAATGCCCTATGTGATACTCAACAAAAATATCTTTTTACATTCTCTCTCTCTCTCTCTCTCTCTCTCTCTCTCTCTCTCTGTAGTGTTAACTTTGTTACAAGTATCAAGAATTGATCCGCACACGCTTCTCCTTGTGCCCATGACCAATCCTTCACAAATAGAACATTGATTATCCTTTAGCCCGAAACTATTGTAGATTGACAGCCTGATTTTACGCATGCATTTGACCAAGTATAGTTTGGACTTGGTGTCAATGTTGTAGCTGTTATGGAACAGACATGCAAGCCTATTTTTGATTGATGATTGGTATTTTTTTTTTTTTTTGGGTATAGAACAAGTTATCCACTACTCACCAAAGGCCCATACCCAACTTAATGCCCATGCTAGAGCTCAAACCTTAACTGCTCAACAAAGGCCCAAGCTCCACTTAATGCCCTTTTCATATGTGCATGTGAGCAAGGGGTTGATAAGGTTATTTTTGGAGGGGATTCAGCCAATGTTTTTCTTTCTCTCAAGTATTGCTCAAATGTGCTACCTTGGACCATATCTCTCATAATTAATGATATTTTTGTTATGTTGGATAGTTTTCATTGGTATATCTCTATTGTTAAAACATATGCTAATTTTGCTGGCTATTGTTTGGCTAAGTGGGCCTTTTGTTATAACAAGTTTGGCTCCTTCAAACTCTCAAAGCTCCATGATAGTATTGTTGTAGAGGAAGCTTGAGTAGTTTAAGAGCCTTTGTTTTTTTCCTTTCTTTTTTCTTTTTAATAAAATTTTCATTTAGCAAAAATAAAAGTTATAAGCGGAATGAAAAAGTATCTTATAAAATGGTCTTTACGACACCTACTTATCACAATATGTTTGGATCTTACATGTTGTGAGAGGATGGTCTCATGAGATACCATCGTACAGTCTCATGTTATTGGCAATCTTAATGAGTTACTTTAGTAGTTTACAAAATTCATGCTATGCATGATATCCCAAGTCTTTTAGTCAACATCGGACTAGGAGTTCATCGAAACATTAGACTGGGGATATCTTCAAAAAAATTTTCTTTATAATTACATGATGTGTATGATACGAGAGACTACAGTCTACACATATCAAGTTATTAGTTAAATGTTCTAAAAGCCCTGAATCCATATTAACACCAACCATAAAAAAATTAGGCTATTGGCAATTGATGATAGGATAAAAGCATAGCTTAATGGACATTAGCCGGCCAACATATATATATATATATATAATGCATTATCCTTTGCAAAAGCATTCTACTAAGCCAATGATACATTATCTTTTGTAAAAACATTCTATAATTGCATTTAACTACTCGTAAATTCAGAGGATCCAAGTCACCTCTAGCAATATAAATACAATGCTATATCTATATAAAAAAATTCAGCAAAAAAAAAAAAAAAAACACACACACACACACACACACACAAAAGCAACACACTATATTTTGGTTAATAAGATAATAATGACAAAAATACAAAACTGACCCTCTAACTTTTAGCTTTTGTCATTTCAGTCCTCTAATAAAGTCCTTCGTGTTAAATTCTTAATCAATAATTTTCTTGCACCAATGATTAGGAAAATATTCAAGCAATAACCAAGAAACATGTCACTGTATATTGGTCTTCTTTTTGGATAAGTCTTTCTCAGAAGTCTTCACCATATAACAACTAAGTCAATTTCTTCCTAACAACTAAGTCAATTTCTTCCTAATGACCAATTGCAGTCACTTGAACTCTAGAAATTGAAATTTTTTAATGAAGTAATAAAATCCCAACATGCTGGTTTTCTAGCTATTTGGTTATATATTTACAAGAAAAAATCAAAATTTTTAAAACCTTATAAAGAATAGAGGGTATAGATGAAGTATCTAAGTGGATATTGAAGCTTACACTTCAAAACAAATTAATATTCTAAGGCAGAATGTATACAATACGATATTCTCCAATGTCTTGGCTAAACCAAGTGATAAACTTTGATCAATGCCCTATGTGATACTCAACAAAAATATCTTTTTACTTGTTCTCTTTCTCTATCTCTCCCTCTCTGTAGTGTTAACTTTGTTATAAGTATCAAGAATTTATCCGCACACGCTTCTCCTTGTGCCCATGACCAATCCTTCACAAACAAAACATCGATTATCCTTAAGCCAGAAACTATTGTAGATTGACAGCCTGATTTTACGCATGCATTTGACCAAGTATAGTTTGAACTTGGTGTCAATGTTGTAGCTGTTATGGAACAGACATGCAAGCCTATTTTTGATTGATGATTGGCATTTTCTTTTTTTTTTGGGGGTATAGAACAAGTTATCCACTACTCACCAAAGGCCCATACCCAACTTAATGCCCATGTTAGAACCCAAACCTTAACTGCTTAGCAAAGGCCCAAGCCCCACTTAATGCCCTTTTCAGATGTGCATGTGAGCTAGGGGTCGATAAGGTTATTTTTGGAGGGGATTCAGCCAATGTTTTTCTTTCTCTCAAGTATTGCTCAAATGTGCTAGCCTGGACTATATCTCCCATAATTAATGATATTTTTGTTATGTTAGATAGTTTTCATTGGTCTATCTCTATTTTTAAAACATATGCTAATTTTGCTGGCTATTGTTTGGCTAAGTGGGCCTTTTGTTATAACAAGTTTGGCTCCTTCAAACTCTCAAAGCTCCATGATAGTATTGTTGTAGAGGAAGCTTGAGTAGTTTAAGAGCCTTTGTTTTTTTCTTTTCTATTTTCTTTTTAATAAAATTTTCATTTACCAAAAATAAAGGTTATAAGCCAAATGAAAAAGTATCTTATAAAATGGTCTTTACAACACCTGCTTATCACAATATGTTTGGATCCTACATGTTGTGAAAGGGTGGTCTCATGAGATACCATCATACAGTCTCATGTTATTGGCAATCTTAATGAGTTGCTTTAGTAGTTTACAAAATTCATGCTATGCATGGTATCCCAAGTCTTTTAGTCAACATCGGACTAGGGGTTCATCAAAACATCAGACTAGGGATATCTCCAAAAAAAATTTCTTTATAATCACATGATGTGTATGATACGAGAGACTACAGTCTAGACATATCTAAGATATTAGTTAAATGCTCTAAAAGCCCTGAATCCATATTAACACCAACCATAAAAAAATTAGGCTATTGGCAATTGATGATAGGATAAAAGCATAGCTTAATGGACATTAGCCGGCCAACATATATATATATATATATATATAATGCATTATCCTTTGCAAAAGCATTCTACTAAGCCAATGATGCATTATCTTTTGTAAAAACATTATATAATTGCATTTTGCTACTCGTAAATTCAGAGGATCCAAGTCACCTCCAGCAATATAAATACAATGCTATATCTATATAAAAAAATCAGCAAAAAAAACACACACACACACACAAAAGCAACACACTATATTTTGGTTAATAAAATAATAATGGCAAAAATGCAAAACTGGTCTTCTAACTTTTAGCTTTTGTCATTTCAGTCCTCTAACTTTTAGTTTTGTCATTTCAATCTTTTAAGTTTCAAATTTTGTCAATTTAGTATTCTGTTAGGTGTCAGTTACTGCTGCCGTTAAGTTTGACCCTTTTTTTTAAAAAAATAATTTTTGTAATTAAAAGAAAATAAAAAAAAGCTATAAAAAAAAAATGGAAGGTCTCCTTCAGTCTTCATCCTTAGCCTCCCTATTCTCTGCTTTTTCTCTCTCTATAGCATACCAAAAATACTCGTGACCAAAACCAAGTAAACTTTAACCTTGATAAAACTTAACTCGACTCTAATTAAACCCACAACAAAATAATATCCTCACTTCTCATCCAAAAAAGCCCTAAATAGATTTTGAAGCTTCTCGAATCCAGCCTCTCACATTGGCCACCACCGGCGTGGTTTTTTCCAGCTAGATTGTAAATGGTTTTGGGCTGGGTCTGGGTTAGGCAAAAAAACTGAGTTGGTTTTTTGTTTTTGGTTAGGTCTAGGTTTTGTTTTTAAGATGGGTTGGTTAGGATCATCTTCACAAGCTATAGAAGGTGGGTAACTCAAATGGAACTGTATTAGGTTTCCTTCTGTGAGCATAGGTCAATGGGCTTGGTGGTGCTGTGCCAGATCACGACATCAATGGGATTGCGGCTCTCTTTGGTGTGGTTTGTTGAAATATTGAGGTTTGGTGGTTGTCTACTTTAAAGCATAATGCATATATGATGGTGGATTTGAGAGAGAGAGACTGATCTTGAGAGAGAGAGAGAGAGATTGGCTTTTTCCGTTTTCCAGTTTTGATTTCAGGGGAAGGGGAACAACGTCGTTCCCCTTACATTTTTTTTTTTTTTTACATTTTTTTATTTTCTTTTAATTATGAAAATTATTTAAAAAAAAAGGATGAATTTAACGGGAGGAGTAACTGATACCTAATAGAATACTACATTGACAAAAAATTGAAATTCAAAGGACTGAAAATAACAAAACTCAAAGTTAGAGGACTTAAATATTGTTTATTAAAGCATTTACAATAGTGGAGCTAAAAGCACCACAAAAAGTTACTTTATCTATTTTACCTACTCACTTTACAAAATATCTCACAGTAGTGGATCTATTTTAGCTTTTAACACAATAAAGTAATATAAACATCACAATAAAATAATACATCTATTACAATAGAATATTATATCCACTACAATAAAATAATATATCAGCTACAATAAACAACAATCACAACTACTGCAACCGCTACCTTGCCACTACCGCTGCCACCGCCTCTGCTACCGACGCCTCACATGATAGCAGATAATCGCCTAGTGTTAATAAGTGATTTTTTAACCCCAAATTATACTTATACATTTTTTTTTTTACTAAAACAATTTCTCAATCATCATGATAGCAAATAATCATTTAATGTAACAATAATTTTTTTAATCCCAAATTATACACACACACACACACACACACGCGCATATACAATTTTTTTTTTTTGGGCCTAAAACAATTTCTAATATCTTAACAACTAAACTTATTACGAAATTATTGTAAAATATTGTAAAAGAAACATTTATTATATAAAATATTAACTCAACAAAAACCAAAAACCCAAACCCAAACATCACCAAACTCAATAATTAAACGCACCCAAACAACACCCCTTCCCTAATTCCCATTCCCATACCCACTCTCTCTGTCTCTCTTTAATTCAATTCATAGTGCAAATCTAGGAAAATTTCTCAACAGGTTCGGAATTTATGATTTTCTTTTTCTTTTTTTTTGATTCGTTGTTTGAGCTATTTTTTTTGTTTGAGATTTTTTAGTGTATTTTGTTCTATTGTGTTTCTAGGGCTTATTATGTGATTGTGATCTAGAATCCAAGTAGTGCTTGTTGTGGAGATTTTTAATTTTGGTTTTCTTTTGACAAAATCTTGCTTTATCCTCTGTTTGGTTGCTGAGATAATGAAATGAAATCATTAAATCTTATCTATTTTCTTGCATTTTTCCTTGCGACTAAAGACAAGCTGAAAGATTTGCTTTTTAAAAAAAAATAATAATAATAATTTTGACCTTTAGTTCAGTTGGACTATTAATTTTTTTTGTATTAGGATTTTGTGATTTGCAGTAAAAGCTTGACGAGGAGGATGATGGGCGAAAGATTGAGAGAGAGAGAAGTGAGAGTTTTGTTTTTGAAAAAGAGAGAATGAGTGAAATGGGGGAGGAAAAAAAGAAATAGAAAAAAGGCAAATCACAATTTACCCGTTTGAGGTTTGGTCGAAATTTAAGTTGTCTACATGTGGTTTGAAATTTGACACTTTACCCATCTGAGGTTAGCTCAGTTAGATTTCTATAACCCACTTCTGTTAAAAACAAAGCTAAATATGTAATTTTGCTTCACTTTTATGTCTCTCTACTCAAAAACCACAATAAACATAAAGATACAAGATTAAATAAGATCAAAAACTATTCATTGGAACACTTTCATCATGAAATTTCAAACCACATGTAATTAACTTAAATTTTGGTCAAACTTCAAGTAGGTAAAGTGTCAAATTTTAAATTACAGGTAGACAATTTAAATTTCAGCCAAACCACATGCGTAAGTTGTAATTTGCAAAAAAAAAAAAAAAAAAGACTAATTTCTCTCATCAAAAAAAGATAGGTGCGTACTCTGTATTTTTTTATTTTATTTTTTGGTTCTAATTTTTGTTTGGTTGGGTTTTGAAAATTTATTTATTTGGACTTTGAAATAAAGGACGATCTGAGGCCCACCATACAAAGCCCATCAGTGTTGGGCTCAGCTCGGACCCACTGTGTACCCTTCTCTCTCAAACAGTCACAGAATAGAGCAACATTTCTTCTTGCTGTGCACACTTTCTTTCTTTGTTTTGGATGATGGGTTTTACATCGTATTCGTAGGGTTTTAGATAGTTTTAACGTTTGTTTCCTTGTTGTTTTTGTTTTTTTTCAGAAGTGGAACCACCCACTGATCATTTTTTGAGAAATGAGACGAAGAACACTCGCTAATTTCTCTAATGCCACCAGACAGTCTCTGATCCCTTTCTCTACTTCTAGCGGCGGCGGCGGCGGCGGTCGAGGCCGTGGTCGTGGCTTCGGTGGCCCACAGTTTGATTTCACAGCTCCGGGTAAGCCAGTACCCGAGGTGTCCGAATCCGAATCCGAGTCCAAACCCGAAACTTCACTTCCCGGACACGGACACGGCCGTGGTAGACCCCTCCCTTCTTCCCCAACTCTCCCCAACTTCAATTCCTTCGTTTCCTCCATCAAACCACCACCCTCCGCCGCCGGTCGCGGCGGCCGTGTCACAGATTCGGGTCCTAAGCAACCCATCTTCTTCAAGAGACAAGATGGTGTCGGACACGGGAATGAACAAGGACACGCGTCGGACACGGCTGCTGAGAGTGTCCATGACCGGAATCTCAATTTCAATCTCCCTCAGAGCATTGTCTCTGTATTGACTGGCAGCGGTCGCGGAAAACCCATGAAGCAGCTAGTCCCAGAGGAGCCCCCAATCGTCCAGGAGAACCGGCATGCCCGGGCCAAACCCCAACCTCAAGCTCAGTCTCTGTATTAGTGAATGCTTTTCTTATACCAATTACTAGCAAAATATTCAACCAATACACTCCTTGCTAATCCAGTTTTTTTATTTTCCTGAATGCAATGCATTATAGATGCAGTCTTACATAATATGAATTCTAGAAGCTAGAAATTTATTAAACTATATCATTATCTTAAGCCAAAATATTCTAACTTTCAGGTTTTCCAATTGTTTGAGCATGTATTTATAACAAAGGAAAAAGTATTCAAACTTTTGTGATGGAAGAAAAATAGAACAGAGCAGATGAAGTGCTCTAGGAGAAATTTATACTTACACTTCAAATATTCAATATTCTAACTTTGATTTGATGTCTTAAGACGAGACTAATTTGACTAAATCATATTATTTCGACCAATGTCTTAATCATATGATCTGAGCATCAATATTATATCTCTCTCTCTCCCTCTCTCTCTCATTGTCATTAACACTCATTAATTATGTAAACCTTGCAAGGAGTAGCAAAAATGATGCACACTTCTCCTAGTATTTATTAGACAGTCCTATTCATGACAAAGACACAGATTATCCTCCGGCCAGAAACTGTAGTTGATACTTTGATAGCTTGAGTGCCAGTGTATATGTTTCTCATATAGATGTAAACTTTGGTGCGATAGCTTGGTTGCCAAAAACTGTTTGGCCTGGTGGCCATGTATTTGGCTACAATGGTAAGGAGATATATATAGACTCAACTATGCTTGATTATAGATAGACTGAAGAAGATGACTGAGCAATTGCGCATAATATCAAAGGCTTGAGAAATAGCAAGAACACTCAAGAGTGCAATGACATTCGTACTACTATGGTATTGTCACAGAATTTTAATAGAACAAAATTGATACACGTATAAGAAAAAATTTAGGTTGATAGAATTGTTGATATCTCTCTCTCTTTCTTGCCAAAAATAAATAAAATTAAGTGATTCAAAATCAGAATAATAGCATGATACCACAGGTTGTGGATTGTAATGGTTTGGACTCTATCAGTTTGTATTGCGCTAATGTGTGCTAAGTCCTACATATGGGGTGTTTGTAAGTCAATTTGGGTTAAATAAATGATTGCGAGCAGCGTTAATTATTACATAATTAGTCCTTTTTAAGTTCTCGTGTAGATGTGATTAGTGTCTTTCTTGAAACATAACACATCAATTCTCAGTATAGTGCTCTACGCTAATTGGGAGATGCTGAGACATTCCTGGGGATTAGTTAATTGAAGCTCAAATATAGTCTGTACTGTATTAGTTGTGTAGTTGCTGTTAGAAAATGAAAGAGTTTTAGATATGAAAAAAATGTAGAAGAAACAGAGTAATTAGGGAAGTTAGTGTGATGACAAGAAAGAAGAAAAAGAGGCAGTTGAGTGAAATAGAATGCAAGAGAAATAGTATTACTCCATATGAATTCAATCTATACAAGGGTAATATTTATACAGTGAAGGTAGATCTCCGAGAAAATTATGCATATTGTTGACACGATCTTTTCTGGCTTTCAAACCCAAATCAATTAACAAGTTTAAAATATCATGGTATATGAATTTTGTACTTTATTGATGCACGCTTGGCCTTGGAGTGCATCCCAAGTGCCCGTTGCTTTTCTTTAATATGGTTGTTTCACTCGCCTTGGTTCTTTGTCATACCAAATTGCTAAAAAACTCTGATACCAATTGATTCTTAATGGAAAGCATGATAGAGGCTAAACCTCGTTCTAGATTAATGAAACTCTTAAATCAATAAGGATTTCCTTAAATTTATAAGGAAAACCTAAAATCTACTAGAAAACGATAAAAATCTTGAAATTTTTTTAATGAAATTCTGAACTCTAGTTGTGAATTTTTATTTTACATATTGCAAGCTTATTTAAAAAACTCTATTTCATATCTTATTATAATCGGACTCTAATTTAACTAGAAAAGTCTTTAAAACACCTAAAAATCAAGAAAAAAAAATCCTAAATACTAAAATAAATGAAAATTAAATAACAAAAAAAATTCAAAAATTAATATACGATAAAAATTAAACTCCAGGTCTTGTCTTATATCACAAAAGTCTTTAGAAGTAAAATTGATAATCGTTTAATTATGTCCTTATTCATTTACTACTAGTGTTATACCACATGACAGTATCATGCTACATGTTTATCAGTCAATATGAAATAGTTTCACTTCTTCTTCTTCTTGTTAAGCGGTAAATTAAGAAAAGTTATGCCATAAGTCTACAATTATCTACTATACAACTGCAAGACAAGTTTGAATAATACAAACTTTAGATATTTCTTAAAAGAAAGATCCTATGGTTGATCCTTTCCCGAATAGGAACTGGTGTACGTTTCAAACTTTCATCCAATTAAACTATAAAGTCTCAGCGGTTTACTACACGTAAATTTTTATTGAGCAGCTTCGGTCAATCAATGGCACAATATTTTAATTAAGTCTAATATCCGTTTCTACCACTAGATTGGTAGTTTCAACAAAAATTAAAAAAAATAATAAATAAATAAAAGTGTTAAGTCTTTGATATTAATTATATGCATGATATGTGACTAGATCTTCATTCTTCCACATCGGCTAGCAACCATTCTTTAATTCACATCCCGTTGAGTTGTGTGATCATTAAAAGCAATCTACGTAAAGTGGTGAGTCACAAAAGACAAAACATGTTCATCATTCATAGTCGAACAATTCAACAAATTGTGAAATTATGTAATTAATTGTATTCTTAGAACTATTCACCTTCAATTTCGTGGATGACTCTCTTTAATAACACTAGCAGTTGGATTTCTCTTTTTAAGGTCAAAAACTTGATCAGTTTAAGTAACCTATTGTTAATTATTTGAGACAGATCCTTCTATTAACTTTTTTAAACATTGGTACTAATTAAGTCCTTCGTGTTAAATTCTTAATCAATAATTTTCTTGCACCAATGATTAGGAAAATATTCAAGCAATAACCAAGAAACATGTCACTGTATATTGGTCTTCTTTTTGGATAAGTCTATCTCAGAAGTCTTCACCATATAACAACTAAGTCAATTTCTTCCTAATGACCAATTGCAGTCACTTGAACTCTAGAAATTGAAATTTTTTTAATGCAGTAATACAATCCCAACATGCTGGTTTCCAGCTATTTGGTTATATATTTACAAGAAAAAATCAAAATTTTTAAAACCTTATAAAGAATAGAGGGTATAGATGAAGTATCTAAGTGGATATTGAAGCTTACACTTCAAAACAAATTAATATTCTAAGGCAGAATGTATGCATTACGATATTCTCCAATGTCTTGACTAAACCAAGTGATAAACTTTGATCAATGCCCTATGTGATACTCAACAAAAATATCTTTTTACATTTTCTCTCTCTCTCTCTCTCTCTCTCTCTCTGTAGTGTTAACTTTGTTACAAGTATCAAGAATTGATCCGCACACGCTTCTCCTTGTGCCCATGACCAATCCTTCACAAATAGAACATTGATTATCCTTTAGCCCGAAACTATTGTAGATTGACAGCCTGATTTTACGCATGCATTTGACCAAGTATAGTTTGGACTTGGTGTCAATGTTGTAGCTGTTATGGAACAGACATGCAAGCCTATTTTTGATTGATGATTGGCATTTTTTTTTTTTTTTTTTTTTTTTTTGGGTATAGAACAAGTTATCCACTACTCACCAAAGGCCCATCTCATCAAAAAAAGATAGGTGCGTACTTTGTAATTTTTTTATTTTTTTGGTTCTAATTTTTGTTTGGTTGGGTTTTTAAAATTTATTTATTTGGACTTTGAAATAAAGGACGATCTTAGGCCCACCAAACAAAGCCCATCAGTGTTGGGCTCAGCTCGGACCCACTGTGTACCCTTCTCTATCAAACAGTCACAGAATAGAGCAACATTTCTTCTTGCTGTGCACACTTTCTTTCTTTGTTTTGGATGATGGGTTTTACATCGTATTCGTAGGGTTTTAGATAGTTTTAACGTTTGTTTCCTTGTTGTTTTGTTTTTCAGAAAGTGGAACCACCCACTGATCATTTTTTGAGAAATGAGACGAAGAACACTCGCTAATTTCTCTAATGCCACCAGACAATCTCTGATCCCTTTCTCTACTTCTAGCGGCGGCGGCGGCGGCGGCGGTCGAGGCCGTGGTCGTGGCTTCGGTGGCCCACAGTTTGATTTCACAGCTCCGGGTAAGCCAGTACCCGAGGTGTCCGAATCCGAATCCGAGTCCAAACCCGAAACTTCACTTCCCGGACACGGACACGGCCGTGGTAGACCCCTCCCTTCTTCCCCAACTCTCCCCAACTTCAATTCCTTCGTTTCCTCCATCAAACCACCACCCTCCGCCGCCGGTCGCGGCGGCCGTGTCACAGATTCGGGTCCTAAGCAACCCATCTTCTTCAAGAGACAAGATGGGGTCGGACACGGGAATGAACAAGGACACGCGTCGGACACGGCTGCTGAGAGTGTCCATGACCGGAATCTCAATTTCAATCTCCCTCAGAGCATTGTCTCTGTATTGACTGGCAGCGGTCGCGGAAAACCCACGAAGCAGCCAGTCCCAGAGGAGCCCCCAATCGTCCAGGAGAACCGGCATGCCCGGGCCAAACCCCAACCCCAAGCTCAGTCTCAGCCCAGGATGACCAGAGAAGAAGCTGTGCAAAATGCAGTGAAGATTCTATCCCGTCGCGGTGGCGGTGGCGGTGAGGGTGATGTTGAGGAGAGCAGTGGAGGGAGAGGGAGAGGGAGAGGGAGAGGGAGAGGTAGAGGGAGAGGATGGGCTAGAGGGAGGGGTGGAAGAGGGTTTGACAGGCGGCGGGATAGAGATTCGGAAGATGGGTATGGTGCAGGATTGTATTTGGGAGACAATGCTGATGGAGAGAAGCTTGCTAAAAGGCTTGGACTTGAGACCATGAACCAGTTAAATGAAGCTTTTGAGGAAATGAGTTCTAGAGTGCTGCCCTCCCCGTTGGAGGATGAAGTTTTGGATGGCATGGATGTCAATTATGCGGTTAGTTCAGTTCCCATATGTTGTTTTTATTAAAAGTTCTTGTTTTTGATTGTTTGTTTGTTTTGGATTATAGATTGAATGTGAACCTGAGTATTTGATGGGGGAGTTTGATCGGAATCCGGATATTGATGAGAAACCACCAATGCCACTTCGTGATGCACTTGAGAAGATGAAGCCGTTTTTGATGGTATATGAGGGGATTGAGAGTCAAGAGGAGTGGGAGGTAACTTTTTATGGCTCTTGTTTTATTCTTTCATTTGATTGATATGGTTTCATGTTATTTAATACTGCCCATTATCATTTTGACTGTGCTGTTATTTTACAATGCATTTGCTGTTCGGTTTTCAATTGCATTTTGTTGCTTGAGTAATTACGTTTTGGTGAGATCTCTGAACATATTCATCCATATTGCTAGTAGTGCTATTGTTCTTAGCATTTGCTTTATGTTCATCCTATCTTATTGTTGTTTTAATTTTTTTCGATAAGTAAAACTTTCCTTGTTTAATGTGCACGAGCCATCACATTATTGTTCATAAGGACCTGTGAAATCCTCAAAAATGAACTTGCAAAGCTGATAGTCATTATGAACATTAAACATGAGAAAGATCTTATTGCTTGAATGTATACAAGCACAATCTGTCAAAGCCTTCTTAAGAGGCTGCTTGAGCTGTAACTGCTTGATAGCTGGCAGTTAGCTAAGCAGTATTCTGACAGCATAAACCAACGTCTAACTAGCCACATGCTGAATACCAAGTGATCACATGGCTAATTAAGACTTAAGAGTTAGTTATTGACCTGCTCTTTACAGAATTAACTAATCCTAGGACAATGCAAACTATTCTTGGACAGATGATCAGTTACAGCAGTAAGTGAGCTGAGTAACCTCATGACACCTTACAATGGTCTATCAAAATATCAATGTTACTTCCACAATGAATTATAGAGTGGACTTTGTGTAATGCTATCATGTTTCGGTGGTTTGTAAGATAGTGGATGATGGGTAATTTGGGTTTGGTTCTTATATTATTTCAACATCTCTCCTTTCTTAAACAAGGTTAGGATAACTATGTGGCTTATATAATATATTTGCTTATATTAAATTTATATTTCGTTACTTTAAAATTTCATTTACCTGCCATCTATGTTTTCCCTATAATATCACCATTTTTTATGTATATCTGCAATACAATTCACCCAAAAAAAAAAAAAAAAAAAGAAAAGAAAAGAAAAAACAAAGTCCTAGACACTATAACCAAGATATATTGAAGAAACAAAGTTTCCAAGCTTACAAAAGTTTCAGAATTAAATGAACTTAACAACAACTAGGCTTCTTTCTAGTTAGAAGGCATATAAAGCGGCATTTTTTAAAACACAAGTAATGCTGTTGTTATTACAGGGGAAAAAATTATGCCAAAAGTTAATGGGCTGTATATACAGATTTATCCCACACTTGCAGCTTTAGATATTAAGCACAACAAAGAATCTTTTTCTGTAAAGAAGGCAACCGAAAGCAAAAGATATCTTCCTAAGTTATCTGCATCATATGCATAGATCACATGTTAGATCATTCCTTGAATTTCTGCAATAAGATGAGATGCAGATACCAGAGCATAGTGATAAACACATCATTTAACATAATAAATGCAGTGAATGATGTATTGTAGCACTACAACCCAACAAAAAATATAGGATATGAATATAGACACAAAACAATACACAGAAGACATGAGGAGACAGTGGACAGATGCAACAATAAGAGAAAACAACAGCACAGGGAAAACATATGCTATTTATAATACAGATCAAAACTATTATGTAACACAAACTAGGACCAGCCACATGACCTATAAAACTAGATAGCCACATATATTACTACCAATAGTAAATCACACCGCAGCGAAGTGCAGATGGTAGTCTCCTAGTTGCTTATCAGCCCATCTCTGGATGGGTGATAAAAAGGATTGTAAGAAAGACAAATCCTGAAAGCCCCCTTGCTCAACTTTGGAATGCAAACTATTCAAGTGTGACCTCTCTTTTGGACCCTGTTGTTCCTTCAATGGTATTTTTGTCAGCTGCTCCATGGCATGTTGCAAGATTCCTTGATCACTTGTCATAACATACTGAGATCAGATGACAAAAAGTAATATAAAAAAAGGTAATAACAATAATTAAGCTTTGCTTAACAATGACAATAACAAACTAACATACCAACTGTCATGGGCGCATACACACACACACACACATAAATATATGTAAAGAGAGAGAGAGAGTCCTTTATGTTCATTAAGTCCAAAACTTCCCGTAAGCATTGATGGAATAAAACAGTTGCTGCATGTGTATAAGGAAATGAGACAAAGCACATCTCTTCACCAATTTTAAAAATCTTGTGAGACAATAAAGCATTTCTTTTTTTTTTGATAAGTAATAAGCTTTATTGATATAAGAATGAACACCCTAGTACACAGGGAGTGTACAAGGGGTCAAGAAATCAAATACAAAAATTGCAAGAGTCTAAAAAATCAATAAAAGAAGGGAATGATTGTTTTTGCAAAGCAAACAACCAATCCTGCAAAGTTCTAAAAAAGAATAGCTTGAGTTCCGGAATAGATCTCTCAATATCTTCGAAACATCTACTATTTCTCTCCCTCCAAAGACACCACATTAAGCAATGGGGTATGATGGACCAAATAAAACCATTCCGATGACGACCAAAACTGCCTTGCCAACATCCTAGCAGCCCCAAAACAGTGTGCGGCATAACCCAAATTACTCCAAATAGACCCAAGACCATAGACCATAGATCCATAGCAATAGGACAATGTAGGAATAGATGGTCAACCGATTCACCATTACTTTTACACATGTAGCACCAATCCAAAATCCACATCTTCCTTTTTCGTAAATTATCAATCGTCAAGCATTTGTTTAAGGCAGCAGTCCAAACAAAGAAAGCTACTCTAGAGGGAATCTTCTGCTTCCAAATACTTTTCCAAGGAAAACCATAGATAGTGTTGCCAACTAGAATTCTGTAATAATCACTAACCATGAATCCCTTATTTTTGCTAGGTATCCAACACATTTTATCCTCACCAAACCCCCTTATAGGAGAACCATATATGGTTTCCATGAAGTCTGACATAGCCTCTAGTTCCCGAGCATGCACACCCCTAAAGAATCTCACATCCCAAAAGAGGACACCATTGGAAAACTTCATCAACTCAGCTACATTGGCATCTTTGTTGCTGCAAAATCTGAACAAGTCAGGATATCTAACAGCAAGAGATGTCTCTCCACACCATCGATCTTGCCAAAACTTCACCCTAGACCCATCACCAATATCATACAGAATATGACGTGAGAAAGAAGGCCATCCATGACTAATATTTCTCCATAAACCAACACCATAAGGACCATTCACAGATCTGGTACACCAGCCCCCCCTACACATCCATATTTCATCTCTATCACTCGTCTCCAAAGGGCATTTCTTTCAATCCCAAATCTCCATAACCACTTCCCAAGTAAAGCTTCGTTGAAAAGTCTTATCTTCTTTATCCCTAAACCACCTAAAGAAATAGGAGCACAAACAGTAGTCCATTTAACCAAGTGAATTTTAGGTTCATCTCCAAAACTACCCCATAAGAAATTCCGCTGAAGCCTCTCAATTTGGTTAGCCACACTAGCAGGTATAGGAAATAAAGATAGAAAATAAGTGGGTAAATTAGAAAGGGTGCTTCTTTTGTAGAGAAATATGAAAAGCAATTGAATGGCTGCTTAATTTGGCAATTACAAGTGTTATGCTTATGACTACCATTCCTGACGAAATAATTCCCATGCATAGCAGGTGCAATGGATGGTCTCTGTGAATCTAAAACACGCCAGGTTGACTTTAAGAGTTCGAGAATTTCTTCCACTTCCTGAAAAAGTGGATAGAAATAGATGGTCCAGTCAAGCAAATTGTGAAAAGTTAATCTACAATGAATCGTCATATTAAATTTACAACAATTCCTTGGATCATCTCTTGAATCTGATTAACATCCCTAAATGAAAATGAGTTTGTTATAAATAGAACTATCATTTTTTTAATAAAAAAAAATTTATAAGCAAAATTCGAACAGAACTAAAATCCAAAACCTAACTGCATAAAGCTGTAACTCAAATATGAAGCCATAAACTAACTCAAAAATATGAAGAAAATCTGAAATTTCACAAAGATCTGAATGCTTCCATCTTGGTGCTGTCATCACCTGAAAAAAAAAAAAAAACTACTAACCTCTGTCAGCTTTCCTTCATCTAACATGTCAAAGACATTGAGAAGCAGTTTCTCATATAGTCTAACATTTAGGTGATAACCATCAGCCCATAGTGAATGGTACACTTGTTGAGAGTGATAGAGGGGAAGGTATTAGTTTTGGCCCTTTTCCTTCCAGTACTTTAAATTAAATTTGGTCTTCTGTTGTGATATTTGGTAACTCTGAGAATCCTTGTAACCTAATATTTGGTATTCTGTACTAGGATTCTGACAATTTGATTGCTTTTCATGTGCATAGGTTGTAACACCCTGTGTCCTTTTTCCCCTTAAATGATAAATTTATTACCCAAGAGAAAGAGGTTTAGTTGATAAGAATGGGGTTCATGTGTGGTTTTCAGTGAAGCGTACACTTGGTGAGAATGATAAGGGGAAGGTATTAGCCTCTTCTATGGGTTTGGGACTTTTCATTCTAGTACATGAATTTAAAGTTTTAAGTTTGGTCTCTCTCTTTTACTATATTTGGTACCCTTGAGAATCATTGAAACCTAGGATGATTTTAAATTTATCGTCCTTTGATGGTCTCATTAATCATGTGGCAACATCTTCCGTACTAGGCTTTTGACCATTTGAGTGCTTTTATATCTAGGTGGATGAATTACCTTATTCTTTGTACAATTTGATAGGTGATTACAAAAAGATGGTTATTATCTACAACTATCGTTTAGCAATTAGGATATTCTATGATAATAAAGATGCATTTCTTGCTTCGCCACTGTTCTCTTAAAGAGGAAGGTTAACAAACTGTCAAAAAATACTAAGAAAAATGATCAATCTACATACTTAGATGGATACTTTAGTCCAACTTGCATTTAATATTTTCAAAATAACTTGGATATAATTACTTATCCAAAAAAAAAAAAAAAAAAAAAACTTGGATATAATTGTGTAAGTCATGATTGAATTTGAATGAAATCTACTGTGCTGTTTCTTTAAATAAATTATACTCAAAGGTATTTCTTGGGTTCTACCTAAAAGGGTTATTGACTTGCTGGCCGGTTAGAGAGTAATTGTGTGATGTGCATTATTTGGAGGGAGAGAAATAATTGCATATTTGAAGGTTCAGTACTTTTTGGGGATAAGCAAAAGCTCTCAGAGTTGTTTGCGACCACTTTGTTCCATTGGTCTTGTGCATGGGGTGGGGTATTACTTCTTCGAAATCCATTCCGTTGCTTTTAGATTCACTTTTTTCTTGTACTTAAGTTGTTTTGGCTTCCTTTGTTGCTTGTACATATTTCCTTCATTTACTTCATCTCTTTGATG
This sequence comes from Castanopsis chinensis, assembly GCA_032878915.1. Classification (NCBI taxonomy): domain Eukaryota; kingdom Viridiplantae; phylum Streptophyta; class Magnoliopsida; order Fagales; family Fagaceae; genus Castanopsis; species Castanopsis chinensis. Next base: position 3,536,027 of record JAVQMG010000078.1, read on the forward strand.
GAGTAGCTTCTTTTTAATACAAAATTTTCTTACCTATAAAAAAAAAAAAAAAAAAAAAAAAAAACTCAAATCCTTTACCCTTTTATGCTTCATTGCAGAACGCCATTTCCCCCTCCCGTCTCATGTGGTGACTGACTTAAGGTTAATGATGATGAGATATATGAAATGGAGTTATAGATTTTTAATTTACAGTTGCACTTTTAGCATTGGTCATAGAATTTGTAGTCTATAGTTGTTTTAAGCACTCTTGACTTACAGTTGCAATATTATGTAAACATGGTAGGCTTTGGCATGTTTGTTGGATGAGCAGGCCTCTTTAGAAAGCATTTCAATGTGTTTACTGTTGTTACAGATTGAGTTCAAGATGCATAATATTATTAGGATGTGTATGAATGTGAGAAAAAGCTGCACTAAATAAATGATAAGGATCAAGATTTTATCCCCCCCTCCCCCTCACCCTAACCCCAAAAAAGAAGAAGAAGGAAAGTTTGGGTGTTGTGGTCATCTTCGTCTATTAGGATAGACTAGGGGCTGCTTTTGTCGTTTTGTTTCCTTTTTCATGTGTTCACTACCGTGAACTCTATGTATTTTTCTCGTTTTTCTCTTATTAATATTATTCTCTTCTTACTTATCAAAAAAAAAAAATCTTCTTTTATATAAGCACGAACCTGGACATATGATAATCTCTATTTACCTTATTAAGCTACTGAGTTCAACGAAAGAGATAGATTGGAACATCTAATATGCTGTGGCTAAATTGTATCCAGTGGATTCCATGAATGACCTTAGAGGGAGGCAACTATGGGGTTCGAGTTCACAAAGTTTGTCTTCAGGCTAATTTACTATTGTGTTGGAGAGGGACTTTGAGTTCATTTGGAGCAGATATGAAAGAGGTGGACTTATGAAGGGGTTGAATTAATGTTAATAGACTTACGCTTGTCTTTCAAAGATTTTAATTTTCCATTTATCCATCATCATTGTTTCCCTTGTTGGATTTTCAACATTTATGATTGTAGTTTGATCGGGATACTTATAGTACACAGTTTTTTATTTTTGTTTTCCTTTCTGCATATTTCTCAATGCTGTACTTTTTATTTGCTTTATCAAAAATCAAATAGGGGAGTTGTAATGCTCTTAGTATTGTATTAGCTTTAAGATACCAAATGTCTCCACTCTCTTGTTCCTCACATGCTCTCTTAGGAGTGCTGTGAGAGTCTCTCTTATACCTTAGCAAGTTTCATCAGTTTTCTTTTTAGAAGTTTATAATGGGTAAGGAGAAGGTTCACAACAACATTGTGGTCATTGGCCATGTCGACTTTGGAAAGTCGACCACTGCCAGGAAATTGATTTACAAGCTTGGACGTATTGACATGGTATTGACAATTGTAATATTGGGAGGTTCGAGACGGAGGCTGCTGAGATGAAAAAGAGGTCATTTAAGTATGCTTAAGTGTTGGACTTGTCAAAAAAAAAAAAAAAGTATGCTCGGTTGTTTGACAAGCTCAAGGCTAGGCATGAGTGTGGTATTACCCATTGATATTGCCTTGTGGAAGTTTTGAGACCACCAAATACTATTGCACTGTCATTGATGCACCTGGAATCCTAGACATTCTGAGTTTATTAAGAACATGATTACTGGTACCTCACAGGCTGACTGCATTTTCCTCATTATTGACTCTGCTGGAGGTTTTGAAGCTGGTATTTCTGAGGATGGTCAGACCTGTGTCCATGCTTTGCTTGCATTTACCCTTGGTGTCAAGCAGATGATTTGCTGCTGCAACAAGGTGGATGCCACAACCCCATTATACTCCAAGGCATGGTATGATAAAATTGTTAAGGAAGTCTCATTTTATTTAAAGAAGATTGGTTACAACCTTGACAAGATCCCCTTCATGGGGTTTCTGGATTTGAGGGTGATAACGTGATTGAGAGGTTTGCCAATCTCAACTGGTACAAGGGCCTCAGCCTCCTTGAGGCTCTTGACCAGATCCAGGAGCCCAAGAGGCCCTCAGACAAGTCCCTCCATCTTCCTCTCTGGGATCTCTACTAGATTGGTGGTATTGGAAATGTCCTTGTGGGGCGGGTTGAGACTGGTGTCCCTAAGCCTGGGATGGTTGTAACATTTGTCCTCACTGGATTGAAAAATGAAGTTAAGTCTGTATAGATGCACCATGAAGCTCTCCAGGAGGTCTTTCCCGATGAAAATGTTGGTTTCAACATGAAGAACGTTGCTGTTAAGGATCTCAAGCATGGTTTTGTTGCTTCCAACTCCAAGGGTGATCCTGCCAAGTGCCGATTTCACCTCCATCATCATGAACCACCCTGGTCAGACTGGCAACAGCTATGCTCCTGTCCTTGATTATCACACCTCCCACATTGCTGTTAAGTTTTCTGATCTTGTGACCAAGATTGACAGGAGATCTGAGAAGGATCCAAAGTTTTTGGAGAATGGTGATGCAGGGTTTGTGAAGATGATTCCTACATAGTCCATGTTGTTGAGACTTTCTCTGAGTACCCACCCCTTGGTTGTTTTTCTGTGAGGAACATATGCCAGACCGTGGCTTTTGGTGTCATCAAGAGGTTGAAAAGAAGGATCCTTCAGGTGCTAAGGTCACCAAGTCTGCAACAAAAGAGTGGAAACTGAAATGTGCTTTTGAGGTTTATGCTAGTTGACTAGTTTTATCTATTTTGGTGTTACTGGTTTTAAATTTTATTTTGGTTGTTCTTGCATTTTTGAGGACAGCTTTAAAAGTTTCCATCACAGTCCTCTAGCCTTACTTCTGAGGATGTGGAGGGGTTGAGCAGTCAAATTTCATCTGGTTGCTTGACAAGCTGTGGTGGAAGTTCTGTTTTCTGATTTATGTTTTTAAGTTCTATATCTCATTGAATTCAGTTGTGTAGTTCATTGTTGATGAAGAACTTCATATTAGTGTCAAAACTTTGGTTGTTAGTTCACTATCTAAATAAATAAAAAGATACGAAATGTCATCATTAGACATGAATGATAGTCATGTTACGGTAACCTTGTTATGTTATTGCTTACATGTTGTTTGATTTATTGGAATTATTTCAATGAGCTTTGATCTTTTTGTGTTGCAGGGATACTATAATACGCTTCTTGTGGGCTATTTTATTCTTTTGTTTTTCCATTATATATAAAAAAAAATGTGGTGCAGTTCCTTTATTTCTGTTATCTTTCTGAAATTTTCTTATTTTACTAGGAAATCATGAAAGAGACAATGGAGAGAGTTCCTTTGATGAAAGAGATTGTCGATTACTACAGTGGACCAGATAGGGTAACTGCAAAGCAACAACAAGAAGAATTGGAAAGGGTTGCAAAAACAGTTCCTGTCGGTGCACCTAAGTCTGTAAAGCAGTTTGCTGACCGTGCGGTTCTATCTCTTCAGGTTAGTTGTTCACCCTTGGTGTCCTGAAATCTCATGTTATTTCTACATTGGGGATGAATTTCTCTTTATAGAGTAATTGCATGTTGCCTATGCCTGTGTGCGTGTGTGTTAATTGTATTTGCCTGTGGAATGGAACTACAATGGAGTGAATGGACTATGGCATTTGGCATCTTTATACTAAGAAAAGGATATGGTTTCCTCACGTGGGCAAGAGTCCTTGGAGACTTGTGAAAGGGGCAGAAAGGCACATTTTTGGGTCAAAGTATCTATCTTTCTAAGGGCATAGGACAACAAGCACCATCATTTTACACATCCTATATTTAGTTGCACACTCAAAAGAAGTTTTACATTTTCCCTTGTACCTCTTTTAAACTGCTGGAGTCTCTGGGTTCTGGCTTTTTCATTTAAGAACTTTCATATAAGAAAGAAGAAACTTATAAAAAAAGAAGAAGAAATAGAATGAAACATTGTCATATTTATAAATAAAGGAAAACAAACAAGCGATTGTTTTGTTCGACTCTGAAGACATGGATAGATTATAGGTTGCCACGTACTAGCATATATATATATATATATATTTTTATCCTGTTACAAAGTACAAAATTTGTACTTGGGCTTGACGCAAATCCTTTGGTAGGCTTATCTCCTTAAACTTGTACTGGACAAAGGATGTCCTGGATCTTAACATGGGTTTGTTTTGGAGAACATATAGGTTATTTTTGAGGGAAAACTATCTAAGAATGTATTTCTTGGTGAACAATTACATGCTGGCATCAGAAATATAGAAGTTCTTGTGATATTTTAATCATGTAAGCATTTGAGGAAGACAAGTGTCTATGTGTCCAGATCCTCTATTCTGAAGTTGTGTGTATATTTAGACCAATATATGTGGAGATACAAAAAATTCAGATCTAAAATTCCTTGTCATCCATGTCAAGATGTGGATTTTGCTAACCATAATTTTGGAGTTGAAAGTCTGGAAGTGCAAAATATTTCAGAGAAATTGTCTTTTATGGACAACTATGTAAGAATAGATTTCTTGTTGTACAATTAAATGCCAATATCAGAAATGTGGAAGGTATCATGATCTTTTAGTCATGTAACTATCTAAGGTCAGACGTGTCTATGTCTAGATCCTCTATTCTGAATTCATGTATGTATTTAGGGGAGTGTATGTTGGGATATGAAAATTCAGATCTAAGATTCCTTTTTCATAAAATTCCCTTGTCACCCCTGTGGCTGGATGCGGATTTTGCTAACCATAATTTTGGAGTTGAAAGTCGGAAAATGCAAAATGTTTGTGAGAATATACTGGTTATTTTATTATGGACATCTATGTAAGAATAGATTTCTTGTTGTACAATTAAATGCTAGCATCAGGCTTTAATTATCTAAGGGCAGATGTGACTTTTGAGGTTGGTGATGGAGCTTGTGTTCGGTTCTGGTATGATCAGTGGTGTGGCCACCTTCCTTTAAAGGATTTGTACCCTGATCTCTTTGCCTGCCTAGTTGATAGCTGGGAAGCACAGACACAACATTTTGTGTGCCATAACCACGTTTGACATGTACTAGACACAGGACAAGTGTGCGACACAGCAGCACGTGTTTCCCAGCTGTTTAAAAATGATGGGACATGGGGGTCCTTGGGGGAGGGGGGAAGGCTCATACCAAAAAGAGAAAGAAAAACTGAGATAAAAAGGGATCTGTAACCTTGCATTGCCATCTTCAGTCTTCCTTGTGATTTTTCAGCTTGTCCAACACCGGGTCTCTTCATTTTTCTTTTACTTCCTTTCTCATTTTTTTTTTTTTTTTTTCAAATCTTCTCTTTTTTTTCGATAGTTGTGTGGTGGAAAATCCAATGCCTCTTCTTTTAAATTTCACAATTTCATTTTTCTTGGACTTTCTCTCATTTTTGAATTCAAAACTTATTTCCCTCTTCTTTTTTTTTTTTTTGGATGTTTGTGTGGCGGAAAATCCAACCCCTCTTCTTTTAAATTTCACATTTTGACTTTTGAGTAGCTAGCTGTTAGCCACTTCCACTCTCCCACTCCAGTGTGTCATTTTTTTTTTTCAATTCATATATCCTTTTGTATTATGAAATAGTTGGACATGACACTCACAAAATGGGCTTTATTATAGTTGGGACATGGGCTAAAATTATTAAAAGAGGTAAGATTTAGATCTCTATCGAATATACAAATATTTACATGTATTTTGAAAGAATATAGTTTAACATTATATGAAAAATAAATTCTTAACAATATATAAAGAATACAAATAAAAATATACTTAATATATGTATCTTGTTGTGTTCTAATTTTTCAGAAATTGCCATGTTGTTGTGTTGTACCTTTTCCTGTATCCGTGTCCTTAGGTTGGTAGGGAAGCTTTAGTCTCTAACTTATTGGATTATTGGTTGGATGGGGAGGTTAAAAGGTGGAATATTTGCTTTCACAAGGAGTTTCATGACTGGGAGGTTGAGATGGTGAATTCTTTCTTTAACCATATTTACTCTCGAGTGCCTAGTGGGGGGTATAGGATGAGATGGCGTTTAAATGGGAGTGGCAAGTTTAATGTTCAGTCTTATTACAAGGATATCCATGGTGCCAGTGGTAATATTTTCCATTGTAAGAGTATATGGTGAGTTAAGGCCCCTAAGAGTGTGTCTTTCTCTTTGTTGACGGTAGTTTGGGGTAAAGTAGTCTTGTTAAGTAGGACTTCTCTTTAGTAGAATGGTGTAGCAGGAAAATAGTGAACCATTTACTGCTTCATTGGGATGTTACTTATGCTGTGGTATGAAGTTCTTAACATATTTGGAGTTCAGTGGGTGATGCCTCTGACAGTAACATCCCTTTTATTTAGGTTGAGGAATTGGTTTGGGAAGTGTTCTTCAGAAATTTGGAATGTAGTGCCATCCTGGGATGCACGGACGCGGCGCCGGAGGTGCCGCACCCGCGTCCGACGCGGCGCGACTCGGCGACGCGGGTGCGACGCCGCTGCTCGCGCGTCCGTGCCGCGTCGGGCCGCGTCGGCCACGTGTCATCGTCGGTTTTCAAGCCGACTCGCGCCGACGCAGCTCCGACGCGGCGCGATTCGGGCTGAACCGGGCTGAATCGCGCCGATTCGGGCCGTTTCGGCCGTATCGGCCGATTCAGGCCAAAATTAAAAAAAAAAAAAAAAACAGGCGCAACGCACCGTTTTAATTAAACCGAACCCTAAACTAAACCCCTGTTCGTCGAACTCTCTCAGTCTCTCACGCACACATTTCTCCCCTCAAAGTTCATCTCATCTCTCTCACGGCGTCACTCCCAGTCCCTCGTCGGCTCTGTGCTCGCTGCGGTCACGGCGTCACTCCCAGTCCCTCCTAGTCCCTCGTCACTCCCAGTCCCTCATCTCTCTCACGGCGTCACTCCCAGTCCCTGATTGTCTTGTTAGTTGTCTTTTCTTTATTTTTAGTTTCAAACTTTTATGAGTTGTATTCTAATTTCAGAACATCATGTAATGTTTTAGTAATTTATGAACATCATGTTTTAATTATTATCTATTATTGCTCCTAAATTTGGTATATGTTTATATAATGTGAGAAAGTATGCTTAGCAATATATTAAAAATATAAATAAAAATATTTTTAATAATTTTTTAATTGCCGAGTCCCGCCGCACCCGCACCCACTTTTTTCAAAAATTGCCGAGTCCCGCACCCGCACCTGCACCCGCACCCGAGTCTCGAAACGCACCCGTGCTTCATAGGTGCCATCATGTTTAATGTGGTTAGTCTCTCAAAAAAAAAAAAAAATGTTTAATGTGGTTAGTGTGGAAGGAATGCAATTCCCACACGTTTGAGGATATTGAGAGATCTCTAGATCGCTTGAAATTTCTATTGATTTGAAGTTTGTTTGAGTGGTCTTGGGTTTGTAGTTTTACTCATCGTACTTCCATATTTGAGTTTCCCAATTTTCTTAGATCCTCTGTTTGATTCTTTGTAATTTTTTTAAGTTACTTTGTGTAGATCATCGTGAACATGAAGTAATTATAGTTTTCAGAAAACTTTATTAATTACTTAGATGTGTGTTTATGTCCGGATCCTCTATCCCGAAGTCAAATATGTGATTATTCAGATCTAATATTCCTTTTTCTTAAATTTCCTTGCCACTCCTGTGGCTGGTTGTGGATTTCCTAACCATAATTTTGGAGTTGAAATTCGGGAAGTGCCAAATGTATGTGATTTTTTTATTGGGAAAAATTTCGTAAATGTGGATTTTATTGTACATTTGATGGCCAGAGAAAAACGCTAATCACTTATTTTTACTTATAAAAATAAAAATAAATAAATGTGGATATTTAAATCATGGTAAAAACTTTTAATAAGAATTTTGGGAAAAATGGTTTTTGTTAAATGCTTGACTGGATTTATGGGAGTTATTTACCATGGGTTAACGTCTGTTTGTTTCAAATTAGAGCTAAATGATCTGAGAGATGAAATTTTAATTCTTTCGGAGAAACTGAAATATAATCATGTAGAAAAAACTCACTATGGTAGTGTGGTGGTAAGTAGGGGTGCCTTGGGTTAAGTTGGTCAGGGTTTGGTGTCACCTGCCACTCAGGTGAAATTGCATTAAACTCACCATCTGTCTGCAAACATGATTTTTGGAGATGCACACCTTATTTCAATTTGCCATTTGATGTTGCCTATCGGTGACCCTTTGGGTGGGTCCAGGTCAGTTGGGCGAAATAGGTTTTGCAGGTAGAGGCAAAGTTTCTTTATTAGGATGTTGGCAATGATTATTTTTTAAAAGACAAAAGATGATTTTCCTTGTCCGGATGTTGGCAGTGATGCCTTTTCTCTTCTCCTTTTTGCCTGCATGTGAGAAAGGAAAAATAGTTCAACTTATCCAAAAAAAATAGGAAAAAGAATTCATATGCAGAGGGTAGAAGGCTAAGGCAAAAGTCAGTCCTTCAAAAGTTGACATGTTAAGGCCAGTTTTTTTTTTTTTTTTGATAGATATTAAGGCCAGTATTGATTTGGTTTCATTTTGTTTTGAGTATTAAAAGGATGATCTGGACTGGTCTTTTTGGAGACCTTGTTTAGTTGATTAAGTAATATTTTATTAATTCATTTAGTAACTTTCTATGTGATTTTTGAATGGTGAAAGAAAAGCTAATAATGCTACTAAATGACTACCTTGATGTGGTATGGTTGATTTACAAAGTGGGAAATCAACAAAAAGTCTGTCTTATTACTATCAAAACAAGAGTTGGATTGTGAGTCGGTGACTTGAAGTTTACATCATTTAGTGTGGTAAAACATAGTTACATTTCACCTGTTTGTGGATTTTTAATTTTCATTCTAACAACAGAGTTCATATACAATTTTTTTAGACTGTACTTGTTGATTCCACTTGCATGAAGGATTTTAATATCTAATTTATAATAATGATTTTGGGTAAAGTGTAAACTGTGCCTTTTTAAGTTTCTCACACGTAATTAGTTGGTATGACTATACATGAAATTATGTTTATAATTTTTTGCTTTTGCTTTCACATTATAATCTGATACTAGCTGAAGGAAAAAAGCAATCCTGAGGTGACTACCTAGCTATTTGTGGAATTGCACTATTTTGATGGAATATGTTGCTTGGATGTTTGAGATTCTCTTAAAACTTTTACAATGCAGAGCAACCCTGGTTGGGGATTTGACAAGAAATGCCAGTTCATGGACAAACTTGTGAGGGAGGTTTCCCAGCAATACACATAAGCTCTGAAAACACATTTTGCCATTTTTATACCCTGTTTCAAGCTGCTCGATGGTTAAGATCATTCTTAGAAGTGAATTGGTAGGTGAGGTCAACCATCCTCGTCGTGCTTTGACAAACAGTTTTTATTATGGTAATAATTTTAATACCTTGTTTTAAGGATTTTGCTCTGTAGCTTTTGTACTGTCTTTAGCAATTGTTGCTCAAGTTAATTTCGGGGATTAGATAATTCTTGTAATAATTTTGCTATGTATGCATTACGGCGTCTGATCGGCCAACCATATTGAAGCAGCATGTTCACGATAAGTTTTTGACAGAAAAAGGTAGAGGTATATTAAGTTTTAACCCAAGAAGCTTTTGCAAGTTCATGTTTTAGTGATTGCACTGCTTGCATTGATTTTACTATTAACTGTATGCGCCCAGGGCTTGAAATGTAGGAGGCTGATGATACCTGCATCTGCATTTATGATTTAACTCGGTATGTCATTTGCTTTTTGTTTACATTTTTTTCAGAAAACGAAAAAAGGCATTGTGAAAGGGACAAGAGGAAATAGAAAAGAAGTTGGAGGGAAGAGAAGGGAAAAGCTTTGGAAATGGAAAAGAAAATATTTTTCTTTGAAGTTTTAAGATATAATAAGGAAAGGAATGAAGAAAATATGATAACTTAATATAAAGGGGGAAAAAGGTCGTATGTTTTCCGATTTGTTCCCTTACATGTTATTAGATAAATTAAATAATAAAACACCTGGGGACCTACTAAGTCTCTCTCTTCCCCTGTCTTTTCCCCCAGTTTGGGCTGATAACAAAACCGTGGATCCACATCAGCCTATCTCATGTCAATCAAACTAAGAAAAATTATGGGTCCTACAGGCTACAGAAATTAAATTATCCTCCCTCCTTTGTCATTCCATCCAAGCAGAGTGTTAAGGGTCTTAAATAAAACCTTGTTAAGCTCTTGATCTGTGGGCTAGTATAAGTTTTTTATGCTCGTGGCTAAATAATTTTCTACTTGTTTCATATGGTACTTTAGTGCAAAGCTGTTTTGTTCTCATTTGAGATTGCTATAAGATAGAAATTGTTGGCTGCACATGTTAATGAGGCTGTCTTTGTCATGGCTAAGTTGGTTCTTTGTGTTTGAGGGGAAGTTTTAATAAATCAGTAGTAGACAAACGAAATAAATGTTATTTAACATATTAGATCCAACCAGAATATAAAAGCTTTAGTTGAGCTTTCTAAGATCATTTATTTTTATCAATTATTTAACATGTATATCTACAATTGATATTTGATACGACAATGTCCATATTTTAAACCCACACTACTCAAATAAAATATTTTACAAAGGTTAGGTTGTGTGCCAATCATAGCTGCTTGACGTGGCACGCACTTTACTCTCCCCTTAGCCTAAAACAACTATAAAAGCCTTTATTCATTCACATTCCTCTTACACCTCAACCCTGCCTTATAATAATCACAGTTACAAATGGCCGATTCAACACCACTTCTCTCCCACCCCAACTCAGTCGAGTCAGAAAGCACTCCTGCACCTCTAGAAAAACACCATCCATCTCTTAATTCCACCATTGAAAGATGTATAGGAGATTTTGGATGGGCTCAATTCCTCCAAGCACTACTTGTATCAAGTGCATGGATATTTGATGCACAACAAACATTCATTACTGTCTTCACTGATGCACACCCAACATGGCACTGTACTACTCATCAACATGGTTGCAACTCTATCTCCAACATTTGCTATCTTCCAAAGAATTCATGGGCATGGGATTGGCCTTCCCATACTTCAATCATATCAGAATGGAACTTAGAGTGTGCTGCCTCCATTATCACTAGCTTGCCTGCATCTTCTTTCTTCATGGGTTGTCTAGTGGGTGGACTTGTTCTTGCCACACTTGCTGATTCCTCACTTGGTCGCAAAAACTTGCTCTTTCTCTCATGCTTAACTATGTCTCTATCTGCTTTGCTTACTATCTTCTCCACCAATATATGGGTTTACTCAGCTTTAAAATTGGTTTGTGGGTTTTGCCGCGCAACGATTGGAACTTGTGCACTTGTGTTAACAACTGAGCTTGTCGGGAAAAGATGGCGAGGCGAAGCGGGAGTGATAGGATTCTTTTGTTTCACAATAGGGTTCTTATCACTACCAGCTATAGCTTATTTGAATAGAGGTTCGTCTTGGAGGTATCTCTATGTATGGACTTCTATCCCAGGAATCTTGTATTCTATGTTAGTTCACTTCTTTGTTCATGAGTCACCTAGATGGCTATTTGTGCGTGGACATAAAGAAGAAGCGGTGGCCACATTGAAAAGCATTGCACCACCTAGCCATAGTGGTTATTTAACTTGGAGCTTTTCTGGGGTTTCATTTGAACAAGAAACATGCAATAATGGGAATGTTTACTCAACTATTAAGATGTTGGTGCAGAAAAGATGGGCTTTTAGAAGGCTGTTACCGGTTATGGTGATAGGTTTTGGGATTGGAATGGTGTACTATGGCATGCCATTAGGCCTAGGAAACTTGTCATTCAATCTCTACTTGAGTGTCACATTCAATGCCTTATCTGAGCTACCGTCTTCATTGGTCACTTTCTTGCTTATAGGTAAGTTGAACAGAAAAATTTCGGTGCTTGCTTTCACAATGATCAGTGGGATTTTTAGTGTCATGTGTGCTTTGAAAGGCCAGGTGTGGGCAAGATTCCAAATCGGACTTGAGCTAATATCTTTCTTCAGTGCATCTACTGCCTTCAATATATTACTCATATTCACAACAGAGTTGTTCCCTACTTGTGTGAGGAACTCAGCTACTTCGTTAGTGAGACAAGCACTTGTGTTTGGTGGTGTGTTTGGTCCGATGCTAGTGGCTGCTGAGAGCAGAAGTGAAATTTCATCCTATGGGGTGTTTGGGTTAGTGATAGGGTGTGGCGGGCTTTTTGCAGTATGTTTGCCAGAGACAAGAGGTAGAGCAATTTGTGATACAATGGATGAGGAAGAACAAAAAGAAAAAGCAGCATGTAATAGTATAGGTGACGTCTTGGCTTGATTTGCTTTTGGTTTGCTCCAATTATGTGAGAATAATTGTACAAGGTTGTGTAGTGATTGGTAAAAAAAAAAAAAAAAAAAAAAAAAAAAAAAAACATGTACGGTATAATAAAAGTTGGGCTGAGAAGTCGTCGTTGCGTCAAGTAGCTTCACCAAATCGCATAATTTTTTTTTTTTTTTTAGATTTAAAAAAAATGTATATCAAAATAAGTTGATAAAAATCTTATTTTGATTACAATCCAAAATTTTCATCTAATCCATCTAATCCATATTTTTTACATGTAGTGTATTATAAAAAATATGCAGCAACTTTCTTAATATAATAAAAGTTGGGCTTAGAAGCTGTGGTTGCGCCAAGTGTCTTTGCTAAATTGTAGATTTTTTTTTTTTGATTTTTAGATTTTTTAAAAATATATATAAATTTTTTTTCTCTTAGAATTTCTAAGTTGATAAAATTTTAATTTAATTACAATTCAAATTCTTCATCTAATCCATCTATGTGTAGTGTATTATAAAAAAAAAGGACAAAATTTAGCTACAAAATTAGTTGTAGTCTTAGGCTACAAATTTGGAGGTGAATTTTGAAAAATCCACTATTAGATTACATCCTTTTATCCTTCATTCTTGCAAAATTTCAAGAAAATTAAAAATCAATAGCTATGTCATTAATAAATTTTTTAAATTGCAAGTTTTTTTAATTTAAAATTATGCACAAAATATAAGTTTATAGATCATAGTGAATGATATTCGATTGATATAAAATTTAACATGAGTATTAAGGGCGTAAAGAATATGCAATTCAACAGATAGATTTTCAAAATATGTTTTAATATTTATTTTATTGAATGAGTTTGTAGCCTTAAGCTACAACCAATTTTGTAGTTAAACTTTGTCTATAAAAAAAAAAAAGCAACTTTCTTATTTTTTAATGACTACACTACACATTTATAGATTAAAAAAAAAAGTAAATAATGCGGTGATTTTGAAATACCACTCCCGAAAACTAAATAGATAATCCTGAGACACAGAAGTAAATAAATAAAACTAAATAGATAATCCTAAGACAAATAAATAAATAAATAAGAAGAAGAATTTGCTCAAAATTGGAATACTAATCCCCATCAAATACCACTTATATTATATATAAGTTATCAACTATTCTTCTATTATTCAATAATTAAATAAAAACTATCCTTCTATTGCTTTATTAATTTTAGGGATAAACACAAAAGCTTAATTATTGTTAATTTTTTTATAAATTTTTTTCTTAACTGTTATTGTTAGTTAAACAATTAGTTCACGTTGAAGTTAAACACTCTTTTTCTAATATGTGGGTCTTATCTTCTTTTTTTCTCCCCAAATCCCAAGTCTACTAATATTCCTATACAACAAGCTATTTAATATTTAAATTTCAGTCATTATGTGAGCTCACCACCATAAAAAAAGTTAATTAACTTCACTAGGGCTATCCAGAGTACCTGAAGAACTGTCGAACTCGATCAACCCGACCAGAACAAACCCGTCACGGCCGAACCGACACCTTTGACAGGTCGATGATGGGTCCCAGTCTTTAGAACCCGACCTCAGTAGGTCGTGTGGCGGGTTTCGTCCTCAAAAACCAGATCTACCCAACCAGCTCGACAAAACCTCAAAAAGAAGGCTGAAATCTGGTGACATTTGGGCTTCTTAGCTTCGATCCAGCCATGTTTGGCCTTCCTTTACTTAGATTTGCTCAAATCCTCACTTAGATATGCTTAAATTCGATGAATCTAGCCCAGATCTACTTAAACTCAGCTAAACTCTAGTAAACTCGACTCTAAATCTGCCAAATCTCGTCAGATTTCGGCCAAATCTCGGCTAGATTTCCATAGATATGAAGGAATATCGGCCAAATCTCGTTAAATCCGGCCAGATCTGACGAGATACGATAAGATTTCGGCGAAAATCCAGCGAAATCACAAAACCCGAAACTGACTGATTATTATCTGAAACCCGATATGACCCGACCCGTGTGATCTGAAACTTCCCACGGGTTGGTTGTGGGTTGAAATTTTCCCCACCTGAGAAGGTTGGGTTGAGTTCGGGTTGGGCACAAACTCGACCCAGCCTGACTTGTGGACACCCCTAAACTTCGCCCAATGCAATGCCTCAAAACAGTAATTAACTCGAAAAACAAGAATAAGTAGACAAAGAGTAGTGGTGGTGAGATTATGAGAGCCAAAATAGCCAAGTACCACTATTTGGCAAAATATGTATAGATCTACCATTGTTTGCAAAATAATTAGGGATCTACAACTTTTTTAAAACTTGAGTTTGTGAAACTTGAGTTTGCCATGAACTCAATGTTCACAAACTCAAATCCCATTGAATTTTTTTCATGTAACTCGAGTTCTAGAAAATCAAGTTCTATAAAAAATAGCACGACAAATTTGAAGACTATTTTTTCAAAGAACTTAAGTTGCACTACAAGTTTGAATTTCACAAATTCGAGTTTCAAAAAGGTGGTAGATTGCTGAATATTTCACAAATAGTGGTATGTTGCTAAATATTTTTTCAAACAGTGGTATATGGTCATTTTGGCTAGATTATGAGCCCTGAAACCTTTGAACCTTTGATTCTCCAAACCAACTTTCAAAGCTAACAAGGATATATGATTTCACCATATGAGTTAGGTATACCCACCCTAATTTTGTTTTGTTTTATTTACTTTTTTTTTTTTTTGGTATGAGGATGAGGACAAAAAAAGAAGAATATTTGATGTTGAAAAAGAGTTAAAATAAGCTAAGTTTGATTTTTTTTTTGATAGGTAATCCTAAAACTTTTATAAATGAAAGAAAAAGAAGAAATACAAGAAGTTCATGATGATGAATGTTAAGGACATATTTTATGTAGTTGGCTAATCCTTTGACAAAACACACTTTACTTGTATTTGGGTAAATCTAGGATGTGTTTAATACTTCAAAGAACATTTGTTCAAGTCTAGTATTAAAGCCATGAAGATTGGACCAAGAAACAAGTGAAGAAAAAGTGTGTACTAAAGCTGGACACCTGCGGACACCTGCGGATAGCTGTTCAACAGATAGTTATCTATCGAGGTATCTATTGAGGTTTAATGAGGCTCGACAGCTGCCCGATCGATCGAGGTATCTATCGAGGTTACGAAAATCAGAATTTTCAAATATGACTTTTGGGCCAGGCTTTTGTATTTGTGTAGGGTTTCTTTTCTCACAACCCTAGGCATATATAAGGCTTATTTTTGAGGCCGTCAAACAAGAGAATACAAGGGGAACACATGCAAAAGGTGACCGAAGCCTTATTCTCTCTAAAAGAAGCTACTGCGTCTTTGCACCTTAGGGTTTTGTAACCAACTGCTTCTTGATCTTCATTGTTGATGAAGTGAAGAACTTTGCAGCCACCATTCTTCTTCCTCTAGTTGGTAAATTAAAGTCGCGTACTAGGATCCGCGCAATTGGTTAGTCACGTACTTGAGAGCCGTGCATTGAAAGGAGAAACTGTCACTACAGAGTAAGTCCAATTGGGTATTAGGGTAAGGGTTCAACTGTAGGTTGGTAAGGTACTTGGGATTCCTTGCTTGTAATCGCTTGTTGTGATAATAGTGGAGTTTCGGGAGTGGTGACCTTAAATCACCCGGTGGGGTTTTTGCCGTCAGGTTTTCCCCATTCGTAAACAAATCATCGTGTCATTTATTTTTCACTGCATACTTTAGTTTTGGTAATTTGTTTGTGCTGCCACGCGATTTTACATGTTAACTTGATTAATTAATAACTTGACTAATTAATCAATTTAATTTATCACAAAGGGTCAACGCATTTGTGGCCTGTCAATGAACAACAAGAAATAAAAGGAACAAACAACACAACAAACAGAGGGTAGTTAGGGAACTAAGCTATGGGAGGACAAAAACTCAGAGAGAGAAGAACAATTAGTAAAACCCTAGTAACGAGACCACTCCAAAAGATTACAAAGGCATAAAAGCTTTAACTCATCCAATGTCTTCTCTTTATCCTTAAAGGATCGACGATTTCGTTCCAGCCACAAAATCCACATTAAGCACCCTAGAACCAAGTTCCAAATGTCCGAGTTATGCATCCTGAGCCACTGATGCCAGCAAGATAACAAACCTGTCACCGATCCTGGCATAACCCAGAGAATACCAAATGCCTGAAGCATAAAAGTCCATAGGGAATGGGTAATAAGACAATGAAAAAGAAGGCGGTTTATCGACTTTCCATCACAACAACACATACAACACTTATTAGACAAAGGCTGATCCTTAAGCATTAGATTATCCAAAGTGAGGATCCGACCATGTGCAACAGTCAATAGAAAGAACGCCATATGCTTATGAATCTTTGGTTTCCAAACACCCTTTTAAGAAAATAAAGAATTCGAAGCACCCTGGATCACATGGTAGTAAGACCGAGTGTCAAACTTACCATTTCCTTTAAGCTGCCAGAAAAGAGTATCTCTCCTATTATCTTGAGGAATACAAGTTTGGATAAGCTGAAGTAGAGAATACGATGCAACCAACTTCCAATCTTCAAAAACTCTATAAAACCTTAATTTCCACACTCTAACAGTACTCCCTTTTAGAATCCACAAAACCTTAGTGACACAAGCATCTTTGACCACTGAACACATATAGAGCTCAGGATAGAGATCTTTTAGAGTATTGTCACCAATCCACCTATCATGCCAAAAGATGATACAGGTGCCTTCACCCACTACAAAAGGTGGATGCTTAGAAAAGCTCTCCCACCCTTCATTAATGCTTCTCCATAGGAGGAAAAACAAGACGAGGAAGAGGACCGTTAAATGGCAGCATCAAGGTATTAATCATTACCATTTTTTTTTCAAATATAAATGAAATTGTAAGGACACAAAGTAAGCCTTAGGCCCAAATGCGTGACCGGGCCAGCCTAAGTGACCTACACAATAGAATTTGTAGAGAGTGGGCTCAAAACCTAGACTTCATGGGGCTCTAGAAAGCTATAGCGTATGGACTAAGTTCGCTACTGGCGTGCAACGAGCTGATGGAGTGACCTTTCATCTCCTCGGACGTGGGCCGAGGAGCTTATATCTTGGCTTTCCTTCTGTTATCTGGGAGGAGAGAGAATGAGTCTTCTTTTTCAGGAGAAAAAAATCAAGATCCTCTCTCCAATGGTTCCCTCTTCTCTATTTATACTTCCTATTCCTGGTTCCCATCTGTTTTTTCCCTAAAAACGCTCTCTAATGCCTATAAGGCTAACCACCGTCCCCTCAGAAGTCATTTCTCCATTAATGCGGCCAGGCGGGTAGGTGAAAGGCCTTTAATGCGGTGGCAGCAGCTTTATGCAGTGCACGTCCCACTTATCCCCCTCCTCGGCGTCCCATTGAAGCTTGGGATGACTCGCTGAGCTTTAGGAGCTCTTCCTTGGACGTCGCGCTACGCTCTTCGGTCCCTGGCCCTGTCGTTCTAGGAGGCATTCTCTTCGGACTCTCATCCAACTGGCTGACGGCCTGGTCGGTGGGCCTTTGGGCCCCCGTTTTAGGAGGCCCTATTCTCGACTCACAGCCTTTTTGGCGAAGTCCACGTTCTCGGACCAGGCCCTAGGCCCATATGGTGTTTTGACGTCTTTACCCCCCATAATAGCCCCTCAAAAAGTCGTTTGACTCCTATCCGAGGAGGCAGATGAGTTTTTGACTCGCGAATCTTTCCTCCACGTGACCTTTAAATTGTCGCACGTGGGAGTCCACTTGCTTCTTCTAGGCAAACTTTTGGCGCTTCGTAAGACACAACGCCTGCATTAATTGCACTGAGTAACTCCCTGTCGCGCACGTTCAACGGTGAGATGGGGATCCAATGGCTTGGGTTTATTCCCAAAAATTTGAGCGGGATGTTTCTCACGAACCACCGCCTCCTAATCACCTAAAACGCTTCGGTAGTCGCGATATTCACCATTTCTTCCAAAAAGCAAACTTATTGCAGAGCTATTCAATCTCTCTCTCTCTCTCTCTCTCTCTCTCTCAAGAAGTTCCCAAAGTACGCACATCTCTCTTCTGTAAGTTTCTCCTCTTCCCGAACTCTTTTCTCCTCGGCTGTCAACCCCATGGGTAGATTTAAGTGTCTAGTTGATACGTCCTCTGGCATGGAGGGATTCAGGGCCAAATACCGCATTCCTCCAGATGTGGGCCTGAAGTACTGCCCCTCAGAGGCCGTGGCAGATTCTAGGAAGGAGGGGCAGGTAGTCATCCCCATAATCGCCTTCCTAGAGGGTGGGATGACGTTACCCATGAAGGGCGTGACCAGTGAATATCTTCGCAACCATAGGTTGTGTCCAGACTAGTGTACCCCCAATATATTTAGGATATTAGGCTGAGTCGATTCCCTGAAAGAGCAGATGGGCCTGCGCCTCTCGTGGCACGACGTGGTTTACATGTACGAGTACCACAAGCTGAAGGACGCCGGTTATTACCTCAAGTCGAGGTCTAATGCCGTTAGGCTCATCTCACAGAAACAAGAGAATAATTGTAAAATGGTCAGAAGAATCTGCCATACATTGCTAGCTAGCTACAATATTATTTTATAAATTTTAGATCCAACCAGAGTTTAAAATCTGTAGTTGATCACATTAATGTCCAATTGTGACAAACACTTGCAGAACCCTTCCACCACTATAAAATGTATATATTCTAATTCACATTATGTGCCGAATTGCCAATACCAACTTTTCTATACAATTGAAAATAAAAAGAATTGAAGACCCAATTGAGTTTAGCAGCTAAAATGATGCCCAAGACATTATCAAGAGTAATGAACATAAGTTATCACAATTGGTTCCTGCGATTAAAATCCAAGAAGCAGATTTCCAATTCTCTTTTGCATTGAATGTGCCCTCAGGACTTGTAAGCACTTCCAACAAAACTAGTAAAGCAATGGCAAACACCTAAAGCCTAGTTTATCATCATACACATCAGACCATCTACAGTTTCACCAAATTCACAAAGTTTTGAATTCAGAAGTACCACTTAACAAATACAGTCCCTAACAACATTTAGAGTAAATTCACAAATTAGAGGGAAAAAAAATACATTAATAAGAGAACCTAGATGGAAACCAACTAACCAAATCCCATCACAAGTGGCTAGAACAAGAAACTCATCATCATCGCAAGGCTCAACCTATTTCAAGCAGAACCAAAGATGCAAGGCTCAACCTATTGCAAGGCTCAACATATGTCAAAATAAAGCTTGAGAAGAAGAATCTCTTAAGAACATATCCCAATAATGTTATAAATGGCCATATCCAACAATGGCGGCTTTAGGAATTTTTTTTAAAGTGGTCATTAAGGAACTTAAATTATAAAAAATTTAATAAAGAGACAATTTGAATATATCAACATCACAAAAAAAGAAAAAAAAAACGTAAATACATGAAATATTATAATTTTTTTTGCACTAACAAAGTGAATAAGAAAAAAAAAAAAATAGACAAATAAAAGATAAAGAGAAAATTTAAAATTATGATATGAGAATAATAAAGTGATCATAACAATTTCATAACAAATCTTATGCAACAAGTTGTTAGCTTGTCATTGGTGGGTAAAACATGTCAATATTGAATTCGAATTAAAATTAGTAATAGCTTACCATATAAGATTTATTATGAAATTATTGTGAAAATATTGTAAATATAGCATTACTTTTATATATATTGAACTCAAATTCTTATGATTATCAAATAAAACTATTCAACATTTTTATTAGAATGGTCAAATAGGTTAATTTAGTATATAATATATTTTTGAAAGTGTGTGTATATATATTATTATTTTTTTCAAGACAGGGTGGTCACAGAACACATTAGTTTAAAATAATTATTTATATTATTTTTTTTTTGCATGTATAATTTTATTTTATTTGACAAGTGAGGACCACCTTCGCATAAAAGTAGAGCCGCCAGTGATACCCAATACCCATGTTCAACCATATCAAAATCATATAGAGAGAGGAATGATATGTAGCCAAACTGATCATTTGGAAATTAGCGTTTAGTTTTGATCCTTACCTTTACCGATTAGCAAATCCATGGAATGTGGGAAGGAGATCGATGGACAGAAAGCTTGGTTCACCCTCAGAATTGAGTGAACGCGACAAAGAAATAGATCTATTTTGTTTTGTTTTGTTTTGTCTGTTTGTTTGTTTTTGTTTTGGTTTGTTTTTTTTTAGGTTTTGCTTTTTCTTTTGCTTTTATATGGAAACTTGCTCTTCCGGTAATTGCTATTCACTAAAATTGAATATATGGTCAGGTTTAAAACTATTACAATTAAGGGTCAAGATTTGGGTGCCCATACGGTTAGGTTTAAAACTATTACAATTAAGGGTCAAGATCTGAGTGGGCACTGTACCCCCTAAAAACAATGGGAGTATCGTAGAACAACCCATGTGAACGGAGTTCTGATTTAGTAGAAAAAAAATGATTGGTCTAAGTGAAAGTGACAATTAGTCAGTTACAACTTATCACATAGGATATTTGTGGTAAAAATTGTAGCTTTTTATATGATACTAAAAGTCTAGAATTACTATGTGATTCATGCCCATGGAAAAAGGAAAGAAAAAAAAAAAAAAAAATTGAATAAACGAAGTTTCGTTTCAAACCCTCACGTCAAATGGCCTTTAAGTTGTGAACTTACATTGCTCATACAATAGAATTATGATAAGGATTTTTCTTGATTACATGAAATTTATTTATTGGGTAAGAAGGTCATGTAAGATAATCCTATCGAGAGATTAAATCTATGAATAAGTACAAAAGTTATAAAAATACTATTAACTCACAAATCATATATTTAAGTGCAGTGATTACAAGGATTTTGTTAATCACAAGACACAGATCTATATGTGTGTGTGTGAGCAGTTGGAACGGAATATAATACATAGATTTATTAAATGGAATTGTTTAAACAACGTAACCATGGTTGGCTGTTGGCTGAAAACAAGCTAGTAATAACAAATTTTGCTGCCGAGGTTTTCGAATTCAATTAAATAATACTTTTGAGCTTCTGCTTAGACAAGACAATTAGTTGGATGAACACTTAAAACAATATTATGCTATTATTATCATTCTGATGGAGAAATGGTACATCGATCCATTCCCAGCCCACAATTTCTAAAGTAAAGCTTATTATGTCATTGATATAGTATATTATCTCGTACTTGCTTTGCATGTACTTGGACAATGCTAAAAAGTATTAAAGTGACAAGCACTGCCAAATTAATGATAGGAATGCTAGAATTGTGTAATGCATTGGATTATTTTGATCTAAAAACAAGTTGGGTAAGGGGAGAAAATGTTTTTCGGAAGGGTGAGGTCCTAAAAACACTTTTATAAGGGGAGAAAAACTACACCATACATACACTTGAGCTGGGAGATAATTTTCTTGGTGAGTTCAATTGATGCTAGAAGATAGAAATTGTTGGCTGCACATTTTAATGAGGCTGTCTTTGTCATTGCTTGGTTGGTTATTGTGTTTGAAGGGAAGTCTTAAAAAATTGGTAGTAGACAACCGAATAAATGTTATTGGTTGAGGGATAAACTATAGTTTATTAGGAATAGACAAAGGGAAAGTTCAGGGATATGCCAGTTTTTTTTTTTTTTTTTAATAGATTTGATAGTATTTTATGATGTCCACTTCATGATAATTGTTCTTTATTATATGGTTGGTACATCAATTGATTTTTTGTGTAGACATGAATTAAATTCTAAATATGTTATTCAATGACAAGATGCTTTATCAATTGAGTTAATTGGATAAAGAAAAGTTTCAAGGATAATTATCCCCTTGGTCCATCATCATGTTCAACAGAGTGTGCCCTGTTGTGTGCTTATTGAACAAAGCAAAAATTATACAATAATCTTAGGACAAAGAAGATATCCTAAAGTATCAAGTTCAAACTTGGTGTTCTGTTTAAAAAAATAAAATGGAACAATCTTGGATTCTTGGTGTTCAATGTTCTTTGAATCCAGTGGATAATAGACT
Source organism: Castanopsis chinensis (assembly GCA_032878915.1). Classification (NCBI taxonomy): domain Eukaryota; kingdom Viridiplantae; phylum Streptophyta; class Magnoliopsida; order Fagales; family Fagaceae; genus Castanopsis; species Castanopsis chinensis. The sequence goes on from JAVQMG010000078.1 coordinate 3,558,282, forward strand.
CATAAAGACCTTGGCCTAATACATTAATAATAATACAATATTTGTTATAAATGCTTTATTTATCTTGAGAAGTTTACAATTTAAAGAAGGAAAACTGCCAGTTAGTAATTATCTTGGTGTTCGGGGGTTTATTTCGTAGTGGCTAGACTATTTAGCATCCATATGGGGTCCTCTATACCAGGTTGTGGGTGTAGGATGATATGTGATGCTGCTAGCAGCTTAGAGGCAGTGGTGACGCCACTTAGTGTCCAGGGTGTTCCTAGGAACACCTTGGCTTGAAATTTTTTTTTTTATATATATAATAATTTAAATTTTTTTTATTTGTTTACCTTTAAAAAAAAATAGGAATACCCTCAAGCAATATCAGGAACACCCTCAAAATTTTTATGCCAAACAAATTTTGAACTAAAATCTTAAAAAAAAAAAATTGTAACAAAGAATCTGAAAAAAAATAATTTAAATCTTTTTATTTGTTGGTCAGTCGGTGTTGGTGAGTTTGTCTTTTTGTGTATTGTGATTTGTGAATTTATCTTACTGACTCCTCTTGTGTGAATCTTATATGTTAAGTGGGGGATAGATGGGGCCATGAGGCCGTGTGGTGTAGGGTCAGAGGTGGGATATTTGAATTAGGGAAGTAAAAGTCAGGCAGAGGCAAAGATTTGTGCGCACATGAGGTGTGTGCTAACGCACAGTGGAGTGTGTGCTAGACCCCTAGTAGTAAGTAAAAAAAATGAATGAAGCAACTGAACACCAATAATTAATAATTTAATTAACTAATACATTATAAAAGATAAACAAATTAAATTATGTTAGGCTAAACAAAAATTAATAATTTAATAATTAATGAAACAATAATACAACAAATTATAGTTTATAAAAGACAAAAAAAAAAAATTATGAAACAACTAAACAACAATAATTAATAATTTTATTAATATTTCAAATGAACTTATAGTTTATTGTACAGGTACCTTTGTCCATTTTTTTTTTTTTCCTTTTGAGGTTTTTCGTGTACAGAATGCAAATTTGTTTTGGTTTTAAGAATTTTTTTTTTTTTTTTTTTTTTTTTTTTTAAGTACAAACTTTATGTTTGCCAAATTTTGAATTTCGGCCGATATTTACCGAAACACCCGAAATAGACCGAATTGACCCAAAAATTTTTCAAAGTAGAATAGGAACACTCTGGACAAAATTCCTGGAGTTGCCACACTGCTTAGAGGCAAAGGTTTCTAATGTGCCAAGGGGTAGGAATTGTTGCTGAAAACAATCTAGGTCTGATGCTCAGGTGGCTATTCAAAGAAGCTGCCTTCAACCAAATTAGGTGATCGATCAGGACAAACCTGACTGATTTCCCCAAATTCTGATTTGTCTACTAGTGCAGGAATTTGGGTTGAGATCATGATATTATGATTGATTTGTAGAGCTGCAATCAATTGGGATGAGATAGTTGATTGGATTTAATTAACTGGCAGGGTAATATTTTAATGCCAATTCTGTGTAACGTGTCTTGGGGAGCAGCACTTTATCATCTACGGGTCCTATGAAACAACACATTCATGGTGGTCATCTTGGAACAGAGGAGAGTTTAATGCAGCTCATTAAGTGGGAAGCTAGAGCTTGTGTTGCTGGCAGAGAACCTTTTAAGAATTCTATCATGAACTGGGCTCTTTGTTTTGTTGTTCTTGGGGGATTCCTGAATCGGGTCTTCTTAAAAGTCCCAAGTAGTATTGGTACTTGGTGTATTACCTAGTTAAACTGTAATTAAGGTCTTGATTGTAGGGAATATTCACAAAATTTCCAGATTTGTGACATGCAAAAATAGAGAAAAAATAAGCACCAAAGAAAACAGTCATACAAGGCAATATTTACATGATTCGAAAATTTGCCTATTTATTCATGGGAAAAAAACAAAATGCAGCAATATAATTTTTTCTCTACAAACTGTTGGAGTATGCGTGTTTCAAACACTTAACCTTTGCTTTGTGTCCCACATTGGTTGCGAATAAACCTTGTTATAAGTTTATAAGCCTTTGCATAAACTTTGTTATAAGTTTATAAGCCTTTGCATAAACCTTGTTATAAGTTTATAAGCATTTGCATATCTTAAGTGATAGGTTAGAATTCAATGGGTTACGTGTTGGCTCAAACTTGGGCTTGGGTTTGTTATATCTTTGTTGAACCTTATTCCTTTTCTTTTTCTTTAGCCCAATTGTAAGATTTTTCTAATTCTATCTATTTATTTTTGTCATTGCTAATTTTTTAAGATTTGTATTGTTGAATCAAGACTTGTTTATTTAGTCATATTTTCCCCAAAAAAAAAAAAAAAAAAAAACACACCAAACTTTAACCTCTAAATAACATTTTTTCTATCCTGCACATAGGATTCATAATGGGATTTTTAGGGTTTGTGTTGTTGAATCAAAACTTATTTATTTAGCCACATTTTCCAACAAAAACAACACACCAAACCTTAATCTCTAAACAACATTTTTTCTATCATGCTCATAGGATTCACAAGAGGCTAAAAACAGCACATGCCTTCGCTGTATGGACTAAGCCTAAGAAAAAATCTTTTTAAAAAATCGTAACACTTTCATTTTGTATTGGGTCATAAATTTGGATTAAACACAACTGGGCTTTACAAAACCCAACACTTATAGCTTTGTATTTCTCTTGAGTGTATTGTAATCTCTTGTGCATTTGCGGGGTCTTGATAGCAAGTTGTGTTGCAAAGCTTTGTTGATTTTGCAGCGTTTGTTCTAAATCTGGGTTTTTTTTTTTTTTAATGAAAGTTATTCACTTGCTTATTAAAAAAAAAGAAAAAAAAAAAAAAAAAAAGAAGAAGAAGAAGAAGAAAAAGAAGCAAGAGTTGTATGGTGACTTCCAAGTTTACCGTTTGTAGTTGGCGGAAGAGAGTTGCATTTCACCTTCTTTGCATTTTAATTTTGGTATGACTGCATTTTTTGGATTCTTATGTGTATAATTTCCTGCTTTTGCTTTCTCATTTAAAAAAGTGAGACCAGTTGAAGGAAACAACAATCCTGAGGTGACCACCTAGCTATATATATGTGCATCTGCGCAATTTTTATGGAAGGTGTTGAATGTTTGAGATTCTCATAGAACTTCTACAATGCAGAGCAACCCTGGCTGGGGATTTGACAGAAATGCCAGTTCATGGATAAGCTTGTAAGGAAGGTTTCCCAGCATTACACATGAGCTCTGAAAACTCATTTTGCCATACCAAGTTTCAAGCTGCTCAATGGTTAAAGTTAAAAGATCATTCTTACAAGCAGACTGGTAGCTGAGGTCGACCATCCTCATTATATTTTGACAACTGATTTCATTTAGGACAAAATTTAGCTAAAAATTGAAATTAGTTGTAGCCTAAAGTTACAATTTTACTCAATAAAATAAACATTACTACATATTTTGAACCGTTAAATTGAATGTTTTTTATGCTCTTAATATATATATCAAATTTTGTATTAATTAAATATTATTACTATATGATCTATAAGTTTACACTATAAAAACTTTCAGTTTAAATAATTTATTGATGACATAATTATGAATCTTTAATTTTTTAGAATTTTGCAAGTATTAGAACATATAGAAAGAAGATGTAAACCAATGATAAATTTGTTACATTCACCTCTAATAAAAAGATATTGAGTAAAATTGTAGTTTAAGGTTACAACCAATTTTGTAGCAAAACTTTGTCTCTTTATTTATGGTATAATTTTTCTTTGTTTGAAGGATTTTGTTATGTAGCTTTTGTACTATCTTTAGCAATTGTCTCCCAAGTTCATTATTGGGATCGCATGATTCTTGTAATAATTTTCTACGTATGCATTATGGAATCTGATCCAACAACCATTCTGGTATGTGTTCAAGAAGTGATTGCACTGCTTGGATTGCTTTTGCGGTTAATTGTGGCTAAAAATGTAGGAGGTGGATTCATGGATAGTTTGTAATGGTTTTAGGATAAAACTTGTTATTTGATTTGATTTTTATTTACATTTTGTAAGAAAACGAAGAGGGCACTGGGGCAGTAACTTCTAAAATTTTTTGAGGTAGTTTGAAATATTCATGTATTCTGAAATATTGTCCCCACAGGATTTTGAGAGAGAGAGAGAGAGAGAGAGAGAGAGAAAGAGAGAGAGAGATCCTGAACTAGAATATTTGTACTGTGACTATTAAACAATCAGAGTTTTAAATTTTAACTGCTAATTTACAAAAAAAAAAAAAGGGTTTTCCAATGTTATTAGTTATTACCTAGGATGCATGAACATGGACACAAGTACGGATACAGATATAGGTACGATACAACGACACAAATAATTTTTAAAAAATTATAACATGAAATTGCAGGTACAATACCAATATGATACGGCAACTATACCCTAAATGAAGTGTCTGCGCATCCTAGGTTATTACATCAAAATTTACTCTGCTAATTATTAACCAGGCCATACATAAGAAAAAGATGGGTTCCCGCCGTTCTTTTAATATATTGAACTTTGTTTATCCTCCAATCTATGCTGGACTCAGACTCAGAAATAGCAACCCATCTCTTGATTTATGTGCTGGGAATTCAATGTTAGGAGCTCATATCCCGTTGGTTTAACACATTTGAGGAACGAAAGTTGTTAGAGCATTCACACCAGCCTCATATTTTTAGCTAAACAATCCTAGAAAATCAATTATTAGTCTGAGTCCAGCATGGATTGGAGGATAAACAAAGTTCAATATGAAGTCGTATTGTTGACCAACGATTCATTAAAAAGTTTTCATTACGAGTAGATGCAAATGTTTCTCTTTATTGAAGTACACCAAAACTCTATTCCAATATGTTTTGCGATTTTGATCATTCCCTTGCACCACATCTAATGAAATATTGAGTCATGCCGACACAATGAGGCAATCTTCTTCTATTGTGAAATTACCAACCCGTTGTGCCTTCTTAGCAATGTATTCCATTTGAACTTTGGGTGGAGACTGTTGGCTATGCACTTCATTTTGTGGAGGGCATCATAAGTTCATTATTCATGTTAGGCCCCTCTTCTAAGAGCTTTGTGAAGTCTTAATCCCCTGCATTTGCGAATCCATTTCTTAAAAACAATAACATAATAAGCCTAAAAAATCAAAACTCTAGCTTAGTAGATAGGTATACTTCTCTACATTTTACTGTCTTATTGGAGCAACAATAATATCTATTGGCTTTTATACTGTGAGTCCTAACTCGAAATCGCATGTAAGACACCAATCACTTTTATGTTAAAATAATAAACTCTGTCTATCAAGATCATGCACAAAAAGAATGAACCTTAGATGGTTGGAGTGTATTAAATTTTACATACAGCAGCAATATGATGAGAAGTTAGGCAAATCAACTTTTACATATAGCAGCCAAAGGGTCACAAGATTTCCCACAAGTAATGCGAACCAACTGTTTATTTGAAACCACCCACAAACGACAATTCAGTTATTAAAAACAAAGGGAGCCTAGCCTTGCCTTTTGGTGATTTAACTAGAAAAGGAAAGTAAATACACACACGTACAACGACAATATGATGAGAAGTGAGATTCTAAGCTGAATTGAGTATGGACTCTAAGCTGGGTGGCATTTGATAAAACCACTTGGACATAATATAGCATGACAGGAACGAAAGTTAGATTCGTTATTTTAAAGTATTCAATTTTATCGTAGGATCTTCCTCATTGATTGTTCTTTATTTAGGTCCGGATATACACATCCAAGAGAGTATATAATTTGGTGCAGATGATTGAACATTAGAAAATTTTGCCTTCCTATCAAAAAAGAAAAAGAAATTTTTACCTTCCAAAATTTGAGTAGAGAAGCTAATGAAAGCTACCAAAATTCAAGGTTAATGAAAATAAGTCAAAATAATTGAAGCTAACACCTATTTTAGCACACCCACACCACCTGCCCACAAATCACAATCCACCAAACCTACACACCCATAGACACGAACAAACTGACAACCTGCGGATCACTCGCCTGTATATGGTACCATATAAGTCTACCGGTAGTTTAGAAAGCTTTTGTTATTTATGTTCACACGTGAGTAATACACGTGTTATGACTGATGTAACTAGATATAACTACTCTGTAACTACCCAGCGCATGGTTTGGGTGGATTAGCTTCTCTCCCTTCTGTTTATATATATTTAGGGCTTTGTACAGTGCTCAATTAGTTGATTCAATACATAAATCAGAGTTATTCCAGAAATGTTCTTCCTTTCTCTCTCAATTTCATAAGTACTCTTTCTTCTTCTCTGTTCTTCATTCTTTTAGAAGACTTAGATCTTAGCTAATCCTCTGCAGCTCTCTTGGATATTAACCAACAGTTTTTTGGAAAGGTGTTCTTGCTGTGTCTTTGGAGTATGGACTACGGAGTATCATAATGTTTCTGTTTTTTCTCTGATTTTGGGTAGTCTGTCGATTTTTACTCTCTTTGTAAAGTGATTTGTTGTACAATGGGTATTAACTGTGGAATGTGCTAGGCTTGTGTATAGGTGTTGAGCCTTGGTATCAGGACAGATTGAAATCCATTGCAATTGCACCGTGCAATTAACTCCATTTTCTTCACAAAACTTTTTTAATTCTTAAATTTTTATCTTCTTTTAAGATTTTTTATTTAATGGTTGAGATTAAAAATGGTTTTTTTTCAACTATCAGTCTCAATCTAAATCAAGGCTGTGTTGTTCTTGTCTATAGCAACTAAACTGCTATGTTCTGTGCGGATTTGGATATAAGCACAGTGCATTATTAATGAGTAGTTCTAGTACTACAAAAAATGCCATAATTTTTATCACAACAATCTTATCTGTCAAATTGTGATTTGTTGCTTGTCCCTTATTAATGGACCTACCACTTTTTTTTCACCACTCATAATCTGTCATGTGGACAGTTATGATATAAGTTATGACATTTGATGTGGGCTTAGAATTTTTTATCATTAATACCTCTAAAATCAATCACAAAAATTCGCAAACCCACTCAATGATTGTTATGCACTATAGCAAAAGTCTTCTCTATTTGTTTCTGTGCTCGTGGGATGGAGAGGTGAAAAATGTTAGAATGATACAAATATTTTTTGGGTAAAATATTATTTTTATCTTTATATTTTCACGTAAGTTTGTTTTTATATCTCTGAACTATTAAAAGTTTGTTTTTCATCTCTAAAATTTACAAAATATTTTACTTTTTGTCATTTTGTCTATGTCAGTTAGTTTAGGTCTTACGTGTTTTAACGGAGTGCTGATGTAGTATATTACATTAACAAATTTATATTTTTTTTTAAGTATAAATACGTGGCACAAAACGATTGGCCCACGTGGATTAAAAAAAAGTTATAGTGAGACAAATTTACTCTCACAAGCTCAAACCTCAACTGGTCAGCCCAATCTCGAAAATCCCCAAAGCTAAAAAAACTTGAAAACCCAACCCCAATCTGACGGCCTTAATCGGCAACCCCAGCCTGGCAATGAAGTGTTCAACGGAAGTCTTCCTTCGTCATTGAAGCCGAAGTGTTACTGAAGCAACACAAAGACATTGAACCTTCTTGTTATACACAAAGAAAAGACAATTTAATTTCTTGTTTATTTGAAAGTTTCTGAAGAAGGAACCTCTCTTGCGTTATTGAAAGCTCATTAGAGATTTTAAATATTGACTTGCTTGGTTTGGTTTGAAGTAAAAGAGAAATCTTTGAAGGATTCTTGGCTTCCTTGGATTGGCCGAATGTTGCTCTTGGAAGTTTGTTAGAAAATTTTATTTTGTCACTCTTTTGTTTTTGATCGGTTTAGTTTTTTTCCCCTTGAAATTTACTATGATTCTTGTTCTGTTTTGAAGATGAGCCCATGATATGCCAAAATTTGATATGGGTGTACAGGTTTATGATTTTGTCACAATTCTTCTTGTATTGTTTGAAATTTGTTGGTGGCTTTGGATTTAGTGAGCTGTATGTTGGTCGAAACTTTCATGTGCATTTCTCTTAATCGGCAATGGAGTTGCCTTTGAACACTCAGTCGAGTCCAAATCTTCTGCCTTATTTTGCTTGTTCCACTTTGTATTTCACCAATAAAAGTTTGCCACATGTCCCCCTAATTAGTTAAATTCTAATTTTATGCTTGTTACTTAAAATTAATAACAGTAAATAAATTAAAATAAACAATCCACCCAAGCCAAGACATCCCACAACTGTACCTTCGTTGGCGATGTCTGTGCTAGCCAACCATCTCCACCAGCCACACCACTACCACCATAGATCGCCGACGTCGCCAACACCAGCCAACCAGTACCACCAGTCCACACCCATACCACCACAACCTGACGTTTATCAAAATAAACATAGAGAGAGACCTTGGATGAGTGGGACAAAAAGCTTCGAAGAAACCACCCTTCTTAAGTTTCAGGCACTAATCCTTACTGTATCAAATTCAAACCATTCCCAATGGCATTTTTACAAACACAAACACAACAAAGAGAGAGAGAGAGAGTGAGATATGCATTTTCTTGTCTCCAAGTCATCTGGGCAATTGAATAGGAGAATGAGATGGATCAGGAAGATAGAAAAGGAAAAGGAAATTGAGAGAAAGTGTAAGAAAATTTTGAAAATCCATGAGAGGCAACAATATGAGAGAGAAAAAGCTTTCCTATGGTGTGAGGTTTTATTTCTCTATAGCTTTTGATACTTTTGCTACTGCCGCTAGCAAGGTATTGATGGTGGTTGGTTGGAGTTGTCAACGTTAGCAATATGTTGCTACTGCCGCCAGCAAGGTACTGATCGTGATTGGTCGAAGTTGTCAACGTTGATGAAGGTGGTGGTGGTGGACCGATTGTGGGGTTATCTTGGCCTTGATGGTTTTTTTTTTTTAAATTTATTTTACTATTATTTATTTTAGGAAACAAATAATAAAAGCATAAAATTAGAATTTAATTAATTAAGAGGACATGTGGCAAACTTTTACTGGTGGAGTATAAAGTGGAGCAGACAAAATGAGACAGAAGATTTGGACTCCACTCAGTCGCCAGTACTCCATTTTTGGGTTTGGGTCGCCAATTAGGGTAGTAGATTGAGGTCATGGGATTGTGGGTTGTGGTGTTGGCGTTTCAAATTTGGGGTTTTTTTAGACTATTGAGGTTTGGATTTGGGTTGTGTGCTGTGAGGGTAAATTTGTCTCACTGGAACTGTTTAATCCACGTGGGCCAATTGTTGTGCGCCACAATTTTAAAAAATAAATTAGTTTGGTCAATGTCAAATATCATGTTAGCACTATGTTAAGCCATGTAGGATCTAAACTAATAGGCATAGATGGAAGGACGAAAAGGAGAACATTTTGCAAATTTTATTAATGAAAACCGAATTTTTGAAAGTTTAGGAATAAAAAACAAACTTTTATAAAAGTTTAGGGACAAAAATGATATTTTACCCATTGTTTAATTTTATTTCAACAAGTATTTAGTTGAGGATGAAAAAATGAAATGATATAAATTTAATTTATTTGGTTGAAAAGAGAAATTAGATAATAAAAAATATAGTTTATATATTGTAAGGACACAAATTGTGCTGGACTAAAGTAGCACTTTCTGAACCAGCCCAATGAGCTCAAAACAATGAATTTGTAGAGAGTAGGCTTCTAATCTAGGTTTGTGGACGGTAAATAACACGAAAGATAGATTAAATCACAGAACTCATGCGTACCAATCGTATATGGATGAAAACTGTATCATATATTGATACCGATGACTATCTTTGGCCTCTCCTTAAATTTCTCTCTTGTGTGTGTGTTTCCCTTCGTTTTTTGTTCTCCCCCTTTCTCTTTCTTCTTTCTTTGCCTTTTATAGACCTGCACCTTTCTCCTCCTCCCTTCCATGTGTAGACCAGATGCTCTTTTTTAGCTACTTGTCCCATCATCCCCTCCTACCAAAGTCCTTGGCGGTAAATGCAAGGCTGGATTCCAGTGTTCAGGCGTCACTTCCTCATTAATGCGGCCAAAGAGGTAGGTATAGAGCCTTCAATGCGGTGATAGCAGCTTTATCCTTGATATTTGTCTGTAACTCTGTTTTCTCTCCTATTCTTGTTTTCTTAGTTTTTATGTCCAAGGTCTTCAGTATGGATGCCCTGGAACTGCCAGATCACTTGTCTTGTCCTCGGCAGTATGTTGCCGAGGACGTGGCCATCCTTGGACATCATGTTTCGTGGTGTTCTGCTCATGCACGACACATTTCTTTTGTAATGTTACTTCATATGTGGGACTTATCGTGTCCTCGGACCATCCATGCTATTGGGTTGAGTTTTTCACCTCGCAAGAACCTTTGGGCCGGCCCAGTACATATCTTGGACTCGTTGGCACTACATATATAATATAAATTTTTCTCATGTCCTTATTACAAAAAATATTATAATTTTTTTTATCATATTTAATTAGTTAAAGATATATTACACATAAATATATATAAAAAATAACTGCTTCTTGTTCCTCCAACAAAAAATAAACCTCACTAACCATTTAAAACCCACACCTTCTATGAATGGTACATGTTTTTTTATTTTTTTAATGGAATAGTACAAGCTTTTCTCCTCTATAATATTTGTGAAAGTTTTATATAATATAAGCCTTTAAAATTGGGTTGGTCCCACCAAACGAACTTGAATAAAACACATGGATTTTTGATTTCTTGTGTCTTGATCGAGCCTAAGTCAAGAGTCATCAAAAGGCTGGTTTTTTTTTTTTTTTTTTGATAAGAAGATAGCAACTTTCATTAAGAGGAAGATAAACAAAATACGTCTTGAATCAATGAGAACTCAATCATATATGAATTTTTCTTTATCCAAGTTATATAACTATTTATATACTTCGCAAACTGTGCCAAAATATGAGCTAGATGGTTTCCTGTCCCTTCACATGTGATCCTTTATTATCCTAAATGCCTCCAACTGTTGCCGAATCCCCACAATAACATTATCAATAGCTATGGGAGGGATCAAGTAGCCCAAAATCACATCAAAGACAATTTTTGAGTCACATTCAAACACAGCATAACGTATCCTCACCTCCTATGCAAATTGGACTCCTTCTGTCATAGCCATAGCCTCTGCTTCCAAGGATCCCAAAGGCATGTGCAATTGCTTGCTCAATGCTGCTTCAACGCTTCCTGCCGAGTCCCTTGGATAACCACTACCACTCCATATGCTTTGAGTTGCTGAAAAATTGCCCTGTCAACTAAGATCTTGTAGAATGATTCTGGTGGAGGTGTCCATTGCTGGCTTTCACCATGCCTTGTCATGGGGCTTGAAGTTGGCTATATAAAACTCCTTAATTAATGCTCTGGCTTTGTGAAGTACGGTTGAAGCTTGTTGTCTGGCTTTTTTTTGTCTAACTGCATTTCGATTGAACCACATACTCCAAGCTATGGTGACTATCAAACTCAAAAGTCCATCATCTATATGCTGGATGAATTTTAGGTGCCAAAGGAAATCCACAAAATCATGGAATTGAGCCCCACGATTATCAAAAGAAATATCAGATAATTGCCATACCTCTCGAGCTTTTTCATAGATCCAAAACACATGGCCACTGGTCTCCGCTTCCATTCCACAAGCTTTACAGAGGGGATTATCAATGACCCTTCGATGACATAGATTAGCTTTAGTTAGGACTATATTTTTGCTTGCTCGTGATGATAGGCCAAGAATGTATTGACTTCTTATGATGAATTAATTAATTAATTAGTCAAGTTAATTAATTAATCCAATTAACATACAATTTGCGTGGTAGCACAAATAAATCACCAACTAAATTAATATGCAGCGGAAAATATAGTTGACATGGTGATTTGTTTACGAATGGAGAAAACTATTGAAGAAAAACCCTATTGGGTGAATTTAAGGTCACAACTCTTGAGAATCCCACTATTATCACAACAAGCGGTTACAAGTAAAGGAATTCCAGTACCTTATACCAACCTACAGTTGAACCCTTACCCCAATACATAATTGGATTTGTTTTGTAGTGACAATCTTTCATTTTCAATGCACGGCTCCTAGTACGTAGCTAATCAATCGATGTACGGATCTAAGTACATGACTAACCACCAACTTGAGAAGGGTGTTGGCTGCAAAGTTCTTTAATTCATCAATACGATGAAGATCACGAAGCTCCTTGGTTACAAAACCCTACGACGTATAAACGCAGTAGCTTCTTCAAGAGAAAGATGAACTAGGGCATATGTCTTTGATCACAATATGCTTGTGAAAAACCTTTGCATCAAGTTTCATAAACTTGTATTTTTTGTGACGGCCCTTAAAATAATCCTTATATATGTTTAGGGTTGTGAGAAAAGAAAGCCTAAATAGGTATACATGGATTGGTGTGAATCAGATCTGAAAAATTGATTTTCGCAAATCTCGATACATAGGTTATTTGTTGAGCAGCTGTCGAGCATTGGGCTGAAACTCCGTTTTAAACCTCGATAGATGCTATCTGACGAGATAGTTGTCTAGCTTTAAAATCCAACACTTCTTCACTTATTTCTTAGACAGATTTTCATGGTTTTAACGCTTGGATTCAAACTCTTATTCCTCGAAATATTAAACACATCCTAGATCTAACCAATTACAAAGTATGTTTTGTCAAAGGATTAGCCAATTCTAGATGACATATGTTCCTAACATGATTCACATATGTCCTAACGTGTGATATGAAGGCCGTGATCTTATTCGGTACATAAAGCCCCAAACTATTTTTTAAAATTGACTTCGCTTCTAGCAATCTGAAGGTGCAACTCCGACTGGGTTATTGGAGGATGTCATAGCAATCTTATAGGCACTTCACAGTGTAAATTCACATTTGTATGTATAGGCCCAAACTAGTTTGTATGTAGGCAGTCGTGGACTTAAGGGAATGCTAAGTATTGCATTGGCATTATTTGTAGAGAAAATCTGTCGGACCATATACACAAGCCAATTTCCAATTTGAGGGTCAATCAGCAAACTAACTTTCTCTTGGGTAATCAAAATTGGAGATGTTTTTGTAATACGAAAAGTAGACGGTTGGTGCAACCACTTGTCTCTCCAAATCCCCATTGACTCACCATTTCCCACCTCCCATCGATGTTCCTTTAGGAGACTTCCTTGTGCAGCCACAAGGCTTCTCCATGTATAGGATGGCCAGTTACCAAGCTTAGCACTAAGGAACTCACCATTGGGGAAGTATCGTGCTTTAAAGACCTTGTGAACTAGGGAATTTGTGCATGTTTGTAGTCTCCATCCTTATTTTTCCAAGAGAGCCAAATTAAAAGCTTTCAAGTCTCAAAAACCAAGTCCCCCTTCCTCTTTCGGTGCACACATCTTGTCCCAACTTAGCCAGACCATTTTGGTCCTCTCATTAGATTGAACCCACCATAATTTTCGTACTATGCTTGTCATTTCCTCGCAGAGAGCATTGGACAATTGAAAGATGCTTATAGTTTAAGTAGGGATTGCTTGAGTCACAGTCTTAATGAGAATCTCCTTCCATGTGTTAGACAATAATTTTTCTTTCCACCCTAACAATTTATTATCTTTCCTTTCAAGTAATTGACAAAGGTGTTGCATTTGTTCTTATCCGCCAATGATGGAAAGCCAAGATATTTCTCATGTTGGTGGATTACCTCTGCTCCAAATAAGGCCTTAATGTCCTCTTGCATAGGTTGAGGTGTGTTATGGCTAAAGTATAGGGCCGTCTTGTCTCTATTCAACTGTTGGCCTGAAGCTTGCTCATATGTTTCCTAGACTCGCATGAGATTGGCATCTTCCTCCCTTGTAGCTCAACAAAATATGAGACTATCATCAGCAAAGAACAGGTGGGAGATTTTGGGGCCACGAGCACATGCTACCACTCCCTTCAAGAATCCTCGTTCTATTGAGGATTGGATGAGCACTGAAAGACCCTCTACATAAATTAGAAGCAAACATGGAGACAGTGGATCACCTTAGCGAAACCCTCTAGTTGGGAAAATTTGCCTCTAGGTTTTCCATTAAGATTCACAAAGTATGAGATAGTGCTAACACACCTCATCATTATATTAAACCATTTTGTATGAAAACCCATTTTGAGCATGATTTTTCCCAAGCACCCCTATTCCATCTCAGTCATAAGCCTTACTCATATCCAGTTTAAGAGCCATCTCCCCTACCTTCTCGATCCTATTTTGGTTTAAATGATGTATGGTTTCAAAAGCCATAAGGACATTCTCAGTTGTTTGGTTAAGATAAATTGACTTCGGTTAATTAATTCAATTACCCAAGTTGATTAATTTGGTCAAATTACATGCAAATCGTTGAAGCACCAATAAATTACCGAATAAACTAAATGCAATAGAAATTAAATTGACACGGTGATTTGTTGACAAATGGGGAAAACCTTTCGCAAGGCAAGAACTCCATTGGGTGAATTTAAGGCCACCACTCTTAAGAACTCACTAATCAATAATCAAGCGGTTACAAGTATGAGGAATCTCATCACTACCCTGGCCTATCCCAAAATACCAACCTACAATTGAACCTTCATTTCAATATCCAATTGAACTTGATATTGTAGTAGCCTTATTTCCTTTATTGCACAAATCTCAAATATATGACTAACTCCTTTGTACGAATCTCAATACGTGACTAACTCCAGCAACTTGAATGATTGTTGTTGGTTGCAAAGTTCTCCACTTCATAAACGATGAAAATTAAGAAGTACTTGGTTACAAAATCCTAAGGTGTACAAACGCAGTAGCTTTATGCAGAGCATATGCATTTTAGGACTTTGTTTTTGTGTTTGATAACTCTTAAAATAACCCTTATATATGACTAGGGTTGTGAGAAAAGAAACCCTAATCAAACAAGTCATCATAGGCCAAATTTCAGATCTAGAAATTCTGAAATTATGGATCTCGATAAATTGAGCTTGTGTCGAGCTTATCCATCAATCCTCGATAGTAGCATCTATTGAGCTTATGTTAAGACTTAATGAAACAAATTTTCTTCACTTGTTTCTTGGATCAATCTTCATATTTTTAATGAAACCACTTGATATATTTGAATAACATACTTCTTGAGACATTAAACCCAATTTAGATTTATCAAATTACAAGTAAAATGCGTTTTGACAAAGTATTAGCCAATTATATAAAAAATATGACCCTAACATCAGTTATAAGACGTTCAGACATGAAAGCCTCTAATTCTCACTTATAATCTGTGGGAATAAACGCTTCAACGTACTGACTAAGACTTTTGAGGCAATTCTACAAATAACATTACTAAGGCTAATTGGTCGATATTGTGTAATTTTGGATGGGTTTTTTTACCTTAGGGATAAGGACAATATGCGTCTCATTAAAATTTGGGGGAGCAATGCCAAGGTTAAGAAAATCTAGAACAGTTTGTGTTACACAATTGCCAATGAGAGACCAATTAGCCTTAGAAACTCTTGAGTTGATAAATCGTTCATTGACATTGAAACCTTCGGCTAGATAGCATCCACTACAGTAGTAGCATCAGCTTGGCCTTGAGAACAAAAAATGGAGGAAAAGTACTCCACCACAATGCCCTCAATTTGAGGCCTTCAAAAGACTGGTATTGATCGATCAAGAAGTGATCAAGGGTTGGTCGAAATTCCAAAAAATGCCTTCCTTCAGTTAAACTTCGCACTTTGTCTTGTACTTTATTTGTGATACTTACAACTAAGAACAAGATACATTGTTATAGATTTGACAACACTAACCTAATTGTTCCCACAACCAGAGACATTCATAAAACACATGCCCACAAGCATAAGTGCCCATAAAAACTGAACTAAAGTAGCCCCAAATAGGAACACTTGAAAGTTGTAAAATTCTACATGAATCACACGATCAGGTTTCTTCCCATGTATCTCTCACAACAGCATCAACAACCAAAAAAAGAAAATTCCCATGTAGAGTCCTAGAGAACACAATACTTTCAACAAATCTCAACAAATCACAAGGACATTGTTATAAATTGAAATAGCAACTCAAAAGCAAATTAATTTTAAATTTTGATCCCTCCGAAGGTGAAATCTTGACTCCCCCATTGTTCTTCCTCACATATATTCATCTTAGAATCTTCCCCACATATATTCATCTTAGAAGTCACACGAGCACACACCCTTGCATCCTTATATACCTTTCCTGGGCTACAATAATAGCCCTTTTTGGGAGCACAATGTATATCTTGTGAGCATATACACAACCCTTCTAATGCACACCCCTCCTTATCTATAGTCACACTATTTTTCAATCCAAGAACTTGGTCAGTCCACTCACTAGAGAAGAGGCCAAATGGATCATACACTTTCTTAGCCTTCAAGAATTCTATAGCATTTTTATACTTGTTGATTACTCCATCAAATGCTATGTTTCGATTCTTCCCCCAATGGGGCAGCGCCCCATACTTAAACAGAGCGAGTTGCTCAACTTCTTCTAGTATGTCTTCATATAGCCTAGGAGTCAAGGGGTCTTTGCTTCGGTAGTAAGTGATATCAAAGTCCACTGCATCTTCTTGCTTGCCTAAGTAAGCACTCGAAGCCTTAACATAGCGCATGAGTATTCCATTATAAAGTTCTACGCCACACATTGCTTTAGGCTCTAATTCAATCAGCTTTTGCACATCTTGAATGAAGCTCTTAGCCACAGACAAGCCAACACTAAAGGTACTTTGGTGAAAGAACTCACCCTTAACTCTGGGGTCCCATGCACAATAATTTGTGATAACTTCATTATCATGACTATCTAGGCAGGTTCCTGATGCTTGAAGGCGGTTGTGATATCCAATCACAGGATATTCCGTAAAAAGGGTACCTATTAGTAAAAAAAATCATAAATTTTGTTATTTTGAGTTGGTAATATCACTATCAGTCACTAACGCAAATAATAATTGTAATTTAAGAAGAGGAAAATAACAATACCATTGCTTTTTAAGCCATAGGCAGCAGTCTCGAGTAATAGAATAACTGTCTGTGCACCTAAGCACTTCCCATCAGCGTCACTAAAGTACTCTTGATTTTCCTCTAATTTAAACAAGCATAGAACGTACCATTTCAAAACCATTACAATTTTGTTATATAAATAGCTAGCAAAAATCAAATGGTAGTGCTAACCTGTAATTCTGATAATTTTCAGTTCAACAGAAGCTGTTGGGCGGAATGGGATGAAATCATATAGACCATTACCACTTGTGTTTGGGCTGACCCGGTCGTCGATACGATAAACTGCCTTGCGTTGACTAGGATACCATGTTATATCAGCAAACTCATGTTCATTGCCAAAACTAGTCACCATATCTCCTAAGTCCGAATCATTTTTTGTCAAGTAGGTGATGGATCGTTTGAACATGGGTTGTAGTTTTAGAGTAATCTGCAAAGTGAGATTTTCTCATTTTGAGCTTTCATTTTGACCATGTTGTGACATTGGCTTATATATCAATTTATAACAGCTAAAAAATTTATGTCTTTGAAGCCTATTACGTGTGTCTTAACCGAGAGTAATGAAACATAAGCAACATAAATCAGATGGTGTCAAATCATATTGTGGCATTTTCAACGACGCAATCCTATAGCTATAGATGTTGCCTACCATGCACGGTTGACGGTACCACAAGAAATAGGTAACTTCCGAAGTTTTTGCCAATTCCGAGCTTGCATTCTCTTTACCTAGACTTTCTCTTTTTGAGGTTTTAATTTGCCCATTTCATGCAATGTATGTGAGATTGACATTTGGATTTGTAGATATGAGACCCAAATGTCAGTCTCACGTGTGTTGCACGAGACAGGTGCATATAAAAGTTTGGTTCACCCCTTTAGATACATATCATTATGTTTATATTAAAAGATAGAAAAATATTATTGATGTGTATATATATATTAAAAATGATGCATACAGCCTATTTAAGAAAGTACAATCTGTTTCTAAAAAAAATTTGAATATTAATATGAGGATCATATAATTCAGCCAAAAAAAGAAAAAAGAGAAAGAACTCTCATATAATTAAATTTTTTAAAATATAGCATTCATAAAATAAATATACAAGACATACAGGGTGGAAGAAGAGACCTATCTTTAATCAGTCCAAAACAAAGATACTATAAAATTTTAATATATTATTATTTTAAGTGGGAGAGACCTATCTATCCTTACTTCCCTTATTTGGTTATTCCCTTTTGAAGAGGATTAAAACGAAGATGACAGATCCGTTTGAGTAGACATGGCCCTGTTAGAAGACGGATCCAAGGTACATGGGTAAAGGATGGACAAATTCAAGGCCACATTATTTCCATCTAATGTAATCGGTCTCCAACAACTCCTAAACGGAAATAAGTTGCGTATCACGATTAAACTCTAACTCATAGAGTCATAATGCGGGTAGAATCCTAGTGAAGGAGGATTCCATAATACGCATCCAATAATGAAGATCTTCCCTAAAATAAAGCTCCTTGATGCGCAAGAAATGGGGGACGATTCTACTATAAAAACCCATGAACCCTTGAGATACAAGGTACGTATAATTCATCCTAGCTCTGACAATTTAGAGTTGTGAAAAGTTCTAACTTGGCATTCGGAGGGTTTTTGGCCAGTACCACACCGGTGCTCTCTGTTAGTTCTTCTCTTTTTGTTGTGCAGGTTTTGTTTCGGGCACGTGAGGACTGTGTGACTAACTAGCAGATTTTCATCATCAACAGTTGGCGCCGTCGGTGGGAAAAACGACGTTAAACTTGGAATAAGCCATACGCGCCACTTCCCAGACAAAAGGTTGCATGGTACTCACTTGTTCAATGGCAACAACCAACAATAATCAGGGTGACGAACCTCACACCACGGCCTTGGAGAGGCAAGTCTAGACGCTCACAGCGGTAGTCGAATGCTTAACCAAGTAGAATCATGACTTGGAGGAGCAGTTGCGGTAGAAGAATGCAGGCCTTAGTACACAAGAGGAAGACCAAGAAGGGGCAAGCGCTGAGAGGAGGAACCAAGAAGGACATGAGGGTAGCAACGCTCCGAGCAGATTGGAACGGTAGGACATAAACTGGCTTTCTGTCACTGATACCTTCCCACCTCACATAGCCGCCGAGATGCAGATTATGAGGGAACGGATGGATGTGATGATGAATGCCCTTAAAGGTCGAATATCCAGCGACCTTGATGACCTGGTCCAGTGAACTAATTTGCCATTCACAGCACTCGTCAGTTCATGCCCCCTTCCCCAAAAATTTCACGTGCCTTAGATAGAGAGTTACAACGGGTCTAAGGACCCCTTAGACCACCTAGAGTCTTTCAAGACCATAATGCACTTTCAAGGGGCATCGGACGAGATCATGTGCAGAGTCTTCCCCACTACGTTGAAAGGAGTTGCAAGGATCTGGTACAGCAGGCTGATGCCTAACTCCATTAGCACTTTCAAAGAGCTAGGCGCTCAATTCGTGTCACACTTTATTGGGGGTCATAGGTGTAAGGAATCCACCGCGTGTTTGATGAACATTAGGCAGCGAGCAGACAAGACGATAAGATCTTACATAGCTCGCTTTAATAAAGAGGTTCTCTTGATAGACGAAGCGGACGACAAGATACTCGTGGCAGCGTTCACCAACGAGTTGCAGAAGGGTAAGTTCTTATTTTCTCTATATAAGAATGACCCGAAAACTATGTCAGAAGTACTTTACCGGGCGACCAAATACATGAACACGAAAGACACGTTACTAGCCTGGGAAGAAAAGCCTAGGAAACGGGAGAGACAAGAAGATACCCAACTAGACAGAAGGTGGAAGATGGCCAAGATTGGGAAACGACGGGAAGACAGACGTTCCAAACCACCTATAAGGAATTTCACAAGCTTCACCCTTCTGATGACTCCGATCGACCAAGTGCTAATGTAGATAAAGGATGAAGGAGCCTTGACCTTTCCTGACAAATTAAAGGGGGATCCTAACAAGAGCTCAAGGGACAAATATTGTCATTTTCATCATGACCACGGCCACGATATAGTTGACTGCTACAACTTGAAGCAACAGATCGAAGCTCTTATCAAACAAGGAAAGCTACAAAGGTTCGTCAACAACGAGAAGATGAATCCGCCACAAGATCAGGCCTCCCGACGTGAGAATGAGCATCCCAGAGTGCCGATAAGAGACATAAGGATGATTGTTGAGGGCACCGCTACGGCAGGGTCATCCAAAAAAGCCCGCAAAACATATTTAAAGATGATTCAGAACGTCTAGTTAACGGGTTCTATGCCAAAAATAGAGCAAATTGATGCCCTAATCGTTGGGTTTTTTGAAGAGAATGCACAACGCCTTCACCATCCGCATGATGACGCACTTGTCGTCAACATACGAGCAGGAGACTACAATATGCATCGAGTCTTGGGTGATAACAGGAGCTCGGCTGATATCCTTTACTACCTTGCATTCCAGCAGATGGGGATTAGTAGAGAGTGTTTAGTTCCAACAAACGCTCCACTTGTCAACTTTGGAGGGACAAGGGTTTACCCTCTTGGCGTAGTCACATTGTTTGTGAAGGTGGGAGATTACCCACAGCAAATCATGAAGGATGTGGCTTTCCTTGTGGTCGATTGCTCATCTACCTATAATGCTATCCTCGAACAACCTACTCTTAATACATGGAAGGCTGCAACCTCGACTTATTATTTGATGATCAAGTTCCCTACTGAGTATGGAATAGGAGAGTTGTGTGGAGATCAAATAGCCGCGTGCGAATGCTGCATAGCGATGATGGAGATGGACGATCACCTCTCAATTATGAATATAGATGAATGACAAACGGTAGAGGAAGCGATAGAAAAACTGGTAGAAGTACCCCTTTGATGATTTTAAGCTCGAGCGAACCACAAGAATAGGTACTCTGGCCAACCCAATGGTATGGCAAGCAATCGCAGCATTCTTAAGGAAAAATCAGGACGTATTTGCCTGGCGTCATAAAGACATGCTGAGAATTGACCCATCGGTCTTAGTTCATGGGTTGAACGTGCCGCCCTCGTTTTCTCCAGTCTGACAGAAAAGACGAGTGTTCGCCCTCAGCTAGACCGTGCTATAGTCGAGGAAGTTTAGAAGTTGTAGGAAGCAGATTTCATACGTGAAGTATACTATCCTGATTAGCTGGCAAACGTGGTGATGGTGAAGAAAGCCAATGGAAAGTGGTGAATGTGTGTAGATTTCACAGTTCTAAATAAAGCCTGCCCCAAGAATAGTTACCCGCTACCGTGTATTGACACCCTGGTAGATTCGACCGCAAGACATGAACTTTTGAGTTTCATGGATGCGTTTTTTTGGCTACAACCAAATAAAGTTAGATGAAGTTGACCAAGAGAATGCTTCATTTGTTACAAGCCAGGGGCTCTTCTGCTACAAAGTAATGCCCTTGGGACTCAAAAATATAGGAGCTACATATCAGAGATTGATGAACAGGATGTTCGCACATCAGATTGGGAGAAATTTGCAAGTTTACGTAGATGACATGCTGGTGAAAAGCATCCAAGAGTCCGACCACTTGAGTGACCTACAGGAGACTTTCAACACTCTTCGGTCTTACAACATGAAATTGAATCTGGATAAGTGTGCGTTTGGTGTAACAGCTAGAAAATTCTTAGGATTTATGGTATCCCAAAGAGGTGTTGAGGTCAACCCAGAGAAGGTAAAGACGATAATGGAGTTGGCTCCGCCAAAGACGATAAAAGAACTACAAAGCCTGAATAGCAAAATAGCAGTCCTAAATAAGTTCGTATCAAGGGCGATGGGCAAATGCCTCCCTTTCTACCACACACTGAGGAGATCATTTGAATGGACGGATGAATGCCAAAAGGCATTTGTAGATTTGAAGGCGTATCTCTCTTCTTTGCCGTTACTTAGCCCCTCCAAGCTAGGTGAAGAGTTGTTTCTATACTTAGTCATCTCCCTAGCGGCAGTTAGCGCGGCTCTTGTCAGAGAAGAAGATAGGGTTCAGCAACCCGTATACTTTTTAAGCCGAGCACTCAGAGGAGCAGAAGAAAGGTACCTTTAGATGGAAAAGCTAGCACTCGCATTAGTGTCAGCGACACGAAAACTCAAACCATACTTTCAAGCACACATCATAAATGTCCTGACTGATAAACCCTCACGCAAAGAGATGAGTAGCCTCGAAGCTACGAGATGGATGGCATTATAGGCGGTCGAGCTGAGTGAGTTCGACATTCGGTACCAACCATGAACTATTATGATGGGACAGGTAGTAGCGAACTTCATCGCTGAGTTCACTCTCATGGAAGACCAGGGGGTAAAGGAAACTCCCATGTGGAGCATCCACATAGATGGATCTTCTAATAAGCATGCAAGAGGGGCCGACATGGTACTCCACACCCTAGAAGGAGATAAGATCGAGTGCATGATCCATCTAGACTTTTCCACCACAAATAATGAAGTGGAATACGAAGCCTTGATAGTAGGACTAGACTTCGCAATAGCTGCAGGAGCGAAGAATATGGTCGTATACTCTGATTCTCAAATCGGTGACCAGTTAAGTTAATGGTAGTTACGAGTGCAAGAATGAAAGAATGAAGAGGTATCTCGAGGAAGTGAAGGGTCGAACAAGTAAACTCCAAATCAAGATAGTTCAAATCCCAATGGGAAGAGAACCAAGATGCCGACCAACTTGCAAAAGCAGCTTCCGCAGAACCAATTATTGTCCCTGACCAAGTATTATCCTTCGTTTAGCTCTCATCATTAATAGACATTATTGGCATGTAGGAAGTAAACGATGAACACTGTTGGATGACCTCGATAGCTACCTACCTAAGGGATGGCAAGCTACCAAATGACAAGGAGGCTGTAACGAAGTTGAAAATTAAAGCGGTCCTATTCATCTTGATTAATGACATCTTATACCAAAGGGGTTTCTCCCGACCCTACCTAAGGTGCCTCACCTCTGAAGAGTCGGACTACGTTATGAGGGAGGTCCATGAAGGAGTTTGTGAAAATCACTCTGGATCAAAGTCCTTGGTGCATAAGCTACTCTAGGCAGGATATTACTAGTCAACAATGCAAAAAGATGCCGACACATACGTCAGAGCTTGCGACAAGTGCTAGAGGTTTGGTAATCTCATAAGGTAGCCAACATAAGAGCACACCCCTATGACGGCCCCATGGCCGTTCGCACAATAGGGGTTAGATATCATGGACCCCTTCTCAATAAGACGGTTGAAGTTCCTTGTGGTCGGCATCAATTACTTCACCAAATGGGTGGAAGTTGAGGCTTTGGCCACTATCACAGAGAAGAAAATTTGAAGTTTCGTATGGAGGAACATCATTTGCAGGTATGGTATTCTTAGGGTGCTTGTCTCAGATAACGGGAAACAATTCGACAATGACACATTTCGAGATTTTTATTCACAACTAGGAATTAGGAACCACTACTCATCATTTGCCCGCCCATAGGCCAACGGACAGGTTGAAGTCACAAATCTATCATTGCTCAAAATCATCAAAACTCGGTTCGAGGGGGCAAAGGGCATATGGTTCGATGAATTACCAATTGTTTTGTGGGTCTACAGGATGATGGCAAGGACACCAACAGGGGAAACACCGTTTCAACTGGCTTATGGTAGTGAGGCAGTCATCTTGGCAGAAGTAGGGCTTACGAGTTACCAGATTTGACACCACGACGAAAGCAAGAATGATGAAGCCATGCGCCTGTAGCTTGATCTAGTGGATGAAGTCAGAGCAACGGCCAAGAAAAGATTAGCACGGTACCAGAACCTTATGTCAAAGCATTACAACTCCAAGGTCAAGCATAGGGACTTTCAGGTTGGAGATCTTGTCTTGAGGAAAGTAATCGGCGCTACAAAAGATGCCTTCCAGGATAGGTTAGGACCTAATTGGGAAGGACCGTACAGGATCACCTCATGGCATAAGAAGGGAACGTACTACCTAGAGACATTAGAAGGACAAAAATTGAATCACCCAAGGTATACGGAGCCCTTGAAGAAGTACTACCAGTAGACGATGAACAGAGACAGCAATAATATTACACTCCTCATTTTCAGTTTATCTTTTTTAGCCGATAGTTATAATTTTTATTTTTCTATAGTAGTCATAGAGCCCAAAGGGCAATTTTCTAAGTTTTTTTATGAACAATAATATTCGACTCATCCATTATAATAAGAGGAGTTCATTCAGAACATATTGAATGTTTTTTGCTGAGATTCATCTACAAAGTCCACAAAGTGGACAGATCATCCGATGAAGGACGACATTAGTAAAGTCCACAAAGTGGATGGATCATCCTATAAAAGATGACATTTAGTAGTCCACAAAGTGGACGGACCATCCCAGGAGGAATGATATATAGTAAAGTCCACAAAGGGAACAGATTGTCCTATGAAGGATGACATTTAGAAAAGTCGACAAAGTGGACGGATTAACCTATGAGGATGACACATGGTAATCCACAAAGTGGACGAATCCTCCCATGAAGGATGAAGTTTAGTAAAGTCCACAAAGTGAACAAATCATCCCAAGAAGGATGAAATTTATCCCGTTCATAAAATGGACGGATCATCCTATAACGGATGAAATTTAGCCAGCCCATAAAATGGACGGATTATCATATATATGATAGAATTCATCAAATTCACAAAGTTGAATGGGTCATCCTATGAAAAATAAAAATTTACCAAAGTCCATGAATTTTTCCCACAAATATGGACAAAAGTTATAAGTCCAAAAAAGTGGACGAAAATGACGTCACCAAGTGGACAATTTCATCCCATAAGATTATTCAACGAAGACAAACTTAACAAGCCTCGCATATTTAAAGTCTTTAAGAGGACGGCCACACATATATCACACCATAAGGATGGTTAAAATGATCAAACAATTCTACAAAATCGACAGATTAGAAGTATTTTACCAATCACAGTCAAGTTCATAACCCGATATTTGGATAGAATCATCCTTGATAGGATGGATTATCATAAGCACAACCAAATTCACTTGGTCCTTGATAATACAAGAGACGGGGAAAATAGAATAAATGTTTACAGAAAGCCTACTAAAGGTAATGGTCAAAAGTAGTTCTCCCATACATAAAAAAAAAAAAAAAACTACAGTTCTTGAGTAGTGGGGTTATCACCCTTATCTTTTGGTTCTGGGGCCAATGGTTGTTGGACAATACCCTTCTCTGCACCGTCGTCCTTCTGGACCTCACCGTCACTAGGGTCTTCGTCGAAGAGCTCATTCGTCCCCTTAGAGTCAACGGGTTGAGCAGAAGTCTGGCCCTCAGCATCAAGGGAGATGTGTGCAAGGTTCAAGTCAGGATGCGAAGCCTTGACTTGACGGAGACAGTCATCAAAACTGTCAGCAAAGGAGGTACCCAACTTGCTCAAAAGGGCATCGGAGTCTCGATATTCATGAATAGCCTCGACTTTTGCCTGATGGAGATTTTCTTCTTTGTCCTTCAAAGCTTCCTTTAGCAACTCTACTTCCTTTTCCAAATCACCACGAATTTGCTCAGACAGCTTCAGCTTCTCTTCATGACGGAGTTTCCAGGCCTTCAACATGTCTAATTCACAGAAGACGATTCTACTACAAAAACCCATGAACCCTCGAGATATAAGGTATGCATAATTCATTCCAACTCTGGTACTCTAAAGTTGTGAAAAGTTCAAACTTGACATTCAGAGGGTTTTTGGCCAGCACCACACCGGTGCTCTCTGTTAGGTCTTTTCTTCTTGTTGTGCAGGTGTTGTTTCAGGCATGTGAAGACCGTGTGACCAACTGGTGGATTTTCATCAACACCACCTTTCTTTTGGAGAATCCCTGTATAATGTAAGACATGATTGATCTTTACCTTATAGAGAGGTGACTTAAGGCTTAGGTCACTTATGATTTGGTTTACGGCTCCCTATTAGGAAAAGGCTAGAAATTGTGGGTCAATAATTTGTTTCACACATGCACCAAGAAAATTGTAATTGTATTTTCAATAAGATTTAGGCTTATGGGAAAGTTCTATAAGAGATACCAATAAAATTTTACTTGGAATGGAAGGTCAGCCCCTGAAGGAATAAAGTAGAGTGGCTACAATGGCGGATTCTAGGCTTTGTAGGATTATACTAGCACGTAATAATAAGTATCAAGACTAATTCTTTGATTGGTATTTCCAAATAAGTTTTTTTAGAGTCACAACATTTGTCACAAATTGATAAAGTGGGGACTGTGAGTTGTGGATAATCACTTTCATATGCCACTCACTCATATCAACCCCCTCAGAATTGTAGCAAAAGTTGTATCTCTAAACTTTCTCTTTCACAAATATATTTAGTTTCTCTTTACTACTTCCATTAATTCTCTCACTAATTAAACACATACTTTAAATTTTTTTTTTTTGTCTATAATAAGAGTGCCAAATTACTATTAATGACCAATTTCTCCCAAATAACTTGAGACTTTTATATTTGTAAGTCAACATCCCACATGCACGGTAAATTGTTAGCATTATCCGCTCAATTTTCTGTATAGCCACACGTGTGAACAACCTCTCTCTCTCTCTCTCTCTCTCTCTCTCTCTCTACAAAAATTAAAATTGGAAATTAGATTTAATTTTTTTCCTTCACCGTGCATCACATTGCCAAAGCTAAAGTACAGCTCATTTTTAATTTGAAAAGGTAATAAATTTTCATCTCTTTTTGTTAGATTTTATGCTTGAATGATGATATTTGATTATATGTATGTAAATAATCTTCGTTTGGTTACTACTAAGGCATTGAGATATGTGTTGAATTCATCTTTGTTTGAGTAGTTAAAATGATTGTGAGACTATTAGGTTATTCTATTTAAGTGTAGCAATAGTACCTTTAATAAATTAGATTTGATTATTCTATTATACGCTTTAAAATTTATCTTACTCTTGTTATATTATAATTTATATTTTAGACAATTTTTATGCTATTTGTAATTTAAAAAAAATTAAATTTCTACTAGAAAATATAAATTTAGATGTCTACTTTAAATTTCATAATATAAAATTTAACTAAATTTCAAATAGAATCACTTGATCAATTTTCTACTAGCAATATAGAAAACAAAATAATAAAACATTTTTGATAATATATCTCAAAAATGAAAAATAAAATTCAACAAAAAGAGTTAAAATAATGATTACTACAATAGAAAGTTAAAAATGAAAAATAATCAAACATGACAGTTATTGATTATAAATATATATATATATATATATATTGTTGAATTTTATTGGAATACTTGTAGTAGTATAGTTATTTTTTAGATGAATTTTTTCAAAATTAAAATTAATAAAATCTTTAATTAGATCAATTGGATTAACCATATTTTCAATTAAAAAGATGTTAACAAATAACTTAAACAAGAAGATTCTCAAAAAACTTTGTATCTCAAGAAACAAGAAGCGTTGACCTGTAAAATATAAACAAGAAGAATTTAAAATAATTTAATTGAAAAAAAATCTCATTCAAAATTATAACTTTAAATCTTGTTTATCGAAGAATAGAGAAAAAACATTTAAATCTCAATGTATTTTAGGTGGATCTAATGCAACTCAATAACTATCATTTAGATTTGGCAATTGATGTCGACAGTCTTATACCTCAATTAGTTTACATTTTTTTTGATATTTTAAACATTAGCCATTTGCACCTATCATGAGTTTTATTGATTTTCAATGTTGGGGTGGGACTCGGGAAATTTAACACATTTATGAGAAACAAATGCATGTATTCACCCCCTCACGTAGTGAGATATATATATATATATATATATATATATATATATATATATATATATATTATGAGGGCTAAAGGTTCAAGGCATGTTCATGGGCTTGGGCCTGACCTAAGGATATTTACTTGTCTGAGGAGGGCTAGTGGCAGTAACGATATCAAACTTAACGGTCCATGAGTAAATTGTTGCGAGAGAGGCTGGTGGGAATAGTTCGAGGAGGGGTGTCTCCTCAGCTAGGTGAAGTGAAGGTAGCATGGTACGCCATAGTGATTAAAAAGATATTCTAGAAGGTCTTGCGGATGAAGATGTGTTCCACAAGGGCACAGAGAGGAAGAACGAATGAGAAATATCTTAGAGAAAGCTGCTATTACCGCATTAAAGACTTTACACTTACCTATTTGGCCGCATTAATGAGGAAATGACATCTAAGTAGTGGGGATTAGCCTTACAGCTATTGTTTGAAGACTTCAAGAGGGCGGTGGATGGGACAAGTATCTTGATCGGTGATTTGATCCATACGTGGAGGATGGAGAGAAGAAGTAGGATGATATAAAAGGAAAAGAAAGGCATTCAAGGAAAGGGATCGGAGAAGAAGAAAAAGAAAATTGTATACACCACCACCCTTAATTGTAACCTACTTGTGGAAGAAGGAAAGATAATACAAATAATCCTTGGCTTATGTCCGATGAGAAATTCTGTTATATAAACAGTTTATTGCATATGACTTGGGGATCTAGCCCATTATTTTTGTTATCCAACATCTTTAGAACTTAGATTTTAAGCTCTCTCTCTACAAATTTCATTGTATTGGACTTTTTGGGCTTGTCCCTTTCATACTGTTGGGTTCAGGTGCGAATTGTGACCTTACATATATATATATATATATATATATGTAGACACACATGCATACATCTTATGCAAGTAATACCACCTCTACAGTCACTAGTTAGAATAGAACACACCTACCATGTTAAGTGGAGTAGAACATCCTTCCATTATGGTTCCAAATTTATTTCTTATATTTCTATTTTACATTTTGTTTTATTTTATTTTCAGTCCCTTAAGAAATATATCTAGTGGCCCACTTTGAATTGGGGAAAGCAGGAGAAGTTGAAGAATGATTGCAAGTCAATCAAAGTCAATCAAGATTTCAATAGTCCGCTACTAGCCAAAATGGGCTTTTGCCCTTTCAAAAAAAAAAAATCTAGCATTTTGCCCCCCTTTCCCAAACTAATTAGGGAAATGCCCCTCTTTTAAAACTCGATTTTCTCAAAATTGAGTTAAGCCCTTTAGTGGTATGTTTAAGGAGCCTATAGTGATGTTTTAAGGACCTATCGTGATGTTTTTAAACTCGATTTTCATGAAATCGAGTTATAAGCCAAAAAAAAAGAAAAAAAAAATTGCATGTAACTCAATTTCATGAAGATCGAGTTTAAAAACGCCACTGTAGATCCTTAAAACGTCACCATAGGCTTCTTAAAACGCCACTATATGGCTCCATAATTTTTTTTTTAAAACTCGATTTTGAGAAAATCGAGTTTAAAAAAAGAGGCATTTCTTTAATTAGTTTGAAAAATAGGGCAAAATGCTGGATTGTTTTTATGAAAAGGGTAAAGGCCAATTTTGTTCGTCCGCTGCCTTATGTAAAAGTAGATAAGTAAGTGCATTGTACCTGAGTCTGTGAGATGGTGGTTGCTCCTTTTTTTTTTTTTAATTACTTAAAGTAACGCTACAATACAATTAATCTTACTAATATTTTCGTAAAAGATGAGCTGACTAAGATAACCTTTTTACCTACTATCATCTTGACATGAAAAGTTTTATACTCTAAAGTTATTGACGATTACTAAAGTTTCTTTATTTAGTACACACAAACAACAACTACATATGCTAATAACCTCCTTAAACATGTTTTTGTCCTATCTTTCTCCTATGGCCCATTTGAATGGAGAGAGAATAAAGTAGAGTTGGTCATTTGGGTCTATTTAGTTCTTGAGAAATTTAAATCTTGTCAAAGATACATTGTTAAGAGTTTTAATTTATAAGAATTAGAATTTTTAGGTTTAATCAATAATTATATTTTTCTATGCATGCTTAAAATTTAAATTTATACTAACCATTTTTTATTAGCTTAAAAATGTCCACGAGTCTTGGTATTGTAAGAAGAAGCATAATCATTTTCTTTTATAAAATTAGCTCTAGATAGACATTTTTTTGTAAAAGACAAAAGAAAAATTTTAATGCATATGTAACAGTAGTAATTGTTGATGAAAAATACAAGAGATGTGATAATTTTTCTAAAGAAAAAATTATTGTGAAAATTTTCATTTTCAAATAAAATGTGAGATTTTAACATTTTCGTGTCCAATGATAAATAGAATTTTGTTCCAAAAAAAAATTACGAACTTTAATTAGGAAATTAGCAATTCTCATCATGCATTCGTGTATAATGTATATGGAACAAGTTTTTTTTTTTTAAAATGATTATTACTATTATATTTATTTATGGAGGTAGAAGAAGAAGAAAATAAAAAACATTAACCAGTTGTTTCCTTGTAGTTGGATCCCCAAAGTTTTGGAAGTATTCTTATCACATCTCAAATGAATAAAACGGTCTCTGTTACAAAATTTCTCTAACATTACACTGCGATCAAACTTCAACGACCAGAAACACCTTTTAGCAAAATTTTGTTTATATGGGATGAAGTATGATGCACAGAGACCAAAGAGTTAAGGGCTTAATATCAATATGTACTCGTCAATGAGACCAAGAAGATTTGGAACCTTTGGGTAGTAGTAAGCGATTCTAACCAAGATTTAAAAAAAAAAAAAAAAAAAAAAAAAAAGCTTAAGGGTACCAAGTTATAAACCATACCTGTGAAATGACTCCAAGAACTCCAAGTGAAATTTTAGCTGCATTAAAATCTTGGTCACCATCTTTGAGCTCCCGAACCTTAGCATAACCATCTTCGGCGCCACCCGGACTAACAATTCGAAGTTCTGTAAGGTAATCATGGACCGAACTCCCCTTGTCACGCAATGTGCTACCATGTGCACCCGTGCTCAATAGGCCCCCAATCGTCAAACCCCACCAATATGGTGCATAAGGCAACACCAGCTCAGCCTCGGCAGCTTCGTTGATTAGCTGCCTCAATGTCACACCGCTCTCCACAGTTATCGTCATAGCTTCAGCATCAATTTTTAGAGTATGGTTAAGGTAATTGGTGCTTATTAAAAGCCCATCTTCCCCGTCTGGACAAACTAGCTTGGGAATGCTATGTGAATAACGTGTTGCAACTTTCATTTTCCTTTTGCTCTCGGTTGCTTTTGCCACTATCGAAATGAGCTCCTCCTCCGTGGAGGGGTAAGCCACCTCAGCGGCTCGACAGGTGCTTCGATCAGGGAAGACACCATAGGAGTTTGTGATTGTGCAATTTGTATTCTTTGATGAACATTTGATGTGGTCCTCTGGGGGACCACAACACACAACAAAGATTAAAAGGAAGAAACAGCTAAATTGGAAAACTCCGCGTAACAATACCATGTTTTAGAGTTTTGGTGATGCTTTAAATTTTTCTTGGTAATTTACATTCTTGTTGTACACACACACACATATATATATATACACACACACACACCCTCTTGAATTTTGGAGTTGTTGTCATGACACCTTCATAAACTTTTATTTTAGACAATTTAGTACCTAAACTTTACACCTCAGCCAAATCACTATATCTGTTAGTCTCACGTTCATAACTAACGTTCAACACACATGTGAGGCACGGAAAAAAAAAGAAAAAAAGAAAAAAAGAAAAAAAAAGAAGCCAGGCCCAGATGAATAAATTAAGAGGAAAAGAAACTTAGGACTCAGTTTTAAGAAAGAGAGAGAAAGACGATCAAACGAAACCTGCTGTCGGTGGTCTTGCCAGACGTTATGTCCCTTCACCGTTCGCACCACCCGTGATTTCAACTGTGCAGTTCGTTTTCTGTCATTCAACTGCACAAAATCACTAGGTTCAACTATATATTGTTTAAATTGATAGTTTAAGGTTCTTTTAAATTACTGTTGTGGTGAGAAATCTTTGTTTCTTTTGCGTTGAAGTGACTATATTGGACTTCAAATCATGGAGCTTCTTGTAGATTATTATTTTAATATATATTGTTTGATTTGCTTCAGCAAGCCATTCAAATCTGGGACCTTAATTTACACTTTTCAATGTTTTCATAAATCGGCGATATAATTTAAGTTTTTAAATGTCTTGTTGTGAAAAGGATTACACTCTTTAGACTTCAAACCGTTGCCGTTCAAAGTCGGATAGTCACAGAATGCCTTTCAATGAAGAAATTGATAAGGTGTGCAAGGATTTGGCAAGACCAAAGACGGCAGCCTGGCTTTTTATTTTTTATTTTAAGTCGGTTCATCTGGTCCTCAGTTTCATTCGATGATGCTGGGTTAAGATAGCTTAACTCCGGTTGACTAATTCTGTTTGTTTGTTCAGACCCCTTAAACCAGATTGGTCAATCAAATATATTAATTAAGTGACTACTTAGATTAATTATTTAGATCTAGGTTAAACATACATATATCATACTATGCAAAATAGCAGAAAAGTAAATAATACCATGATATGATGACAAAAAAAAAAAAAAACCAATGAAACTAACTATTTCAAGGTAAAAGCTTGGAGAGGATTTGACCTAGCTATCGTCAAGATAAATTAAATCCACTATAAGAGAATTGAAGTTTTTAGAATCAGATTTAACCCTAAATTTATTACTACCTTATGTAGTAACTTATTGACATGACCACGCGCAAGCTTCAAATTCATTGACTCCTTCTCTTCTTGGATTTACACCAACACAAGTTGCCTTGCTTGTGATTTTGAGATCCCACTCAAATATTTCAGATCACCTGCAGTAATGATCTTGATGCAACAACTATGTTCTATTAACGCTTGATTGTAGTTTTGGCTCAAGTAGATTATTGTGTAGTTAGAAGGTAAAAAACATCTCAGATCTCACAAAGAGTAACACACAAGTCTTCTCCAAAGTTTTCAAAACACGGCTAGGGTTTCTCTTTTATATGTGGAGAAGTTTAGATAAAATCCTAAATGTTTTCATGGGCTTAGGCCTTTTTAAAAATCTGCAGAAAAAAAAACTGTGCCTATGATTCTCGATTGATCGAGCCTAATTCTTGATCGATTGAGCAAGGCAAAATCACACACCCTTTTTTTGCACTTAGCTGGACTTGAATCTTGAATCACCCACTTTTAAGCATTTCCTAAAAGCTTAGACTATACATGTTCTGTTTGCATGTGATTCTAAATATTTAAATCTAAATCTTTAGAGCCTAACAAATTCAAATACCCAAGTTCATTAATTAAGTTAAACTGCACGCAAATCGTCGAGGCACCAACAACTCACAAAACGTACTAAATGCAGTAGAAAATAAATTTGACACGGTGATTTGTTGACAAATAGGGAAAATCTCTCATAAGGCAAAAACTCCTCAGGTGATTTTAAGGTCACCACTTGCAAGAATCCACTAAATAACAATCAAGCAGTTACAAGTATAAGGAATCTTACCACTATCTTGGCCTATCCAAAAATACAAACCTACAGTTGAACCCTTACTCTAATACTCAATTGGACTTGATCTTGTAATAGCCTTCTTTCCCTTGATGCATAAATCTCCAATTTGTGACTAACCCTTTTGCATTGATCCTAGTACGTGACTAATTCCAACAACTTGAATGAATGTTGTTGACTGCAAAGTTTTTCATTTCATCAAGAATAAAGATCGTGAAACACTTGGTTACAAAATCCTATGGCGTACAAACGCAGTAGCTTCTCACAAAGCAATATAAATCTCTTGGTCTCTATTTCCCTGTGTGATCACTCTTAAAATAATTCTTATATATGTCTAAGGTTGTGAGAAAAGAAACTCTAAACAAATATATAAGCTTGAGCTGAATTTCAAATATGAAATTTTAAAAATTGTAATTCTCAATGGATCAAGCTTCTCATTTAGGCTCGATGGATTGAGCTTCTCATTTAGGCTTGATGGATTGAGCTTCTTATTTAGGCTCAATGGATTGAGCTTCTCCTTTGGGCTCAATAGCAGTATCTGTCGGGATTTAATAAAAGAAATTTTCTTCACTTGTTTCTTGAATTAATCTTCATATCTTTAACACGAACACTTGATATACTTGAATAACATGTTTCTTGATATATTATACCCAACTTAGATCTACCTAATTACAAGTAAAGTGCATTTTGTCAAAGGATTAGCCAATTACCTAAAATATGACCCTAACAGATGATATAGTTGACGAGGATCGATTAAAGGTCGTCAGTGTAAAGATGACCACAACCACATCTAAGTCGGGGACGAGAAAAATGACGAAAGACCGTCCGTATGAATGAGACCAGCCTATGCATATTAAAACCAGAAGTTAATTCCATCAGGCCAGCTGACAAAAGGTAAATGCACCAGAACAGTTACAAAAGCAATAATGAACCAACAATCACCCGTTACATGTTAAACAGAAACCTCATGGCCATTAAATGCTGTGTTTCCTTTAGGAGGAAAATGCTTAGAGGAGCATTAACTGGCATAACTGACTTGCCAACAAGCAAACTATAAAAGGCAATGGAGCCAAGGTAATTTTCTTCATGAAAAAACTTAGTAGACAATAATTATACTATCCATTGAGAGCCATAAGCTGACTTAAGCATCGCAGTGTTCTCAATTGGCACCACGCCAGTGAACCTTCCTTGTCTTCTCTTTTCTTAACAACAGGTATTGCAGGTTGTCCATCGGCATTGACGAGGAGCATACTGATGAGGTCAATTTTTGGCTTCATCAGTTTGGTGCCGTCTGTTGGAAACTAGACTTGTCAAGCCATTATACTCCTATCGACAAAGCTCCTTAAGACCAATGGAATCCGTTATGACAACACCTCCAGATCTTGTGGTAATTGCTCAACAGATCCAGGTTCTAATAGCCAATGTATAAGAGTTAATGAAACAAAATGAAGAATTGAAGTGTCAAAATCGCCTTGAGGGTAGTAACACCTCACTTCACGACTCAGCCGCAGCAGACACAATGAAGAAGTTAGCAGCCCTGAGAACAGCAAGGGCAAAGATGCTTCCAAATACACCACACAGTCCATGCATGGTAACGATCAAATGATGAAAAGTATGCGAACGGAGTTGGATGAGGTGAAGAACACCATGAAGGGGAAGATGGTGATGAATCTTGATGGAATGCTCAAAAGAAACAAATTCACCCTTCACTTTGGTGTTCTAGAGTGCCTCCTGCCACTAAAGTTTCGCCTACCTTAGCTGGAGTTCTGTGATAGCATAAAAGTCCCTCTTGACCACATAGGGGCTTTCAAGAAAATTCTGAACCTCCAACAAACTCCAGAAGAATTCATATGTAGGTGTTTTCCCGCCATTATCAGGGGAGCTGCCAGGGTGTGGTTCAGCAAATTGCCAACGTCCTCAATTTCTAACTTTGAACAACTCAGTTACTCGTTTGTCCAGCATTTCATTGGAGGGCAGCATCACAAGAGGCCAACCTCTTACCTACTGAAAATAAGACAGCAGGAAGGGGAAAGCTTGAGAGAGTATGTGAAGCGCTTTAACAAAGCTGCCCAGGAGATCGGCGAAGTTGACGATCAAGTTATAATGACGACCTTTTAGGCTGGGCTCAACAATCCTGATCTTGTCTTTTCACTGGGGAAGATGCTACCAACATCTATGACAGATCTTCTGTTCAAAGCTCAAAAGTACATGAATGGGGAGGACGCTTTCACTGCAAAGGGGTTGATAGGAAAAAAAAAAAAGGAGGAGCCTAGTGACTCCCAGGGTAAGAAAAAAGATCGCAAAGACCATTCATTGGAAACCAAGACTAGCAAGAGCATCCCAAAAGTCTCAAAGAAGAGGTTGAACTTTACCCCATTGGTAATGCCTGCAGACAAATTCTTGATGCAGATTAAGGATGACCCTGCTCTGATATGGCCAAAGACATTAAGCATGTCCTCTAGGAAGTGCAACTCGAAGAAATATTGCTGCTTCCACAAGGATCACAGTCATTACACTGATGAATGTCGTGATTTGAAGGAGCAAATTGAGTAATTGATTTAAAGGGGGAAGCTCTAGAAGTTCATCAAAAGAGATCATCAGTCTCGATTGAGAACGGAAGATAAACCCTATGACGACAACAAAGATGATGGACGAGACCCTCTGAAATAGGTTGTAAGGGAAATAAGGATGATAATAGGTGGGCCAGTATCAGGAGGATCATACAAGTCCTTAAGGAGGACTTATTAGAGACAGGTCAACAGTGTTCATGTCAAGCATCCTTCAGCAAAGTACCATCGCTTAGAGAATGACAATATCATCTTTTCTGAACAAGATGCAAGTGGAATCAAGAAACCCATGACGATCCCCTTGTTGTAATGTTGGATATTGAAGGTTTCAACATAAGAAGAGTATTAGTTGATAACAGAAGCTCAACAGACATCATGTACATGGCAGCCTACCAACAGCTGAGGTTGGACCCAAAGCGGCTTCGACCTTTCAAGTCACCTTTGGTCTATTTCAGTGGAGACTGTATCTATCCAAAAGGTATCATCTCGTTATCAGTCACAGTAGGGATGTATCCAGCCCAGGTAACAAAACAAGTGGAATTTTTTTTTTTTTTTTTTTATCAATGATTGTCCATCGTAATACAATGTGATCCTTGGATGACCAACATTAAATCGACTTAATGTTGTAGCCTCGACCTACTGCCTTAAGGTAAAATTCCAAACCCAACATGGGATTGGGTAAATATGTAGAGATCAACTGCTAGCCCGAGGGTGCTATCAGGCGGTACCAGCTTCCAAAGAGAATCATGCCTAGATGGTTGGGGAATAGTCTGAGAAGCCTTCCAAAGATCTAGAAGATGTGAAGTTGGTAGAGGGAGATCCCACCAAGGTCACTAAAGTTGGAGGAGTACTTGACCTAGTATTGAAAGACAAAATCATAAAGTTC
Organism: Castanopsis chinensis; assembly: GCA_032878915.1. NCBI lineage: Eukaryota > Viridiplantae > Streptophyta > Magnoliopsida > Fagales > Fagaceae > Castanopsis > Castanopsis chinensis. The sequence goes on from JAVQMG010000078.1 coordinate 3,595,134, forward strand.
CTAAAGAAGAATCTAGATATCTACGTTGGACCCATGAAGATATTCCAGGCATAGACAACAAGGTGATAGAGCACCTACTAAATGTCGATCCAACAAAAAAGTCTATCCAACAAAAGCAAAGAGTCTCGCTTTAGAAAGGAATAAGGCCTTCATGGAAAAAGTAGAGAAGCTCTTAGCTGCCAGTTTTATCAGAGAGGTCTTCTATCCTGAGTGGCTCACCAACATTGTCATGGTGAAGAAGTCCAATGGAAAATGGCAAATGTGTGTTGATTTTATAGATCTTAACCATGCCTGCTCGAAAGACAGCTTCTTACTCTCTAGAATTGACCAACTTGTGGATTCTATAGCTGGTCATGAGTTGCTGACCTTCATGGATGCCTTTTCAGGCTACAATCAAATTCGCATGAATGACGAAGATCAGGAGAAAACTTACTTTGTCACTAGGTTGTGCTATGAGAAAGTTATGCTGTTAGCCTGAAGAATGTAGCAGCTACCTACTAGAGGGTGGTGAATCACATGTTTAGCAAGAAGATTGGACGAAATATGGAGGTATATATGGGTGACATGCTTGTAAAAAACAAAAAGGCATCGTCACACATGGACAACCTTAGAGAGACTTTTGACACATTGAGAAAGTTTCAGATAAGGTTAAACCTGGTGAAGTGCATGTTTGGGGTCTCGTCAGGCAAGTTCTTAGGGCTCATGGTTTCCTAGCAAGGGATCAAGGTCAACCTAAAGAAAGTTAAAGTCATACTTGACATGACCTCCCCAAGGAGCGTGAAGGAAGTACAAAGGTGAACTGGACAAATAGTAGCCTTGAATAGGTTTGTCTCTAGGGCCACTAATAAGTGCCTTCTATTTTTTAAGACACTGAAGCAGGCCTTCTAATGGATAGAAGAATGCGAAGAAGCATTCTAGGTGCTCAAGGAACCACCACTCTTAAGTCTGTCCGTTGAGAGGGAAGATCTGTCCTTTACTTGGCTGTATCACAAATGGCTGTGAGCTTAGTATTAATTTGCTGCAGGGAGAATGGTTTAATAGGCAGTGGAGCTGAGTCAATTTGATATTGGCTATAAACCATAGGCAGCAATTAAAGTTCAAGCATTAGCTAGCTCTAGAAGCAGATTATTGGACAGTACATATAGATGGGTCGTCAGCCGCAGGTGTTGGGGGTGTAGGATTGATTCTCCTATCTTTTGAAAAGACATCCTCAGGTACAGGGTCAAGCTTCATTTTCCAGCAACAAACAATGAAGCAGAGTATAAGGTGGCACTTACATGCCTAAGGGTTTCAAAAGCATTGGGGGGTCAAAAACTTAAAGTTGAATTCAGATTCAAAGCTAGTGGTCGGGAAAATCACCGAGGAGTATGAGGTAAAGGAAGACGAGATGAAAAGGTACCTAAAACTTACTAGCAAGTTAGTTTCTAACTTTGATGATGTCAAGATCAATCAGGCACCAATGAAGAGAACTTCCAAGCGAACGAAGTGGCTAAATTTGCATCGCCCAACAATGAGGTAGGACGACCTGAGCTGTACATAGAGGTGCAAAGCCTTCCAAGAATAGAAGATTTCTATGTAATTTATGTTCAATCCAAAGGAAGTTGGAAAGATCCAATAATCACTTACATCAGAGATGGCACTTTCCCACCAGACCCTTTAGAGGCCAAGAAAATCAGATTAAGGTCGTCCAAATTCACGATCCTGAATGATGAGCTTTACAAAAGTGGGTTTTCCCAACCCTACTTGAAGTGCCTAGACTTCGAAGATGTTGCATATGTGCTAAGTGAGGTCCACGAAGGTGTCTGTGGAAATCATTTAGGCCCACGATCACTCGTGGGGAAAGTGGTTTGAGTAGGATATTTCTGGCCGATCATGCAGAAGGATGCAGCCTAGGTCATCCAAAAGTGTGACAGGTGCCAGCAGTTTGGAAATGTACAGCACGTTCTAGCAGAGCACATGACCAACATTTCATCACCATGGCCGTTCTCAACATGGGGAATTGACATTGTAGGTCCCCTACCACTAGGTAAAAAGCAAGTCAAGTTTTTAGTTGTCGCCATTGATTATTTCACGAAGTGGTGGAAGCAGAACCTTTGGCAGTTATTACAGAGGCCAAAATACAACACTTCGGCTGAAAAAACCTTATCCGTCGATTCGAGATTCCGAGGGTGATTATCTTTGACAATGGGCGACAATTTGATAGCAACAAGTTCAAGGAGTTTTAAAGATAATCACCCTTGAACTTGAGTTCAAGGATAAGGGTGCTTTTATAACTTAAGTTAATCAAAGCTTGACTTGAGGGGGCAAAGGGTGCATGGCCTGAAGAGCTTCCAGGAGTTTTATGGGCCTATAGAACAATTGTGAGAACACTAACAGGAGAAACACCCTTCAAACTAGCATTTGGAACTAAAATAGTGATTCTTATGGAGGTTGGAATGTCAAGCCTTAGACAAAAATATTATGATGAACACAGCAATGACGAGGGACTTAAACTCACTTTGGATTGCTTACCCAAGGTCAAGGATGACGCAGCCCCAAAGAATGGCTCTATACCATGAAAGGATGACAAAGTACCACAATCAAAAGGTGAAGCTAAAATGTTTCAATCTTGGAGATATGGTCCTACGGAAGGTTTCACAAGCCACCAAAGATCCAACTCAAGGAAAGCTAGGCCTCAATTGGGAAGGTCCATACAAGGTTGTCCGTTATTCAAGAAGAGGGAGCTATTACTTGGAAGATGTGAATGGAAGACCCTTGCCTCATCCTTCGAATGTAGAACACGTCAAGAAATATTATTAGTGAAGAACCTGACACCTAGCATCAATAAGTTCTAGTACCTGGAGCACCTAGCCTTATTTGCCAACAGATAAGCGAGACTTTATTGTTTTCATGCATAAGCTTTACTTTCATATTTTCAGCGCTTTGCATTTTTCGTTAAGTATTATCCTTGTAACACCTTTTATAAGCAAGGATGAATAAAGCAAATAAGGCACTCCAAACCCATTTCTTTTCAAATGGTCAGGCCCCAAGCATTTTGTAAAAAAAATCCTCATGCCGAAGTGATGAACTTAAAGCACAACGGCGATGATAAAACTTCGTCAACATAATGATGAGTTTAAGTCATAAATCTCAATGATAAAAACTCCGTCAACCTAATGACGAGTTTAAATCATAAATCTCAATGATAAAAACCTCAATGATAAAAACTGTCAACATAATGATGAGTTTAAATCATAAATCATAATGATAAAAAATTTGTAAACATAATGACGAGTTTAAATCATAAATCATGATGACAAAAACTCTGTCAAAAAAATGCCGAGTTTAAATCATAATCCCCAGCAGTAAGAATTACATCAACACAATGACAGGTTTAAATCATGACAAAATTAGATCACAACAACAAAGTTAGATCATGACTACTAAGATAAAAACTTTGTCCATGAAAAGATGAGTTTAAATCATAGCACTTGCAAAACGACAAGTCTAAGTTGCAACATCAGTAGCAAAAGAATTCATCTAAAAAATTACAAGTTAGAGTTACTCTGTCTACTAGTAACGAAGTTCTAAACATGACAAGGGCTTTTTGCGTGGGCAGTTAAAGACGTATCTATCGTGAAAGCAGATTATAGCTCCGTGAACAAAAGGTCTCCCTAAAAACAAGACCATGAGTTGGCCAAGAGTGTGAAACTTCTTGCAAAAAAGATCTCATCATGTCCAACAAAATAAAAAGGCACATTCAAGAAAAAAAATCTAAACAAGACAAGTAGTTAAGCAAAAGCCTCAAAACCAAGAGGCAATAAGTGTTTTAAACGATTTCAAAAGGCAATAAGTGTTTCAATAATTAAAATCCCAAAACAAGGGGGCAACTATTGTTTGACAAAAAGAAAAAAGATATGTGTGTGCTAAGAAGGAGGAACAGTAGATTCATTAGTAATTACAGTTTCCTTCCCTCCAACGTTGTCCTTTCCAACAGTATCTTTCTCTACAACGACATTAGCTTCAATTTCTTCCTATTCCTTAGCCTCATCCACAAGAATTTCGATGTCAATCTTTTCAAATTCCAAGTTGGAAAAGTCTACGACCAAGCTGTGGTGCTTCATCGTACATCTTCGCAAAAGCTCAAAACCTTTGAAATATTGAATGAATTGAAGGTCTGAAAATTGCTCAGACTACATGAACTTCTAGACGACCTTGTCTCTTTCCGTGTTAGTCTTCAGGAGAGCAGCTTGGATCTCTTCATCCTTCTAAGCAACAAGTGCTTTCTCCACCCAAAAGGCTTCAGTGAGTTCCTTTATTTTCTTGTTCGCATTGTTTGACTCGTCCATGGCTGTAATCAAGTCCTTCTTCAACTTTGAAATTTTAGCTTCGACGGATTCTAACTTTGAATTGACCACCATGACCTTCTCCTCGGTGCTTAAGTAATCCATTGTTATATGCAAGGACTTTCCAAGGGCCTGGTATAAAATAAGAAGAAATTATGTGCATATACATGTACAAATAAGTACAAAAGGAGATAGAAGAGGAAAAGGGGACATACCTGCACCAATTTGTGAATATGGCGACTAACCAACTCGTGAGATGAAACAGACGACAAGCCTTTGAGTTCGTCATCTGTGATCAAGTTGTGAGCATGACCCAAATAAGTGGCAGGGTCATCCTAGACACTCCTCCCAACCTTGCCTTTTCCTTTTGAGCAAGTAGTAGGAGGAGTAAAGGTTGTCACCTCTAAGGACGGAGCTGGGGAAGACAGAGCAATATGGATGGATGGAAGAGTAGTAGTCTTACCCTTCTCCTTGCCTAATTTCCTCTTCTTTGAATCTACGGTGAGGTTAGACAAGGGTTCATTCTTCAAGTCCCTAATACGAGCATACTTCTTCTTGCTATACCTAGTTGCCATCTCTACTAATCAAAATCTCAAGTAAGTAATTAGACATAGTAGAGACGAGGCTAATAAAAACAAAAGTATTCTAGGAACTAGAAAATAGATGATCTTACTTTTCTCTTCTCGGCGAATTTTCTCCAACGTGTATTTTGAAGGTTCTGGTCCTAAACAGCAGTCAAACAAGATTGTGTAAATCCTCGATCTAACGAGCGAAAGCAAGAGTAGCACGAACTCGATCATAGTGTTGATCTTCCAACTCAGGATGATTAAGAGCTACAAAAATTAGAAGGCATACATTATTAGGCAAGCAGTAGTGATATAAAAGAAAATAGAAGAAGACACTGAAAGTACACACCAAGTGCAAGGACTTCCCATTTTCGCTGTAATCTTGGGACTTCCCCCCAGAAGTCGTTGGACACTGTTTCCTAACCCGTTCCAGAAACAAAAAAGTATCATGATTTCCAATCACAAAAAGACGAGGGAAAGCCTTTGACAATCCTAGGCTTTCTATCCCAAGGTAAAAGCTTAAAATACCCATAGTGGGTGGAGGCTTTTAGATGATACAAATACAAAAACTCGTTCAATGTTATCATATCCCCACCTAGATGGACATACAACTTATAATCGTCCTCTAAGCATTGGGGGTGAGTTGACTTAGGGCAATTTTGAAAATTATGTAGAAGTTTCATGATGAATGGATGGACAGGGAAACGTAGGCCACCCAAGAAGTCAGCCTTATAAAAGCACACTGCTCCGTGGACAAAGCTACAAGTTCTTTCACTTGGACGAGGCAATCTAAGGGAGGTACCTTTGGGAAATTGAAATAATTTTCTAAAACCTTTTAAATGACTATCTTTCAAGGAGCAGACTTCAGAAAGAGCATACAGAGGGGGTGAAGTTGAAGACAAGGGAAATTTTGATGCAGTGGTGTTAACCATCTTACACAAAGACTCAGCATTTGAGGACAACTCTGCCTTTAACTCACTCAACCTAACATCATCTTCCCTATAGTCAATAGTAGCCATCTCCAAATGGTGTCCTACCAAGGAACGACGGATCAAGGGATAGAGAGAAAACAAAACAGGCCTAAGAGCAATATAACGTGACACAAACAAACCAACCTGAGGGCATCAACCAATGGAGTACTCAAGGAAAACCCAATCTGGCAAAGAAAAAGGAAACCAAAGAGCACTCTTGGCTAAAGAATTCAAAACCAACCATTAAAATGTAAAGGAATGAGACCTTACCAAGAAGATTTGGAGTATAGAAGTTTCTCAATGCTCTGAAGTTCAAACAAAATAGGGCGAAGGAAGGGGAATAGTTTTCCTAAAGAAGGAAAAAACTGGAATTAAAGCGCACCAAAATCAAGGCGATTTCGCACACGCCATGAATAAGGAATAGACATGTGGTTCTTCCTGGGAAGTAGTCGTTTCACATTTAAGATGGAAGCAAAATTTAGGGAAATGGAAAGATACGAACCGTCAGGTTTGGTCACATTCCTAAGATCATTCAAAATCTTGACGACAACAGAATGAGGGGGGGTGGGGGCAACTGACAAGGATCGGTTAAGGGTCATCCAGTGTAAAGACGACCATAACCACATCTAAGTTGGGGACAAGAAAAATGACGAAAGGCCATTCGTATGAACAAGACGAGCCTATGCGTATTAAAACCAGAAGTTAATTTCATCAGGCCAGCTGACAAAGTGTAAATGCGCTAGAACAGTTACAAAAGCAATAATGAGCCAACGGTCACCTGTTACACATCAAACGAAAACTTCATTGCCATTAAATGCCGCGTTTCGTTAGGAGAAAAAACCCTAGAGGAGCGTTAACTAGCATAACTGACTTCTCAGAAAGCAAAATATAAAAGGCAATGGAACCAAGGTAATTTTCTTCATAAAAAAACTATGTAAAAAACAACTATACTATCCATTGAGAGCCATATGTTGACTTAAGCATTGGAGTGTTCTCAACTGGCACCACGCCGGTGAACCTTTCTTGTCTTCTCTTTTCTTAACAATAGGTATTGTAGGTTGTCCATTTGCATTTACGAAGAGCATACTGACAAGGTCAATTTTCGACTTCATCAATAGTCACAGAATGCCTCTCTCAAAACTAGTTTGATCCCTCATTTTCTCTTTCCTCTCAATCTGTTCATCTGGGCCTGTTTTTTTATTAACCGGAGTTGAATGTTAGTTTATTAACCGGAGACTAACGGATGTAGTGATTTGACTAAGGTGTGAAGTTCGGGTACTAAATTAGCTGAAATAAAAGTTCATGGAGTGTTATGGCAACAACTCCAAAGTTCAAGAGGTATTTTCCCAAGTTTAGATAGGTATATATTAAAATAAAGAAACAACGATCCATTTTAAGACGCTCTGAAGAAAGGTGTTTATTTTCTTTGAAATCTTGGTAGTTGGCACCAATGTGATAGACAATTCTAATTTTTTGGGACAAAGTTGAGTTGCAAAAATTGGTTGTAGCTTAAGGCTACAAACTCACTCAATAAAATAAATATTACAACATATTTTGAAAATCTAACCATTGAATTGTATGTTCTTTAGGCTCTTAATACACAAGCCAAATTTTGTGTCAATTGGATAATATTTACTATATGATCTATAAGCTTATATTTTGTACATGATTTCAAATTACAAAAACTTGCAATTTAAAAAATTTATTGAAGATATAGCTATTGATATTTAATTTTCATGAAATTTTGTAAGCATGGAGGATATAAGAAGAAGATGAAATCCAATAGTGGATTTGTCAAAATTCACTTCCAATAAAAAGATTTTAAGCAAGGCTACAACTAATTTTGTATCTAGACTTTGTCTTATTCTGAAAATGTTTGACCAAACTTGAAACAAAAAGAAATTAATATGTAGATGGGGTGGTTAAATAACAATGACAAAGTCATCAATGGATTTAGAGACACAATTTCAGTCAATTATTAACGCGGCCTATTGTAATTAATACATAATAAAAATAATAGGGTGTGGATTTTGTCTAGTGTCATGTGACACTAGACCCACTGCAATCATGACACATGTTCGAAAATGGACACATGTCACGATGATAGCAGGTCCAGTGCACTGGAGGCATTGGACAGAAGCTGTGGCTAAAATAATATTAGTTGTTAGATATGGTGTTGCCTTGTGCTAAATGAATGGTAGAAATTCAATGCAAACTTGCAGAAATAAGTTTAAATTTGAGGATGCAATTATTAAGACTTTATCAACTGGCCAATTAATTGTGCTGATACATGAGACTCAATCCACGCAAAGAAGTCTAAAACTTAATTTAGTTTCTTTGATGCATAATGAATATTTTTTTTTATGAAAGAAAAAGGGTAGGTGTCACCATCCAAATCCATGGAACATGAATTTAGATGTATGACTAACTTGTTGATCTTACATGTCTCAATAAACATAATTAAATTTCTAATATTCAATAAACTCCAAATAAACAATACTCTTAATAAATCTCTTACAATAACTAAAATCCCAAATTTTGAAATAATATGCAAATACTATAAAATCTTAAGTGAAAAAAAAATAACTAAAAATTCTTAAAATGTTTGTTCAAACTTGAAACAAAAAAAATTAATATGCAGATGGGGTGGTTAAATATCAATGACAAAGTCATCAATGGATTTAGAGACACAATTTCACACAACTATTAAGGTGGCCTATTGTACTTAATACATAATAAAAATAATAGGGTGTAGCTTTTGTCTAGTGTCCTGTGACAATGGACTCGTTGCGATCATGACAAATGTTGTGCCCAAAATAATATTAATTGTTAGATGTGGTATTGCCTCGTGCTAAATGAATAGTAGAAATTCAATGCAAGTTTGCATAAATAAGTTTAAATTTGAGGATGCAATTGGTAAGACTTTATCTAGTGGCCTATTAATTGTGCTGGTAAGTAAGAAGCAATCCATGTAAAGAAGTCTAAAAGTTAATTTATTTTCTTTGATGAATGGTGAACATTTTTTTTTTGTTTTAATGAAAGAAAAGGGGTAGGTGTCACCACCCAAATCCATGGAACATGAATTTAGATATATAACCAACTTGCTGATCTTACATGTCTCAACAAACATAATTAAATTTCTAATATTCAATAAACTCCAAATAAACAATGCTCTTAATAAATCTCTTACAATAATTAAAATCCACAAATTTGAAATAATCTCCAAATATTGTAAAATCTTAAGAGAAATAAAAATAACTAAAAATTCTTAAAACGTTTGTTCAAACTTGAAACAAAAAGAAATTAATATGCAGATGGGGTGGTTAAATATCAATGACAAAGTCATCAATGGATTTAGGGACACAATTTCACACAACTGTTAAGGTGGCCTATTGTACTTAATACATAATAAAAAATAATATGGTGTAGCTTTTATCTAGTGTCCTGTGACATTGGACTCATTGCGATCATGACACATTTTGTGCCCAAAATAATATTAGTTGTTAGATATGGCGTTGCCTCGTGCTAAATGAATGGTAGAAATTCAATGCAAACTAACTGAAATGGCCTATTAATTATGGTGTTGCCTCGTGCTAAAGGAAAAGTAGAAATTCAACGCAAACTTGCAGAAATAAGTTTAAATTTGTGGATGCAATTGGTAAGACTTTAGCAAGTGGCCTATTAATTGTGCTGATACATGAGAAGCAATCCACGCAAAGAAGTCTCAAAGTTAATTTATTTTCCTTGATGAATAATGAACATTTTTTTTTTATGAAAGAAAAAGGGTAGGTGTCACCACCCAAATCCATGGGACATGAATTTAGATATATGACTAACTTGCTGATCTTACATGTCTCAATAAACATAATTAAATATCTAATATTCAATAAACTCCATATAAACAATGCTCTTAATAAATCTCTTACAATAACTAAAATCCAAAATTTTGAAATAATCTGCAAAATACTATAAAATCTTAAGAGAAATAAAAATAAATAAAAATTCTTAAAACATTTGTTCAAACTTGAAACAAAAAGAAATTAATACGCAGATGGGGTGGTTAAATATCAAGGACAAAGTCATCAGTGGATTTAGAGACGCAATTTCACACAATTATTAAGGCAGCCTTTGGTAATTAATACATAATAAAAATAATACGGTGTGGTTTTTGTCTAGTGTCCTATGACGCTAGACCCCTTGCGATTATGACATGTGTACGAAAATGGAGTGGAGGCACTGGACAGAAACTGTGCCTAAAATAATATTAGTTGTCAGATATGGTGTTGCCTCGTGCTAAAGGAATAGTAGAAATTCAATGCAAACTTGCAGAAATAAGTTTAAGTTTGAGGATGCAATTGGTAAGACTTTATCAAATGGCCTATTAATTGTGCTGATACATGAGAAGCAATCCACGCAAAGAAGTCTAAAAGTTAATTTATTTTCTTTGATGAATAACGATCATTCTTTTTTTTTTTTTTTTTTGTTTTTTAATGAAAGAAAAAGGGTAGGTATCACCACCCAAATCCATGGAACATGAATTTAGATGCATGACTAACTTGTTGATCTTACATGTCTCAATAAACATAATTGAATTTATAATATTCCATAAACTCCAAATAAACAATGCTCTTAATAAATCTCTAACAATAACTAACATCCCCAAATTTGAATTAATCTCCAAATATTGTAAAATCTAAAGTGAAATAAAAATAACTAAAAATTCTTAAAATGTTTGTTCAAACTTGAAACAAAAAGAAATTAATATGCAGTTGGGGTGGTTAAATATTAATGACAAAGTCATCAATGGATTTAGAGACACACATGTTGTGCCCAAAATAATATTAGTTGTTAGATATGGTGTTGCCTTGTGCTAAATGAATAGTAGAAATTCAATGCAAACTTACAGATTTAAGTTTAAATTGAGGATGCAGTTGGTAAGACTTTATCAAATGGCCTATTAATTGTGCTGCTACATGGGAAGCAATCCACGTAAAGAATTCTAAAACTTAATTTATTTGCTTTGATGAATAATGAATTTTTTTTTTTTTAATCAAAGAAAAAGGGTAGGCGTTACGGCCCAAATCCACGAAACATGGATTTAGATGCATGAGTAGCTTGCTAATCTTACATGACTCAATAAGCACAATTAAATTTCTAAAATTCAATAAACTCCAAATAAACAATGCTCTTAATAAATCTCTTACAATAACGAAAATCCACAAATTTGATATAATCTCCAAATATTGTAAAATCTAAAGTGAAATAAAAATAACTAAAATTCTTAAAACGTTTGTTCAAGCTTGAAACAAAAAGAAATTAATATGCAGATGGGGTGGTTAAATATCAATGACAAAGTCATCAATGGATTTAGAGAATTTCACACAATTATTAAGGCGGCCTATTGTACTTAATACATAATAAAAATAATAGGGTGTTGCTTTTGTCTAGTGTCCTGTGACATTGGACTCGTTGCGATCATGACACATGTTGTGCCGAAAATAATATTAGTTAGATATAGTGTTGCCTCGTGCTAAAGGAGTAGTAGAAATTCAATGCAAACTTGCATAAATAAGTTTAAATTTGAGGATGCAATTGGTAAGACCTTATCAAATGGCCTGCTAATTGTGCTGAGACATGAGAAGCAATCCACGCAAAGAAGTCTAAAAGTTAATTTATTTTTCTTTGATGAATACTGAATATACATATATATATATATATATATATATTTTTTTTTTTATGAAAGAAAAAGGGTAGGTGTCACCACCCAAATCCATGGAACACTTGGTGAGGTAGTGGGCTGCTATTACTAACAATAAGTATAATTTAAATTATATTGATAGTCATTTTTATATTTCGTTAACTATTTAAAAACTTTTGTTAGAATATTATTAGATATAAAATTTAAATTTTCTCGATTTTTTTTAAAATTATTGTGAAACACTTTTTTTTTTAACTATTCATTTATTCTAAACTCTTTGATTTTTGTACTTAATAACTCATTTGGATGAATATTTATGATGTGGTTCCACATTTAATTCTAAAATTAAGAAGTAAAACTCTTTAAGAATAACTTATGTAGGACACATGGTGCAAATTGGAACTGGAATTTGGAATTTTAATTTGAGTTTCTCTTAGTTTCACTTATTATATATATATATATATATATATATATATATAAATAAGTACTTATAACCCATCAATTATGCACACACAAACACACACACACACACACACACACACACACACACACACATATATATATATATATATATATAATGACCTCAAATAAAGATATGCGGGGTATTACAGGAGAGGAGCGACCAATGTGGAAATCTTACATGGATGTGACTATAGTAGCACCGTAATTGCTAGATTTGGGGCTGTGCTGGGATGAGGGGGATCATGGTGAGCCATATTTTCCTAACCCCACGAGGGACACAAGTGAACCTTGAGTTGCTGAGGGACGCAACCCATATTAGTCCATATTTGAACTCGAACTTTAGACCTCACATTTAGCACATCTTGTGCATCACCAAAAACCGCTAGACCACACCCTTGGTGGTTGTGGTTATGATAAACGAACATTTGAAAACTATGGTAGATAAGTTTATCATTTTCTTTCACAATCACACATTCATGATGTTTATTTGTCTTTACCTCAAAGATGAGGGCAAAGTTCACAAAGTCAAGCCCTATCCACCCGACACCTCGTTGAAACCCACGTACGTGATCTCCAGACAGAGTGGAGTATGTTAGGTGTGGCACACAGGACACTCTACTGCTATAGCTAGTCGTTCAAGCTGTAATTGCATTTGACAGTAATACCATCAAATCACAGTATAATCACAATCTCAATTAGCTAAATTAGTAAATTATCTTATCAAATTAAGTTTTCATTTTGATTATATCTAAAACTAAACATTTTTTTTTTAAAAAAAAAAAAAAAAAAAAAAAAAACTAAGCATTTGAGTGGTCTTCGTAATACCATCATATCACAGCCGAATCATAATTCTAATTTGCTCAATTTGTAAATTCTCTTATGGTATTAAGTTCCAATTTTGATTATGTCAACAATTAATTCATATCTTACTGTGATGATAAATTAAAGAACAATCTCGAATTGAGAGGTTAATATAAAGAATATGGATACCATTTATCCCAAAAGCTTAAATATTTAAGTTTGGGCTCAACTATGTTATATTATGGGTAAATTGCAAACTAAACCCTTAAGTTTGGTGGCGATTGAATTTTACACTTTGAAATTTCAAAATTTCAATTTTACTTCCTAACGTTTAGGGGTGTTTGAATTTTACACTATAACATTTCAGAATTTGGGTTTTAGCTCCTATATTTTAGGGGTGTTTAGATTTTGTCCCTAAATTTTGGGAGTATTGGATTTTACACCTTAAAGTTTCATAATCTTGGGGTGTAAAATCCAGACACTCACAAATTTTAGGAGATAAAATCCAAATTATAAAGCGTTAGGGTATAAAATTCAAACACCCTAAACTTCAGGAGGTAAAATCTAATCACCTCCAAACTTTAGAAATGCAATTTGCAATTTATCCTTATATTAATTACTCTCGTCGTTTTTATTTAACTAGTAAGTTATCCGCGCAATTCGCAGATAATACCTTAGAGTTTTAGGATAGGTAATAATAGAACCTTGTACCTAGTTAATGATCACATAATGATTTAAATTATTATGCTATACGAATGCTAATCTCAATAATTATGGTGCAACTATTAATAGAATTTCCTATTTAATTATCATTGAATACCAATTTTAAAACATGAAGCTATTCAAAGGACTTAAAACTACCGCACACCCTTAGTGTGGTGGTTACTTCATAAGTATAAGTGCTTGTGGGGTGTAAAGGGAATGGTCGGGGTTCAAGTCTTCAAGATGAAGGTTCCCACACATATATACTTAGATTAGATTAGAGTACACTTTCTATCTTCTATATAAAATAAAAAAAGAAGGGCTTAAAAGTACACTTTCTATCTTCTATATAAAATAAAAAAAGAAGGGCTTAAAAGATATGAAAAAAAAAAAGAAGTTAATGTAATTGATAGCAATGTTTCCAACTAAGAGTTGCAACATATGAATTTTTTGAATATTCAAATCTTTAAATTCTCCATCACTGTTTGATATAAATTACATATCAATCCTTTATCATTTAAATAAAAGTAGCAAGCAATAATAACTAACAATATTAAGGATAACCTGTGGCATGAAATATAGACCACCATGTGAGCTGGTTCTATTATTGCTAGCGCGCCTTTATGAATGGCTGTTGTGGTGAAACCTATAACACTGGTCCAGTTCAAGCACAGTGGTCACGCTAGCATTTGATTTTTTTAGCGGTTCATCAAAAGGCAAATATATATGATCATAAGGACCCTAGAAAATCACTCAATAGTTAGCCATTGAGACAAAAAGCGAGAAGAGTATAAGACCTAGAGGAAAAGCCTTAGCCAAGATTCAATACACTTATAGGTAGGGCAAAGCCATACAAATACTAACCAAGCTAATAATTGAATTAGTAGAACTAAATGTATTAGAACTTCATTTTGTATATGTTGGCAAACCATGATAAAAACAATGAGTCTAGATTTAGGCTTGCTCAAAGCATGTTTAAGTGTAAGTTTGAATCGAGTGTCTTGCAGGAATTACTGTGTAAAACTGCAAGGCTCGATCAATCGAAAATAAGGCTTGATCGATTAAGAATCGTGGATTAATAAATTTTGCAAAAAGTTAAAACGTAGCCCAAGCCCATATGACGTGTAGGTTTAAGTGTTTTAAGTATAAAAGAAAAAACCCTAGCCATGTTTTAGAAGTCTCTAAATAGCTTTGTGTTTTCTCTGTGAGATTTGAGAGGTGTTTACCTTAAAACACAAGGAAAGCTCTACCAAAGTCTAGATCTGAAATCAAGTTTTGGTTGTGATTCAGTTTTTGCATGAAGATCCTTCAAAGTATAAACCTTTGAGTGGAGTCTCAAAGTCACAAGAAGGAGAACTTGTGTTTAGTGCATATTCAAGGAAAGAAGTAGTTCGTAGACTCGAAATTGACACGTGGTCGTGGTAGTAGGTTTTCTACATGAGGTAGTATTAAGATGTTAGTGGTCTAAGTCCTTTTGTAAAACTTCAATTCTTTCATAGTGAATCTGTTTTTTACCTTGAGAATAACTAGATCAAATCCTCCCTAGGTGAGGTATCAGATCTTTGTGTTCTTTTCTTCCGCATTATATTTGTTTTCCTCACAATTGTTTAACCTAGACTTGAATACCAAACTTGTTAATTAACTTGGCTTAATATTAGGTTAAACATGTTCTGTTAAAGATTCTAAAAACTTAACAAGTGGTATCAAAATAGGTTAGCTCTTGTGTTAGATATCTTGATCTAAGAGTTGATTCTTGACCCATATTGTCATAGAACACGGTCACTCTATTGTGATCCCTCCACACTTTGATGGGAATAACTATGCCTATTGGAAGGTTAGGATGAAAGCCTTCTTGAAATCTATAGATGAGAGAGTGTGGAACTCCGTTGAATACGGATGGGAGAAACCGACCACTCCTGTTAGTGAGTGCTCTACAACCCTAAAAGAAGCATTCACTTTCAATAGTAAAGCTATGAATGCTATTTTTAATGTTGTTTCTATGGAGGAGTTTAAGAGAATCTCAAATGTTGAGATTGCTTATATTGCTTTGAAAATTCCCCAAACTGTGCATGAAGGCACAAAGGTAGTCAAAATAAACAAGTTGCAGCAGTTAACTACTAGATTTAAAAGCATTAGAATGTGTGACGATGAAAGTTTTTGATGAATTCTATGCTAAACTAAATGATATTGTTAAGTTTGCATACAATTTGGGTGAAATTTATGATCAACCTAAAACAGTTAGGAAGATTCTTAGGTCCTTAATTGAGGACTTTAGACCTAAAGTGATAAGCCAAGAATGTATTGACCTTTTATGATGAATTAATTGATTAATTAGACAAGTTTATTAATTAATTAAATTATTGTGCAATATATGTGGCAGCACAATCAAATCATCGACTAAAATAAAATGTAGCAAAAACTAAAGTCGACAAGATGATTTGTTTACGAATGGGGAAATCCTCTAAGGTAAAAACCCCACCGGGTGATTTTAAGGTTACCACTCCCGAGAATTCACTATTATCATAACAAGTAGTTACAAGTAAAGGAATTCCAGTACCTTATACCAACCTACAGTTGAACCCTTATCCCAATACCCAATTGGATTTGTTCTGTAGTGACAATCTCTCCTTTTAATACATGGCTTCCAGTATGTGACTAACCAATAGATGCACAGATCCAAGTACGCGACTTAATCACTAACTTGAGAAGGATGTTGACTGCAAAGTTTTTTAGGTCATCATACAAAGAAGACCATGAAAATCCTTGGTCACAAAACTCTACAGTGTACAAACACAGCAGCTTCTTCAAGAGAAAGAAGAACTTGGGCAGGTTAGGTTTCCGGTCATAATTTGCATAAACAACACTTTGCTTCACACTTGTGCAATTGTGCTCACTGTGACGGCCTCTAAAATAATCCTTATATATATTTAGGGTTGTGAGAAAAGAAAGTCTAAACACATACTCACTGATTAGAATGAAATCAGAACTACAAATTTGATTTTCATAAATCTCGATAAATACCCTATTTATCGAGCAGTTGTCGGGCTTCGGACTTAAACATCTTTTTAAACCTCGATAAATACTAGCTGTTGAGATTTAAAATCTAGCATTTCATCACATGATTCTTGGACTGACTTGCATGACTTTAACACTTGATCTTGAAACTCTGTTCCTTGAAACATTAAACACAAACTAGATCTACCCAATTACAAGTAAAGTGTGTTTTGTCAAAGGATTAGCCAATACATGATGACATATGTTCCTAACATGAATCACATATGTCCTAACAATCTCCCCCTTAGGCATTCTGTGACAAAATCACAACAAACAAATGAACCTATGAGAGAAGTCATAAACATTCAACTCGTACTCACTTGTTGAATACAATATAATCTATCCTAACACAAACTCTTAAAAAACTTTGCAAGAAGAGTGCTCATGGCAAGGAAGACTTTGACAACCCGTATTTCTGAAATACTTTAAACAAAACTCATCAAGTCATCTTAGTTTGAAATAGAAATAAAAGATTGTATACAAATATATAAGAAGCATGTGCATAAAGTGAGAAAAAAAACAACATATGAAGAGATAGGTGAAAGTACTGTAATAACAACCTTATCATATATATATATATATATATATATATATATATATCAATAAAGAATACAAGGTTTACTATCACAAAGTGGTCACAAGACCAAAGGTATATAAATTAGGTATCTAAAAGATAAAGAAAAGAAAAGATACATAAGTCCTCACTACATCTCTCAAAGTATAGACACTCCCCCTAACAAAAATTTTTGATGTACTAACTTTCTCACTAAATACATGACTACTCTCATACCCAAAACTACTCCCCCTTTTTGTCACAAATGACAGAAGGCAAGTAACTTAAGCAGTCATCTCATCATCGCTGGAGGAGCTAGCACCATAATCCTCATCACTACTGTCATGAGAGCCACCATCTTCATCCTCATCCTCAGAGGTCTCTGGAGAAGGAGTAGGAGACTCAATGAAACCACCAAGGCGAGCTTGTCGTCATGTAATACGACTGACATGGGTGTTCACCTGACACAACTCATCGTTGAGAGTGTCAAGGCGAGCATCCATACGCTGAAACTGTGCCATGATCGCATCAAGAGTCACACTGCCCGCAGAAGAAGAAGGAGCATATGTGGATAGAGCTAAAGAAGCTGGAGGTGTCGCCATTTTAGTCTGTGGCCACTTCGGTCGAAGCTAGGCCTCATTTCGTCTGACAGTTGCCACATCAATGACACATATGACACGAAAATGATCAGAAACAGGAAAGGAGACAGAAAAATGGTGAAGAATCCTTGTGATAGCTGAAGGAAAGATGAGTTTATCACAGGTCGCCATATCCCTATAGACATCTATAAGAGAGAGGATTAAGTGAGAAGAGAAGTCAATAGAGATGTTCTCTAGGAGGGATAACAAAAATTGAGCACGAGGCTCTGTGATGGAGCTATAGTGAGACAAAGGATGTAGAATAAAAGTCATCACCATATTAAGAAACCTCAGAGTTTTAGCAAAAGCCGGGAAATGGGTGTTCTAACTATCACCCCAAGAAGAAGAAGTCTCACAGAACATAGACGTAAGCTTGTCTTTAGACAGAGTCTTAAGATGCTCACAATTAGGGTAGTCAAGATGCACCACCCTCGAGACATGGAGCACCTTGGATACAATATCCGAAGTGACAATAATGTGCGTACCTCGAATACAAGTAGAAAAATAAGGTACTGAATAATCGAATCCGTGCATTTTGGAATAAAACTCCTGTATGATCATGGAAGGGCACGTGACCAGGACGCCACACAATGACTCCCAACCCCTACTATAGATGATAGTGGGTAGGTCAGTATTGGCGAAGTCTGATAGAATGACTTGGCGTTTCTAATAAATACCTCTTCGGGAAACGTGTTTTGAGAAGTCCTTACGGGCTTTCTCATCATGAAACTGAAGATGAGAAGGAGTAGGATTAGAGGAAGATGCCCCGGAGTGAAGAGGGTTTTAAGACCAAGTGGATTTAAGCTTAAGTGCCATAATACGCAGACTGAAAGAATGAGACAGAGGGAGACAAGCAGAAAAGCTCCAAAACAATTCAATATAAGAATATAAAGAAATGAAGGTACGTATGCATAAAAAATGCATGAACATGTGACATCAAAACTTAAAAGCATCATGGGCTCAGCCCAATCCAAACCTACCAGTACATAATTTTGCAATAAAGTAAACACACATCTAAAATGTATGAAACATTATTATAATGCAAATATGATGCAATGCATAAACATTTAGGATCAATTATACAAAACCCATCCCAAGATTTTACAAAAACCTTATCAATTTTTAAAAACCTTCCAAAAACCTAGGTCTAATGCATGAAGAATGAAGGATTAAAGACCCTTACCCGAGAAGAAATGCTTGATCTAGGCCGAAAATCAACTGGGAAAAAGGTTTGGAGTGAGAGAGAGGTGTTTGGGAAGGTGAAAAGTCAGAAAGGATCGAGAGAGATTGAGAAAAGTGAAGCTGAAATCGCACTGACCCTATAAATAGAAGTTCATAAGTCTCGATGGATCGAGAGGTGTCGAGAGCTGTCAAGAATTAAAAAGTGAGAAATAGCTATTGAGGAGCTATTCAGAGGTTTTCACAGCAAAAGGGCTCGATGGATTGAGAAGCTATCGAGCATCTATCGAGGAGAAAAAAAACTTTCTTGATGGATCTAGGAGCTATCAAGATTGTGATAAAAAGAAGCTGAAGAGCTCGATAGATAGCCTAGCTGTCAAGAGGTATCGAGAAGCTGTCAGGATTGCTTAAAACAATTTTTCAGGAAGAGAAAAACACATATATGAATGCAATCAAGCATTCTACTCAACCAAAGATTCAAACAACAACTTTAACTCTTAAAAACATCTTTAATCAAGAAAAATGTCAAGCATTTAGATTCAAAACACACGCACACACACACACACACACACACACACACACACACTCTCTCTCTCTCTCTCTCTCTCTCTCTCTCTCTCTCTCTCTAAACAAGTCTAACTAATTTTATATTTAAAAAACAAGTCAAGACAGTTTGGTGGGTACACATTAACACATGTATTCCTTGTGATGGCCAATTCACATTGTACCTATACATGTATCAAAAGTAGTAAAGAGTATTGCGAGTTGTGTGTGAAAAACATCACAAAATTGCACAAGTGTCTACATGTTATGATGATTTGATATATGAGGAAATCAATTTAACTCACACACGATCATAACTACTTGATGGAGACTATCACCTTTGAGGTGCATCCCATAACTCCCACATCTCCAAAAAGACACGCTTGCAATCATATTTCAAAGCATTTTGATTCTTTTTGCTTTAATTTTTCTTTGCATATCTTCTTTTAAGCATATTATGCATGGGCATATAAGAGAGAGAGAGAAGAAATACCCAATTATGTTAAGCTTTTGACATTGCACTTTTGTTATGCCAAAGCATACAGATGTCATTTCATGATTGGCGGACAACAGTGGTGAGATGGTTATATATGCCTTTGTCTTAGAATTCTCTAGTCCTTCCCGTCAAAAAGAGTGATATGAGTGTTAAGTACAAGAGATAACTTAATCTTACTTATCACAAACATGAGCCACAAAGCTCACTTTCTTAGTTGTGTATAGAGATGTTCATCTAAGCTACAAGAGATACAAAATTTAGAAAACTTTGTTTCATTGGCCATTCAAGGTACACAAGTACTAATGTACACAAACACACACTATTTTTGTATTTTTTTGGTTTTTCAATATTTTAATTTAAAAAAAAAAAACACAAAATAAAGCAAACCTAAAAACAAACAAACAAAAATATATTAAGCAAAACAATGCATAAAAACTAGACTGACTGAAAACAATAAAGTAAAACACACAAGCAATGCAAACTGACTCAGGTTTCCCGATAAGACCATGTTGTTGCTTTGTTGAGTGGCTAACCACTTATAGCAATTAGCTCGAGTATGTTTAGCCGCTCCACAATGATGATAGAGATGCTGCTTCTTCTTATTAGACTTATGAGCATTACTCTTCTTAGTCCTAGGGTTTTTTATTTTTTTCTTAGTAAGCTTAGTGAGTGCTCCTAAGATATATTTATCCTTGTCTATGTTCTCACTAGCTATCACAGTTTTAATATCATTGTTCTCAGATTCAACATTATTAGCAGGAGAAACAAAAACAGTAGTACTAGAAGAAGTAATATTAGGAGAAGAGAAATCATACCCTAGACTGGTTTGATTGGAAGCAGATTTTTGCATATTGAGCATCTCATCAAGCTTTGCACTTGAAGTCCTCTCCAATTGAGATCTAACTTGAAACAGCTTTGCTTCAAGCTTCTTGGTCTTCTCAACTAAGAAATTGTTCTCAAACTTTAGTGCTCCAATAGTCTGATTGGCTTCATCAAATTTTGTGAAAATTTTTCTTGTTCAAGCTCCACATCACTAAGCTTCTTAGTGACCAACCTATACAACT
The DNA here is from genome assembly GCA_032878915.1 of Castanopsis chinensis. NCBI lineage: Eukaryota > Viridiplantae > Streptophyta > Magnoliopsida > Fagales > Fagaceae > Castanopsis > Castanopsis chinensis. The sequence continues at coordinate 3,616,186 of JAVQMG010000078.1, forward strand.
TCTCATGTTTTTTGGAGGCCTTGTATAACTTTGCATAGGCAGTATAGATGTCATCTTGTTTATCCATCTTCTCAAATTTTGACTCCACCAAGCCCTCTTCTTCATCCACATCTTCTACAGCCCCTTAGTAGGATTGGCAGTGGCAGTGAAGGCATTTAGGATTCTGTTATCCTCATTTTCGGAATCATCCTCAGGTTCAGTATTGGTCAATGTAGCAACAAGTGCCTTACTCTTCCCGATGGACTTGAGATAAGTAGGGCATTTTTGTTTCATGTGACCAAAGCTTAGACACCTGAAACACTTGGGTTCTAAGAGAACAGTGTACTGACCTTCATTTCTAGCATCCTTCTTCCCTTTGTCTTGGCTCTTAGACTGAGAAGAACTAGATTGCCTGTGGCCCTTGTTGAAGCCCTTCGCATTGGCATTCTTCATGAAATTCTTGAATTGCCTTGTGATGTAGGACTTCATTTTAGAATCTTCATCGTCTGAAAACTCATCCGTCTCATAGTTCTTGGCCTTCAGTGCCATGCTCTTACCTTTGATTTCCTAATCCTTGTCAGGCAAACTTATAGGTCTGCAGATTGCCAACCAGCTCTGTCAAAGGAATTTTTTCGATGTCCTTTGATTCTTCAATAGCGGTGATCTTGGCATGAAATCTCTCGAGCAGAGATTTGAGTACCTTTCTCATAATTTTGGATTCAAGAATGGTTTCTCCAAGATTAAAAGTTGAGTTCACTATGTTCTTGAGCTTGGCATAGAACTCATCAAATGACTCATCCTCCTCCATCTTAATCTCTTCGAAGCTAGCAGTGAGCCTCTAAAGCTTCCAGTTCTTGATAGCCTTTGTTCCCTCATAGGTTGTCTAGAGAATGGTTCATGCTTCTTTTGCAGTTTCAGTGGAGGATATCTTCTTGAACTCCTCATTTGTGACCGCACTGAATAAAGCATTCAAGACCTTGCTGTTGAAGTTTACAGCCTTGATCTTAGCATCATCTCAATCAGTCGACACTTCCTTCGACTTGGTCCAACCTATCTCTATAACTTGCCACACTTTCTCATCTAAAAACTGCAAAAAAACTCTTTTGCGTACTTTCCCAAATGTATAGTTGGTACCATTAAATAACGGAGGTATAATGAGTGATTGTCTTCTATCCATGACAAATTGGGGTCAATCGATCACAAAACAAAGACTAAACCCTAATCAGAGTGTGTTTGCTCTGATATTACTTGATAGACCAAGAATATATTGACTCCTTGTGATGAATTAATTGATTAATTAGCTAAGTTTATTAATTAATCAAATTATCATGAAATATACATTGGCAACACAAACAAATCACCAACTAAAATAAAATGTAGAAAAAAATAATGTTGACGAGGTGATTTGTTTACAAATGCGAAAAGCTCCAAGTTAAAAACCCCACTGGTGATTTTAAGGTCACCACTCCCAAGAATTCACTATTATCACAACAAGTAGTTACAACTAAAGAAATCCCAGTACTTTATACCAACCTATAGTTGAAATCTTATCCCAATACCCAATTGGACTTATTTTGTAGTGACAATTTCTCTTTTTAATACACAGCTCCCAGTACGTGACTAATCAATAGATACGCAGATCCAAGTATACAATTTAATCATCAACTTGAGAAGGTTGTTGGCTGCAAAGTTCTTTAGTTCATAACATGATGAAGATCATGAAGTTCCTTGGTCACAAAACTCTATAGTGTACAAACACAGTAGCTTCTTCAAGAGAAAGAAGAACTAAGGTAGATTAGGTTTCGGTCACAATTTTCATGAACAACACTTTGTTTCACATTTAAGAAACTGTGCTCACTATGACGGCTCTTAAAATAATCTTTATATATGTTTAGGGTTGTGAAAAATGAAAGTCTCAACATATACTAAAGGATTGGAATGAAATCAGAACTAAAAATTTGATTTTTATAAATCTTGATAGATACCCTATCTATCGAGCAGCTATCAAGTTTCGGGCTTAAAAAAGTTTTTAAACCTCGATAGATACTAGCTGTCGAGCTATCTGTCAAGATTTAAAATCCAATACTTCATCACTTGATTCTTGGACAGACTTTCATGGCTTTAACACTTGATCTTGAAACCTTTTTCCTTGAAGCATTAAACACATCCTAGATCTACCCAATTACAAGTAATATACGTTTTGTCAAAGGATTAGCCAATACATGATGACATATGTTCCTAATATGAATCACATATGTCCTAACACAAAGTAACTGCCATTAATGAAAGTAAGGATGTGGACTCCATCCTTGTTGATGAACATGTAGGATTTCTACAATCCTATGAATTAGGTCTACCCAAAACTAACAAATCCAAATCAATGGTTCTTAAGTCAGTTAATGATGTTGATGATAATAGATTTGATGATGACCTCTCTTTTACAAAGATTGTGTATCTTGCCAAGAACTTTAGAAACTTTCTCAAGAATAACAATAGAATGGCAATAAGTAAAAATAATGTTGAACCTAAGAACTCTAAAAAAAATGAACCAACTAAAACCAATAATACTGAAAAATCAAAAGAAAAATTTGGTCAATCTTCTAGTAATTCTCTAAGTCAACAATGTTTTGGTTGTCAAGGGTATGGTCATGTGAAATCAGAATGTCCAACATTCTTAAGAATAAAGGGTAAAGCTATGGCTATAACCCTTAGAAATGGTTAAGTTTCTGATCACGAGTCTAGAAGTGATGAAGATGGAAGCTTCTTTGCTTTCACAACTACTGCTATAATTAATGAAAGTGATTTGATTGTAGAGAACTAATCTGATGGGGAGCTCTCTGAGAGTGCTGACTTGCATAAAGCTTATAACAAGCTATGCAAGATTGTTGCAAAGGATGCAATAAGTGTGGATTTAGGGATAAAGAAGTAGCCATTCTTGAACAAGAAAAGAAAAACTTGTTGTTGAATTTGTTTGATGCTAATGAATTAGTAAATAAGGTGAAGGCTAAAAATATTAAGTTGGTTGAAAAAAATTAAGAACCTAGAACTAGAGTTTTATGTGGCTAGAGAATAGTCATATAGGTCTGCTAGTTCTACACTTGATCCCATGTTGAGTATTCAGAAGTCTCCCTTAAACAAATCAGGTTTAGGTTTTGTTGATACCATCTCTGAGTCTGAAACTCGTTCCACAAAATTTTTTCATTCTTTTGAACCATTTGAGATAGAAGTTATAAAGCCAAAAGAAGAAGTTTTTGCTCTTAGGAAGATTAGGGTAGATCTTAAAAAGTTTAAGCATAAGAGTCCTAACTTACCTAAGGGTAAGAAACATGATAGACCTTTGTGGGTTTGTCATTTTTGTGAAAAAGCTAGGCATACTTGCTCAAAATATTTCAAGTTGCAAGTTGCTAAGCAAGCAACTAAGTAAAAAGTTCCTGTACCTCAAGTATAAGATCCTATGGTACTTATTGGTGAATTAGTAAAGCCTTTAAACTTTTATTCCAATGCTGGAGTTACTCCTCATTCTAATATGAATAATAACTCCAAAACCAAAGTTGCATCTAAGAAGTTTTGAATGAAAAAGACTTAATCTAATTAAGTCTTTTTAACACGGTCCTTGTGCATCATCTCAAAATCTATTGTGACCATTTTTTTTTCTTGTTTTCCTTTGTTTCTAGGATTTGCATTGCATTACATTCATACATTTCATATTAGGTTGTTTCTATTTTCTTTAAAAAAAAAAAAAGAAAAAAAAAAAGAAAAGAGGAAAGTGGAAGGATGTGTTTTGTATTACATATCATGGATATGTATGAGGTTGGCCTATTATCTTTGCATAACATGCTTGTGTACCTTGTTTAGTGTAGATGAGTTTATTTTTCTGTACTTTGCTAGTTTTAGCTATGTACTGCATGTTTTGTGTGAGTTATTTATAGTTTTTGATCACATGCTCTTGATTTCGAAGTCATATGCTTTTGATTATAAGGACTAAAAAATCTTAAGAGAAATGTATAAATAACCATCTCATCACTGTTTACTAGCCAATGATGAACACCTTAGTGCATTTAAAAAGTTTTTGTGCTCAAGAAAGTGTAGCACTTGCACATAAAAAATCATAAGGTGTTGCCTTTAAAAGAAAAGAAACAGTTGAAAAAGAAAATATGATAAGGCAAAACAAATAAAAAATTGCATGATTGCATGCTTGTTTTGTAAGAGATGTGGGAGTTATTTGATGTAACTCTTTATGTGATGGTCACTTGCAAATTTATGTGGTGAATAATGTAGAAATTATATTTGATTACTATCTAGATATCGCCTCACATGTATCTAATGTTGTTACTAGTTACACACATTTCACAGGTTATTCTTTGCTAAACTTAGTACATGAAATTGTGTGTGAATTTGATTTGGCCTTCCAAGATTATATATTCTATGATTTTGATACAAAATATGTTCAAGTGTTGAAAATTTTGGAGTAAAGAGTTTGAAAAATATTGTTTTGAAGTTCTTGGTTGAAAACTCATGTTTTTGAAAAACTTTTAAACTCATTCTCATGCATTTCTTTCATGACATTACTTAGGTTGAGTTGTTTCTGCATAATCTTCTGCAGTTTTTCAAAAAATTCAAATTTCCAGAATTTTGATCGATCGAATTTGTTTTTCAACCGATCAAAAATTCCTTGATTTTTAAGCATTGCTATCAGGTTGGCTCAATTGGTTGTCGATTGGTTCTCAATCAATTCGATCTGTTTTATTTAGATTTCGATCAATTGATGCTATTTTTTCAACCGATCGAAAACTTAAGATTTTTTAAAGGGAACTTTCTGTCTGGTTCGATCGGTACCCGATTGGTACTCGATCGATCGAGTACCAGTAGTTCAAATTTTTTCTTCTCTTTTCGTCCCTTTCTCTCTCGACTGATCCAATCCAAGAAATATTTGTCTTTTTCCTCCTCAAATCTTCAATAGTTTTTGTCCTCAAGTGTAGGTAAGACCTAAATACCCTTCATTTTTCAATTTATTTACATTTTTCATGCATTTTTCATGAAATTTTTTGAAAATGTTGAACAAAGATTTTGGGGTTTTTTTTAAAACTCTTTTGATCAAGTTAGTTAGTGGTAATTTTGGTAAAATTGAACAAGTTTTTGTGCATTACAGCATGCATCATATGTGCATTCATTACATGCATCATATAGTTGGTCAATTTCTTGATATTTTTTGTGCTCTAACCCTTTCTAATGCAGTCTGCCATTTGTTTTTGTGTTGTGTTTTGTTTTTGTTTTTTTTTTCTTCCTTAGAGTCATGGTTAGGAAAATTAGAGCAAAGAAAAACATTACCTCCTCCTCTTCTTCTAATGTTGATGGCACTAGATTTCAGTCTAAGTCTAATCAAGATGCCTATGAGAAGTTAAACATCTTTAGGTCTATTTAGGCTGAGAGAAAGGTTATTCTAGATGAGGTGAATCTTGAAATCCATAGGAATTTTGAGAGTCGAGGTTGGTTACCTCTTCTGGATGTTGAACATCCTCCTCTTGTTGCATTGATTAGAGAGTTTTACTCAAACCTCTCTATTCACACCGATGACTCCAATATTCACTTTGTGAAGACTTGGATAAGGGGGAAGAGTTTGTCATAACCTGTGAGGTAGTAACTTTAGCTCTCAATGTACCGGTACTAGCAGCCTGTCTATCCTTACACAGAATTTCCTCCCATTGATGACATCGTGTCACTTCTTATCGGTACTACCATTAGTTGGGGTATTGATCCTAGGATTACTACTCATGAGCTTACTGAGCTCAATTATCTGTTCTTTATGATTTCTTGTCATAGTATCTGGCCTCTCTCTCACATTCATACGATTCCTATTGAGAGATGTGCGTTTTTGTATGTTCATATCATTGATGCTCCTATGAGTTTTCCTACACTTTTCATTCATTCTCTTGTAGAAGTCTATAAGAGTAGTGATAAATCACATGGTTTGTTTTTTCTTGTTTTTATTCATAGGATCCTCCTTGATTTAGGTTTAGATGACTTTCCCACTTTTGAGCTTGTACATGTCATAGCTCTTATAGGTGTCACATTTCTTAGGCAAAGAGCAGCTCAGTTAAAAGTTAGCTCTAAACGTCCTCGAGACGAGTCTTCTATAGGTGATGCATCTTGTGGTCTTCCTTCTGGTGATCCTCTAGCTGAGGAGTATGTGGATCCCACTACTGCTGTGGATCTTGAGCCACCCACATCTATCGCTTCTACTAGATCTATGGTGGAGATAATACTTACAGTCCAGTCTGCACATAGACATCTGCTTTTGGACTTGATCAATGAGGTTGTTGCCTTACGAGCTAATCTTGCTGCCTTTAGAGGTGCCTCTCCACCCTTAGTTCAACCATGATTGCCCTTTGGCAATACCTCACAAAAAAGGGGAGTGCATAGAGATAGGGAGAATGTGATAGATGATATATGAGATAGGGGGAGTAGTTATGGATACGGGAAGTAGTATTTTGAGATGTATTTATTTTTTTTTCATTCTTCTTGTTTTCGCAAACTTTAATACACTATTTATGGTTTATATATTATGATGTTCATTCATTATATGATGGTTATTCATTATAATATGTGTAGTTTATTTTATGTTTTGTGAAATCAAGAATTCTATTTTGGCTTACTTGTATTTTCCACACATGCGTTTATGGTTTGTTTAGTGTTTTAGGAATTTACAGGTTGATTCATTCGAAGTTGCTGTCTACACTTGCAATCGATAGGTGGTAGTTAGTTTGAATTGTATAGGTTGGGCAATATTGTGAATTTGGGCTTTTACACTTTGAGCAATTTATTTTTTATGAATTGTGTTTTGTCATGGATTGCCAAATGGAGAGTTTGTTAGGTTCTAAGACTTTAGGAACTAAATGTATTAGAATTTCATTTTGTATATGTTGGCAAACCATGATCAAAACAATGAGTCTAAGTTTAGCCTTGCTCAAAGCGTGTTTAAGTGTAAGTTTTGAGTCAAGTGTTTTCCAGAAATTACTGTGTAAAACTGCAAGACCCAATCAATCGAAAATAAGGCTCGATCGACAGAGAATCGTGGATCAGTAAATTCTACAGAAAGTTAAAACCCAGCCCATGCCCATATCACAAGTAGGTTTATGTGTTTTACTTCAAGTATAAAAGGAAAAACCCTAGCTACATTTTAGAAGTCTTTAAATAACTTTGTGTTTTCTCTAGTGCAAAATTTGAGAGGTGTTTACTTTAAAACAAAAGGAAAGCTCTACCAAAGTCTAGATCTAAAATCAAGTTTTGGTGGTGATTTTGTTGCTGCACAAAGATCCTTCAAAGTACAAAACCTTTGAGTAGAGTATCAAAGTCACAAGTAGGAGAACTTGTGTTTGGTGTAGATTCAAGGAAAGAACTAGTCCGTGGACTTGGAGCTGTAACGTGGTTGAGGTAGTAAGTTCTCTACACAAGGTAGTATTAGAATGTTAATGGTCTAAGTCCTTTTGTAAAACATCAATTCTTTCATAGTGGATCTGTTTTTTACCTTGACGATAGCTAGGTCAAATTTTCTTCAGGTTTTTTACCAGTTTGGTTTTCCTAGGTCATCAGATCTTTGTGTTCTTTTCTTTCTGCATTATATTTGTTTTGCTCACAATTGTTTAACCTAGACTTGAATAAAAAACTTGTTAATCAACTTGGCTTAATATTAGGTTAAACATATTGTTTTAAGGGGTCTAAAAACTTAACAATTAAATTAGTTAGTACATGCAAGCACAGTTGTAGGCAGATGCTTATCCAAGGCACTAACATTTGTAGGCAGATGACTCCCAACTTCTTGCAACGTAGTTGTAGTAGCAACATCAGCGAGGAAAAAATTTATAAATGGAAGGGTTGCTCACTGTAAACATTGAGCAATTGAACTACTTTCCCAAGATTAGTTAAGTACCATTCACCTATATTAAGTCTTGGTCTTTACAACTATCCGTGTCATGGATCATTGCTATTTCATTAGGCTTTTTCACTCCTATGACTTCCACCTTTAAATTTCATTGACAATTCCATGTGTATAAAACACATCTTTGCCATCCTTTTCTTGTGCATGATCTCAAACGATTAGAGGACCATATGGTTTTTGCACAAGTATATGAGAAAATTTATGGATGCTTTAATTTTAAAGGCCACAAGAAATGGGTATGTATAAAAGAACATGCTTTACAATATGCAAAGCAAAAATTTAATGAACTAACTCTTCAATTTCAAAAATAACAAAAATTGCTAGTGCAAGAGTTCAGGAAGTTTGAAAAGGGAGAGGGACAATGATGTGGCAGTTACCTAGTGTTAAGTACATTGTATAAATGGTTGAAATAATATGGCAAAGTGATTGCACTGAAGTCCAAAGACCAAACACAAAAGTCTCTTAATTTTATACATTTACTGCTTCACTTGATCACTGAATTTAGACTACAAACCATTCTTTTCAAAGGAGCTGAAGACTGTATCTGTAGCTTGAGAGGTAGAGCACCACATGGGAAGGCCTCATGCACTCTCACGTTAGGTATCTACTTATATATATATATATATATATATATATATATATTAATGTGTGACTTCACTCACACATATATACCTAAAAATCTTCCTCTCATGTGGGCTTTGACTAAGTCTTATTAGCTTCTCCTTGCTTTATGAGCTTTTTTTCTTCAACTCGTCATCCATGGTCCTTTCATATGCCATCTATGATACCATGGGTCAACCCCACATGCTCATCAATGGGAACCCGATGCCATACCATGATCTAGCACCATTGACAATACTATTTTGTTAGGTTTTTCTTTAAAATTGTTTGTGTGAGCTCTTTAGGCTTGCCCTGTCCCTGCTCCAACTACTAAAGAGATTTTGAACACCTTGCCCTGTCCCATTGTGGAGATTTTAATTAAGGGGTTAATATAACATATAAGGATATTGTTGAGAGGTTAATATAACACATAAAGACATCACTTAACCAAAAAGTTTAAGACTTTGAGTTTGGCCCTAATTATGTTATATCAACCACTCTCTCCTATCATTTTTATTCAATATAGGACTTCATTCACATCTATATACCCAAAAAAAAAAAAAAAAAATCATAGCAAAATCTCAATTTGTCTCTACCATGGATTTTTAAACCGAATTAACTTGTTAGTTCGGCTATATGTTTTCGTGGGTACAAGCATAGAGAGGTAGTTTCCATGGTTCCATATCTAAAAAAAAAGATTACCTATTTTCTTTGCCATAAGTGAATGTCTAAAGAAAATTTTTAATTTTAATGTTGTAGTTAGCCATTCCTAACTTTTAATAGCTTTTTTTTCCTATGATATTAGAGCATTCACAATGGTGGTTGTAATACCACTCAAAATTTATTTTACCAAATGAAATCATTAACATCATACAATTGGTATTTTATTTTTTAATGGGTTTCTCTCTCTCTCTCTCTCTCTCTCTCTCTCTCTCTCTCTCTCTCTCTCTCTCTCTCTCTCTCTCTGTGGTGGCCCGATCATGTTGGCAATGGTGGTGGTTCAGTTGCAATTCATAGGCAACGGTGGTGGTGGTTCGGTTGCAATTTGTGGGTCATAGTAGTCGTGGTTCGTGGGTCCATTTTGGATCATTGGGTTGTAGGTCACGAATTGGATCATTGGTCATGGGTCATGATTTCTTCTTTGTTTTTTTTTTTTTCCTCATTTGGTGGTGATGATGTGGTAGTAGGTTTGGTGGTAAATGGCATTAGCAATTGTTGGCTAGTTAGTTTGTAGTGGTCTTTGGGTTACAATGGTGGGTGTGCCTATTGTTGGCTGGTTGAGTTGTGGTGGCCTTTGGGTTGCAGTGGTGGTTGTGGTTGTTTCTAGCTGGTTGGATTGTGGTGGTATTTGGGTTGTGGTGGTGTTGTGGCTGTTTCTTATGGTGGCTGGTTGGGCAATGGGTGGTCGCTATGGGTGAATATTTTATGTTATTTTAATAGTTGCTTAATTATTTTAATGTATTGTATGCTAGAATAGAACCTTTGATGTTAGGTGTATTGTAAAGTAAAGTTGTAAAATAAATAAAATAGTTTTTTGAGTTGCCAGATTTGATAAGTGGTTACTGTGTAGCCAGATTTGATAAAAATGAAAATGCATTTTGTTATTTAATGTTTTGGGAAAAAGGTTGGTGGGTAAATCCCGGAAAATGACCATTCCAAGCCAGATTGTTGGGTCTTCGTGACAAGTGGGTTAGGGTGTTTTTGAACAAAGTTTGTTAGGAGAGAAACCCTTCAAACTCCTCATATATTTTTATATTGAGTGTGAGTTTTAAAAATTTAACTGTTGGATTTCATGTTTTTATTATATTCTTCATGCTTGGAAAAAGCTTGAGCTTGGCTTGATTAATTACTCAAGCCAAGCACAAGCTTAATATCAAGCTCAAACTTGAGCTTAGGTCAAGCTTTTGAACTTGAGATTTAAGAAAATTACATTATCAAAAGTTTAAATTTCAAAAACTAAGAAAAAAAAAATAGTATACTCATTTTATCATGTGTCTAATCCTACTTATGATTAGCCATTATTCAAATTAAAATTTTACATAATTAAATTCATTCACCCTTCCTTGTCTACAACTTCAACAATTGTTCAAAATACAATTTTTACATTTACGTTAGATGGTGAAGAACTAGAAAATACTAGTTTATAATTATTATAAATGAGAAAATACTAACATGTTTCATTACTTTACATTAGATGATTAATGGGGAATGATCATATGAAGCCCACTTAATTAATTAATCTATTTTTAAATTTAACTAAAGTCTGAAGTGATTATTGGTCGGTTTAAAGGGAAGGAAAAAATTAAGGTAATGAGTAGTAATTGTCCCATGTTACCCATACCATTGTTAAGATATGTGTAATAAATATATTTCGTTAAACTTATAAATTTATAAATGAGACTATGCTTGAATTATTTTGTATCAAACCTTATAGCTCAGCTTGTTCGCGAACAATTTTTTTTTTTTTATTTGGGCTCAGTTTGTTTATTAAACAAGCATAAAACTAAGGCTCAAACTTGGTTTATTTATAAATAAACAAACATTAATGAGCTTTTTATTGAGTCAAGTCAAAATTGTTCATGATCAGCTTGGTTTATATATAGCCTTAAAAATTGCCACTGTGAAGCTCTTGATTCATAGACCAGTATAATATTTGTATGACATGCATTGTTCATCTTTGACCTGTCCAATGGAGAGATCAGGATCTCAGCCTCATCCTTGTATCATTGTTACTTGTTTCACATGGAATTTTAATGCAAGTTGATTACCACTAGTTGGCGTGTTGGTATTGTATAATGTATTTTTATTGTATTGTGATTAGATTGATTTTGAGATTGAGAGTTGAAAAAAACAAATAAATTAAATTATAAAAAGTTAAAAAGTAATCGATTATTATAATTGATGCTGTCTTTGTAATCAGGTTGGTTCATGTTTCCAAATGCAGCGATCTTTGTGTTTGACGTGAAGTGAATAAATATTATTCTAATTGACTTAGGAATGGACAAAGCAACGCTTCAGGGATTAACATCCCCTTGGCCAGTCATCACGATCAAGGTAATGTTCATGTTCAAGTGTCCCTGCCCAAGAAAATGCTGATGTAAGTAACACACACAAATATAAGCTATATGGAATCTACTCTTTCAGATCACAGGTGTGCTCTTTAGTATGCCTCCCTCATTCAACATGCCTCAAACAAAAGAATTTTTGTTGTAATGTTTTGTTTCAGGGAATCTTCTCGATCAAAGGCCCTTAAGACTAAATTTTATTTCTAGGAACAAATAAAATATATTCCCGAGGTTATTATTAAATGTGATACTTGACCAGTTGCCCTGGCACACACTGTTAGACTCTCTCCAATTCCATGGCCTAAAAGGCTAAAGCCATTGTAATTCATTCGCTTCCTCTTACACTTCAACTCTTGCCTTTTCATAAACACGGTTCCGAATGGAATAGTCAACACCACTTCTCCCCCAACCCAACTCAGACAAATCAGAAACCACCGACCCTCCACCTCCCGAGAAACACCATTCATCTCTTTATTCCACCATTGAAAGGTATATAGGAGATTTTGGATGGGCCCAATTCCTCCAAGCACTACTTGTATCAAGTGCATGGATATTTGATGCACAACAGACATTTATTACTGTCTTCACTGATGCAAACCCAACATGGCACTGTACTTCTAATCAACTTGATTGTAACTCAGTCTCCAACATTTGCAATCTTCCGAATAATTCGTGGGCATGGGATTTGCCTGCCTATACATCAATCATATCTGAATGGAACTTAGAGTGTTCTGTTTCCATTATCACTGGCTTGCCTGTATCTTCTTTCTTCGTGGGTTGCTTAGTGGGTGGAATTGTTCTTGCAACACTGGCTGATTCCTCACTTGGACGCAAAAACATGCTCTTTCTCCCATGCCTAACTATGTCACTATCTTCTTTGTTTACTGTCTTCTCCACCAACATTTGGGTTTACTCGGCTTTAAAATTGGTTTGTGGATTTTGCCGTGCAATAATTGGAACTGCTGCACTTGTTTTAACAGCTGAGCTTGTGGGAAAAAGGTGGCGAGGCCAAGTGGGTGTGATAGGATTCTTTTGTTTCACAATTGGGTTCTTATCACTACCAGCTATAGCTTATTTGAATAGAGTTTCATCTTGGAGATCTCTTTATTTGTGGACTTCTATCCCAGGAATCTTGTATTCTATGTTAGTTTACTTCTTTGTTTGTGAGTCACCGAGATGGCTATTTCTGCATGGACGTAAAGAAGAAGCGGTGGCCACGTTAAGAAGAATCGCCACCACCTTGCCATAGTAGTTATTTAACTTGGAGCTTCTCTGAGGTTTCGATTGAGCAAGAAACACGGAATAATGGGAATGTTTACTGGACTATTAGGATGTTGGTGCCGAAAAGATGGGCTTTTCGAAGGTTGTTACTAGTAATGGTGATACCTTTTGGGATTGGAATGGTGTACTATGGCAGGCTATTAGGCCTAGGAAACTTGTCATCCAATCTCTACTTGAGTGTCACTTTTAATGACTCAGCCTTTAATCTTGGAGAAACTATTCCCGAATCTAAAATTGTGAGAAAGGTGTTCAGATCTCTGCTTGAGAGATTCTATGCCATGATCACTGCCACTAAAGAATCAAAGGCCATTGACACAATTCCTTTGACAGAACTGGTTGGCAACTTGCAAACCTATGTATTGGGTTTGACTAGAATTAGGAAAGGGTTTCTGTTCTCCTAACATTGCCTCCTCTAGTACAACTGTTTTTGGCTCACTTGTTGATAATGTTAATTTTGAGAACAATGAATCTAAAACTGAAATAGCTAATGAGAACTTAGATAAATGCAAATCTATTATAGGGGCACTCCTTAAGGTTAAAAAGAAAGAGGCTAGAAACCTTAGGACCAAAAGGAAAAACAAAAAAAAACAAAAAAAAGTCTCAACAAAAAAAACCTCATTTCTGTCATTACTGTGGAGCTTCAGGGCATACTCGTTCATTTTGTAATAGTATGCTCTCGTCCGAAAACCAGAATCAATTCCTTCCTCTTTTGCTCCTCTTGGAGATCTTCTCAAGACCCTTATGTCCCTTTCAAACTTGAACGGTTTCAATTCTTCCGTTTCACCTCCGGATCAAAGGTTTGCGTAAAAGAAAGGTTCTACCAAGGCATGGAAGGAAAAATGCTCAAAGTGATTTAGTCTCTCTCTCTCTCTCTCTCTCTCTCTCTCTCTCTCTCTCCTTTTGTTTATGCATTACTTGTTTGTTTTTGCATTCCTGTTTTGAGTCAGTCTAGTTTTATGCTTTGGGTGTTTCTATATGTTTTTGTATGATTGTTTTTCAGTTTTTGTTTATTTTTCTTTTCATGAAAAAAAAAAAATGAAAAATCAGAAAAATACAAAAACAGTGTGTGTTTGTGTATATTGGAACTTGTGTACCTTGGATGGCCATTGAAACAAAGTTTTCCAAACTTTGTATCTCTTGAACCTTAGATGAGCATCTCAATGCACAATTAAGCAAGTGAGTTTTGCGGCTCATGTTTGTGATAAGTACAATTAAGTAATCTCTTATACTTAACACTTATATCACTCTTTTTGACAGGAAAAACTAGAAAATCCTAAGGGAAAGGCATAAATAATCGTCTCACCATTAAAACCCGCTAATGGGTATTTCTTTTCTCTCTCTTATATGCCCATGCATGCTATGTTCAAAAAGAAAACATATGCAAAGAAAAACAAAAGCAAAAAGAATTAAAATACTTTTAAATATGATTGCAAGCGTGTTTTTAGGAGATGTGGGAGTTATAGGATGTACCTCGAAGGTAATAGTTCCCATTATGTAGTTATGATTGTGTGTGAATGTATTTGATTTTCTCATATCTCAAATCTTCATAATATGAGACATTTATGCACTCTTACTATGTTTCACACACAACATGCAAACTCTTTGCTACTTTTGATATATATATATATAGGTACAATGTGATTTGGCCATCACAAAGAATATATGTGTTAATATATACTAACTAAACTGTCTTAACTTGTTTTTAAAATATAAAATTGGTTAGACTTGTTTAGTGTGTATGTGTGTGTGTGTGTGTTTTGGATCTATGAATGTTTTGCATATGTGTTGAGAGATTTTTTGAGAGCAAAATATGTTGATTGGATTTATGTTTGAGTAGCTTGCTTGTTGAATTCAATTCTATGCGTTTTTCCCTTCTTGAAAAACTTGTTTTCTTCAATCTCGATAGCTTTTCAACAAATTCTTGACAAATTCTCTTCTATCAAGCCCTTCTTTCTCCTTTTCTTAACAGATCTTGACGGATTTTTGATCCATCGAGATTTTTGGGTTTCTTCTCAATAGATTCTCGACAACTTCTCAATCCATTGAGCCAAATTTCAAAGCTCTTTGTTTGGCCAATAGATTCTCGATAGATTCTCAATCCGTCGAGGTCATTTTGCCGTCGACATATCCTCGATGGCACCTCGACAAATTCATTTTTGTTGAGATTTAGTGTTCGACAGATCTTGACAAATACTTTGATCATCAAGCTGCATTTTCCTTATATAGTCTGAGCTTGAATCTGATCTCATTTTTTTTCTTCTCTTTCTTGACAAATTTTCTTCTCTCTCGCCCTATATCTCTCTCTCTCATTCAAATCTTACTACCCACTACATTTTCAGCCTTTATCAAGTTCAGATCACTTGGTAAGCTTCCTAAATCCTTTCATTTTCATGCATTCATGCATTTTTTACCTAGATTTTTGGATTTTTGGATTTTTTTTTTTTTGGGTTTTTGAGATTTTTGTGAAATTATTGGGTTGGGTGTTTTTGTTTTGATGTTATATGCTCATGCATTGCCTTCTCATTGCATTTTAACAATGTTTCATGCATTTAGATGTGTGATTAATTATTGTTGAATGTGTGCTGGTAGGTTTGGATTGGGTTTTTACGCATGATGCAATTTAAATTTTGTTTGTCACATGTTCATGCATTTTTCATACATACATCTTTCCTCTATTTTCTATCTCTCTCTCTCTCTTTTTTTTTTTTTTTTTTTTTTTTTTTTTCTGGTTATGATTGTGTTCTGTCCCTCTCTTTCTCTGGGATAGACTGCGCTATGGAATCCAAAGTGCGTAAGTCCACTCTAGCTTGAAATCCTCTTGGTTCCTAGTCTTCTTCTTCTAATCCTATCCCCCCTCTTCACGTTCGGTTCTATGACGAGAATGCCCAAAAGGACTTCTTGGAGAACTTTCAGAAACGTGGCATTCATCTGGAGCGCCATGTTATCCTGTTGGATTTTGCCGATACTCCTCTCTCAGCTATTATTAGGACTTGGGGCTGGGAATCTCTATGTGAGAGACTCTTGAGGTGTCTCATCATATTTATACATGATTTTTACTCTAACATACACTGTATCGATACCTTTGTGCCTTCGTTTGCCACGAAATTTTGAGGTACATGTATCGTAGTTACCACGAATCCTATATCTGAGGTACTACATGTTCCACGAGTAGCCCATCTTGATTACCCCAACTGTGATCGTCTTAGGACTGTGTCCAGAGACAAGCTTCTGTCTCACTTTTGTGAGACACCTTTCATATGGGCCATATGGAGTGGTAAGCAAAACACCCTATGCTTGGGCTTTACAAAAGGTCTAAGGTTCTTTAATATGGTAATGACATTTACTTTTACTCCATTGTCTCACTATAACTCTATCACTAAGCCTCGTGCTCACTTTATTTTATATCTTCTTGAGGACCTCTCTATAGACTTCCCTTCTGATTTCATCACATCTGTCTCGATATGTATCAAGATACAGCGACCTGTGATAAGCTCATCTTTCCTTCCTCTATTGCGCGGATCCTTCGCCACTTTTCCATCCCCATTCTTGATTCTCCTTACTTCACCATCATGGGTGCCATCAGCCTCGGTTCTGTTCAGAAAAGTGAGGCCCAATTTTGACTGAAGCGACCACAGACAGAGACGACTGATCCTGCAAATCCTGTAGCTCCTTCTTCTTTAGCTCCTTCCACCTCTGCTCTTACTTCTTCGGCAGCTAGTGCAACCTTGGAGGCCACTATGGCATAGTTTCAGCACATAGATGCTCACCTTGACTCTCTCATTGATGAGATGTGTCAGGTGAACACCTGTATCAATTGTATAGCATGACGACAGGCTCGCCTTGGTGGTTTAGCTCCCTCTCCATCTCCTTCTCCAGAGGTTTCAGGAGATGAGGATGGTGATGGTGATGATGAGGATGAGGATACTAGCTCTTCTAGTGATGATGAGATGATGACCTCTCGGTGACATGCCCTTTGTCATTCATGACAAAAAGGGGAAGTAGTTTTGGATGAGAGTAGTCTTGTAGTTAGGGGGAGAGTTAGCATAGGATATTTTTGTTAGGGGGAGTTTGTATAATTTTTGAGGGATGTAGTGAGGTTCTTATGTTCTTTTACATTAGTCTTATGTATACTAGTCTTGTAACCGATTATTGACATACATTGTACTTTATTTTCATATATATATATATATATATATGATGATGTATATTTTTCTTCACCTATCTCTACATGTGTTGTTTCTTTTCTCTTTTTATACATATGTTTTTCTATGTATGCAATCTTTACTTCTGTTTCACACATGATGCCTTGATAAGTTTTGTATAAGTTTTTCAGAAAGACAGGTTGTTAAAGTTTACCATGCCATAAACTCTCTTCTTGCAAAATTTTTCAAGAATTTATGTTAGTGTTAGATTTATTTTGTATTTTGTCAAGTGCTTCTGAGTTTAGTGATTTAAGACTTCTCTTATGATTCATTTGTTTGTTGTGGTTTTGTTACAGATTGCTAAAGGTGGAGATTGTTAGGGACATACTTATGTAATTGGCTAATCCTTTGAAAAATGAACTTTACTTATAATTGGGTAGATCTAGGATGAGTTTAGTACTTCAAAAAACAAGTGTTCAAGTTTAGTATTGAAACCATGTAAATCTGACCAAGAAACAAGTGAAGAATGTGGTGCTCATTAGAGCTTGACAAAAGTTTCAGCAAAATCCTTTCTATCGAGAATTACTGTTAAAGCTCGATAAAAACATGATACAAGTTGTATCTGTTAAGAATTATGAAATTAGGTTTTCCAGATCTGATTACTCGCATATCCTTAAGTTTTTGTGTAAGCTTTCTTTCCTCACAACCCTACATATATAAGAATTATTTTAAGAACCATCACAAGTGATACAAGGTGTTGCAAAAGAATAATTCATTCATATTATGATCGGAGACAAAAATTACTCTAGTTCATCATATTTTCTGTAGCAGTTATTGCGCCTTTATACCAAGGGTTTTGTGACCAAAGAGCTTCTTGATTTTCATTATTGACGAATTGAAGAACTTTGCAACCAACAATCCTTCTCAAATTGGTGTTTAACTACATATTGGGATCCGTGCATTGAACAGAGAGACTGCCACTACAATACAAGTCTAATTAGATATTAGGGTATGGTTTCAACTATAGGTTGGTATTGGGTATTCGGATTCCTTTTACTTGTAGCCGTTTATTATTGATAATAGTAGATTCTCGGGAGTGGTGACCTTAAATTCACCAGGTGAGGTTTTGCCTTGGTGGTTTTCTCCATTCGTAAACAAATCACTTGTGTCAAACTTATTTTCCGCCGCATTTAGTTATTTGGTGATTTTTTTGTGCTACCATACTATTGCATGTTAAATTGACTTAATTAATTAACTTAGGTAATTAATTAATTAATTTGTCAAAGGGGTCAACCCATTTTTGGCCTATCAACTATAATTGTTTTAGGAATAGACAAAGGGAAGCTTTAGCCTTAGCAGTGGAGTCATCGTGCTCAAGGGTAAGCAATATAGAGTGTCCATATGTTATTAAATATAAATGACAAGTGCTATTGACTAAGTACTAACGTGGAGTCATCATGAAGTCTAGATATTAGACTACACATTCACAACATTTTCATGATAATTTCACAAAAGATATGAGGTACCATTTTATTACAGTTTTTTACTTTGACTCACTACTGACATTACAAAAAAAAGAGCAAAAAAATAGAATTAGGAGTGGCAAAAAAAGAAAAAGAAAAACACACATTTTATTATAAATATCTGTCACTAGACATCACTTTTTAACCCACGTCTAATTACCATCGATAAGCAATTTCATTATATATATACTCTCATCACAGTTGTTCTCTTTAGTATGTCTCTCTCAATAAACATGCCTCAAAACAAAAGAAATTTTAGCCTTTTATAGTATCAACTATCAAGTTCAAATTTGGTGTTTTCTTGGTGTTCAATGTCTAAACTTGGTGTGTTTTTGGTGTTCAATGTCCTTTGAATTTGGTGTATATCCCACTTTTAATACATTAATAATACAATTTTTTTGTAATACTTAATATCAAACTTTAAACAACATCATAATATCAATATCAGTTTTCATCAAACAGTAATTTCAATAACCATGCAAAAAATTGATTGTATAATCTTCTAACATCATAAAATTACCATCTTTGATTTCAAAACTCACAAAACATGTTATACAAATTTGAAATTGAAGACAGCTCTAATACCAATGGTTGGAAAAACATAGTTTGTATCGTATACAAAACATACATAACGAAAAATTAACGGATCTACTTCATTCGCAATTGATAACATGTACTATGTAAGTTTCAGAATTTAAGAATAAGAAAGCGTATCTTGGTGTGGTGAAATTCAAATTCAAAGATTAGAAATACTTGAGAACACTTTTAATCTTCACTCCAATTCCAATTCCGCCCAAGAAGTGTAGTCTCTCAATCAATTGACACGTATGTGTTTGAGGGAGAATAAGAGAGTGGCTTACACTCACATACACACCATTTCATTCCATATCTGATCTTATGAAATTTTATATGTTTCTTTCCTTATATATAATTGATTATCTAATTAGGCTAGCTTTTTGGGTCATTCCAATTGGGCTTTAGTATGTGACTTGGAGTGGGACCAAAAGAGAACAAATAAGACTTTAGCTCCAACGAACCTTGGGCTTTTCTGTCAACTTTTGACAAGTCCAAAGTTACTATTAATTATATTTAATACTATTATATAAATATAATTACACTCTAGGCCTTATTAATAAACTATATCTCAAGACTTTATTATACATGCAACCCCTTCATTGAAATATTCCTAGTAATACAAAGTCATGAATGTTGACTGCCACTTTGAAGTTTACTATATCTTAATCCTTGAGTATCCAGTTTAATCCTTTAAGTTATTCATCATATATTTATGAAATTCAATTTCATAAATATATACTTTATTAATTCCTTACTAAAGTGGTTGGGTTCAATACTTTGAATAACCAAGCCTATTAAACTTATCTCAAAGAAAAATTTTATATCTTCGTTAAGGGATTATAAATTTCATCTTAAGAATATATGTTTCATCAACATTAAATGTGGCTACCCAACATACTGAGATTTTGATCGTGACTTTAAATCTCACTCATGATATATCAATACAACCTACACCTCATGATCAGGTCTCTTAGGATTTAGAGTTGATGTAAATAGAAGTCATAAGATTAATTATTCATTTGATAGTCGTTAGGAGAATAATAAATCTCACAATGGACCAGTTCAATATGTCTTAACTCTTAAAACATATCAACTAGAAGTCTCTATTTCCATGATCAAGACAAACCATCTTAGTTTTTATGTTATAGTCTTTACAGATGAAATGCCCAATTTCATCATCGACTACGAACTAAAATTCTGAGTTTACAAAGAACTTGTGATTCATGTCTTCTGTAACTAAATCATATAAATCATATTTTATGCATCTCATGGATTGAGTTAATATTCCATTAGTTCATTTAAAAATAGTCTCATATAATTAAACAATTTAATTATTTATGACATGCCAATAAATTGGATTTTAGGGCATAAACTCCAACAACATCACCATCACCATCTTTGTCTTTCTTTTTCTTTTTGGGCTTGTTAATTTGATTTATGAGTACTGCTCATCTATTAATTATATATAGTTTACCAATTGGGTTAGTATGATTTTCTTGAATTCTAATATATTTAATTGGGGCTAGATTCTTTTCTTTAATAAATTTTGACCACCGAGTTTGGGAATTTGGTGTTTATTTATTTGGTTAAACTTTTTTTATGTTGTCAGATGCATTCAATGGCAACCAAACAAAGAGGAAGGGTGTAATACCCCACATAATTTTATTTGAGATTATTATTAAGTTTTCTTTAAAAATATAATTGATGGGCCATAGATATTCTTTTATTAATAATTGTAGTCCACTGCCCACTAAGCCCACATCTCTAATACAAACTACAGGGTAGAGGAAGAGATAATCAGGCTTTCCATAGGAAGAGTTTTATCAAAGAGGCTAAGAGATGTTTTTCCTTGGAGTTTAGAGTACATACAATTGAAGAGGCAATCAGATCGTTCAAGGTATGAGTTCTCACCATTAGAAACAAAGAATTAAGGAGTTAGAATTTTATCATAGAAAACTTTAGTGACGTGTAGATTGTTGAATCGGTAATTTCTTAAATTACGATTTTACACTGTTTCAATAATTCTAGAATCCTAGGTTGCCATTGTTCGAACCCTAGAACAAAAGCCAAAATTGTTAAATCCATGTATAAGGCTAATGTCACTTTAGTAGGTCTATAGGAGCTTTTGGCTGTTGATTCATATACCGTAACATTGATTCTAACTTGCTGGAGAAATTCCAGCCGACCCCACCCATGTGCCACTAGCTAGTTCTCACTTTGTCAAGTCCTAATTTTTTCTCTTATTGATAGCTTTGATAGTCTATGTCTAGGTATTGACTATTTTCCAAACACAATGAACCATTTAATGGTTCAACACGTCTACAATTTCTTTTAAAAGGATAAGGACAAATTTGAGTTTCCATCCCAAAATTCTCATATTAAATCCATAGGGTCAATGAAGGTTAAAGTCATGAACATGATCATATTGGTTTTGGCCTACCGTTTGCATTGGGGTTATATATTAAATCCTAAGTGCTGCTATTGCAAGTCATATTCTTATTTCTCAAATAGCATTTAAGACGTTTCTTTTAGCAAATTGGGTTTTCAAACTTGCTCAAGAATTACAAAAATATTTATATAAACTCTTCAGTTCTTATTCATTCCCTAAGAGAGTCAAGCATCCTTTGATTCGGTTTGAATTCAATATTGTAATGTTCGATATGTTTCTATATTTGGAATAATTTTTAATTTTAAGAAAATTATTCTGTATAGTATATATTTTGTCTCGTGATATGTGACTCAAAATGAGTATTTTTAGAAATGATCAAATATATGTGTGAATCCGCTCACAAGATTGTATGTGAGAATATGTGATGTGTATATGTGACATTGTGCTTTGATCAATTAAATGTATGTGTTTCTAATGATTTTAAGATATGATTACATATGTAATAAGTGATTCATTATATGTTTTGGAATAATTATTTTTTTTATATCATTGAATGAGTATGTGAAAAATTAAAATACTCGTGTTTTGCTTGACTCTATTCCATTGTGTATTCTGTATAATTACTTACTAGATATGTGACTCACCCCATCAAGTACTATTTTCAAATTAAAGTGCAGTTGGGAATATAGAACCTTTGGATCTCTTTGTAAGGTGCAAGGTAGAGCGTAGAAGTTGTATGCGACTTTAGTATTATTTAAAGACCTATGGAACTCTAGTTACCTTAATTTTGTAATTCATGTCTTATATAGTGGAGATTATTTTCAATTTGTGGAGTTTAGATTTTTTTTTTTTTTTTTTTTTTTTTTTTTTTTTTTTTGCAAGAGGTTTTAAAGAGTACTTGTTTCTTTGGAGCTTTAATTTATTTTGGATCAATTATGTTTGTTGAGTTAAATAAGTTCAGCAAGTTAGTCATGCATCTAAATTCATGTTCCATGGATTTGGGTCGTGACAAAGGGAATTCACTAAATTCAATTGGGTAGGATATTTTACCTAGTTATCTCTGTTTGATTAATTGCACAAAATTGTGATGGCAATGAATGCTTGATTTTTAACCCCTTTGTTTCATTTCAACTAATCATTGGAGCAATACAATCTTTTCTTGGCATCTTTTGTTCATTTATTTGATATATATTAGTTGGGTATCTTGTTCACATTAATAAAAAGAAACAGCCTTAAAGCATGGCAACATAACAACCCCAAAGTCTCAAATATTTTACAATCAAACAAATACTTAATTCAAACCGGATAAAATGCACAATTTAACCCTTCTATTCTCCACACTAGCTGGTGAATACATATAAATTTATTCTTGCGATGATTAGTTTCAACACAACACAATCCCATTCTTGAATTGAACTCTTCTTCAAATATTAGTTTAAGCACAACTATAATATGTGCTTTTGTTTATTGTTTTTTTTCCCCCTAGTATTGTTCTTTTTGTAGGGCCTTGCAAAAAAATTCTGAAGTATGATGGATGGCTTTTTGGATGGTATTTGGGACAACATATTGCACAGCTAATACAGCGTTTTGAACTATTTTGGACAACATTTTGCGTAGTTGAGGAACATTTTCGACAATAAATTTTATTTTACAATTTTTTAGATTGCACAATTTAGACAATTAATTGTATAGCTAAACACTAATTATAACCATCAATTTGGAAACTTTTGTAATTAATGAAGTTACTCAAACATGATATATTTTGTGTGTGTTTGAGTAGCTTCTAGTTAAAAACTAATTATATGCAAATGATGGCATTTTTTAATGCAATAGTACAGTTTAGTCTGATATCGTAGATTCCGTATGTGCATGGTATGGTTATTCAAGGTGAATGATAGTTATTTATGGTGGTCGAATTGCAATGCTAGATTCTTTGAGCTGAAATGAAGTAGAGGAATGCTAGATTCTTTGAGCTGAAGAAAACTTTAAATCCATCTCCAAGACTGTTGATCCATTTTGCTAATATGAATACTCATCAAGGATTTTTTGTAATCCCTTAACTTGGTATTATTATGAACCAAACGTGACATTCAGTATATCAAAGAAGAACAATTTGCACATCTTTTAATTGGATCAAGCATAAAGTTTGGATGCTCATTACGAGGTTCTTCCTTTTCTTTCAAGGGTAGATAACAATAAAATTGCACACCGCAACTACATACATTATAACTTAGATTGTTCATACACATACATTCATCAATCACAAAACTGATCAAAATTGAACTCAAACTCCTCAACATCAATATTAACCAAAGTCCCATGTGTCTTACAACAAATTTCTTCCATTAACTCTGTGTCAACCTCATCATGCTTATCAATTTCCACTTCAAAATTGCTTCATAAATCTATGGTAGTGTCTCTTCATCGCCTACAATACTTTTCAATGAGCTCTATCTTGCAACCAAACCATTTGAATATTACTAAATTGTAATTATTCAAGTCAAAAAATAAAACATCCTCAGTAAATGCAAAAACAAATAGGATTTTTTTCTTTTCTTTTTGGATGGGAACAAATAAGATTATTAAAAGAAAGCTATTATTCATTTATCCTAATGTAGATAGTATTCCCTATAATAACAATTCATAATCCTCAATCTTCAACATAATCCCACGAGCTAAAAATATATCTTAATTTGTATCAAGATACTCTAGTGACAACCTAACATAACCTTGAGGGGTTGAGGTTCCAACTACTACAATTTGGTGGACAACCCAAAAAACACTTGGACCAAAGGCCAAGAGTTGCAAATATGATATTTCAAAATTTCCAGTCAACTTAGATTGACTTCCACAAGCTATCAAAGCACCAAACAATAAATATAATGAAAACTGAAAAAGAAAAAAAAAAAAAAAAAAAAAGAAAGAAGAAGAAGAAGAAGAAGATATAGATCTGAAATTTTATTTACACTAGTCGCAGACCCACACCATACGTGGGAATAGATAAGTATTTTGTAATTATAATATAATGTATAATTTGTTCCCCTAAATTTGTTGAAGATAATTTGTTCTTCATAAAAATTAAACATTTTTTTAAAATTATTTTCCATCTTTCTATCTCTACAAATAAATCATTCTATTATTTTTGGGTTTATTCGATTGATATTTATCTATTTTTTAGGTGGTTCATATTCTTCTAAATTATGTTATAGTGCGTTATGTTTTCCCAAATTTTTTTTTTTTTTAATTTACAACTAAACTTTTTAAGTTTCAAATATATTATTCAAATTTCTCATTCTCTAAAAGGATATTATCATGATAATGAAAACTCATCATAAAATTACACTTAATATTACTCAAATACCCAATAGGAACATTCATACATAGCCAAGATTGTATTTTGATATAAATTCAAATTCTCACTTTCAAAATGACTAGGTCATAACTCAAACAGAAATTAAATCAAAACAATAAGAGGGAGAAAGGGAATTTATGATAGGGAACTCAATTCAAGTCAATTGGTCTTCTTCATATTTTATCCTAATTCAATTTTTTTAGATAGCTAACCAAGCATACATCTTCTTGGATTTTCTTAAATCCAGTTGATCTTCATGGATTTTGAGGCAAAGTCTTCTAGCAAAGACATCCCATAATAATATTTAAATTTGTTACAATACTAAACCAAAAAAAGAGTAACATATCTTGTACTAAGTTATGCATCAATATTCATGTTACAACTAATATGTATGTACAAAAAAACTAATTTATGCTATGCATATACAAAGGGAATACTTTATCCATAATAGTGAATACATCTGCAATTTACTTGAAAATTGAATATACATTTCTATCTGAGACACAATTCTAAACATTAGTTAATGACCACATAAAACTATAGTAGCCAAACCTCGCTACAATTCTTTTACTATATTCTTCACCATAGCTTTGAGATTTTTTTGGTTGGTTTATGGGAACCAATGTTGTTGGCATTTGAGATTTTCGATGGCACATCACCAACAAAATTAATCGGGAAAACCTGAAGAATATGGGGGGAAAAAAAAACTCAGCTTATCTATCTATCTATATATATATATATATATATTCATACACAAAAAATCAATAATTTTTTTTTTTAATACTAATTGGGTCGCAATTGAACGGTTTTCATAGCTACTTGATTGAGAAGAAGGAGAGTCATAGACTTGAAGGGAGCTTGAACTATTATTAGATTGAGTTTGATGAAATAGTAAATGGAAAGTTGAAAAGTTAGGAAACGTTAATTAAGAGAGAGAGAGAGAGAGAGAGAGAGAGAGAGAGAGAGAGAGAGAGTAGAAAATGGAAATAGACTTGGCTTGATGGAGTAATAGATAGGAAGTTGAAAAATGATATAAAAAAAGTATGTACTAAGAAACTATTTACTTAGAAAAAAAAAATCACATCTCAATAGGACATTTATCCCTACAAAATCACTTTTACCATCAGATGTAGAGCTATCTATAGCAGATATGCCACATGAAATGTAAAACAAAAACATAATGAGTAATTAAAGGATAATGAAATATGGTGAGAGAACAAAATTGCATAATTGTGAATGTAAAAAGAAAAATGGACAAAACGATTCAAGTCTTTAGAGCCTAAGAACCAGAATAACTTAAACTCCTGCCATTGAACATTTAGTTAGTTATTTTTTTATCACCTAATAATCATTGCAAAAAGAATAATGAAAAACTTCAATCTCTATAAACATTGAGGAAAATTGAGGTTTCAATATTTATAAAAAAAAAAATCCACTTGTTTCTTCCTTCACCATTTTAAGAAAGTCCTCTATCTTGTAACTGATGCACACATTAGCCCTAAGATCCTTGCAAACAACCATTTTTTCATCACTCATTGCCACTCACAATCTAAAAATATATGAATACTTGGAAACCATACTTATGCATTAGAAGAAAAGTGATATTGGACTTGCAGTAACAAACACACTTGCTCCATGGTATTTAGCTATCTAAATTGCAAATGTACCAACACCACTTGAGCTCCCATGGACCTAAAATTTTAAGATTCATCAATTTTGCATTGGAGACACCACGTTGCAATAAACAAAAATGATAGAAATTATCATTTTAAGCTTGTATCATGCATAAATTATCAAACCATTTGTAAATTGGACATAAAATACAATAAATAATCATAAATGCTCAAAATTACCAAAACTAAAAAAAAAAAAAAAAACTACCAAATAATTGAGAGAGAGAGAGAGAGAGAGAGAGAGAGAGAGAGAGAGATAAATAACTTTTTTTTGCTAGAGAAAACTATGCATAATGTTGGGTTCTAAGACTTTAGGTTCAAATGTATTAGAACATCATTTTGTAATGTTGGCAAACTATGATCAAAACGTTTAGACTTATTTCTAGACTTGCCCAAAGTATGTTCATGTCTAAAGTTGGAATCGAGTGTACTACAAGATTTACTGTGTAAATTTGTCTGGCTCGATCGATCGAAAATTAGACTCAATCAATCAAAGCTCGTACAGATTATTTTTCTGTAGAATTTTTTAACTCAGCCCAAACCCGATTTGACGTGTAGGGTTTTATGTTTTGCCCTGGTGTAAAAGGAAAAACCCTTACCATGTTTTAAATGTTGTTACAGTTGTTATTTTTGCTGTGTATGCGAATCTCGTGTGTGATCTAAAAGTGTTTTCCTTCACATATACTTAGGGTTATCAAGAATGTTGGAAAATTTAGACCTCGGCTGATAGAATTAACAAGTTTTAAACCCAAGTTGTTAATTATATTTATTATGAATAAACTTGTTAAAACAAACAAACATCAATATCATGTCACAAATAATATGCAGCGGAAAAATAAATAAGACCAGATATGATGACCCAGAAAAACCAATGAAACTAACCAGTTTCACAGTAAAAAACCTGGGGGGGAAACCTTCCCGAAAAGTAATTCACTATAATAAAGAGAAGTTTCAAATCTAGTACAAAACCTTTGTCCCTAGACTTTACAATCCCCGTAGATGAACTCACAGCAGAAACCTTCTACTGCTTCAGAACCTCTGAACTCTTCAATATATGAATGCCACCCTTTGATGCACGGATCTCAGTACGTGACTAACTCCTTTGCACGAATCTCAGTACGTGACTCACTCACCAACTTGAGGAAAAAGAATGTTGGCTGCAAAGTTCTTCACTTTATCAACAATGAAGATCAAGAAGCACTTGGTTACAAAACCCTAAGGCGCAAAAACGCAGTAGCTTCTTTCAGAGAGAATAAGGCTTCGATCACTTTTTGCATATGTTCTCCTTGTATTCTCTTTTTTTTACGGCCTCTAAAGTAAGCCTTATATATGTCTAGGGTTGTGAGAAAAGAAACCTAACATAAATACATAAACATGGGCCAAAAATCAGATCTGAAAATTTGAATTCCCGTAACCTCGATAGATACTTCGATTGATCGAGCAGCTGTCGAGCTTCATTAAACCTCGATAGATAGAGGTATCAAGCAGCTATCGAGAAGCTGTCCATAGGTGTCCAGCTATTTGTCTGCAGGTGTCCAGCTATCTATCCAGCTTTAGTAAACACCTTTTCTTCACTTGTTTCTTGGTCTAATCTTCATGGCTTTAATACTAGACTTGAACAACATGTTCTTTGAAGTATTAAATACATCCTAGATCTGCCAAAATACAAGTAAAGTGCGTTTTATCAAAGGATTAGTGAACTACACAAAATATGTCTTTAACAATCTCCCCTTTTGGCAATCCGTGACAAAACCACAATAAACAAATGAACATATGAGAGAAGTTATAAATCACTCAATTAATACTCACTTGTTGAATACAATAAACTCTACCCTAACACAAACTCTTGAAAAACTTTGCAAGAAGAGAGTTTATGGCAAATAGACTTTGACAACTTGTATTTTTGAAACACTTTAAACAAAACACATTAAGGCATCTTTATGTGAAGTAGAAATAATAAATTGCATATAGATAAAGAAACATGTGTATAAAGATAGAAAAGAAACAACACATGTAGAGATAGGTGAAGAAAACATATATCATCATATATATACCACTTGATAAATACCATGTTGTATGTAAAAATAGTCATAAGACCTAGGTACATGAACAAGGAGGTAAACACTCCCCCTAACAAGATGAAACACAACTTTCCCTTACAAGGGCATGTATTTTTTCCCCTAACTTGTAGAATATTAAAGAAAGAAACCACAAATTTTCCAATTTCTCCCCCTTTTTGTCACGATTGACAGAGGGTACAAGAAATTATAAAGCTTTACCTGAGAAACATAAAGATGATCAAAGATGATCAAGGGGGCATAAAGAATCCATAAAAATGCATGAATGTAATAAAACAAAATACTATGGATGACAAGATTAGAGAAACATGCAAAACAAAAAAAAAATGAAATGCATACAAGGATATCTCGATCGATCGGAAGGTGTTGATAAGCTATCGAGCCAACCTCGATGGATCGAGAAGATGTCGAGGATTTATCCAGCAGATAGAAGATATCTCGATTGATCCACCTAGCTATCGATAGGTGTCAAGATTGCGATAAGATGCAATTGAAGAGCTTACAGATAAACCAGGCATCGAGAGGTGTCGAGGAGGTGTCGAGATGCTTTAAAAACAGTTTTTCAAGTAGAGAAAAACACAAACATGAATGCAATTAAGAATGCAACTTAACCAAAACATCTCTCAACAAGAAAGAAAAAAAATGTCATGCATTTTGATCCAAAACACACACGCACACACACTAAACAAGTCTAACCAATTTTATATTTCAAAAATAAGTTAAGTCAGTTTAATGAGCATACATTAACGCATGTAAATCTTATGATGGCCAAATCACATTGTACCTACACATGTATCAAAAGTAGCAAAGAATATTGCGTGTTGTGTGTGAAAAATATCGCAAGATTTCATAAGTGTCTTAATGTTATGACGATTTGAGATATGAGAAAATTACTTTAACTCAAACACAATCATAACTGTTTGATGGAGACTATCACCTTCGAGATACATCCTATAACTCCTACATTTGCTAGAATATACACTTGCAATCATATTTTATAGCATTTTGTTATTTTTGCTTTTATTTCTTTGCATATTTTCTTTTATTAAGTATATCATGCATGGACATATAAGAGAGAAAAAAATTACCCAATTATGTTAAGCTTTTTAACATTGTACTTTTTCTATGCCGAAGCATATGGATGTCATTTCATGATTGGCAGGTAACAGTGGTGAGATAGTTATTTATGTATTTCTCTTAGGATTTTATAGTCCTACCCGTTAAAAAGAGTGATATGAGTGTTAAGTACAAGAAATCACTTAATCTTATTCATCACAAACAAAGAGCCACAAAGCTCACTTGCTTAGTTGTGCATAAAGATGCTCATTTAAGCTACAAGAGATACAAAGTTTAGAAAAATTTGTTTCAATATCCATTTTAAGGTTCACAAGAACCAATGTACACAAACACACACTGTTTTTGTATTTTTCTGATTTTTCCCTTTTTTTTTTTTTTTTTTTTTTTTTTTTTTTTTTTTTACTTTGAAAACAAAACAAAACAACCAAACAAAAACAGACAAACAACATGAAAGCATAAAAGAAAGATGCATATGCATGAGAGCATGATAGAAAGGTACAGATGCATGAAAGCATGATTCCAAAAGCAGATAAGAAATCAAACAAAGAAAGTCCTACTTTAGATAGATAGAAAGAAAAAATTAAAGCAGATGACAAATAGAAAAGATAATTAAGTCTTAGGCTTCTTTCTCACCCACACAGTATGAGTCTTTGGCCATAAAGATGAAAATGCACGTGTCCTAGTATGACTACTAAAGGACATAGAAGATTTAAAATTCTCCTTGAATTGAGTTAAAAAGCTCAAAACTTTTAATAACTCTCCAAACAAAAGTGCAGGTCCTTGAGAGGAAACCTGTGACCGTTTGGACAATTGCTTATGAGGATACAACTTAAAGCAATTAGGACGAATGTGTCTAGAAACACCACAATGGTGACAAACATGAGCAATTTTAGAGCTACTCGGCTTCCTAGAACGAGGTCTAACCTTAGAAGTTGACCGAGTCCTTAACTTAGGACAATTTGGCCTAATATGACCAACAATGTGACAATGATGACAAGTGGGGACAAAAACAAATTTTTCATTCATCCTAGGAGGAGTTTTAGACATAGGTTTAGAAACTTCAGCGTTAACATTAGATTGTTTACCTTTGTCTATCCTAGGAATATTAGTCTTCAACTCTTGATCATTCCTTTTAAATGAAGGAGTATAAAAATCTTTTCTTTTGAGTTAGGCTTAGCAACAAGTTAGACACTAGTAAATTTTCAACTTTAGTGTTAAATTCAACTAGATGCTCTTCCAAACTCTTAATTTTGTCCACCTAAGATGCAATTTGAGTATTAAATTTCTCATTTAAATTATTTGCTTCATCCAATTTTGTAATCAAATCATCTCTTTCAAGTTTGACCTTTTTAAAATTAGCTTTTAATTTTGTAGAACACTCAAGAGATTTTATACAAATATAATAAAGCTTGCAATAGGCATCTTGACAATCATCATCATCATTCAACACAAGATCATGCAAATCAAAACAATCAAGAGCTTCCAGGACAACGAGGGTCAAGGATCACACTCAGGAAATTAACCCAATTAGAGTGTACCCGCTCTGATACCACTTGTTGGAAAATTTAGACCTCGGTTGATAGAATTAACAAGTTTTAAACCCAAGTTGTTAATTAAATTTATTATGAATAAACTTGTTAAAACAAACAAACATCAATATCATGTCACAAATAATATGCAGCGGAAAAATAAATAAGACAAGATATGATGACCCAGGAAAACCAATGAAACCAACCAATTTCACAATAAAAAACCTGAGGGGAAACCTTCTCGAAGAGCAATTCATTATAGTAAAGAAAAGTTTCAGATCTAGTACAAAACTTTTGTCCCTAGACTCTACAATCCCTGTAGATGAACTCACAGTAGAAACTATCTACTGCTTCAGAACCTTTGAACTCTTCAATATATGAACGCCACCATTTAATGCACGGATCCTAGTACGTGACTAACTCCTTTGCACGAATCTCAGTACGTGACTCACTCACCAACTTGAGGAAGAAGAATATTGGCTGCAAAGTTCTTCACTTCATCAACAATGAAGATCAAGAAGTACTTGGTCACAAAACTCTAAGGTACAAAAACGCAGTAGCTTTTCTTCGGTCACCTTTTGCATATGTTCTCCTTGTATTCTCTTTTTTTGATAGCCTCTAAAGTAAGCCTTATATATGTCTAGAGTTGTGAAAAAAGAAACCCTACACAAATACATAAACATGGGTCGAAAATCAGATCTGAAAATTTGAATTCCCGTAACCTCGATAGATACCTTGATCGATCGAGCAGTTGTCAAGCTTCATTAATCCTCGATAGATAGAGGTATCGAGCAGCTATCGAGAAGCTGTCCATAGGTGTTCACAGGTATCCAACTATCTGTTCGCAGGTGTCCAGCTTTAGTAAACACCTTTATTTCACTTGTTTCTTGGTCCAATCTTCATAGTTTTAATACTAGACTTGAACAACATGTTCTTTGAAGTATTAAGCACATCATAAATGTACTCAAATACAAGTAAAGTGTGTTTTGTCAAATAATTAGCCAACTACATAAAATATGTCCTTAACAAAGAATCAAGATTCTGTCAAGAACTTGATGATCATTCAGTTGCTGCATTAAGAGCTTAAAGATACACAAGCGAGAGTGCTTGTACTTGCTGAGAATCTAAGAAAGAAGTAGTCCATGAACTCGGAGCTGTTACATGGTCGTGGTAGTAAGTTTCCTACTCGAGATAGCAATAAGATGTTAGTGGTCTAAATTGCTTTTATGTAAATTTCAATTCTTTCATAGTGAATTCGTTTTACTTTGAGGATAGCTAGGTTAAATCCTCCCCAAGTTTTTTACCGTTATCATATCGTTGTGTTATTTATTTTCCACACTGTTTCAATGGTATAATTTCTTATGTTAACCTAGATTTGCATAATTTATCTAAGTTAATCACTTGACTAAATAACTAGGTTAATCTAGTTATGTTCAAGGGGTCCAAAAACTGTACACAAAATGAAAGAACAAATGGCAACTTTATAGTAAGAAAATGAGAATAAAAAAAGACAAAATAAAGGAAGATAAAGAGAAAGATGAAGAATGATAATAAAGTAGAGGGTAGTGAGGAGATGTAAAGGTAAGGGGAATGAGAAAGGTTTGAGAAAATGTACATATTAAAAAAATAATAATAAAAAAAAATGAGTGAATGAGTCATGTTAAAAAAAATTATAGGAAAATTGAAAATAAAAAAGATAATGACATAAATGCTGATGTGGCTCAACTAAAATGTAACAACAATAAATGCTACGCTACAACTTTTAGATATATAATATAGATATAGATTTGGAAAATAAATAATAAAAAATAATGGTCGAAAGATATTTTAATTTTTAAATAATGGAGTTTTTAAATCAGCTTTAATGAGAAAATGTTTAAATAAATATATAAGAAAAATTGGAAACAAAAAATAATAGCGTGGCTGCTAATGTGGCTCAATGTAGGCGTAACAACATTAAATGCTACGCTTCAGTTTTTAGTAACATATAGATATAGATATGAAACAACATAAACTCTTAGTTACACCACATTTGAATAAATTTCTTAAGCACTTTGTCTTGACATAATTGGTATTTAACTGGAAAAACAAAAAAGGAGTTTAAACCACCATAACATTCAAGCGAGGAAAAAATGCCAACAAGAATTAAAAGAGGAAAAAAGACTATTGAGGCAATGCTTAATAAATCACATAAGGCAATGACAAAAGAATTACAAATGGTGGATCCAAAGATATTGATGCTTGAAGGTTGCATCTAGCTATTCACCGGAAGATATATGTGTAGTTCAGATTGTTTACCATCTCATCAGACAAATTTAAAAGGCTATAAGAGATACCAAATAGGTATTTTTGTATTTTGCCATTTGGCTCTTCACCATAAAACAAATTTGTAGTTCAGATCATGTAACAACTCAACTAATAAACAAAGAAAAATCTTTATTTCTCTACCATTGAAACTCCAACATACTAACCACTTTTGATCTAATCCCAAGGAACAATGAAATAAAATAAAATAAACATTTTACTGAAGCCATCTTCACTGAATCATTTTATCAAACATGTATAATTCTTTTCCTTGTTTAGAGTTGAGAGAGAGAGAGTACATGGAGGTGCAAGAAGCTAGTGTGTGCTGTTGTGCTAGAGAGAAATAGAAAAAGAAAGAGAAGATAATCTTTTGATTTTGCAAAAGGGTAAAGTGTGTTAAGGGGCGGGAGTTTGAAAATTTTCAAGGCAATTTGTGTACTTTTAATTTAAGCGAGCTAGTATCCTGACCTGTCTTTTTATACAGGTGTCAAGTTTAAATTGGACCAAGAAACATCAACTAGTTTTAATTTATTTTAGTCCTATAATTTTTTTTTTATTGGGCTGAGATAGTCGGACAGAGACAATGGGTCTTCTTTAATTTTTAAATTGTAGTTCTATAAAATTTCTTTAGACTTTTCCTTTTTGTTTGAAATGGCCTAATATATTGTCAAAGAACCAAATTGTGGATCAACATTTAATTTTATTACGTATTTGTTTGTATTTAGATTATTGTATCCACGTTTTGTTGAAAGCGCGTTTCAACCTTTTTTTTTTTTTTCTTGGACAACACCTCTTGTATTGTTACAATGCATTTGGGCTTATAAACAATGCCAATCTGGTCACGCCTTTCTTTTATTTTTAGCTGTGATTTTTTACTTTTCTGCACACCAATAGGTCCCGTGCATTGTTCACAAGTCCTACAAACCTCACTTTTTACCAATTTTTTTATTAAAAATGAGTCTCATGATACTATTCACACATTTAAAAATTATTTTGCTACAATATTTTTAATTTTTAGTTTTTAGCTGTATCTAAGCGGATTCTAAACTAAAAAATAAAATAAAATAAAATAAAAAAGGAAAAGGGTGATCACAACTTTTGTTTAAGGATAGACAAATATAAACATTTTAAATTATTATTATATATATATATATTTTTTTTTTCCCCATAATGTCTTTTCAATATGTGGTCTGTGACTCTGCGTCAAACTGAAGTATGAAAATCAATACCGGAATCTAGAACAGCTTCTAGTTTGACTTTTGACATATGAAAAAAAATTAGTATCAACTAGAACTGCTCTTCTAACAATTTGATAAACAGCCGGCCTTGTGTTGTGTGGATCACGGTAGCATGGGTATTTCAACATGTAAGTTTGCTCATCTTGTTTTCCTGCTGATATTATTATACCCCTTCTTCCATTCCTTTCATGCCAAAGATAACAGTATCACAAGATACAATATCACAAGGTGAATCCATTACAACTGCCGACTCTATAATATCAGCTGGTGGAAATTTTGAACTAGGATTCTTTAGTCCTGGGAACTCCACAAACTACTACGTGGGAATATGGTTCAAAACGATATCACAGAGAACTGTCACATGGGTAGCCAACCGAAATTACTCAATTGAAAGTTCGTCTGCAGTTCTTGCTATTAGTAATGGGAATATCGTGATTGTGGATGGTCAGTTGTCTTACTCGGTAACCAACATGCCATCTATAGGCAATGCAAGTGCTACTCTATTGGATTCGGGAAACCTTGTTTTACGACATGAAAACTCAAGTATCTTGTGGCAGAGCTTCGGTTTTCCTACAAATGTCCTTTTTACCTGGAATGAAGCTTGGGTATGAAAGAAAAAAAAACCAGGAAAGACTTGGTCACTAGTATCTTGGCGAAATTATGAAGACCCTGGTCCTGGATTTTTCTCGATGGAGCTCGATCCTAGGGGAACGAATCAGATTTACATCATGCGGGTCTCTGAAAATTATTATTGGAGAAGTGGGCCTTGGGATGGGAAGTGTTTCAGCTTAACGCCTGAATTAAGATCTTCCTGGCCTAATCTGAGGTATGTTTCCAATCAGGAAGAGACGTATTTTACGTATGATCTGGATAGTAATGTCCCTTCAATGTTTATAATGGATATATCAGGGCAGATACAACAACTGGCTTGGTTGGAATCCACGCAGCAGTGAAACTTACTTTGGTCTCAACCGAGAAACCAATGTGCTACTTTAAATTCTGATTCTTGTGGGCCTTTCGGGCGCTGTGACTCAAGAGCAACTGCCTCTTGTGAATGTTTGCCTCGATTTGAGCCCCGCTCACCTGGAGATTGGGAACTGAGAAATTACTCTGCAGGATGTGGGAGGAATATCTATTTGCAATGTGAAAACAATAGTCATGTTATGGGGGACACATACCGGTTTACTTTGTTGTCTAAAGTACAACTGCCGGAGAATCCAATAGTTCTTGAAACGAGGAGCTTTGAACTGTGCCAATCGGCTTGCGTGAATAACTGCCCCTGCACTGGTTATGCTTATTCTTCCAACGGTGATAACTGTTTAATATGGACCAGAGATCTTATAAATTTGCTACAGCTCTCCAATGATGATCCTAATGCAAGAGATTTTTATCTCAAAGTTGCTGCTTCTGACCCAAAAAGTAAGAATCTCTAGCCATCATTTCATCAATATAATCTTGTTTAGTTATTGCTTCAATAACTGAATCTTATGTTACCTTCAAAAAAATGGTGGTAGTAATATCTTCATCTTTCTTGTTTCTCACAGCTTCAGGAAATAAGAGACAGCGGTGGATTATTATAGTATTGGCCAGTTCCATGACAATCCTTTCTTCAGCCACCTTAATATGTTGGTTGTGGGTGAGAAAACGCAAAAGAAAAGGTACGAACTTTTCCTTAGCAACTTAAACATGACTTGTGGCAGCATGGTATGAACTTTCCTTTAACACCTTTCTGAATATAGCAATTAGGTAAACCTGATCCAAGATTTATCAATGTAGGTAAATGTAGTTTTCCATCGCACTGAATTGAGTTCATATTTTTTGGGAAATTTTCACTTTAAACCTATAGTTTATGGGGTCTAACGAATTAAATCTTATTTTTTCAAAATATCAAACTAAACCTCTAAGATTTTAAAAAGTAACAAATTAAACTTTAGGGTTTCTAAAAGTAACAAATTGTACCCTCAACCTTGATTAAACCTAGAACCGATTGATAGAGATTCAATTTGTTACCTTTTGAAATCTTACCATTTAATTCATTACCTTATCGAACCCTTTATGTGACAGGGGCTTTGAGGTTCAGAACTTAAGGAACAATAAGAACCTGTACTTACCAGATTCTTTTTTAGATTTTATGGTTTGATTTTTAACCTTTTGGAATTGCGGGTTTAATTTGTTACACCCTTAACGTTAAGAACAATAAAGTAGAAAGGGGAGGGAGGCAAGGATGGAGGCCCAACTCCCATAGTTAGAACAAGTTTTAGCTGGTTACAAACAAATCTAGCTGTCAAGTTATCACCTAGTATATATGAAGACATGATATATTGCACACGAAGATAGTAAGTTTTAACAACCTCATCTTTTCCGTCTAAGTAGGGCACATAGTTTAAATAGCATTAACTTGAAGTTAGCAAAGATTCCATAATCTAAAATCTCAGCTGCTGCATTCTAAACTATAAGTTGCCTATAAAGTGGTTGCATAACTCCATTCTATGCATAATAGCCACTATTTTTTTCTTCTTCTTTTTGCAGGTTAAGAGGACGTCCTACTTGCAAATTGGCTTACTCTATTTTTTTTCTTTTTCTAAATTGTCTAACTCCTCTTATGATGTGTCAAATTTACAGCTCAATTTGAATAGTTCAGTTCCACATCTTTAAAAATCATTTTGCAGAATTTCACTAGGTTTTAAATTGCTTGTTTTGAACCTTAAATGGACTAATGAAGTTTGTAACTATCTTCTTGATCAAGCAGGGGAGGACTTGTTATCATTTGATTTCAACAACAGGGCTACAGAACAAGGACTAATGGACAAAAAGACAGATGGCAAAGGTAGAAGTAAGGAAGTGGAGCTTCCGCTCTTTAGTTTTTCTAGCGTATCTAGGGTGGTTTTGGACCTGCTTACAAGGTACATTTCAATGACGAACCATTTTGATCTTAGAAGAGAAATTCTGAAGTAATATACGATATTCCAAAATCTAACCTGTAGCACAAATATTGAATTACCAATACTTGGATGAAACTGCTGCTAGGGAAATTATAATATTTATTTGTCGTGGATTCTTCACAAGTATTAATCAAAAACTAAGTCAAAAGATCCATTTTCAGGGATCCTTGCTGAATGGACAACTAGTAGCAGTAAAAAGACTTTCAAGAAAATCTGGACAAGGATGGGATGAGCTGAAAAATGAGGCAATGCTTATAGCCAAACTCCAACACAAGAATCTTGTGAAACTGCTTGGCTCCCTTGAAAGAGATGAAAAGATATTGATCTATGAGTATATGCCCAATAAAAGCTCAGATTATTTCTATTTTGGTATGTAGTTTAACACAATCTCAATTACTTTCAAAGTTCTCTGCTTATTTATGTTTGTTCATAGTTCAAAATCTGATTCTAGTTAGGTTTCATACTCATAATGCCTGCCAATTAATTCCTACCTTCCATCTTATTATCTGTATATGGTGTTGACACAGATGCGATTAGACATGGGATAATAGATTGGGAAACCCGCATTCACATCATTGAAGGGATTGCTCAAGGGTTTCTTTACCTCCATTAGTATTCCAGATTACAAATTATTCACAGAGATTTGAAGACCAGCAACATCTTTTTGGATAAAGACATGAATCCAAAAATATCAGATTTTGGAATGGCAAGAATTTTTTGTGGGAATGGATCACAAGCAACCAAGCAAATAGTGGGCACTTAGTAGAGTATAATTGATAATCATGTATGCCTTACAGCAAATATCAGTAATAAATACAAATTCTTAACCATTCATCTACTAAATTCTTTGCTTTACAATGAAATACAGTGGCTATATGTTTCCGGAATATGCTATGGAGGCCATTTCTCAATTAAATCTGACGTCTTTAGTTTTGGAGTATTATTATTAGAGATACTGAGTGGCAAGAAAAATACTGATTTTTTCCTAGCGACTCTCTCAATCTTATTGGATATGTGAGGAATTGACCCCCGCTTACTTTTATGTTATGAAGTGTAAGTGTGTGCTTGTGTGCAAATGTTTCCATCTAATTGGCTTTTCAAAGGATGTTTCTTCTGATTCAGTAAGGATGGTTTAAAATTATATATTGTCAAATTGAGTTTCATTTATACTTACGTAACCACTAAAAATGTGTAACCCTGATCATTTTCAAATGATCCTTTAAGTAAGTTTGCAATTGAACTTATTTCATTTGAGATTTAGACCTCATGAGGAACTTAAAAGGTGTTTGCTATTGATTTTTATCTTGAATTTTCTTCAGGCATGGGATTTGTGGAAAAGCAATAGGGCATTGGAGTTGATGGATCCAATCCTTGGAGATGCTCCACCTGGCAATGTCCTATTAGGATACATAAACATTGCATTCCTTTGTGTCCAAGAAAGTGCAGTTGATAGGCCTACTATATCTGAAATTGTCTCAATGTTTAACAAGGAACTTGCACTTCTACCTTCACCAAAACAACCAGCGTTTTTGATTGCTAGAGGTAAGGAGAATTTGGGTTCATCACCTAAGGGAAGGCCAGAAATTTGCTCTATAAATGACATGACAGTCTCGATTTTGAAAGCTCGGTGACAATTTAGATTTCGGTGATCATACCAAAATTGTTCCTCTTGTTATCCAAGTATGTTATAGATGAACATTAATTATTAAACCTGAGAAATCAAATTTTACCATGAGACATTTCCATTTTAATCTGTCAAGTCCTACAAAAAAAGCTTCTTCCTCCTTTTTTTTCTACTTCAGATTTCAGTGTTCCTCCACTCTGTTCTTCTGCCTTCACTAACATGGATACTTAAGGACTGATGTGAAGGAGGGCCTCAGGACTACTAACATTCTACCAAGGCCCAAAGCCCACGTGGAGTTAAACCACATATGGAATGATTGCCTTGGCCCGTTATTCTGGTCCACACCTTGTAAGAGGATCAAAGAGAAGTATGCTTATTAATCCACCCTGATTGGTTTTATTACTGAAATTTTTATCCGAACACTTCTTGGAACAGATTATCATTTTTAATTAGGATTTGAGAGCAGGAAACAAGACAAAATTGGTCAACGTTTCCTTAGAACGTTCACCTTAAGTGGTAAGCATTTATCTTAGAACACACATTTTAAGTGATAAGCGGTGCTCTTAGAATGTACATATTTATTGTTATATTAATTTGTAGGCTTTACATGGTAAAACCTGTAGAGACTTTGTAGACCCGGTTTTTTTTTTTTCCTAAAGAAGACTATGAGATGCTGGGATGAGAGAATTGAATTTGGTTCCACTGCGACCTATTGGACCGTTTCCATGAACCAATTTGTGCTCAGAAACTGATTCAAAAAACGCCAACACAGGAAAAACAACAGGAATACGATGACTCGAGGAAAACAAACTTCTTTAAAAAAAAAAAAAAAAAAAAAAAAAGGGGGTTGCGGGGAGGGGGCGGGGGGAATACTTAGGCTCAGAAATGACGCTAATGAATATGCAAATACTCAATGAGCTTTTATTGATAAAATCAAAGAACCCTAATACAATTCCTTTTGAGGAATAGTACAAAGCCCAAAAGTTCCAAAACTTCGTAGACATGAGTGACCTAGAGGATATTTGGTACATGTACTTAAAAATTGAAAACATGTGTTGAAATACAAGTGGGTGAAAAAGTGTGTAAAAATAGGTGTAATGTTGTTTAAAAATTGAAAACATGTGTTTGAGTGGGTGTACCAAACTAGGCCCCAAAGTTTACAAAAGGCTTGCAAGGGTTGGTCCCTAGGATTAGTGTACAGCCCCCAAGTAATGCTTATTTGTTTTTCCAGAGGAACTAAACTTGATCTCTCTTTAACTATTTTTTTTCTTCTGTTTCTTTGTGCTCTGTTGCTCGTGTTGTTGTTTCCATGGTCGATGCCTCTCCTTTTATACTAGTCTTAGAGGACCTCGAACTTATTATTTTCTCCTTCTTGCATTGATCCCGAATTTCTCCTTGGGTGGGCACCCCTAAAGTCTTCTCTTGCATTCTTGCTCTTATTTCCCTTTTCCTAGGAACTAGTTTTTGAAAGCATTCCTAATGGTTTAGCCCTTATAGAAGATGCTCTTCCTCAGCAAATTCCTAATTGTGCAATTTAGCAAATTTGGCATAGACTTGCTATATGAATTTTAGATTTGAAAAATTTATGATATAATTACTTAAGAACTAGTGAAGAGTTTTGTAATTTAACTGACACATTTTAATATTTTCAATAGAAATGTTCATAACTCAAATTCTTCATTCCATTGTAACTATTGTATTATAAAAAATAAAATAAAAGCCTGAAAACTTTTATAAAAAAAATATCTCAATTTAGATAACTTTCAACATCATATTGAAGAATGCCTTTATTTATATTTTTAACCATTATTTTCTTTTAATAAAAAATATAGGGGAGGGGATTTTTCGAAAGTCGGGCCATGTCCCAACCTCCTCCTTCCCTTTCTTTGCTCCTTCATATATACATATGCATACAAAAATTTATAGTTTCTGTATTAATAGTTTCGCCACTACTTTTAAATGATATGGCACCATATACAGTATATGCTAATAAATACAATAAATAAAGTTTTAATCTTGAAATAGACTCCATTTACTTCACTTTTTTTTTTTTTTTTTGAACAACCATTTACTTCACTTAAAATAGAAAAAATCATACTCCTGGAAGTACCATCCC
Source organism: Castanopsis chinensis (assembly GCA_032878915.1). Lineage (NCBI taxonomy): Eukaryota > Viridiplantae > Streptophyta > Magnoliopsida > Fagales > Fagaceae > Castanopsis > Castanopsis chinensis. Next base: position 3,657,610 of record JAVQMG010000078.1, read on the forward strand.
AAGCAAACAATTTAGTGGTCCTCTCATTTTACAGAGTTGAGTTGATTTTGTAGTCTACATGACACACTATATGTAGTATTATAGTTAGGTCATCTGTCAGTCCATCAAGAATTTTAGAAATTAAGATCCAGATCTGGAATATTATCCAAAAAATAAAAATAAAAAATAATAATCCAGATTTGGTATAACAGTTAGGGCTATTGTACCATGAAATAGTGAATCAATGGATAAGATAAAAAGTTAAAAACTTACTTTTAATCTAAACCCTTAAATTTAAAAAAAAAATATTTTAAACTTTCAAATTTTTACATTTTACATTTTTACCTTTCAGAATTTTACATCTCACAACACCTTGCAATTATTGCATGGATCCAAATCCAATCAAGTATTCAAAGGGAGGGTAACAGCCTAGCAAGCATTATGCTCTTTAGAAATTATATCTTACAAAATATCATTGGAATAGGTTATATTTCACTAATATATTTGTAAGATTCAACTCATTTATAAGAAAAACTATTCTTTATTTTATTTACTGTTATATGAAATAAATTTTCTTTTTTAATTGTAATTAATTAGAAAAGATGACTGTAGATTTATTAAAGAAATTGATGCTTAATGTTGACTGGTGGCTTTTTCAATAGTGAGGGTAGGACTGCACATTTGGTCTATGAGTCCAAAAATACTTAGGTACTCCTAAAGTATAACGAAATGGTGCTTCCATTTCTTACATTCATGGTGGATCCTACCGTGAATGTGAGAGGAGGGAATGTGCTCCGAGAGTTCTTAAGAATTACTCCTATAAATCAGTCATACGAACAATAGTAGCTCTAGGAATTTCTTTTAGGGTAGTTACTAAGAAACTTAAATTATACAAAATTTAATAAAATGATAACTTGAATATATCAATGTCACCGGGAAAAAAAAAAAAAAAAACATGAAAAAACATGAAGTATTATAAGTTTTTCCTACTAACAAAGAGAAAAAGAAAAAATGGATTGATAAGAGATAGAGTATGGAATTGAAAATTCTAATATGAGAGTAATAAAGTAAGAGAATTGAAATGATAATAGAGAAGTGAAAGAAAACTTAATGATATTTGCTACAACTACGAGCTGAGTTGCTAAGAAGAGCAGCAAAATTATTGCGATTGCAAAGCCAAAAAGAGCATAATTGCCAATATTGTTAAGGAAAACTAATGAACTACAATATTTTTCTTGAGTCATTTTTACAAGGAAAAAACGAAATTAGAGATTATTTTTATGTAATAGGTTGGAAGAGTTACAAATTTGAATGATTATTTTTCTTTTTCTTTTTGAATAGGCTTTTTGTTGAATAGTTTGTTAACTCGTATAATTTTGGCCCAGTCTTTTTTTTCTTTTCTTTTTTTTGGGTTATTTTTGTTGTTATTTGGCCTTTGGTTTTTTTGTTATCTAAGGGGTTTTTTTTATGGGTTTAGAAGGTTAAGGATTATGTTTGTGAGTACATAATTATTTTGGAGCAATGCTAAATCTATAACATTTTTAAAACAAATATTATGTTATAATTTGTTATTAGTGGGTTAAAAACTTATGTCAATATTGAGCCAAAATTAGAATTAGTTACCGATTTTCACTTTTTACATAAGATTTGTTGTAAAATTATTATAAAAATGTTGTAAATGTAGCGCCACTCTTATTTTTATTAAACTGAAATTTTTATAATTTTCAAATTAGAATGGTCAATATTTTTATTAGGGTGGTCCAAATAGGTAAATTTAGTGTGTGTGTGTGTGTATATATATAGACACTCGATTTTGCACTCATGATTTAATCAATGAAGATAACTAAAATGACCATTCATGTATCCAAAATTCATTATTACATTACATGCATTAATTCATTCATTGTATATCATAAAAATGATTTTGAGGTTCTAATAGTTGCGATGGTGTGTTTGGTTTCCAAATCAGACCATTGAATTGAAAGATATCAAGAGATCAAGTTTTCACAGTCTACATGCATTGTATGGGATGAAGATCACATGTGATTAATTGAAATTAATTTTGATTGGTTAATAATTAAAATTAATTAAAGTAATTTATATGAGTGGAGTATTTTTCTTAAAGTGAGATTTGTTGCATGGAATTAAAACAAATAAGCTGATAATATTTAAAGACGGTGGATAATTAGGCATTTGGGATAATTATATTCAAAATAATTAGGCGATTGGAAAACACTTCAAAAACATACTAATCAAGTAACAGATTTCATATTTATGTTCCAAGGCACTTTTGCTATAGTAGAACTCAAAATTCGAACTAGGCTATTTCTGGTAAAGTTGTAGAGAATCAAATTTCTCTTAAAAAATATATGCGATTTTTTTTTTTCTTATTGGAAAATTTTCATAAATGTGGGTTTTATTGTACATTTGATAGCCAGAGAAAATTGCTAATCACTTATTTTTACTTATAAAAATAAAAATAAATAAATGTGGATATTTAAATCATGGTTAAAAGTTCTAATAAGAATTTTGGGAAATATGGTGGTTGTTAAATGCTTGCCTAGATTTATGGCAGTTATTTACCATGGGTTAACGTCTGTTTGTTTCAAATTACAGCTAAATGATCTGAGGGATGAAATTTTAATTCTGTCAGAGGAACTGAAATATAATCATGTAGAAAAAAACTCACTATGTTAGTGTGGTGGTAAGTAGGGTGTCCATGGGTTGAGTTGGTTCGGGTTTGGTGTCACCTGCCACTCAGGTGAAATTGCGTTAAACTCGCCGTCTGCCTGCAGACATGATTTTTGGAGATGCACACCTGATTTCAATTGGCCATTTGATGGTGCCTATCGGTGACCCTTCGGGTGGGTCCATGTCAGTTAGATGGATCAGGTTTTGCAGGTAGAGGCAAAGTTTCTTTATTAGGATGCTGGCAATGATTATTTTTCAAAAGACAAAGGACGATTTTCCTTGTCAGGATGTTGGCAGTGATGCCTTTTCTCTTCACCTTTTTGCCTGCATGTGGGAAAGGAAAAATATTTCCACTTATCCAAAAAAAAGGAAAAAGAATTCAGATGCAGAGGGTAGAAGGCTAAGGCAAAAATCAGTCCTTCAAAAGTTGACATGTTAAGGCCAGTATTGATTTGGTTTCATTTTGTTTGAGTATAGAAGGATGATCTGGACTGGTTTTTTTGGAGACCTTGTTTAGTTGAACAAGTAATATTTTATTAATTCATTTAGTAACTTTCTATTTGATTTTTGAATGGTGAAAGAAATTCTAAAAATGCTACTAAATGACTACCTTGATGTGGTATGGTTGATTTACAAAGTGGGAATCCAACAAAAATTCTGTCTTATTGCTATCAAAGCAAGAGTTGGATTGTGAGTCGGTGACTTGAAGTTTACATCATTTAGTGTGGTAAAACATAGTTACATTTCACCTGCTTGTGGATTTTTAATTTTCATTCAAACAACAGAGTTCATATACAATTTTTTTAGATTGTATTTCTTGATTCCACTTGCACGAAGGATTTTAATATCTAATTTATAATAATGATTTTGTGTAAAGTGTAAACTGTGCCTTTTTAATTTTCTCACACGTAATTAGTTGGTATGACTGCTTATGAAAATTATGTTTATATTTTTTTGCTTTTGCTTTCACATTATAATCTGATACTAGCTGAAGGAAAAAAAAAAAAGCAATCCTGAGGTGACTACCTAGCTATTTGTGTAATTGCACTATTTTGATGGAATGTGTTGCTTGCATGTTTGAGATTCTCTTAAATTTTTTACAATGCAGAGCAACCCTGGTTGGGGATTTGACAAGAAATGCCAGTTCATGGACAAACTTGTGAGGGAGGTTTCCAGCAATACACATAAGCTCTGAAAACACATTTTGCCATTTTTATACCCTGTTTCAAGCTGCTTGATGGTTAAGATCATTCTTAGAAGTGAATTGGTAGGTGAGGTCAACCATCCTTGTCATGCTTTGACAAACATTTTTTATTATGGTAATAATTTAAATACCTTGTTTTAAGGATTATGCTCTGTAGCTTTTGTACTGTCTTTAGCAAATGTCGCTCAAGTTAATTACGGGATTACATAATTCTTGTAATAATTTTGCTATGTATGCATTACGACGTCTTATCCGCCAACCATATTGAAGCAGCGTGTTCACATTAAGTTTTAACTAAAGAAGCTTTTGCAAGTTTATGTTTTAGTGGTTGCAATGCTTGTATTGATTTTATTGTTAACTGTATGCGCCCAGGGCTTGAAATGTAGGAGGTTGATGATATCTGCATCTATATAACAAAAGTGGGCTAGAGTGATGAAACATTTCGTCACCACATGTCCTTATTTCATCACCAAAGACATATGGTGATGAAACCTCATTTGTCACCTAAGCCTCGTCACAGAATGTCTTGGTGACTAAAATTTTTCGTCATTAATAAAAATATGATAGGTGACGAAATATTTTCGTCACTAATAAAAATATGATAGGTGACGAAATATTTTCATCACCTAATATTTTGCGTCACCAAACCTTACTTTTAGTGACGAAATAAATTTGTCACCAATGATTTTTCATTTGTAATTTTTTTATTTAACCATATAAGGTGATGAAATATTTTGTCACCAATTGTTACTTGCCATTATGTTAACCTATTCATTTCCAACCACTTCCATAAACAAATCATCCATACAATTCCAACTACATTCATAAACAAATCATCCATTCATTTCCAACCACATCCATAAAAAAATCATCCATACAATCTACAAAGTAAATAAAGAACCATTATATTTTTGAAACCATTGAACCGAGTTGTTCACAAACTAATTACAACTATTTATATATAAATGATGTCTTCTCATACTTTACAAAAGTGATTGGAGTTCAAGTTGCACCACAAAAACTGTCTCTTTGCCATTTCTTGTATATGCACAACTATAAAGAAAAACACATCAATACTGTATCTACTGGAAGAAGCAACTACTTGTACAACTAATCACAAGATTGCCCAAAGTTCAGCTAAATTTGATACATTGATATTACTATCATGGATCCAATTTAAAAATAAAGTTTGATACAAGGAATACGTTGCCCAACATGTTGAAAGCTTTAATATCACCAGCGTGGCAAACACTAAGCTTATACTGAAACTCTACTAAGTGATCTATTTATAGAGAAGAATTCAAATATGCCTTTAATGGCTTCAAAGTTCATTATTTCTTTAATTTACTTCAAAACAACAAAAGATTAGAGAAATTACCAATAACAACAAAAGATTTATAGTCCAGTCCATTTAGATTGCAAACCTATATCCCTGATAAGATGTACAACAAAAAAAGAGAGCCATAACTATTAGTAAGAGACAATGCCGAAAATGTCCATAGAAAACCCAATTAAATAATGTAACTAGTTATGATATCTAAATTACATAACCGAATGAAACAAGAACTAAATGTACTACACAAACATGATCCAAACAACTAGAATCAAATAGAGATAGAGACAAAGAAATACGATAACTCAACAATCCAAAATAAAGAAAATCTTAAGAATATCCAAGAGCACCTAAATCATTTGCAACCAAAAAATGTTTGTAAGACCTCAAAATTCCACAAATATCCAAGACAATGAGAGGGTAATAAACATTGCTTATTAGGCAGAAAAATAAAATGCTAACCAAGGTGTGTTCTAGTTAGTAGATGAGATCCCCCCCACTGCCACAAATGTCATTGAAACCCTTGATACTCAAAATTGTATGATGCTAGCTATTTGAGTATTTTGCAAGTCTATCTTCTCCTCCTGCCTTAACTTTGCCTTAACTCAACCATCACAATAAACAAAAAACTTACCACCAACATTAAACAAAAAAATTCAGCCACCATCATTAAACAAAAAACCCACCACCACCATTAAACAAAAAACACAATTGTGCTACGGTACCCTTATACATATAAGAGGTTACTATAGCACAATTGTAAAACAATTTACAATTGAGAGGCTAGGTAATTTTTTTTTTTTGTTTTTTTATGTTAAAATATAGCAACATATACCATATACAAGTCCCAATACTAATGCTCTTAGGGAGGAAAATAAAACACTAACCAAGGTGTGTTCCAAGCAATCAAGTTCAACAAGCTGTCTACCATAGAGCTTCCAATTTAACAAATAAAGAAACATAATTGAGCACCCCCTTCACAACCCCACCACCACCCTCAAGACACACACACCCACATATAACAAATAGAAATATACATAAAGAATCATTAATAAAGGATTAGCTCTGCAATACAAACAAAAAAAAAGTTGGAAAATATCACAGATGTAAAACCTGCAAGATGCATGATTTCTTGGTGCTATCACATTCACATGGCTGGTGTGGTACACTCCCTCCAAACTTTCAACACACTATTGGGCCTCACACTGAAGGAGGATGTATTTACATAAGTGTGGCACGTTATCATTCTAATGTACCAGAAAGATCAAGCAATTCGTCTTTGTTTTGTGCTTAAAAAAATGCCAATCAATCATTTAGGTAGAAGAAATGCTTGGAGATTTAGAAAATTGGGAAGCTGATCAATCTTGCTAGTTTAGTGAAGCTAAGACTTGGGACTGGTGAAAGGCTGCTAAAGTGAGCAATGTTATACATGCTAATAAATCGTACCAAAAGTTCATTATGTATACCAAATGCAGGGGTGAAGTGTGTGTTACGTGTGTTTTAAAAGAGTTCCCACATTATTTAGTATGGAATTTTTGTAAGTTTCATTTATTAAAAAAAGAAAAAGAAAAAAGAAAAAAAAAAAAGAAAAAGAAAGAAGAATAAGCATCTTGTAGCTTAAAATTGACCCAGAATAATAACTAGACCTTCTAAACAAAACCTTGCAAACTAGTTGCTGAAATGAATAGAAATAGATCAAATTCCAGCAATTATAAAGTTACAAAGTACCTCAAATCTTCAAATCCAGCAAGTTCCATCCTTTTGTATATATTGTTGAGGAAAACCAATAGATATCCATGTAATTCACCATAGGTTTGTTACTGCTAACAGAATTCAATGTATCACTAGAGTTATAAACTCCACTTGGAGAAGAGAGTAAAGTAATAATCATTTTTATTACTTCAGAAATCAATTGTGGGAATACCCCTACCATTTTTGAATCTTCTAGTCTCCTTCTTTGTCACTTCCGGTAATTAGAGTAAAACTTAGAAACAATAATTTAAATGCAGTGTTAAGTTCTCTAATTAAATTCAAACACTTGAATGCATTGTCCAATAAAACAAAATTAGTGTTTCTTTTTTAAGGATAATTAAATTTAATGCAATCATAGAATTCAACGTTGCAAAAGAGGGAAAATAGTCAAGTGGGGAATGCGTGGAGAAGAGAGTCAAGTAATAGTCACTTTTATTACTTGAGAAATCAATTGTGGGAATACCCCTACCATTTTTGAATCTTCTTGTCTCATTCTTTGTCACTTCCGGCAATTAGCGTAAAACTTAGGTACAATAATTTAAATGCAGTGTATTAAGTTCTCTAATTAAATTCAAACACTTGAATGCATTGTCCAATAAAACAAAATTAGTTTTTCTTTTTTAAGGACAATTAAATGTAATGCATTCATAGAATTCAACGTTGCAGAAGAGGGAATATAGTCAAGTGGGGAATGCGTGTTGGGTTGGTTTTTTTTACTCCATTGTAAATTTGATACACGTACAACTTCTACAAACTTCTACAAAAGGTCTTGACCAAAAAGCCTTAGAAATTTATTGTAATTTTTAAAGACCAAAAGAACTTTGTCAAAGGAAAAGACCATAAAGATTTTTAATTTTTTTTATATTAAAAAAAAAAACAACTTTTATTTTAAAAAATATACACATAATCATAGCAAAACCCAAAACTTATACAAATAAATTCAATAAACACAGTTCAAAAACTGTATAGAACCTTCTCAATCACTGCAAAAAATAATATTCAGATTCACTTTTCTGGGTTACCCAACTCAAATGCATATGTCTTCCATCACTCTCACGCATTAACAATCAATGCAATTCAATAAAACATTCACCCACTAATAAACAAGAAAAATAACATGGGAATTATCTTTAGATATGAAAAAAGAAAAAAAAAATAATAATAATAGCAACAACACCGAAAGTTCTCATATACAAAAAGGGTAAATCCAACCTAGTTACTAGAAATCCGAGCCAAATACTAGAAAGTCAAGCCAGTCAAGTCTCAAGTCCCACATCCATAAAGCAAAGCTAGAAAACCAAACCAAATGTCCCAAGTGGGACCTCCATAAATCCAAGCTAGTTTTTATTATTAATATTTTTATTAAATTGAGAAAAACCAACGTACTAGAAAGAGATTCTTATGGCCAATTTCACATGTGAATAAACAAAAATCAAAACCCCACAATATTTCCTTCACGAACAGAAGAAGAAGGGAAAAAAATTATCTTTTGTCTAATCTTTGAATAATGATCCACAATCAACCACCACTTTCACTTGAAAACCCAAGCCCATGGATCTACAAACAATCACACCCAGTCCTTTCATCTTTCAAGAGACAAAATCTCCAACCTTAACGGAAATCTAACCATAGAAACAAATTAAAGAGAAGGAACTCTTAGTCACAGATAAAATAAAATAAAATATAGAGAGAGGGAGGGAGCAAGGGGGAGAAGAATAGACCTGACGGCAGAGAAGATCAGAGTCGATGCTCTGGGATGGCTGCGCTAGGCTCATCGGTATCGGCTCTAGGCTCAACTCGGCTTGTCGGCGGTCGGTGGCTAGGTTGGCCAACGGCTGGTGGTTGGTGGCTGGTGAGAGAGAGAGAGAGAGAGAGAGAGAGAGAGAGAGAGAGAGAGAGAGAAGGAAAAATAAAATTTATGAGTGATTTAGGGATTTAGGGTTACAATTTTTTACCCAAAAAATTAAAAATAAAAGTAAATTAAAAACTTTGGCGCCAGAAACACTGAAAGGGCGCCTAATTTTTATCATCAGTGACGAAACCTTATTTTGTCACCATAGACAATGGTATAGCCCACCAAATAAAAACACAATGGCGCCGTTTTATTTCATGAGCTATAGTGACGAAAACCTTATTTCGTCACCAATAAGAATATCTTTAGTGACGAATTACTGATTTCATCACTGTAGTAAAATATTTTATCAAAATTAGTGACGACTTTTGTATTTGTCACCAAATGCTATCATTTCTTGACGAATTTAATTTTCCTCACTAGATTTCGTCACTATAGCCCACTTTTGTTGTAGTGATAGTGAGTGATGGTTTCAGGATTTAACTTGGTATTTCATTTGCTTTTTGTTTACATTTTTTTAAGAAAACTGACAGGCCACAAACGCGTTGACTCCTTGTGATAAATTAAATTGATTAATTAGCCAAGTTATTAACTAATCAAGTTAACATACAAAATCACGTGGTAGCACAAACAAATCACCAAAACTAAAGTATGCAGCGGAAAAATAAAAGACACGGTGATTTGTTTACAAATGGGGAAAACCTGACGGCAAAAACTCCACTGGGTGATTTAAGGTCACCACTCCCGAAACTCTACTATTATTACAGCAAGCGATTACAAGTAAGGAATCCCAAGTACCTTACCAACCTACAGTTGAACCCTTACCCCAATACCCAATTGGACTTGCTCTGTAGTGACAGTTTCTCCTTTTGATGCATGGCTCCCAAGTACGTGACTAACCAATTTGATGCGTAGATCCCAGTACGCGGCTTACTTCTTTGCACGAATCCAAGTACGTGACTAACCAATGGGAAAAACCTGACAGTAAAAACCCCACCGGGTGATTTAAGGTCACCACTCCCGAAACTCTACTATTATCACAGCAAGCGATTACAAGCAAGGAATCCCAAGTACCTTACCAACCTACAGTTGAACTCTTACCCCAATATCCAATTGGACTTGCTTTGTAGTGACAGTTTCTCTTTTTGATGCACGGCTCCCAAGTACGTGACTAACCAATTTGATGCGCGGATCTCAATACGCAGCTTACTTCTTTGCACGAATCCCAGTACGTGACTAACTCCACAGCAACCTTTTGATTGTTGAAGTTGATTTACAGCAATTTCACATAGAAACACCAATAAGATCTTCAATGTTGGTGCAAGAGACTTTGCTTGGTTACAAAACCTAAAGGCGTACAAGAAATGCAGCAAGAACTCTTTCTTCTGTAGGAGGAGACTAGGGTTTCAAAAATAAAACCTTATGAAGCTCTCTAGGGTTAGGTTTTTCTTTTTCCACCTCCTTTAAATAGGAGCTTAATGGGCTCTCATATTTCAAATAGGTTTACACAAACCTTGGGTTTTCCTAGTCCAATAAGAATTATACAAACCCATAAACAATTAGCCTTTTAGAATAAAAATGTTGCTGGCTATAATCTGAAACCCGTAAGCTTGATCGATCGGGACATCTGTCGAGCTTTAATGAATCTTGATAGATCGAGATTCTGTCGAGGAGGTATTAAGCAGTTCGCACTTTTCTTGAGCAGTTCGCACTTTTCTTGAGCAGTTCTTGAGTAATCTTCATGTCTTCAATTTTACCACTTGTAATGATCATCTTGAACCTACTTAGATTTACTCAAATATAAGTAAAGTGCGTTTTGTCAAAAGATATGTCAATTACATAAAAATATGTCCCCAACAAAAACGAAGAAAGGCATTGTGAAAGGGACATGAGGAAAGAGAAAAGAAGTGGAAGGGAAGGGAAGGGAAAAGCTTAGGAAATGGAAAAGAAAATATTTTTCTTTGAAGTTTTAAGATATAAAAAAGAAGGAATGAAGAAAATATGATAACTTAATATAAAGGGGGAAAAAAATAGTATGTTTTCCGATTTGTTCCCTTACATGTTATTAGATAAATTAAATATTAACACACTTGGGGGACCTACTAAGTCTCTCTTCCCCTGTCCTTTCCCCCAGTTTGCGCTGATAACAAAACCGTGGATCCACATCAGCCTATCTCATGTCAACCAAACTAAGAAAAATTGTGGGTCCTACTGGCTACAGAAATTAAATTATCCTCCCTTCTTTTTCATTCCATCCAAACAGCGTGTTAAGGGTCTTAAATAAACCATGTTGAGCTCTTGATCTGTGGGCTAGTATGGTGTTTTTATGCTCATTGCTAAATACTTTTTTACTTGTTTCATATGGTAGTATGTACTTTAGTGCAAGTTGTTTTGTTCTCATTTGAGATTGCTAGAAGACGGAAATTGTTGGCTGCACATGTTAATGAGGCTGTCTTTGTCATGGCTAGGTTGGTTCTGTGTTTGAGGGGAAGTTTTAATAAATCAGTAGTAGACAAACGAAATAAATGTTATTTAACATATTAGATCCAACCAGAACTTAAAAACTATAGTTGATCTTTCTAAGACCATTTATTTATATCAATTATTTAACATATATATCTACAATTGATATTTGATACGACAATGTCCATATTTTAAACCCACACTACTCAAATAAAATATTTTACGAAGGTTGGGTTATGTGCCAATCATAGCTGCTTGACGTGGCACACACTTTACTCTCCTCTTAGCCTAAAACAACTGTAAAAGCCTTTATTCATTCACATTCCTCTTACACCTCAACCCTGCCATATAACAAACACAGTAACAAATGGCCGATTCAACACCACTTCTCTCCCAACCCAACTCAGTCAAGTCAGAAAGCACTCCTCCACCTCTTAAAAAACACCATCCATCTCTTGATTCCACCATTGAAAGATGTATAGGACATTTTGGATGGGCACAATTCCTCAAAGCACTACTTGTATCAAGTGCATGGATATTTGATGCACAACAAACATTCATTACTGTCTTCACTGATGCACACCCAACATGGCACTGTACTACTCATCAACATGGTTGCAACTCTATCTCCAACATTTCCTATCTTCCAAAGAATTCATGGGCATGGGATTGGCCTTCCCATACTTCAATCATATCAGAATGGAACTTAGAGTGTGCTGCCTCCATTATCACTGGCTTGCCTGCATCTTCTTTCTTCATGGGGTGGCTAGTGGGTGGACTTGTTCTTGCCACACTTGCTGATTCCTCACTTGGTCGCAAAAACTTGCTCTTTCTCTCATGCCTAACTATGTCTCTATCTGCTTTGATTACTATCTTCTCCACCAATATATGGGTTTACTCAGCTTTAAAATTGGTTTGTGGGTTTTGCCGCGCAACGATTGGAACTTGTGCACTTGTGTTAACAACTGAACTTGTGGGGAAAAGATGGCGAGGCGAAGTGGGAGTGATAGGATTCTTTTGTTTCACAATAGGGTTCTTATCACTACCAGCTATAGCTTATTTGAATAGAGGTTCTTCTTGGAGGTATCTCTATGTATGGACTTCTATCCCAGGAATCTTGTATTCTATGTTAGTTCACTTCTTTGTTCATGAGTCACCTAGATGGCTATTTGTGCGTGGACGTAAAGAAGGAGCGGTGGCCACATTGAAAAGCATTGCACCACCTAGCCATAGTGGTTATTTAACTTGAAGCTTCTCTGGGGTTTCATTTGAACAAGAAACATGCAATAATGGGAATGTTTACTCAACTATTAAGATGTTGGTGCAGAAAAGATGGGCTTTTAGAAGGCTGTTACCGGTTATGGTGATAGGTTTTGGGATTGGAATGGTGTACTATGGCATGCCATTAGGCCTAGGAAACTTGCCATTCAATCTCTACTTGAGTGTCACATTCAATGCCTTATCTGAGCTACCATCTTCATTGGTCACTATCTTGCTTATAGGTAAGTTGAACAGAAAAATTTCTGTGCTTGCTTTCACAATGATCAGTGCGATTTTTAGTGTCATGTGTGCTTTGAAAGGCCAGGTGTGGGCAAGATTCCAAATTGGACTTGAGCTAATATCTTTCTTCAGTGCATCTACTGCCTTCAATATATTACTCATATTCACAATAGAGTTGTTCCCTACTTGTGTGAGGAACTCAGCTACTTCGTTAGTGAGACAAGCACTTGTGTTTGGTGGTGTGTTTGGTCCGATGCTAGTGGCTGCTGAGAGCAGAAATGAAATTTCATCCTACAGGGTGTTTGGGTTAGTGATAGGGTGTTGTGGGCTTTTTGCAGTATGTTTGCCAGAGACAAGAGGTAGAACAATTTGTGACACAATGGATGAGGAAGAACACAAAGAGAAAGCAGCATGTAATAGTATAGGTGACGTCTTGGCTTGATTTGCTTTTGGTTTGCTCCAATTATGTGAGAATAATTGTACAAGGTTGTGTAGTGATTGGTAAAAAAAAAATCATGTACTATATAATAAAAGTTGGGCTTAGAAGTCATGGTTGCGTCAAGTAGCTTCACCAAATCACATAATTTTTTTTTTCTTTTAGATTTTAAAAAAACGTATATAAATTTTCTTCTCCTATAATTTCTAAGTTGATAAAAATCTTATTTTGATTACAATCCAAAATTTTCATCTAATCCATCTAATCTGTATTTTTTACGTGTAGTGTATTATAAAAAATATGCAGCAACTTTCTTAATATAATAAAAGTTGGACTTAGAAGCTGTGGTTGCGCCAAGTGTCTTCGCTAAATTGTAGAATTTTTTTTTTATTTTTAGATTTTTTAAAAATATGTATAAATTTTTTTCTCTTAGAATTTCTAAGTTGATAAAATTTTAATTTGATTACAATCCAAATTCTTTATCTAATCCATTTATGTGTAGTGTATTATAAAAAAAATGACAAAATTTAGCTATAAAATTAGTTGTAGTCTTAGGCTACAAACTTGGAGGTGAATTTTGATAAATCCATCATTAGATTACATCTTCTTATTTCCTCCATGCTTACAAAATTTCAAGAAAATTAAAAATCAATAGCTATGTCATAAATAAATTTTTTAAATTGTAAGTTTTTGTAATTTAAAATTATGCACAAAATATAAGTTTATAAATCATATAGTGATATTTGATTGACACAAAATTTAATATGAGTATTAATGGCGTAAAGAACATGCAATTCAATAGATAGATTTTCAAAATATATTTTAATATTTATTTTATTGAATGAGTTTGTAGCCTTAAATTACAACCAATTTTTGTAGCTAAATTTTGTCCATTAAAAAAAAAAAAAAAAAACAGCAACTTTCTTATTTTTTAATTACTATACTACACATTTATAGATTAAAAAAAAAAAGTAATTAATGCAGTGATTATGAAATACCACTTCCAAAAACTAAATAGATAATCCTAAGACACATAAGTAAATAAATAAAACTAAATAGATAATCCTAAGACAAATAAATAAATAAATAGGAAGAAGAATTTGCTCACAATTGGAATACTAATCCCCATAAAATACCACTTATATTATATATAAGTTATCAACTATTCTTCTATTATTCAATAATTAAATAAAAACTATCCTTCTATTGCTTTATTAATTTTAGGGATAAACACAAAATCTTAATTATTGTTAATTTTTTTATAAATTTTTTTCTTAATTGTTATTGTTAGTTAAACAATTAATTCACGTTGAAGTTAGACACTCTTTTTCTAATACACGGGTCTTATCTTCTTTTTTTCTCCCCAAATCCCAAGTCTACTAATATTCCTATACAACAAGCTATTTAATATTTAAATTTCAGTCATTATGTGAGCTCACCACCATAAAAAAGTTAATTAACTTCGCTAGGGCTGTCCAGAGTACCTGAAGATCCGCCGAACCCTATCAGTCTGACCGAAACAAACCCCGTCACGGCCGAACCGACACCTTTGACAGGTCGGTGGCGGGTCCTAGTCTTCAAAACCTGACCTCGGCAAGTCGTGTGGCCGGTTTCATCCTCAAAAACCAGATTTACCCAACAAAACCTCAAAAAGAAGGCTGAAATCCGGCGACATTTAGGCTTCTTAGCTCCAATCCAGCCATGTTTGGCCTTCCTTTACTCAGATCCGCTCAAATCTAGCCCAGATCTACTTAAACTCAGCTAAACTCCGGTAAACTCGACTCTAAATCTGCCAAATCTCGTTAGATTTCGGCCAAATCTCGACCAGATTTCCACAGATACGAAGGAATATCGACCAAATCTCATTAAATATGGCCAGATCTGACGAGATACGACAAGATTTTGGCCAAAATCCAGTGAAATCACAAAACCTGAAACCTTTTGATTATTACTCGAAACCTGATATGACCCGACCTGTGTGATCTAAAAATTCCCACAGGTTGGTTATGGGTCGAAATTTTCCCCACCCAAGAAGGTCGGGTTGAGTTCGGGTTAGGCACAAACCCGACCCGGCCCGACTCGTGGACACCCCTAAACTTCACCCAATTGCAATGCCTCAAAATAGTAATTAACTCGAAAAACAAGAATAAGTAGACAAAGAATAGTGGTGGTGAGGTTATGAGAGCCAAAATGGCCAAGTACCACTATTTGGCAAAATATGTATGAATCTATCATTGTTTGCAAAATAATTAGGGATCTACAACTTTTTTAAAACTTGAGTTTGTGAAACTTGAGTTTGCCATGAACTCAATTTTCACAAACTCAAATTCCATGGAAATTTTTTCATGTAACTCGAGTTCCAAAAAATTGAGTTCTATAAAAAATAGCACGACAAATATGAAGACTATTTTTTCAAAGAACTCAAGTTGCACTACAAATTTGAATTTCACAAATTCGAGTTTCAAAAAGGTGGTAAATTGCTAAATATTTCACAAACAGTGGTATATTGCTAAATATTTTTCCAAACAGTGATATATGGTCATTTTGGCTAGATTATGAGTGCTGAAACCTTTGAATCTTTGATTCTCCGAACCAACTTTCAAAGCTAACAAGGATATAGGATTTCACCATATGAGTTAGGTATACCCACACTTATTATGTTTTTTTTTTATTTACTTTTTTTTTTTTTTTTGGAATGAGGATGAGGACAAAAAAGAAGAATATTTGATGTTGAAAAAGAGTTAAAATAAGCCGAGTTTCATTTTTTTTTTTAATTTTTTTTATAGGTAATTATAAAACTTTTATAAATGAAAGAAAAAAGAAAAATACAAGAAGTTCATGATGATGAACAACAAGGAATAAAAGGAACAAACAACACAACAAACAGAGGGTAGTCAGAGAACTAAGCTATGGGAGGACAAAAACTCTGAGAGAGAAGAACAATCAGTAAAACCCCAATAACGAGACCACTCCAAAAGACTACAAAGGCATAAAAGCTTTAACTCATCCAATGTCTTCTCTTTGTCCTTAAAGGATAGATGATTTCGTTCCAGCCACACAATCCACATTAAGCACCCTAGAACCCAGTTCCAAATGTCTAAGTTATGCTCCCGAGCCACTGATGCCAACAAGATAACAAATCCACCACCAATCATGGAATAACCCAAAGAATACCAAATGCCTGAAGCATAAAAGTCCATAGGGAATAGGTAACAGGACAATGAAGAAAAAGGTGGTTAACTGACTCTCCATCACAACAACACATACAACACCTATTAGCCAAAGGCCGACCCTTAAGCATTAGATTATCCAAAGTGAGGATCCAACCATGTGCAGTAGTCAATAGAAAGAACGCCATGTGCTTATGAATCTTTGGTTTCCAAACACCCTTCTAAGGAAATAAAGAATTTGAAGCACCCTGGATCGCATGGTAGTAAGACCGAGTGTCAAACTTACTATTTCCTTTAAGCCGCCAGAAAAGAATATCTCTCCTATTACCCTGAGGAATATAAGTTTGGATAAGTTGAAGTAGAGAATATGATGCAGCCAACTCCCAATCTTCAAAAGCTCTATAAAACCTTAATTTCCACACTCTAATAGCACCCCCTTTTAGAATCCACAAAACCTCAGAAATACAATCATCTTTGACCACTGAACACACATAGAGCTTAAGATAGATATCTTTTAGAGTATTGTCACCAATCCACCTATCATGCCAAAAGCTGATACGGGTGCCTTCACCCACTACAAAAGGTGGATGCTTAGAAAAGCTCTCCCACCCTTCTTTAATGCTTCTCCATAGGAGAAAAAACAAGGCGAGGAAGAGGACCGTTAAACGGTAGCATCAAGGTATTAATCATTACCATTTTTTTTTTCAAATATAAATGAAATAATGATCTCTAAGAAAAAAAAAAAAAAAACGAATGAAATAATGATCTTAAAATATATAAACTTATATATTTCCCTTAGAATATATCTGATTATATATGATGATTTAATTAAGTAAACAAATCTATTTGTCTACTATTTCTTAAGTTTAAACAATATTGCTAAAAAATACTAATTGATGTAAGTGGAAATATTTTAAATCTCTAATTTAATGAATAATTAGGTTAGATTGAAAACAAGCGTTTTGCTCTTTGGGACCATATAAAATATTTAAATGAAATAAGATTTTTCGATGTTTAGATTTATAGATAAACATTTTATCTTGATATTTTTAACTGGAGCTTTTATTAATCTATGTTTTAAATTATTTTATGGATTACATTTATATATTCAATCTAGGACATTTTCATTTACATCAATTTGTATATTGTGGTGCTTTATGTTTTCAATTTTAGTTATTTTTTAGGTTTCTAAAAATAAATTTAATATATATAAATTTGGAGCTACAAATATAATTTTTTTATAATCTCCCACAATATATATTCATTATATAACTTAAAGTAAAGATTACTTCACTTCACTTCTAAAAAAAAAAAAGAAAAAAATATAATTTTATTTTTGTTATCTACACTACTATTTAAGGGATTTTTCCTGTTTGAGATCCTCAATTGTGTGGTTCAAAAATACCCTTACACCTTTAAGTTTAAATAGGACATTTTGGTAAAAATATATCTTTAATTCCGTACAAATAGGATCACTCTTTCAGTTGGTTTTTAAAACTCAACTCTCACATCTCTCCCATATTCCACTCACCCCCACGTTTTTACTTTTTTTTTTCCTTACTCTAATCTCACGTTTTTTTTTTTTTTTTTTCCCCCAAATCTCCTCTTTTTTATCTTGAAAAATTTAAAACTCCTACTATAAAAAAAAAACCACAACGATATTCCATATCCTCAACTATCCTATCTCTCCCATATTCCACTCACCCCACGTTTTTATTTTTTACTTTTTTTTTTTTTTTCCATTTTTCCTTTATCAAGACTTATCTGTTTCTTTTGTCCCTTTTTATTTTCAATAAAATTTCAAGTTTCCTTACTCTAATCTCATGGTTATTTTTCTTTTTCCCAAATCTCTTCTTTATTTTGAAAAAAAAAAAAAAGCTCATACTATAAAACCGCTACTATAACTTCTCATTCATATCCTTATATTTAGGCACCACCATATATATATATATATATATATATATATTCTTCCTGAATGGCAAGCCAGTTGCCAAACAAAACAAAACATAAATAAATGTTTTCTCCCCCTTCTCTTTTTCACAAAGACATAAGCAAAGTCACATAGTTCACTTACTAACTCTCTTTATACAATCGTATCTTTATTTGATACAAAATGGACTCTCCCTCAAACTACTCACTTATAGGTTATGTTTTGGGTTTTTCTCTTCCCTTTCTTTTATGAAGATGTGGAATTTGACAAGATTTATGCATTTGTGAATGAAATAATTTTTTGGTAGAAATATCATCACACCTCTACATATTTTTGTGATTAAAAAATGTAGCAATCCCATCATCATGTTCCTCAGAGTGTGCTCTTTTAGTGTCCCTAAACAGGGCAAAAATTATATAATTTTAGGACAAATAAGGCATTCTATTGTATCAAGTTCAAACTTGGTTTTTTGTTTCTCCAATAAATAAATAATGATAATAAAAATAAAAAGATTCATTTTTTTTTTGGAGAATTAAAAAAAGAAAAAAAATGCTCAAATTTTGTGTTTAATGTTCTTTGAATCCAGCGGATATTGACTCATAAACACCTTGTCATAATAATACAATATTTGGTGTAAATTAATTGCATCCCACAGAAACAAGAGAATAATTGTAAAATGGTCAGAAGAATCTGCCATACATTGCTAGCTAGCTACAATATTATTTTATAAATTTTAGATCCAACCAGAGTTTAAAATCTGTAGTTGATCACATTAATGTCCAATTGTGACAAACACTTACAGAACCCTTCCACCACTATAAAATGTATATATAGGTGAACATTCTAATTCACATTATGTGCCGAATTGCCATTACGAACTTTTCTATACAATTGAAAATAAAAAGAATTGAAGACCCAATTGAGTTTAGCAGCTAAAATGATGCCCAAAACATTATCAAGAGTAATGAACATAAGTTATCACAACTGGTTCCTGCGATTAAAATCCAAGAAGCAGATTTCCAATTCTCTTTTGCACTGAATGTGCCCTCAGGACTTGTAAGCACTTCCAACAAAACTAGTAAAGCAATGGCAAACACCTAAAGCCTAGTTTATCATCATACACATCAGACCATCTACAATTTCACCAAATTCACAAAGTTTTGAATTCAGAAGTACCACTTAACAAATACAGTCCCTAACAACATTTAGAGTAAATTTCACAAATTAGAGGGAAAAAAAAATACATTAATAAGAGAACCTAGATGGAAACCAACTAACCAAATCCCATCACAAGTGGCTAGAACAAGAAACTCATCGTCATCGCAAGGCTCAACCTATTTCAAGGAGAACCAAAGATGCAAGGCTCAACCTATTGCAAGGCTCAACATATGTCAAAATAAAGCTTGAGAAGAAGAATCTCTTAAGAACATATCCCAATAATGTTATAAATGACCATATCCAACAATGGCAGCTCTAGGAATTTTTTTTAAAGTGGCCATTAAGAAAATTAAATTATAAAAAATTTAATAAAGAGACAATTTGAATATATCAACGTCACAAAAAAGGAAAAAAAACGTAAATACATGAAATATTATAATTTTTTTTCATATTAACAAAGTGAATAAGAAAAAAAAATTGACAAATAAAAGATAAAGAGAAAATTTAAAATTATGATATGAGAATAATAAAGTGATTACAATAATTTCATAACAAATTTTATGCAACAAGTTGTTAGCCTGTCATTGGTGGGTAAAACATGTCAATGTTGAACTCGAATTAGAATTAGTAATAGCTTATCATATAAGATTTATTATGAAATTATTGTGAAAATGTTGTAAATATAGCATTACTTTTATATATATTGAACTCAAATTCTTATGAGTATCAAGTAAAGGTGTTCAACATTTTTATTAGGATGGTCAAATAGGTTAATTTAGTATATAATATATTTTTGAAAGTGTGTGTATATATATATTATTATTTTTTTCAAGTCAGGGTGGTCATAGAACACATTAGTTTAAAATAATTATATATATATATATATATATTTTTTTTTGCATGTATAATTTTACCACATAGGATATTTGTGGTAAAAATTGTGGCTTTTTATATGATACTAAAAGTCTAGAATTACTATGTGATTCATGCCCATGGAAAAAGGAAAGAAAAAAAAAATTTGAATAAACGAAGTTTCGTTTCAAACCCTCACGTCAAACGGCCTTTAAGTTGTGAACTTACAATGCTCATACAATAGAATTATGATAAGGATTTTTCTTGGTTACATGAAATTTATTTATTGGGTAAGAAGGTCATGTAAGATAATCCTATCGAGAGATTAAATCTATGAATAAGTACAAAAGTTATAAAAATACTATTAACTCACAAATCATATATTTAAGTGCAGTGATTACAAGGATTTTGTTAATCACACGACACAGATCTATATGTGTGTGTGTGAGCAGTTGGAACGGAATATAATACATAGATTTATTAAATGGAATTGTTTAAACAACGTAACCATGGTTGGCTGTTGGCTGAAAACAAGCTAGTAATAACAAATTTTGCTGCCGAGGTTTTCGAATTCAATTAAATAATACTTTTGAGGTTCTGCTTAGAAAAGACAATTAGTTGGATGAACACTTAAAACAATATTATGCTATTATTATCATTCTGATGGAGAAATGGTACATCGATCCATTCCCAGCCCACAATTTCTAAAGTAGAGCTTATTATGTCATTGATATAGTATATTATCCCGTACTTGCTTTGCATGTACTTGGACAATGCTAAAAAGTATTAAAGTGACAAGCACTGCCAAATTAATGATAGGAATGCTAGAGTTGTGTAATGTATTGGATTATTTTGATCTAAAAACAAGTTGGGTAAGGGGAGAAAATGTTTTTCGAAAGGGTGAGGTCCTAAAAACACTTTTATAAGGGGAGAAAAACTACACCATACATACACTTGAGCTGGGAGATAATTTTCTATTGGTGAGTTCAATTGATGCTAGAAGATAGAAATTGTTGGCTGCACTTTTTAATGAGGCTGTCTTTGTCATTGCTAGGTTGATTCTTGTGTTTGAAGGGAAGTCTTAAAAAATTGGTAGTAGACAAACCGAATAAATGTTATTGGTTGAGGGATAAACTATAATTTATTAGGAACAGACAAAGGGAAAGTCAGGGATATGCCGGTTTTTTTTTTTTTTTTTTTTTTTTTTTTTTTTCTTAATTTTTATAATAAATTTGATAGTATTTTAAATTTATGATGTCCATTTCATGATAATTGTTTTTTATTATACAGTTGATACATTAATTGATTTTTTGTGTAGACATGAATTAAATTCTAAATCTCTTATTCAATGACAAGATACTTTATCAATTGAGCTAATTAGACAAATAAAAGTTTCAAGGATAATTATCCCCTTGGTCAATCATCATGTTCAACAGTGTGCGCCCTTTTGTGTGCTTATTAAACAAAGCAAAAATTATACAATAATCTTAGGACAAAGATGATATTCTAAAGTATCGAGTTCAAACTTGGTGTTCTGTTTAAAAAAATAAAAAGAAACAATCTTGGATTCTTGGTGTTCAATGTTCTTTGAATCCAGTGGATAATTGACTCATAAAGTCCTTGGCCTAATACATTAATAATAATACAATATTTGTTATAAATGCTTTATTTATCTTGAGAAGTTTACAATTTAAAGAAGGAAAACTGCCATTTAGTAATTATCTTGGTGTTCAGAGGTTTATTTCGTAATAGCTAGACTATTGGCATCCATATGGGGTCCTCTATACCAGGTTGTGGGTGTAGGGTGATATGTGATGCTGGGAGGCAAAGGTTTCTAATGTGCCAAGGGGTAGGAATTGTTGCTGAAAACAATCTAGATCTGATGCTCAGGTGGCTATTCAAAGAAGCTGCCTTCAACCAAATTTGGTGATGAGGACAAACCTGACTGATTCCCCCAAATTCTGGTACATCTACTAGTGCAGGAATTTGGGTTGAGATTATGATACTATGATTGATTTGTAGAGCTGCAATCAATTGGGATGAGATAGTAATTGATTGGGTTTAATTAACTGGAAGGGTAATTTTTTAATGCCAATTCTGTGTAACGTGTCTTGGGGAGCAGCACTTTATCATCTACGGGTCCTAAGAAACAACATATTAATGGTGGTCAGCTAGGAACAGGGGAGAGTTTAATGCAGCTCATTAAGTGGGAAGGTAGAGCTTGTGTTGCTGGCAGAGCACGTTTTAAGAATTCTATCATGAACTGGGCCCTTTGTTTTGTTGTTCGTGGGGGTTTCCTGAATCGAGTCTTGTTAAAAGTCCCAAGTAGTATTGGTACTTAGTTGGTGTATTACCTAGTTAAACTGTAATTAAGGTCTTGATGGCAGGGAATATTCACGAAATTTCTAGATTTGTGAAATGCAAAAATAGAGGGAAAAAAAAAAAAATATGCATAAAAGAAAATAATCATACAAAACAATATTTACATGGTTTGACAATTTGCTTATCTATTCACCGGGAAAAATACAAAATGTGACAGTATAATTTTTTATCTCAAAATTGTTAGAGTATGTGTGTTTTAAACACTTAACCTTTGTTTTGTGTCCTACACTGGTTAGGAATAAACCTTGTTATAAGTTTATAAGCCTTTGCATATATTAAACCATAAGTTGGAATACAATGGGCTAGGTGTTGGCTTGAGCTTGGGCTTGAGTTTGTTATTTCTCTAATGAGCCTCATTCCTTTCCAAAATCAACACACCAAACCTTAATATCTAAACAACATTTCTTTTATCCTACACATAGGATTCACAATGGGCTAAAAACAGCCTAAGCCTTCGCTCCATGGACTAAACAAAAGAAAAAATCTTAATCTCTGAATAAATTTTTTTTATTATTATTTTTTTTATTCTGCACATGGGATTGACAATGGGCTAAAAACAACCCAAGTCTCCACTCCATGGACTCAGCCTAAGAAAAAATCCCTTTAAACAAACCTTAATTTCTAAACAAAATTAAATCATAATACTTTTATTTTGGGTAAACAACACACCAAACCTTAATCTCTAAATTTTTTTTTTTTTTTTTAAATTCTGCACATGGGATTCACAATGGGCTAAAAACAGCTCAAGTCTCCGTTCCATGGACTCAACCTAAGAAAAAATCCCTTTAAAAAATCGTAACACTTATTTTGGGTTGGGTCATAAATTCGGATTAAATACAACTAGAGTCCACAAAGCCTAACACTTATAGCTTTGTATTTCTCCTGAGTGTATTGTAATCTCTTGTGCATTTGCAGGGTCTTGATAGCAAGTTGTGTTGCAAAGCTTTGTTGATTCTGCAGCGTTTGTTGACTTTGTTCTAAATCTGGTTTATTTATTTATTTATTTATTTTTTGTGTGTGTTCTTGTCGTTGTATTCTTTATCTCAATGAAAGTTACTCACTTGCTCATTAAAAAAAGAAGAAGCAAGAGTTGTATGGTGACTTCCAAGTTTACCGTATGTTGGTGGAAGAGAGTACATTTCACTTTCTCTTTGCATTTTAATTTTGGTATGACTGCATTTTTGGGTTCTTATGTGTATAATTTCCAGCTTTTACTTTCTCATTTTAAAAAATGATCAATCCTTAGGTGACCACCTACAATGCAGAGCAACCCTGGCTGGGGATTTGACATGAAATGCCAGTTCATGGATAAGCTTGTGAGGAAGGTTTCCCAGCATAATACATGAGCTCTGAAAACTCATTTTGCCACGTTTATACCAAGTTTCAAG
Organism: Castanopsis chinensis; assembly: GCA_032878915.1. Classification (NCBI taxonomy): domain Eukaryota; kingdom Viridiplantae; phylum Streptophyta; class Magnoliopsida; order Fagales; family Fagaceae; genus Castanopsis; species Castanopsis chinensis. Next base: position 3,681,700 of record JAVQMG010000078.1, read on the forward strand.
CTGCTCAATGGTTAAAGTTAAAGATCATTCTTACAAGTGAACTGGTAGGTGAGGTCGACCATCCTCTTTATATATTAATGACTGATTTTATCTAGGACAAAAGTTTAGCTAAAAATTAGTTATAGCCTAAACGTACAATCTTACTCAATAAAATAAACATGAGAAATGTTAATAAACACCGTGCGATGCTTGTTAAGATTTTCCTTTTTGGATCTCACTTAAAAAAAAGAAATAAAATTGTCAAAAAAATTATCAAAAGAAATAAAAAAAATTGCCAAAAGCAGTCCAAAAAACACAAAACTGATAAATATTACTACATATTTATGCTCTTAATGCACATGAGAAATTTTGTGTTAATTGGATATTATTTACTATATGATCTATAAGTTTAAACTACAAAAACTTACAATTTAAATACTTTATTGATGACATAATTATTGATCTTTAATTTTTTTAAAAATTTGGTAAGTATAGATTATATAGAGAGAAGACGTAATCTAATGGTAGATTTATTAAAATTCACTTTTAATAAAAAAATATTGAGTAAAGTTGTAACTTAATGCTACAACTAATTTTATAGTTAAACTTTGTTCTTTTATTTATGGTATAATTTTTCTTTGGTTGATGGATTTTGGTTGATGTAATGGGCGATTACGAGATCCGGTAAGTTAGAGAAGATAAGGTTAAGGTTCGACGTAATCCTGTTGGAGCAAGAAGCTTGGAGGGCTTAGGTGCACTAAGTAGATTAGTCTTGGAGGGTCTTCTGCTATTTATGTATCCAAACTTCATTCTCTAGTGGATTATTGACCGCTTAGAAGGTGGCAAAGGGGTTTTTCGCCAAGTGCTTCGGTTTTCTCTTCGATAACACATCGCAGTGTTATCTTTGTATTTGTATTTCTCTTCCCTTACTCTTATATATTAATTGCTGCTATGTTATAATTAATTATGGTTTATAGTATTTATTATTTTGGGTATTCCTTGTACTTATCATTCTGCACATCTTTTGTTTGGGTATAAGTTTGTTTGGGTATTCCAATGAGATTGACCACTATTGAGGCTCCTTCTTGCTAAAAATGGCTCCAGCTCAAGAGAGAGGGAGCACCAAAGTTTACGAGGAGAAAGAGAGATATGAATGCTTTATCATTTTATATTATCTAGGAGTAATTTTGGTACCACAACATTGCCCACAACTCGCTTATACGGCGAGTTGCGGTTGGTGGAGGGGTGATGGTGGGTCTATGTGTGGACACTTTTTCACCAACCACAACTCGCCACATAGGAGAGTTGTGGGCAATGTTGTGGGCAATGGTGTGGCACTAGAAATTTCATTATCTAGTGAGGAAAAGTACAACGCCAATTAATATAACGAGGGCATTGTGCAATTTTAAAATGGTGGGATAAAATATTGAGACTAATTTGTGATTGTTTTACTTGAGCTTCGCTAAAAACAAGTTGAAATATTATTTTTAAAGATTCTAATGACTAATGAGAGTACTCATATGAATCATACGAGAGAAACCAAAATAACTTTGAAACATAATTTGTATGGTTGATTAAAGGGAAGATGAGATAAACAAGGATTGGCCTTAAAGGTCTTTTGGGCCTTCCAATCTCTGTGGTGACAATTCACTAAGATGTACAGCTACAGCCTAATGGCTTCTTTGGAAGTTTAGAGAGGGAGGAGAGTAGAGGGGAGTAGAGGGGAGTAGAAGGAGAGTAGTGGGGAGGAGAGTAGAGAGCAATAGTTACCCTCCACCTTGTTTGGATGTTTTTAAAATTAGTAAGGGAGAATGGAGTAATTACTCCTTTATCTTGTTTGGATGTTTTAAAAATTAGGATGGAAAGGAGAGGAAATGATTTAAATAGACAAATTTACCCCAATTTGAATTTTTTTTTATCTAATTAATAAAGCATTTTTTTTTTTATCTATTCTTTCGTTGTTTAGATGCCAAGAAAAAAGAAAACTTTGTATGTCTGTTCCATCTAACACCACTCTATTTTCTATGAAATTGGGGAATTAAAAAGGGACCACCGCCGGATCTTCCTCTCCATCAAGCTCGCAGCGGCCACCGCCGGATCCCCAATCCCACCGCCCTCTTCACCAAGCTCCTCCCCGTTTGGCACACCACATGTCGCGAGATCGCCCGCCACTACGATGCCGACGTCGCTCAGTTCCTCCTGATAGAAGGTGGAAGTTTCGCCGTACTCTCCTCCATCGCTCTCCACTTGATCTTCCCCATTCTCCTTATCAACCTCTACACCAGCACTGCTTCTCTGAACGACGACCAGTTCTTCAAAAAAATGATCAACCACATCGCCATAGGCTCTCCTTTGCTCTGGATCCATTTCCTCTTCATCATTGTTTTGGTTCATTTCGGTCTCTCCGCGATCGAAGAGAGGTTGAGGTTCACTAGGGACGGGAATGGAAATTTGAGCGATCTAGATTAATACTTCAGTTTATTAAAATTCAAAATTTTCAAGTTATTTCCAGTTATTTAGTTTTTCATTTTCATGGTCTTTCAATGGTTTTTAGCGAAAATGACATGGTTGTTTAGCTTTAGTGTCAGTGAAATAGTGAGATTCAAATTTTTTTTTCATTCACCTTAAATTTTCTTAGGAAACAAACAGAGATTATTTATATAATTGGTTTGTAATTTTGTTAATTTAGAAAGGGTAAATTGAAGAATTCATTTGGTCAATAATTTATCTACTCTCCTCTCCCTCCAAATCTCTCCAATTTGTGGGAATTAAAAATGAGGGATTAGAGGGAGTAAAAACCCCTCCAAATCCCTCCAAATCCCTCTCCCTCATTCCTTAAAAAACTTTCAAATAAGGTAATAGAATTACTCTCCCTTCCTCTACTCTACTCCCCCTCCTATTTTTTTAAACTTCCAAACAGGCCATAAGAGATTTCGTATTCAAAATGGTCAAAACTCTTTTTGCAATCAATTCCGATCGTCACAACCCTCCCTTTCCCTTTTCAGGTTGATAGAGAATGAATTAGCTCTTGTGCAATGATGAAATTATTCGCACCTTGTCTTCCAGACATAAAAGCAATATGAAAAGGATACACTGGAAGTAATCATCACTCTTAGGCTCCAAGCTGACTAGCAAAAATCTTTGTGACAGTTTTGTCAATCGCATTGCAATATGCATGTGCGATAGAAGTTAAAAAAATAAAAGTAAAATTGTAAAAAGTTGAAGGTTAATTTTTTTTTTTTTATTCGAGGGCTAAGATTAAAAGTGACTTTTGAAACTTTTGATTTTATCAATTGATTTGCTATTGCATGGTGCAATAATTCTAACTATTATTACACTGGATCTTAATTCAAATAATTAGTCCATATTGATGTAAACTTTCGTTTCATCACAATTAGCTAGGAACCAAAGCAATCAAAATGTGTTTCACATCTTTAGGACTACTTAAAAGGGTCTCATATAACATACCATCACTGCTGATAAAAAACACTTGGAGCTTTAAAACTATGTGTTGCTTGTAGTTGATGGGTGGAAAGAGGAAAGAAAAGTGGAAGGAAGGAAATGAGAGATGCTACGTCCACAACATTATCACAGCAAATCATAGGTGGTGAGTTGTTATTGGTTCAAATTTGAACCTAACAATAAAATTACTTTTTTGCCTTAACAATAATATCCTGTAACAATCTACCACTTAAAATTTATTGTAAAAATGTTGTGTACATATTAGAAATAATTGAAAGGAAATGGAATAGAAAATATTTTCTTTTATAGTGTTTGGATATACAAAGAAGAAGAATTGAAACAAAAGGGACAAAAGTAAAAATTTTTGTTTTTTATTTTCAAAAAATTGTTTTTGGGAGTATAAAGAAAAAACAATTTTCTTGTATTTTTGAAATAAAAAACATGTTTGGTTAGTTGAAATTAAAAGATAGTTCTTTGAAGAAAAAAAAAATAGAAAATACTAAAATATGTTATTACTAGACTTTAAACTCTAATGTTAACTCATTAAATGAGATAGACTTATTAAAGTAAATACGTGTTTTCATCTACTTTTGAAAATTAAAAACTAAAAACAGTCTTTTGCATGTTTTCAGTTTTCTTCATAAATTGAGTTTTAAAAACAATTTTTGTTTTCTATCCATTTTGGGTTGTCAAACAAGTTTTTTACTCTCAAAAGTAGGAAATTGTTTTTGGAAACAAAAATAAGGAGAAAAAATAATTACCAAACATATCCGAAGTTTTCTTACATATGTGCTCTTACATATTATTAGAAAAATTACATACTAATTAAATACTACTAATACTACTAGGTGATCGACTGCTCGTTTATTGTCCAAGTGTAACTGATATCCATCAAACGGCAACAGCAATAACTAAGGAGAAATTAAAGGAGCTGGGTGCCTTCAAAACTATTACTAATGCAGTAACAGACATGGCAACAATAAAAAAGGTGACTTCAAATCTGGATTTAATAAGGTGACTTCAAATCTGGATTTAACTCGTGGGAGAGGTTTTATTCAGTGTGCCAATAACTGAAGTAGGGACCACCCAACACCCTACATCACGTGACTTCAATGCTGCAGGTCAGATAAGTGAGTCACTAACTGCGAATAAGGAGAACACAAAGGTAGCGGCAAAACAGGGGACAAAGGAGAATAAACTTTAGCAGTAAACCCTACCAAAATAACGTGGAAAAGGGTACAAAGTAAGGGGAATGGATGAAAATGTTAGAAAGTAAAGGTAAAAATTATTTTATAAAACGGTCTCATGAAATGTATTTTTTCTTCTAATGAAAATTAGGAAGACCGAAACATCTCCAAAAAGAAGGAATGAATGAAATTGCTAGGGCTGTAAACGAGTTAAACTTTGTCAAAGTAGTGCATGTTTAAGTTAGACTTATCAAGAAAAGTCAAAAGCTCGAGCTTGGCTCGAGCTTGACTTGAGCTTATGATAAGCCTAAAAATAAAATTTAAGTTTAAACTCGTGAGAAAGTCAAAAAACTTGAGCTTGACTTGATTAACTAGTCAAGCCAAGCTTCAACTTAAGCTTAATATCAAGCTCAAGTCAAGTATTTGAGCTCGAGATCTAAAAAATTATGTTATCAAATGCTTAAATCTCTAAAACTAAGGAAAAAAATAGTATACTCATTTTATTATGTGTTTAATCCTACTTATGATTAGCCATTATTCAAATTAAAATTTTATATAATTAAATTCATTTATCTTTCATTGTCTACAGTTTTAACAATTGTTCAAAATACAATTTTTACGTTTACGTTAGATGGTGAAGAACTAAAAAATATTTATTTGTAACTTTTATGAATAGGAAAATTTTAACATGTTTTATTACTTTAAATTAGATGATTAATGGGAAATAATCGTATGTAGCTCACTTAATTAATTAATTAATTTTTAAATTTAACTAAAGTCTAAAGTGGTTATTGATCCGTTTAAAGAGAAGGAAAAAAATTAAAGTAATGAGTAGTAGTGGTCCCATGTTACTCTCCATTTGACCTGTCCAATCTCAGCCTCATCCTTGTATCATTGTTACGTGTTTCATATGGATTTTTAATGCAAGTTGATTACCACTAGTTGGCGTGTTAGTATTTCTTTTTGCATTGAGATTGAGAGTTAAAAAAAAAAAAAAAACAACTTCCAATATTAACCGTGGAATATTGTTTCAGGGAATCTTCTCGATCAAAGGCCCTTAAGACTAAATTTTATTTCTAGCAACAAATAAAATACATTCACGAGGTTATTATTAAATCTGATACTTGACCAGTTACCCTGGCACACACTGTTGGACTCTCTCCAATTCCATGGCCTAAAAGGCTAAAACCATTATAATTCATTCACTTCCTCTCACACTTCAACTCTTGCCTTTACATAAACACAGTTCCGAATGGAAAATTCAACACCACTTCTCTCCCAACCCAACTCAGACAACTCAGAAAGCACCAACCCTCCACCTCCAGAAAAACACCATTCATCTCTTGATTCCACCATTGAAACGTATATAGGAGATTTTGGTTGGGCCCAATTCCTCCAAGCACTAGTTGTATCAAGTGCATGCATATTTGATGCACAACAGACATTTATTACCGTCTTCACTGATGCAAACCCAACATGGCACTGTACTTCTGATCAACTTGATTGTAACTCAGTCTCCAATATTTGCAATCTTCCGACTAATTCATGGGCATGGGATTTGCCTGCATATACATCAATCATATCTGAATGGAACTTAGAGTGTTCTCATTCCATTATCACTGGCTTGCCTGCATCTTCTTTCTTCGTGGGTTGCTTAGTGGGTGGAATTGTTCTTGCAACACTGGCTGATTCCTCACTTGGACGCAAAAACATGCTCTTTCTCTCATGCCTAACTATGTCTCTATCTTCTTTCTTTACTGTCTTCTCCACCAACATTTGGGTTTACTCGGCTTTAAAATTGGTTTGTGGATTTTGTCGTTCAACAATTGGAACTTCTGCACTTGTTTTAACAGCTGAGCTTGTGGGAAAAAAGGTGGCGAGGCCAAGTGGGTGTGACAGGATTCCTTTGTTTCACAATTGGGTTCTTATCACTACCAGCTATAGCTTATTTGAATAGAGTTTCATCTTGGAGATATCTTTATTTGTGGACTTCTATCCCAGGAATCTTGTATTCTATGTTAGTTTACTTCTTTGTTTGTGAGTCACCGAGATGGCTATTTCTGCATGGACGTAAAGAAGAAGCGGTGGCCACGTTAAGAATAATCGCACCACCAAGCCATAGTAGTTATTTAACTTGGAGCTTCTCTGAGGTTTCATTTGAGCAAGAAACATGGAATAATGGGAATGTTTACTCGACTATTAAGATGTTGGTGCAGAAAAGATGGGCTTTTCGAAGGTTGTTACTAGTAATGGTGATAGCTTTTGGTATTGGAATGGTGTACTATGGCATGCCATTAGGCCTAGGAAACTTGTCATTCAATCTCTACTTGAGTGTCACTTTCAATGCCTTAGCTGAGATACCATCTTCTTTGTTCACTATCTTGCTTATCAGTAAGTTGAATAGAAAAATTTCAGTGCTTGCTTTCACAATGATTAGTGGGATTTTTAGTGTCATGTGCGCTTTGAAAGGCCAGTTATGGACAAGATTCCAAATTGGACTTGAGATAATATCTTTCTTCAGTGCTTGTACTGCTTGCAATATATTACTCATCTTCACAATAGAGTTGTTTCCTACTTGCGTGAGGAACTCTGCTACTTCGATGGTGAGGCAAGCAATTGTGTTTGGTGGTGTTTTTAGTCCGATGCTACTAGCGGCTGAGAGCAAAGATGGAATTTCATCCTACGTGGTGTTTGGGTTAGTGATAGGGTGTTGTGGGCTATTTGCAGTATGTTTGCCAGAGACAAGGGGTAGAGCACTTTTTGATACAATGGATGAGGAAGAACACAAAGAAAAGCTGCCTGCAATGGTCTAGGTAATGTCTTGGCTTAATTAATTAGCTTTTGGTTTGCTCAAATCATGTGAAAATAGTTGTAGGTTGTGTGCTTGGTATTTTTAGTTTAGTTTAGTTTTTAAAATTTTATTTCTTTTTAAGTGTAAGTGGAAACACCCTGATTTTAATCATACAACAAAATGGGGTGGGATCTCTCCTCTCAATTATCAATTTTACTTTAAAAGAAAGAGAATTATAATTTGAGGTTAAGATTTTCTGTTCAATATATAACAATATAGAAATTGTCAAGTCATTCAAAATTTTAATACACTTTGGATTTGTTATATCTAATCTGAACTATATACAAAATGAATCCAAAAAAATTATCATTTTCCCTCTCTTCTGTGGCTTATTGATTTAAAAATAAGATAGAAAATGACTTTAAACAAATAGGTTGATTTTTAGGATATAAATCAATTTATGTGCTTGTAGTTATTTACTGCCTCTTCTTATAAGTAAAAAATTTATAAAAATACTATTAACTCACAAATTATACATTCCTCTTCTATTTTATGTTTACCAATTATTATTTGTCATGTATTTATTTGACTTTTCATATAAAATAACTAAGGTTTAGAATGGAAAAATATCAAACACATGACAAGTTTTGATTGGTGAAAAATGAAGTGAAATACAATATATATATATATATATATATAAAGGATTTGTATTCATTTAAGTGTAGTGCTTAAGGGTTTCGTTAATTACATGACTCACATTTATTAGTTTGAAAAATTGGTGACATGTGTCCTATTAAGGAATGTATAATTTCTCAAACAAGCGAGAAATCAAACAAGTTATTAAAAAAAAAAATTTAAGAAAAAACATTTGAAACTAGCAAAACTATGTTTTTTTTTTTTTTGCTAAGCACAACACCATAACCATGGGTTGCAAAGTGCAATATGTGTGCGTGTAATTTGTCTTGGTGGTCGATGTTGTGATTTGCAAATGGTTGGTTGGATCTGTTCTTTGAGATTTATGGGTTTTTTGAGTTCCTGGGTTCTTGGGTATTTTGTGTTTCCGGGTTTCTTCTTTAATATTTATCAACTCTTTGAGATTTATATGTTTTTGTATGTTTAATTATGATTTTTTTACTTTTTTGGGCAACCAAACATGTTCTTTGGAAGAAAGAACATGAAGAACTTGAACAGTAGCACGGAAGAACACATAAACATGAACATGAATATGTTCTTGCAAAAAAACAAATGACAAGAAAAAAAATTAATTATTTTAAAATAATAAGTTCATAATTTTGTTTTTATTTTGTAACCTGACATGGCTTTTTTATTTATTTATTTATTTATTTATTTTATATGAATATGACGTGAATGGGGCCTAATGGCATGTAGGATTAATTATATTTTTTTTAATTGCAAAGCTTGCCAGTAAAGTGCTCCATTTTTCATGTATGAATTTTTTGGTAGTAAGTTGACCACAAATCAGAGTTGCAAATTCTTTAAGTTTACAAATCAAAATAGAGTGGATTTTGGGTGGTTTGAGTTGTAAAATAGCTATTGGGGGCCAATGCTAATGCTCAGAAGTCTTTAAAGAGACAAAAATTATCTTATGAGAACGATTTCATGAGATTTCTTTCTTTTTTCTAATAAAAATTAGGAAGACTGAAACATCTCCAAAATGAAGGAACGGATGAAATTGCCAATGTGAAGCCCTTGACACATGGAGACTAGTATAATATTTTAAATTATGCTATGCTCATCTTGATTTGTTCGAGGGAGAGGTCATAATCGCAGCCTTATTCTTATATAATTGTTACTTGTTTCATATGGTATTTTAGTGCAAGTTGACTACCATTGTTGGCGTGTTAGTAGTATAATGTATCGTTATTGGATAAATTTTATTAAAAAAAAAAAAAAACAAGTTGGGAAAAAAAATAAAATATCTTTAGAAAATGTGAGGTCTAGATAACCCTTTACACCATACGTCCACGTGCTCTGAGATAGCGTTTGCGCTGGGAGATGCTAGAAGAAATAAATGGTTGGCAGGACGTGTCAATGATGCTTTCTTTATAATGCGGGGTTGATTCTTAGGAATAGACAAAGGGAAGGTCCAGGGATAATCATCCCTTGGCCAGTCATTATGATCATGAATATCTTCATGTTCATCTTCATTCAGGGAAGGACTCAGAACTTAAAGTTAGGGAAGTAATTTTGTTCCTGGTTGTGTATAATGATTTCTGCTTCTAACAGAACTTAAAGTTAGGGAAGTAATTTTGTTCCTGGTTGTGTATAGTGATTTCTGCTTCTAAATCTGCTGCTGCTTAACAACTTAATTGTTGGTTGTTTAAAACTTTTTAATGAGTCAGATTGTTTATTTTTGGTAAAATTAGTTGACTAGGCTTATTTTTTTTTTAAGTTTTAGAATGGGTAATTTTGTTTATTTTGGGTTTTGTATATTTTGTTTTAGATTTGCGGCCTATTTGGATACTGCTTATTACTGAAAACTAAAAATTGAAAACTGTAAAAACTGCAGTAAAATAATTTTTAAATGTGTAAATAGTGCTGTATGACCAAGTTTTAAATAAAAAGTTGCTGAATGAAGGTATTTGTGGGTCTCATGAACAGTGCACGGGACCCACATAAAAAAACACTTCCGCTAGGAAACGCACAAAATGTTCTTTCCAAACAGAGGCTTGGTCTTTAAAATGAGGAAAATACTAGAATTATAAACTTTTTTACAAATTCTAATGTAATGAGTGATTATTGGTAAGTAAAAAAAATAATGTAAATAGTAGGTTCAAATGCAAATCAATAAGAATTTGCTATCTTAATAATTTATAAGAATGTTGTAGAAAAATTTGTAATTATAACAATACTCTTAAAAGAATCAATGATATTGTCAAGGAGATAAAATTGTAATTTTATACCCCAAAATCCAACCATGGCTTCGTCCATGCATGGTCTAGTGTCCCTGCCAGGTCTAGTGTCCCTGCCAAAGTTAGAGTCATGTACAATCATTCCAAGAAATGCTGATTTAACACTCACAAATATAAATAATATGAAGTCTAAATGTCAAATATAATCAATTTTGAGTTTACACGTCATCTACTCAATGTTTTGAAAACCGAGCTGTTCAAGGAAACAAAAATGAGAGAGGTTCGAAGTATTTAAAATTGGATCGACATCAAACTATAATGATATCATAATTAATTTATTCATGAATTAAAATTAAATTAAATTAAGACATTAAATATGTAAATATTAGCAAAATCGACCCCAAAAAAAAAAATATCCAAAGTTAGAGTCACAAAAATAAGTAATTTTGAGCCTGCACGTCACCTAATATATACTCTCATCAGATCACAGGTGTGCTCTTTAATTAGTAAACCTACCTCATTGAACATGCCTCAAAACAAAAGAATTTTTAACCATTTGAGGTATCAAGTTTAAACTCGGTGATTTTAACCTTTTATTAAAATTAAATAAATAAAACTAGATTCAAACTTGGTGTTCAATGTTCTTTGAATCTAGTGAATATCCACTCTTAAAGATCTTGTCATAATCCATTAATAATGATATAATTTTTGTTGTAATGCTTTGTATCTGTTCTCATAAATATCGACTTGATCAAAGACCCTAACGACAAAATTTTATTAAATGGCACAAGTACAAGAAAAATAAATGTAAAATGGTCAATAGAATCAGACATGCGCATCTCCAGCAATAGCTGCGTCATTATTCTAAGACTATTAGATCCAGCCAGAATTAAAAAACAGTAGTTCTTTTTATGAACAAATAAAATATTTGACCTGGCACACACTGTTAGACTCTCTCCATAGCCTAAAACGACTATAAAATCCATTATTATTCATTCACATTCCACTCACGCTTCCAACTCTTGCCTTTTCATAAACATAGTTGCAAATGGCAGATTCAACACCACTTCTCTCCCAACCCAACTCTGTCAAGTCAGAAAGCACCCCTCCACCTTTAGAGAAACACCATCCATCTCTTGATTCCACCATTGAAAGGTGTATAGGAGATTTTGGATGGGCCCAATTCCTCCAAGCACTACTTGTATCTAGTGCATGGATATTTGATGCACAACAAACGTTCATTAGTGTCTTCACTGATGCACACCCAACATGGCACTGTACTTCTAATCAACTTGATTGTAACTCAGCCTCCAATATTTGCAATCTTCCTAAGAATTCATGGGCATGGAATTCTCCTGCCTATACTTCAATCATATCAGAATGGAACTTAGAGTGTGCTGTTTGAATTATCACTGGCTTGCCTGCATCTTCTTTCTTCATGGGTTGCTTAGTGGGTGGACTTGTTCTTTCAACGCTTGCTGACTCCTCACTTGGTCGCAAAAATATGCTCTTTCTCTCATGCCTAACTATGTCTATATCTTCTTTGCTTACTGCCTTCTCCACCAACATTTGGGCTTACTCGGCTTTGAGATTGGTTTGTGGGTTTTGCCGTGCAACAATTGGAACATCTGCACTTGTGTTAACAATTGAGCTTGTGGGAAAAAGATGGCGAGGCCAAGTGGGTGTGATTGGATTCTTTTGTTTCACAATTGGGTTCTTATCACTACCAGCTATAGACTATTTGAATAGGGTTTCATCTTGGAGATCTCTTTATTTGTGGACTTCTATCCCAGGAATCTTGTATTCTTTGTCGGTTCACTTCTTTGTTCGTGAGTCACCCAGATGGCTACTTGTGCGTGGACGTAAAGAAGAAGCGGTGGCCACGTTGAAAAGCATTGCACCCCCTAGCCATAGTTGGAGCTTTTCTGAGGTTTCGTTTGAGCAAGAAATGTCGAATAATGGGAATGTTTACTCGACTATAAAGATGTTGGTGCAGAAACGATGGGCTTTTCGAAGGTTGTTACTGGTTACGGTGATAGGTTTTGGGATTGGAATGGTGTACTATGGCATGCCATTAGGCCTAGAAAACTTGTCATTCAATCTCTACTTGAGTGTCACATTGAATGCCTTATCTGAGATACCATCTTCAATATTCACTATCTTGCTTATAGGTAAGTTGAACAGAAAACATTCTGTGCTTGCTTTCACTACCCTTAGTGGGATTTTCAGTATTATGTGTGCTTTAAAAGGTGAGGTGTGGACAAGATTGCAGATTGGACTTGAGTTAGTATCCTTCTTCAGTGCTTGTACTGCTTTCGGTATATTACTCATATTCACAATAGAATTGTTCCCTACTTGTGTGAGGAACTCAGCTACTTCGTTAGTGAGACAAGCGATTGTGTTTGGTGGTGTGTTTAGTCCGATGCTAGTGGCTGCGGAGAGAAGAGATGGAATTTCATCCTATGTGGTGTTTGGGTTGGTGATAGGGTGTTGTGGGCTTTTTTCAGTATGTTTGCCAGAGACAAGAGGTAGAACACTTTTTGATACAATGGATGAGGAAGAACACAAAGAAAAAGCAGCCTGCAATGGTGTAGGTGATATCTTGGCTTAATTAATTAGCTTTTGGTTTGCTCAAATTATGTGAAAATAATTGTAGCTTCTGTGTAGTGCTTGGTCAAAAAAACAATATTTATCTTTCATAAGATTGATTTGGTTGGTTATTTTTGGTTATTTTTTTTCTTATTTTATTTTAGTGTAAGTGGATTCGGCCAGATTTTAATCATATAAAAAGGGGTAGGAAGCCTCCTTTCATTTTCACTTTAAAAGAAGAGAATTAATTTGAGACTAAGATTTTCTTGTCAATATATAACAATGTAAAAATTGTCAAGTTATTAAAATTTTAAGTGATGTGATATACGTTTTAATTTATTATATCTAATCTGAACGGTATAAGAAATGAATCCATACAAATGATCATTTTCCCTTTGTTTGATGGCTTATTGATTAATAAATAAGATAGAAAATGACTTTAAACAAATAATTTGATTTTTAGCATATAAGTTAATTTATATGTTTTTTTCTCAAAAAAAAAAAAAAAAAAAAAGGTCAATGTATATGCCTGTAGTTATTTTCTTCCTCTTATTTTTAGTAAAAAAGTTATAAAAATACTACTAACCCCCAAATCATACACTAGTGTAGCGCTTATAAGGGTTTTGTTAATTACATAACACATTTATTGGTTGGAAAATTTGGTGCATGTGTTTTATCGAGAAATTAATAATTTATCGAATAAGCGAGAAATTAATAATTTATCGAGTAAGCGAGAAATCAAAGTTCTTAAAACACTTTAAGAAATAACATTTGAAACTCGTAAAACCATGGTTTTTTTTTTGGCTAAGTGTGACACCTTAACCATGTGTTGTTAAGTGCTATATATATATATATGTGTGTGTGTGAGAGAGAGAGAGAGAGAGAGAGAGAGAGAGTAGTTGGAACGGAATATAATACATAATTAAATGGATTTGTTTAAACTTTAAACATCAAAACCATGGTTGGCTGTTGGCTGAAAACAAGCTAGTAAAACAAATTTGCTGCCGAGGTCTTCGAACTCAATTAAATAAATAATTTTGAGATGTTGTATAGACAAGACAATTAATTGGATGAGCACTTAAATAATAGTATGCTAATATTATCTTAACGATGGAGAATGATACATCCATTCCCAGTCCACACTTTCTAAAGTAAAGCTTTTTCATATCATTGATATAGTATATTATCTTGTACTCGCTCTGCATGTACTTGGACAATTAATGCTAAAGAGTTAAAGTGACGACTGACAAGCACTACCAAATGTTAGGAGTGCTAGCAATGTATAATTTATTTTTTTGGGATTACTTTGATCCAAAGACAAGTTGGTTACGATGCGTAAATATATTAAAAAAAAAAAAAAAAAAAAAAAAAAAGAAAGAAGAAGGAGAAGATATATAACATCCATTTGGATATAACTTATTTTACTAAAAATTAAAAACTGTAAATTAAAAATATTGTAACAAAATAATTTTTAAATGTTTGAATACTATCATCTAACCTATTTTTAATTTTTTTTAATAAAATTTTTGTGAGTCCCATTATCAGTGCATGAACAGTATGTATACAGTGCTAAATAGTGCAATTTGTCAGAGAAAATCTTAAAGGTGTAAACAATGCATGGGCAGAAAAGTCAAATTTTATGGCCTAAAAAAAAAAAAAACCTGAAAATGCAAACACAAGAGATGTGAACGCGGATCCAAACAAATACATAGTGTTCACACTAGGGGTGGCAAAATTGGACACGACCCGCGAACCCGACACGACACGACTCGAAATTAGCAAGTTATGGGTTGACGCTTAATGGGTTCGTGTCATATTCGGGTTGACACGACGAACTCGTTTGATAAACGGGTTGGGTTAGGGTTCAACTTATGAAACCTGTTTGACCCGTCTGACCCGTTTAATTAAATGAAATTTTACCAATGTACCATTCAAACTAGAGATATATAAACTTATTAGTTGTTGTAGTTTATTTTTTTTTAACATATTGTGATTGATTATTTATGATATTGAGATATGCTTTAGTTTTGAATGATTATTTGTGATATAATTACTCATTAGTTCTGAATTTTACATTTAAAATATTAATTTGCTTGTTTTTCTATAAGTGTTTTTCTTCATTTTAATAAAATCAGATAAACAGGTCGACACGACTGACCCGTTTAATAAATGGGTCGTGTTAGGGTTGAGGAATCTTGACCCGTTTAATAAACATGTCGGGTTAGTGTTGACCTATATAGTCGAATACGTATGAGTTGACACGACACGAACCCGACACGCGAACACGAATTGCCACCCCTAGTTCACACATTTTTAAACTGAAATTGTAAACTGAAAGAATGATTTTTAAACTAAAATCAAGATCTGAAAGCTCTATTTCAGGATTTCAAAATTGAAATCATGTTTTCTGGTCATGTGTTTTAGTTTAAAAAATGAGTGTGTAACAAGATGTATGTAACAATTTTTATTCTTTAAAAAATGTAAGGTTTTAAGTACACTTTTACGAGGAAAGAAAAAATTGTTGATACAAGAAGATAAAAATTGTTGATACAAGAAGATAGAAATTGTTTGCTGCATCTGTAAATGATGCTGTCTTTGTCATTGCTAGGTTGGGTCTTATTTTTCTTTGGAAGTTTTAATAAATTAGTAATAGACATTTGGAATAAATGCTATTGGTGAAAGGATAAATATAATTGATTAGGAATAGACAACGGGAAGGTTCAGGGGATAACCATCACGAAGCAAGTTATAAACTTCTTTTCAATATCACATTTTACCGATATGGGATGACTCAACAGCACTGAGTATCTTTTTTTGGAAAAAAAAAAAAAAAAAACACACACACACACACACACACACACACATATATATATATATAGGGGAAGGGGATGAGATAAGAGAATATACTCACACGTTAACACCAAAATTGCATGCAGCAGCTAATGTCGCGGAGTAAGTAATAAACCCCTTCTCAATATCACATCTTACCGATATGGGACGACTCAACAACACTGATTATCTGTTTTTGAGAAACACACACACACACACACACACACACACACACACACATATATAGGGGAAGCGGGATGAGATAAGGGAATACACTCACACGCCAACACTAAAACTGTATACAAGTTTCGTGGAGCAAGTGATAAACCCCTTCCCAATATCACACCTTACTGATATGGGACGACTCAACAATACTTAGTATCTTTTTTTAAGAAACACACACACACACACACACACACACACACACACACACACACACATATATATAGGGGAATGAGGATGAGATAAGAAAATACATTCACATGCCAATACCAAAACTGCATGCGGCAATTAGTGTCGTAGAGCAAGTAATAAACTCCTTCTCAATATCACACCTTACCGATATGAGACGACTCAACAAAACTGAGTATCTTTTTTTTAGAATAATTTCTTGTATTCGCTTGATAATAATTTCTCTTTATGATACAATCAAGCATATTACAATATATATACCTGAGTTTTTTCAACATATTTCAATAATGCACCAATAATCCAACACCACTTCACTCTATTACCATCTCTACACAAGATTATTTATTGTTCTAAGTTGTCTAATTAATTTGATGCTGTTGATTTTTATGTCCATGGTAGGATATGTATTTAATTTTTTAAGCTGAAAAATAAAGACGGGATAAATATCCTTATTTAATAGTTTAATATAGAAAAATTCAAAATCACCAACCAAATCTCTTCCTTCTCCATATTTGGCTAATAACAAAAATATGGATCCCATAGTAACTTCATCCCTCTGCATGAGCCCACTTTCTCTTTCTCTCATTGTGGACGACTAAATTTCTCAGTTCGAAATAAATCAAACGAGTAAAATAATTCTGCAAATACGAATTTTTATTGATGAATGTGTGGTACAATTCTCTGTAATTACAATGAGTGATCCTCTGATTCGATCTCCTTAAAAGATTTGTGATGTGATTTTGATTTGAACATAAAATATCCTTCAATTTGACTGAAGGATGGATCGAAGATCTTTGAAACGGAATTACAATGAATTTCTGGTTATGAGCTTGTTAGAAATCCTTCGTTCTTCACGTTCTTCATGTGTTCTTCGTGCGTTCTTCTTTTTCGAAAGTTTGTGGTGGAAGTTCTTCGAGCCTTTGGAGGCTTGAATTCGTAGAGCTTCACTGATTTATGGTTTATGAGGTTTCTGGAGGCTTTTAAGCTTGATTCTAGTGACCTTTGAGATTTAGGAGGATGATTTAGCTTCGAATGTTCTTCGTATTCGAAGGTTTGTGGTAGAAGTTCTTCAGGGCTTTAGAGACTTGAATCTGTATAACTTCGCTGATTTATGGTTTATGAGGTTTTTGGAGGCTTTTAAGCTTGATTCCAATGACCTTTGAGATCTAGGAGGATGATTTGGATGATTTAGCTTCGAATGTTCTTCGTATTCGAAGGTTTATGGTAAAAGTTCTTCGAGGCTTTGGAGGCTTGAATCCGTAGAGCTTCGCTGATTTGTGGTTATGAGGTTCCTGGAGGCTTTTAAGCTTGATTCCAGTGACCTTCGAGATCTAGGAGGATGATTTGGATGATTTGGCTTCGAATGTTCTTCATATTCGAAGGTTGAAGTTCTTGGAGGCTTCAGGGCTTGATTCCAGCAGAGCTTCAATACTTCTTTATTGTTATTTGTGCCCTAGATGGCTTGGTGTCCTCCTCTAGATGTCTTCAGATCTCCTCCTCCTCCTCATTGGATGTCTTAGGAAGGCTTCTATTTATAGGAGTTTGGTAGTAGGTGAGCGACACGTGGTAGAGTCTAATTGGTGACACATGTCACAGCTTGATTGGTCTGCTTGTGTCATCGCTTACACAGCCGGATTGCTTGGGTCATCGCTTACACAACCGGATTCGCTTGCATCATCGCTTACACGCGCCTCCATGTGATTAGCATTTTGCATGCTTTTCATGTTTTTACCTTGATGGAATTTGGCAAATTTCAAGTAGCAGTATGTGATGCTTTGTAATTAGCCATACCTGGTGGACTTGGTGGCATGACGTGTCAGCTTGTGATAGGCCGAGAATTTTCCCTCTCTACAAATGCCCCCTCGAGACTTGCTCGCGCACACAGCTTCTGAGTGTGGGGAGTGAGTGAGTCTCGAAAAGAATGAATTTGGTACTTGACTCTTCTTTTAGCAGGATGCAAATGTAGTGGTTGAAGGTGGTGGAGCTTTTAGCGGGATGAAGTAATTTCAGAAGAGTTGATCCACCCACATGAAAGGCCTTGATGAGACCGAGAAGGGGTTTGCAAGTATTTGAATGTGCTTGCCTAACTAAGCCTTCTCAGCAGAGATTAAGTCGAAGTAATTTCAAAAGAGTGTTTCATGATACTTAAAGGGGGTTGGTGAAGCTGTAAGTTACTTGCAAGAAGTTGGACGTACTTGCAAGATTGAACCATATTGGTAAAGATTAAGTTGAAGTAATTTCAGAGAAGTATTTTGGATTGTTGGCGGTGATCACAAGGTGTTGAAGATGGAGAAGAAGTGAGGAGGTTGGCTGGGTACAGCATACAGAACTGTGGGGTTGGTCTCCCATTTTTAAGATCTTCTGGTGAAGTTATATCCGAAGGATATACTTTGGATCACAAAGAGATCATGTGGGAAAGTGATTGAATGTGCTTGTGTTATCGCATCACTCAGGTTAAGTTGAGGTAATTTCAGAATGGATTTTGCATCTGGTGGTGGTGATGACACGGAAGATAGAGACAAAGCAAAGTGGATGGGTGAAACACAAACTCCATGACGCTAGCCCTATACGTTGGGATCCCTTTGGTGTAGATGTTTCTGGGAAGTACACCTTGGGATCCAGGACTGACTGTATGCTGCATGAGGTGCGACAGCAAGTCGTTGAATGCGTCTGTGTAACTGGACCATGCTGACGGACGTTAAGTTGAAGTAATTTCAGAAGCATATCTTCTGAAATTCTTCAAGCTTGTTTTAAGTTGGAGTAATTCCAGAAAGTGTGTTTTGAGGTACCAGCAACGAAGACCTTTGGGCCACATGTTGGTGGAAACATGGAATAAGGCATTGGCAACCATTTACCAGCAACAAAGGCTGATCTCTGATAAGCTGGTACCTTGGAGGTCATCGCAAGTGTTGGATGGGAGACAATTTGTAGAATACCCCAACACCCTTTATCACCTTCACCTGATGCCGCTTGTTGGGAAAGCACAACAAAATGAAAGGTGGAACTAACTTGCGATCTTGGCTTCAGAAACCGGCCAAGTTGGTGTTTGCTCCGAACCGTTGCTTCGGATGGGAGAGCAAACAGTTGAAGAGAAGCTATAAGAGTCCTGATCTTGGGAACAGGTGCCTCTGCTGGACTTAGATTTCTTGGCCAGCCAAGTCTAAGGAAACATGAAACCAAAATGCAGACCTTGTTATGAATAACTTTATGAACAAATGTGGTCGTTAAGTGAGGAAACAAAATTTGTTTGGACTCTAAAACAATGATGATGTTGTGAGAAGGGTTTCTACTGAACCATGAGAGGGTTGATTTCAAACTGATTATGAAGCAATTTTGGTTGCTAGGCATTGAGAATGATGAGGCCATAGTGGGCAATGGTTGTAAGAAGGAGGGACTGAAAATTTGAAAGAAGCAAATCTTCATTTCATGACTTGATGTGTTTTTCTCGATGAGCCTTTGATGAATCCGACCCTTCTATTTATAGCAGAAAGATGAAGAGTGGTAGTTGGGTAGTTAAGACCAACGGACGAAAAGTTTGGTGAGAATGGTGGATTAGCCCGGTAGGCACCGAATGGGAACGGTCGGTTGGAGACTGGTAGGCGCCGAACGAGAATGATAGGTACCGAATGGGAATGGTAGGCTGGAGTAATGACCCAATGCAATTTCAAGTTTGAAACATACTTGTGAGAGTTCATCTGTTCTTTGAAAGGGGAGCCTTGATGAAGTCTGGAGGATAATCTTAAGGGAATCCAGACCAAATGGATAATCTCAAATTCTGATTTTGAGAGCTTAAATTTTGGACACTGCTAGTACTTTGGAGAAGTGGGTCAGATTGGCGATGTCCAAGTCCAAACAAATGAGCAGATTTCAAAATCAAAATCTTTGGTGAAAATCTGAATAGGACAAGCTTCGTTCGGACATCTTGGTTCTTGGTCAAAGTTTACATCAAAACCAACAGCTGTAAAGTTGCACAACTTGAGTACTTTTGGGTTGAATACCCAAAATCGGAACGTACATGAAAAATTGGGCAAGACAGGTCACTCTTGAAAATTTTGACTTTTGGTTAAGATTTGTGCAAAAGTCAGCTTTTTAGAAATTTGACCGTTGTGCAATTTTCAACTTCCAGATGAGGAAACGGATCCCAAAATTGGAATGTACGCGAAAAATCGAGTGGAACAGGCCTGTCTTGAAATTTTTGAGTTTTGGTCAGAATTTGTGCAACAGTCAACTTTCTGGAAACTGGACTGTTTGCACAATTTTCGAGTTTCGAATGAAGAAACTGATCCCAAAATCGGAATGTACTCAAAAAATTGAGTGGGACAGGTCCATTTTGAAAATTTTGACTTTTTGGTCCAAGTCAAAGGTCCAACTTGGTCAAAGCTCTTCTTCTTTTCTTTGTGTTTTTTTTTTTTTTTGGCAGGCGGTTTAGATCCGGGTCAAACTAACGGGTCAAACCGATCCGCGGATGATGACATCACCCATGACGTCATCGAGCTGGAACTGCGCACGTGAGCGCGTGAAAGCACGTGATTGCACGTGAGAGTGTTCGCCGGCGCGTGAGAGCGAGTGGAGGCGCGTGACTGTGAGGCAGCGATTGCCGGAGCTTCTGGTGGCGCGTGGAGGCACGTGGATCATCGGCTGGTCATGAAAATTTCAGGATTTGGAGATCTGGGGCCGCCGGATCGAGTGGTAGTGTTATTTTTATGAAATAAGGCTTGGATTTTCATGTCTGTACTGGTGTAGGTCGCGATTCTCAGAGGTTTTTTGGTCGCGCGTGGCGGCGCGTGGTGGCTTCATTGTTGATGATTTTTCTGGGTTTTGTACACCGAGAGCCGTAGAAGAGTACTGTAGTGTTAGTTTTGTAAAATGAGGTCAGGATTTGCACGAGTTTGAAAGAGAATTCCACTGGCATTGTTGGACTTGTTCTAGGTCTATTTTTGCTGTGGCCGTTTTGTCAAGATGTGTTATTTTTTGTCTCTAGGCTGAATATCCTCTTGCATTTCAAAATTCAGTACAGGCTTCCTTGACTTTGAATGCTTGAGCTTGCAAAATCTGAATTTGAGCTCCATTGTTTTCACATTTCTTTTGTTCGTTATCTCATAATTTTTCTATATAAAGGCATGCTATTGCCTTCATCACATGTCCAACCTTCAGCCTTCTTCTCCTGCTTTCAAGTGTTTTTTTTTTTTTTTTTTTTTTTTTTTTTTTTTTTTTTTAAGTTCATGCTATGAGATCTTTTTCCTGACAAAATTTTCTTTGTTGCTTGTTTTGTTTTGCAGCACAGTTTCCTTGGTTTTTGGATTTTGACAGCAAATTTTACATTGACGTTCTCATAGAAGTGTTTGCCCTCATTTGGTGGCTTCGTATTTTATTGATACCAACGCTCTTGTGATGACGTATGCCTTAGTGATATTCGTCTTTGCAACGATGTTTCCAGAAGGATATTCGCTAGGCAATATTGCTATCGTCAGTACTCGTCTTTGAAGTCGCGCTGGCTCTAGTATTGGCAATTAAGTCGCACCAACACTTGTATTTGCAATGCAGCCATATCAAGAATCTTTGCAACATAGCTACATCAAGAGTCTTTGCAACGTAGCTACATCAAGAGTCTTTGCAACGTAGCCACATCAAGAGTTTTTTTTTTTTTTTTTTTTTACCATGAAATCACGTCAGTATTTGTCTTTTAGCACTTGCCTTTACAATGAAGTGGCATCCATTTTTTTTTCTTTGCATCGAAATCGTGTCACCACTCATCCTTTTTTCATGAAGCGGCGCAGACGCTTGCAACTGTTATGAAGCATTATCATTAATTTGTCTACTGAAGCAATATTTGCACTTGCACTTGCACTTGCACTTGCATTTGCCATGAAGTCGCACCACCTTTTGCCTTTGTAATGAAGATGCACTATCACTCCTCTTTTGCCATAAAGCTGCCTCGACATTTTATTTGCATTGAAGTCATGTTGATATTTATTGCTGCCATGAAGTCATGTCAACACTTCATTCATACTGAAGCCGTGCCAACATTCATTTTTGCCATGAAGCTACGTCAACACTTCATTCGCACTGAAGCCTCGTCAACATCTATCTTTGCCATGAAGCTACGTCAACACTTTATTTACATTGAAGCTGTGTCAACATTCATCTTTGCTATGAAGCCACGTCAACACTTCATTCGCACCGCACTCGCATTGAAGTTGCACCAATATTGACATTTATAATAAAGCTACAACAACAACAATTTTCAGAGGCAATATAGCTCAGACATTGAGGGTGCTTAGCACTGTTGCCAGACATCAAGACTTCAGAGATACCGACAAGACGTTGAAGATGCAACAAGTCCGTATCAAGACTTTGAAGATGCAAGGAAGTGCCAACAAAATCTTGAAGTCTCAAGAAACTCCCATCAAGATTTTGAGGATTCAAAGAGGCGTCAACAAAACCTTGAAGATGTGAGAAGTCCCTATCAAGACCTTAAAGATGCAAGGAAAGGCCAACAAAAGCTTGAAGTTTCAAGATGCTCCCATCAAGACTTTGAGGATTCAAAGAGGTGTCAACAAAACCTTGAAGATGCGAGAAGAATGTCGTCAATACTTCAAAGATGTCAGAATATGCCCATAAAGGAGAGATGATGCAAAACATGCTTCATAAACGTTGGGGAATGTCTATAGAAGATGGGGAATGCCATGTAGACTTCATGTAATCTTCATCTTTGAGTACAACGATCTTTGATAATCCTATTGAGCAGTTGATTGTCTTTAAACAATGCCTTGCCAACCAAAGGGACCTTAAAAGCATATTGACGACCGTCGGAAAACTCTTCAAGTTAGACTGGCAATCCTTCTTCTTTCCATGTGACTGAACTTAGTGAAAAGTACTAAACTGCCTATGTACCCCGGAGAGAGATCAAGTCATTACGTAGTTCAACTGATTTTTTTTTTGATGATTTCTTTTTCTTTTTTTGATGAATTTTTTTTTTTATTTGTACACTTTCAAAGGTAATGGAAATACGTCATGTACCCTTGTAGCACTGCAGTGGGTAGTTTAAGCTCTTACCGAGGAGCAGTCCTCGATTTTCAAGCATAGAAGCGTTTAAGGAACTTCCCATTGATGGGGCCGATCCTTACGCCATCATTGTTAACCAATTTGTAATCCTTGTTGGTGTTTGCCCCCTGCCTGAGAGTTGGAAGTACATCACAAGCAACAGTCACATGGTTTGACCCGACAACTTCATTAAAGTCTAGATCAATCTTATTTTCTTTGGCAAGCTTCATGATTTGTTCTTTGAAGATGAAACATTTTTGGATTAGGTGGCCAATGATGCGATGATATTTGCAGTAGTTAGGGTTATCAACTTTCCCCACGTCTTCTGGTCGTTTGCATTCTGGCAACTCAATCAGCTTCAATTGCAATAGTTGTTCTAAGATGTTTGGCACATCTTCATCGGGGAACGGATATGCTTTTTGCTCACGTTCCTTAAAGGTCAGACGACGCACTTCATTCTTTTGCCATCCTTCAAGTTGCTTTTCATTTGCCTTTGCTCCTCTTTTTGGAACTTTAATTGCGGCAGTGTTAACGACTACTGGGTCTTTGAGATTGCCTTTTACATTCTTGTCATTCCTCCTTACTTTGGGTGTGGGAGGGTTTGAATTCCCATGGCTAGCAATGCTCAGCTCCATGTCATGCGCACGAGTTGCTAACTCTTCAAATGTTCGAGGCTTTATCCCTTGAAGGATTTAAAGAAGTCCCCAATGCATGCCTTGGATGCACATCTCTATAGCAGAAATTTCAGAAAGTCTATCTTTGCAATCCAAACTTGAAGAACGCCATCGATTGATATAGTCAACAACGGGCTCGTCTTTCCATTGCTTAGTATGGGTAAGCTCCATCATGCTTACCGTGCGACGCGTGCTATAGAATCGGTCAAGAAACGCTTTTTCAAGTTTTTCCCAATTGATGATTGACTCAGGTTCTAAGTCTGTATACCAATCAAAGGCATTCCCCTTAAGTGAACGGACAAACTGCTTTACAAGAAGGTCTCCTTGAGTCCTAGCATTTTCACAAGTTTCTACAAAGTGAGCAACGTGTTGCTTAGGATTTCCATTGCCATCAAACTGCAAAAACTTGGGGGGTTGATACCCATTTGGCATCCTCATGTTGTCAATGTGCTTTGTGTAGGGTTTCGAATATGTGAGAGAGCTTATAGAAGAACTTCCATATTGTGCTCGGATGGTATTTGTTATCATGTCTTGTAATTGTTGAACTGATAACGAAGCAACCGAAGTAAATTGTTCTCGTCGAGGAGTGTCTTGATTTTCTTTCCCTGTGAAGCCAAATGGGAACTTAGGATCATGGCTTGATTCACCAAGATCTTGTATTTCAAGTTTATTCATTAGAGTTGCAATTTGGAGGTCCTTGTCTTCAAGTGCTTTTGTGAGGAGGACGATCTTTTACTCCACTTTAGCCATCTTTTCTTCCATGGTAGAGGTGTTAGTCATCATGACTGACACAACTTCCCAAGATGACAGAGAAGGAAGTGAATTAGAGTGAGTACGTGAAATCTCATTTTTTGGGTTCCCTTTGATGGGAGAGAAATCGTGTGACCAACTTCTTGTGAAGGAAGAAGGGGATTTGCCCCCATACTTGAGGTGTTCTAAGGTGGAGATGTCCTTGTTGATGACCTTGTTTCTTGGAAGAGGGTCTAAGGAGATGATCGTTTGAACCTTGGATTCCTTCGTTGATTGAGGTTAAAGTTGATTATGAGCTTTAGGTTGGCTACAATTGATTGCACCAATGCAGTTGTTGGTAGTAGCCATACCAAGTTTAATTGAAGTAGCTATTGTTGAAGCTTGAATGTTCTTGCTAGAGGCCATTGAGGTTGGTAGCAAAATGATGAAGATTTTTTTTCTTTGAAGGAGAATGAGATGAGAGGCAGAGATGTCCCACCGGGCGTGCCAGAATTTGTGGACGACTAAATTTCTTGGTTCGAAATAAATCAAACGAGTAAAATAGTTCCGCAAATATGAATTTGTATTGATGAATGTGTGGTACAATTCTCTGTAATTACAAAGAGTGATTCTCTGATTCGATCTCCTTAAAAGATTTGTGATGTGATTTTGATTTGAACATAAAATATCCTTCAATTTGGCTGAAGGATGGATCGAAAATCTTTGAAACGGAATTACAATGAATTTCTGGTTATGAGCTTGTTAGAAATCCTCCGTTCTTCACGTTCTTCGTGTTCTTTGTGTTTTCTTCGTGCGTTCTTCTTTTTCGAAAGTTTGTGGTAGAAGTTCTTCGGGGCTTTGGAGGCTTGAATCCGTAGAGCTTCACTAATTTGTGGTTTATGAGTTTTCTGGAGGCTTTTAAGCTTGATTCCAGCGACCTTTGAGATTTAGGAGGATGATTTAGCTTCGAATGTTCTTCGTATTCGAAGGTTTGTGGTGGAAGTTCTTCGGGGCTTTAGAGGCTTGAATTCGTAGAGCTTTGCTGATTTATGGTTTATGAGATTTTTGGAGGCTTTTGAGCTTGATTCCAATGACCTTTGAGATCTAGGAGGATGATTTGGATGATTTAGCTTCGAATGTTCTTCGTATTCGAAGGTTTATAGTAGAAGTTCTTCGGGGCTTTGGAGGCTTGAATCCGTAGAGCTTCGCTGATTTGTGGTTTATGAGGTTCCTGGAGGCTTTTAAGCTTGATTCTAGTGACCTTCGAGATCTAGGAGAATGATTTGGATGGCTTCGAATGTTCTTCGTATTCGAAGGTTGAAGTTCTTGAAGTTCTTGGAGGCTTCAGGGCTTGATTCCAACAGAACTTCAATACTTCTTTATTGTTATTTGTGCTCTAGATGGCTTGGTGTCCTCCTCTAGATGTCTTCAGATTTCCTCCTCCTCCTCCTTGGATGTCTTAGGAAGGCTTTTATTTATAGGAGTTTGGTGGTAGGTGAGTGACACGTGGTAGAGTCTAATTGGTGACACATGTCACAGCTTGATTGGTCTGCTTGTGTCATCGCTTACACAGCCGGATTCGCTTGCATCATCGCTTACACACGCCTCCATGTGATTAGCATTTTGCATGCTTTTCATGTTTTTACCTTGATGGAATTTGGCAAATTTCAAGTAGCAGTATGTGATGCTTTGTAATTAGCCATACCTGGTGGACTTGGTGGCATGACGTGTCAGCTTGTGATAGGCCGGGAATTTTCCCTCTCTACACTCATATCATCCAAACTAAGAAAAATGATGGATTTCATAGTATTAACAAACCATTGACTAAGACAAATACACAAAATAATTGTTCCTTAATATATAAGATCATAAGATGCACTCATCTACCAACAAATACTAAAAACAGAATATATTGTTTCTTAATACATTACAATACAATCATCTATGAAAAAGAAAACTCCATAATTTTTTTTTTTTTTTTAATTTTTGAAAGTTTAGTTTGTAAATATCAGGCTAATAGGTTTGTTAAATTTTTTTAAGTTTTGTTTTCGTTATGTTTTTTGTTCGAGTAGTTGCTAGTTGGGCTAGATTGGTTGGGTTGATTGGAGGAAAGAGAGCTTAAGGTTTTGCGAGAGGGGGCCCAACAACAATGAAAAAAATATATCCACTATAAAATAAAATTTAAAAAAAAAATTCTTTGGCCCAAAGGGTCCCGGGCCCTCCTGAATCCCTCTTTATGTCTGTTTCTCGACAAAATGTGTATATTTGTATGTGGTACTAGCATTATTAGAAATTAAGCTCTATACATGCGGGCTAGTATAATATTTTTATGCTATTCTAATCTAGACTTCCAATATTGGAGAGTTCAAGAACTGATCGAGCCTCATTCTTTAATCATTGATACTTGTTTCACATGAAATTTTAATGCAAGTTGATTACCATTAGTTTGCATGTTAGTATTGTATAATGTATTTTTATTTGATAATTTTGGTTTAAAAGCAAGTTGAGCAAAAACTATAAATGTATTTAGAAAAAGTGAATTATTAAGTTATTAATAACCCTTTTATAATACAGAAAAGAAAAAACTACACCATACTTACTGACGTGCTCTCATTTGTGGGAGATAATCTAAATTGGTACCGACTCTGATTGATGCTAGCTAGGAGAAATAAATGGTTGGTGTCAGTGTAGTGATGCTGTCTTTGTTGTAATGCGGATTGGTTCTTGTTTCCTAGCTAGTGCTCTGATCTTTGCGTTTGATGTGAAGTGAATAAATGTTATTGGTCTAGCTAGGGATAAACTATAATTGATTTAGAAATAGACAAGGGGAGGCTTCAGCCTTTGCTAGTGGAGTCATCGTGTTCAAGCCTTCAAGGGTAAGCAATATAGAGAGTCCAGATGTTATTAAATATAAATGACAACTGCTACTGACTAAGTACTAACGTGGAGTCATCGTAAAGTCTAGACATCAGTATACACATTCACAACATTTTCATGATAATTTCACAAAAAATATAAGGTAACATTTTATTACAGTTTTTTACTTTGACTCACTATTGACATTACAAAAAAATAGAGCAAAAATTAGAATTAGGAGAGGCAAAAAAAAAAAAAAAAAAAAAAAAACACGTTTCATTATAAATATCTCTCACTAGACATCACTTTTTAACTCACTTCTAATGACCATCGATAATTAAGCAATTTCATTATATATATACTCTCATCACAGTTGTTCTCTTTAGTATGTCTCCCTCAATAAACATGCCCCAAAACAAAAGAAATTTTAGCCTTTTATAGTATCAAGTATCAAGTTCAAACTTGGTGTTTTCTTGGTGTTCAATGTCCTTTGAATCTAGTGTATATCCCACCATTAATACATTAATAATATAAATTTTCTTGTAATGCTTTGTTTTTATTTCAGGGTATCTTCTCGATCAAAGACCCTTTCGACCAAATTTAATTGAATTGAAATGCTCAACGACTAGATGAATTAATGTAAAATAGTCAATAGAATCTGCCATGGATTGCGAGCTACAGCTACAAGTCTACGACATTACTCTATAAACTAGTTCTATAAAATATTACACCCAACCACAATTTAAAATCAGTACTTCTTTGTACGAACGAATAAAATATCTTTCCCAATATTAAGAAAAATGCTATGTCTGTAATATACCGACAACAATTGGCAACAAATTTTACGTTACACATTATTTTGATAAATAAAAAAAGTAACATTAATTATGAACTTAAGTTAGAACTAAAAACAGCTTGTCATATCAAATTTATTGTGAAATTTGTAAATTTATTGTGAAATTATTACAAAATTATCGTGAATATATTACACTACAACAAAAATGCCTTTTAGCGATAACGGGTTTTCGACGGACCCAAAAAGCCCTCTCAAAAAATCCTATTTCCGATGGCAAAATAAAGCCCTCGCAAATACTTGGTAAAATGTGAAATATTTGTGACCAACAAAAAAAGCTGTCGCAATTATGTGTTGCAGCCGTCACAAATGCTAATATTTTGGAGTGAAATTTTTCCCTCCATATTATTTGCGAAGGACAATTAAAATTCTCTAGCAAAAAGTATATTATTTGTGACAGTTAAAAATATGCCGTAACTAATAATAAATTATTTGCGAGGGCCAAGATCGACCTTCGCAAATAATCATTAAAATGTCAAAATTGTTGGAAGGAAATGTTCCCACCAAATTATTTCCGAGGAACAATAAAAATCCCTTGTAGAAAGTTTTTTTATTTTTATTTTTGGTGGGTTACAAATATGCCCTCACTAATACTATATTATTTGCAAGGACCTAGATTGGCCTTTGCAAATAATCATTAAAATATAAACTTTTTTTGGAGATAAAAGTTTTCGTCAAATTATTTGCGAGAGGCAATGAAAATCCCTTGTGAAAAGGATATTATTTGTGAGGGTTAATAAAATGCCCTCACTAATAATAATTATTTGTGAGGACTAATATTGGCCTTTGCAAATAATCATTAAAATATCAAAACTTTTGGAGGGAAATTTTTCCCTCCATACTTTTTGCTAGGACAATAGAATTGCCTCACAAAAAGTGTATTATTTGTGAAGATTAAAAATATACACCCACTAATAATAAATCATTTTAATGACCAAGATTAGCCTTTCGAATTAATCATTAGATTATCAAATTATAAATTAATGCTTCTCATAACAAATTTACCAAACATTTATTCATTGTAGTTTTTATTTTAACTTGTTTTTTAAAAATTAATAAGTAAAATTATTAGATGTAAAGCTATAACTTAAACAAAAATAATATTTCAAATGCATACCTACCGAATTGATTAAAAATGGCTAAGACAACCAAAATCAATTGGAATTTGAGTCAAAGTGGAACATAGGGGGTTAAGGGTATTGGTTTAGTGACTAGAATGAAATATTTTGTTAAATTAAACCAAAATAGAACTAAATGATTACTATATTTCTAGTAATATATTTTTTGTAATAAATATAATAGACTAGTTGAAAATATTTTTCTACAAAAGATTCATGATAAATTTATGCTTGGTAATAATTTGCCCATGTAATAAAGTATAAATTTTAGGTACAGTCTTTTACATGTAGTAAATTAGATTTTTTTTTTCTCTTTTCTTTTCTCTAATTGAATTCAAAACCTTGGGGCATTAACAAAAAAATAAGAATAAAAATAGTCTTGTCTTTTCCAATGACAATTAAATTCAATGCACCTAAACATTTGAATTCAATTGGAGATCCTAATATAATGCTCCTAATGTATTGTACTTAAGTTTTATCTTTTGATAAATTAGTTTAAGGGATAATTACAGTAAACCCACCTGTGGTTAGGCCCGCTTTCACTTTGCTTACCCGTAGTTCAATCATTTATACTTTACCCACCTAAGGTACCTTCCGTCAATGATCTGTTACCCACCTCTCCCTTTGCCGTTAGAAAAACACATTTTTAAGCAAAAACAAACATAACAAGAATCAAAAAGGCCACTGTAGCAGGAAGGAAAAAACAAATATAACAAGCTCATTGTAACTGGAAGGTAATCATAAAAGAACATTTCTTTTATTCCTGCTCTCTCAATTTTTTAGTCCTTTCTCCCTCCCTCCTGTCTCACTTCTCTGAGCTGTGCTTCGATTCGATTTTTGGACTCGTCTTCCTCCCAATCCTCAAGGCCTCGTCTAGAAGCAACACGGTAGCCGGGACAAAGACCAGGAACAATCGGACTCGTCTTCCTCCCAATCCTTGCTGACTCGGGCTCACGTTCGGCCCAGCTCGTCGCACTCTTCCTCATCGGAGACCGTGATTGATACACTCTAGTTCGTGCGTCTGTGAGATTGTGGGTCTGTGCTCCAGTTGTGATATGAGTTTTTATTGGTTGTGCTCCGGTGGGTTTTTGTGTTTGTGGTGGTGAGATTTGTGGGTTTGGCCGTGGGTCGTGGGTGTCACTATGGGTTTGGCCATGGACTGTTAGTCGTGGTTGTGGTGCTGGGTTTTTTTTTGCTTGGGTTGTTGAGTAGCAATGGTGGTTCGGTGTCAGTAGTTCAGTGGTGCTGGGGTTTTTTTTTTGCTTCGGTTGCAGTCTAATCTGTGGGTTCAGTGGTTAGTTGTTTCGTGGTTTGAGGCTGAGAGAAGATAAGAAGGAGAAGAGGAGCCACCGTGTGCCGTGGGTTGAAGCTGTGGGTTCAGTGGTTAGCTGGGTTTTTTTTTTTGCTTGGGTTGCTTCTTCTCTCTCTAGAATTTTTTGATGGTTTGAAAATGAAATTGATTTTTATTTGGTAGTTTTTAAAACCGGTTGGGTTTGTTTTATAACCCTAAAGATACACAAAATCCATTACATAACAGATTAAAACCCAAACTCAAAACATGAAGATTTTGACAAATAGGCACCAACCCATGAAAGAAAATCCCAAATCTCAATCTGGGTATTGCAGAAAACTAGCCATTAAGATCGATCAGACGCCATTGACTTTTCTGGGTTGTTTATGCCTTCACTTTGTTCTCGTAAAAGTTCTTAAGTAATCAAAAATTTTAACTTTTTGATTCTTGTTATGTTTGTTTTTGCTTAAAAATGTGTTTTTCTAATGGCAAAGGAAGAGGTGGGTAACAGATCATTGACGGAAGGTACCTTAGGTGGGTAAAGTGTAAATAATTGAACCACGGGTACGCAAAGTGAAAACGGGCCTAACCACAGGTGGGTTTACTGTAATTATCCCTTAAACTAATTTATCAAAAGATAAAACTTAAGTACAATACATTAGGAGCATTATATTAGGATCTCCAATTGAATTCAAATGTTTAGGTGCATTGAATTTAATTGTCATTGGAAAAGACAAGACTATTTTTATTCTTATTTTTTTGTTAATGCCCCAAGGTTTTGAATTCATTTAGAAAAAAGAAAAGAGAAAAAAAAAATCTAATTTACTACACCTAAAAGACTGTACCTAAAATTTATACTTTATTACATGGGCAAATTATTACCAGGCATAAATTTATCATGAATCTTTTGTAGAAAAATATTTTCAACTAGTCTATTATATTTATTACAAAAAATATATTACTAGAAATATAGTAATCATTTAGTTCTATTTTGGTTTAATTTAACAAAATATTTCATTCTAGTCACTAAACCAATACCCTTAACCCCCTATATTCCACTTTGACTCAAATTCCAATTGATTTTGGTTGTCTTAGCCATTTTTAATCAATTCGGTAGGTATGCATTCGAAATATTATTTTTGTTTAAGTTATAGCTTTACATCTAATAATTTTACTTATTAATATTTGAAAAACAAGTTAAAATAAAAACTACAATGAATAAATGTTTGGTAAATTTGTTATGAGAAGCATTAATTTATAATTTGATATTTTAATGATTAATTCGAAAGGCTAATCTTGGTCATTAAAATGATTTATTATTAGTGGGTGTATATTTTTAATCTTCACAAATAATACACTTTTTGTGAGGAAATTCTATTGTCCTAGCAAAAAGTATGGAGGGAAAAATTTCCCTCCAAAAGTTTTGATATTTTAATGATTATTTGCAAAGGCCAATATTAGTCCTCACAAATAATTATTATTAGTGAGGGCATTTTATTAACCCTCACAAATAATATCCTTTTCACAAGGGATTTTCATTGCCTCTCGCAAATAATTTGACGAAAACTTTTATCTCCAAAAAAAGTTTATATTTTAATGATTATTTGCAAAGGCCAATCTAGGTCCTTGCAAATAATATAGTATTAGTGAGGGCATATTTTTAACCCACAAAAAAAAAAAAAAAAAAAAAAAAAAAAAAAAACTTTCTACAAGGGATTTTTATTGTCCCTCGGAAATAATTTGGTGGGAACATTTCCCTCCAAAAATTTTGACATTTTAATGATTATTTGCGAAGGTCGATCTTGGCCCTCGCAAATAATTTATTATTAGTGACGGCATATTTTTAACTGTCACAAATAGTACACTTTTTACTAGAGAATTTTAATTGTCCTTCGCAAATAATATGGAGGGAAAATTTCACTCCAAAATATTAGCATTTGTGACGGCTACAACACATAATTGCGACAGCTTTTTTTGTTGGTCACAAATATTTCACATTTTACCAAATATTTGCGAGGGCTTTATTTTGCCATCGAAAATAGGATTTTTTGAGAGGGCTTTTTGGGTCTGTCAAAAACTCGTTGTCGCTAAGAGGCATTTTCATTGTAGTGCAAGTTCAAGCGGGAATCGGCATGGTCAAACCGGTTATGACCGGTTGGGTTGAAAACTTAAAACTACACCGTTTTTTGACTTTTTCCCAACCTAAAACTTTGTTGTTTTGGACGAGAACCTAAAAACATAATATTTAAGTTTATTATGTTAAGGATGACTGTTTTGTAATGTTATTATGTTCAATTTTTTAATAAGATGTTATATATTGTATTTTTTTTTTAAGTAAACATATTTATTACTATTGGTTTGTTAGTTTTAGTATATTAAAAAATTATTAATTAGTTATATAATTTAAATAAATAATAATTAAATTATTTATGTCGACATCGGTTTGACCATCGGTCGGACCCCGGTCCAACCAGAAAACCGATAATTTGTTCCTTTTTTGGTTCTTTCATTGTACCGTTTTTAAAACCTTTGGTGTTGAATAGTCATTGTTTACTGCTTCAGTTAGTCATTAAAAGTCTTAATCAAAGGTTATTCAAAGAAAA
Source organism: Castanopsis chinensis (assembly GCA_032878915.1). NCBI lineage: Eukaryota > Viridiplantae > Streptophyta > Magnoliopsida > Fagales > Fagaceae > Castanopsis > Castanopsis chinensis. Next base: position 3,714,989 of record JAVQMG010000078.1, read on the forward strand.
TTTATTGACCACACACTTTAATTAGGAAACTTCTAAAGGTTTCTAGTGATTCCATAACCGCCTTCGCATCGAGATAGGTTGCTTGTCTGACATCACCGCATTCAATGTTGAAGGACGAGCTTGAATAGTAGAAGGAGCTCTAGAAGTCTCCGTTCATGATGAAAAATTTGCAAAAGAAGAGTCGGATAAGACTAGGAGTTGTCTAGGTGGACATATGAACAGTGAAGCATACCTCATAAGTCTCCGTTCATGATGAAAAGCCATAACAAGAAAAGCCCGATAAGACCAAAGGCAATCTAGGTGGAGAGAGACAGTAGATGAAGAAGATGAGTCATATAAAAGGAAGAAAAGAAGACTCAAAGGAAGAATGTCACATATGACACTGAAATTAATAGAGGAGATTCTAGTTTTTACATGTTCTTGTCCAAACTTTTCATTGTGGATCAATATCAACCCATATTACAAATTAATTGTAACACGTGTTTTGCTAATTTATTAATCCATAAAATTAAGGGCAACGCTCCTACACCGACCATTGGATTACATTTTTTTTTCCTTATATTTTCCATGCTTGTGAAATTTCTAGAAAATTAGAGATCAATAACTATGTTAATAAAAAATTATTTAATTTGCTAGTTTTTCTAGTTTAAAATTATGAATAAAATATAAACTTGCAGATCATATAATATTATGATTCACTACCATTTACAACAACTGACTCCAATCAGTACATTGAAATTTTACAAAGTCTCGTCTTCTTAATCTTTCAAAGATATAATATTATAGCTCATTAAGTATTCATTTATCACAGATGGATATCTAAAATGAAGCTAAAAAGTAATCATCATCTAGAACACTCCTCACATTGCTGCATTGTGGAGTCGGACCAAAGTTTAGATTTCAGCACCAAACCAAACCCAGCTACAGGGGTATGGAACTAGTTGCCCATAAATTTCATAAACCAATCCAGTACAAAAATAAAAAGTTTAATCCACCCAAAGTGCATTTTTAACTATAAAATCATCTAATAAAAAAAATACCCAATTAATAAAAGGAGCATTCAAATAAATCCCAAAAACTTAAACAAAAAGAGAGGAAGAAAAATAACAGAAAAATTGATTTAGTACTGTGGGCATCATAGACTCCTAATACCCACGGCGAAAATGTAAAAACGAGACACCCAAGAAAAAAGTGATTTTTTATTCAACCAGGTATTATTTTAAGAGAGAATATTGTTTAAAATTGCTACAGTAATTATTACTGTACTCTTTTCTTCAAGAGAGTAATTGTAGCAACTCTAAAAGAAATTGAGTTTAGCGAGATCGGTTGGAGTGCATTTTTTGTATGTTTGCTCTCCAAAGTTAGCTTTGGAGAGCTTATTGGAGATGTTCTTTGATCTGAACTGTACACGGTACATTTGTACTCTACACTGTGCACAGCAACTTTTACAATACATCACACACAACATTACACAAATATTCGGACCTACACATTCACATCCGTTTTCTTTTTTGGGAACATTCATGTCAGTCTTACACATATTTTGAATCTTGCTCAGATACTTTTAGTAATTGCTGCTTCTTGTCAATTTTAGATTGCATGACAAGAATTCTTGCACTAGTAAGACTGTAGCTTCCAGGCCTTTGAATGATGCAAAGAAGATGTCATATCAAGAAAATAGAGCAGTAGTTCCACGTTCATTAAAAAAAAAAAATAGAGTAGCGGTTCCACCCTCTAGCCCTAATCCATGCACAAACATACCCGTAGAGAAGTAATGGCAGAAATTTTGAATTTTGCTGTGTTACTTTTAGTAATTGCTACTTCTTGTCAATTTTAGATTGCATGACAAGAATTCTTACATTAGTAAGACTTTCACCTCTATAGAAGACGGCCGGAGCAAGAATAAACAGAGTACATCTCCACGTTCAACTCTGTCTATCAGAGTTTAGCCGAAAAAACATTTGAGAAGAGATTTTTGGTTTTTGATGTTGTTTTTGTTTTTGTTTGAGAATATTGTGAGCAACAAACAAGTATGTGGCCAGTTATTTTATCTTTTGGAAAAAGCAGTGGAACGAGCAGTGCATATTGAATATATAAAAGTATGTGGCCAGCTACTTTATCTTTTAGCAATTGCCCCTAGACAAAAGAACCCACGTCCACTACTTTATCTTTGATAGTGGACTATTTATCACTAATTAGCAATTACCTGATCTCAATCCTTAAGAGTTTTCTTCCACATTCTTTAGCCAAAACTCTCTTCATTAGCTTTTTCCAAAAGATAAAGTAGCTGGCCACGTACTTTTAAATAAATAAAGGAAAAAAAATAAAAGAAAGCTCTCTCATGCTTTCAATCCTGATCCAAAGGCTACATTGTGGGTGGTATAGCAATCCATTTCAAGTCTACTTTAACATGCAAACAAAGAATAAAGGTCATTATGAGGGCTTTAAGATTTTGTAAATGACAAAGATCATCCAGCATCAAATCACATAAAGACAGATTCTTTTATAGGACTTCATATTGTTTTTCTCATGGGAGAGTAAAGAGTAGTGAAAGTTGGGGAGTGAAGAGTGACGGTAAAGCAAAGAGAAAGTGTAACCAGTAATGCTGTAGGAGAATTCAGCAAAAAGTTATGGCCGACATGTTATACTGTTGTTTGTGTTTGTGTTATTCAGCAAAAAGTTAGTGTTCAGGCTACAAATGGATTGCGGTTCCTTTGTTTGTGTTATACTGGTTTCCTTTCCTTCAGGTGTGCTGGCAAGCAAGGGAGGACGAGGACTGGAGTCCCAACCCGAACAACAAGGATCAAAGAACGTCTTAAAGCTCGCCTCTTTGCTTTCTTAAAAAGAAAAGCGGACTACGCAATAAGAGGCTCAACCATAAGCCCAACTCTAATGGGGGGGGGGGGGTGGAATTATTGGAAGCGGCTTTCGAGTGAGGGCAATCGTCATAGTTAGCCAGCGAGCAATCCCAAGAAAGCCAGCTAACTAGCCTTTCTTGTTGGGGACATATTTTTATGTAATTGGCATATCCTTTGACAAAACGCACTTTACTTGTATTTGGGTAAATCTAAGTAGGTTCAAGATGATCATCACAAGTGGTTAAATTGAAGACATGAAGATTACTCAAGAACTGTTCAAGAAAAGTGCAATCTGCAGGTCTCGATACCTCCTCGACAGAAGCTCGATCTGTCGAGATTCATTAAAGCTCGACAGATGTTCCGATCGATCGAGCTTACGGGTTTTAGATTATAGCCAGCAACTTTTTTATTCTAAAAGGCTAATTGTTTATGGGTTTGTATAATTCTTATTGGACTAGGAAAACTCAAGGTTTGTGTAAACCTATTTGGAATAGGAGAGCCCATTAAGCTCCTATTTAAAGGAGGTGGAAAAAGAAAAACCTAACCCTAGAGAGCTTCATAAGGTTTTCTTTTTGAAACCCTAGCCTCCTCCTACAGAAGAAAGAGTTCTTGCTGTGTTTCTTATACGCCTTAGGGTTTTGTAACCAAGCAAAGTCTCTTGCACCAACATTGAAGATCTTATTGGTGTTTCTATGTGAAGCTGCTGCAAATCAACTACAACAATCAAAGGGTTGCTGTGGAGTTAGTCATGTATTGGGATTCGTGCAAAGGAGTAAGCCGCGTACTGGGATCCGCGCATCAAATTGGTTAGTCACGTACTTGGGAGCCGTGCATTGAAAGGAGAAACTGTCACTACAGAACAAGTCCAATTGAGTATTGGGGTAAGAGTTCAACTGTAGGTTGGTGAGGTACTTAGGATTCTTTACTTGTAACTGCTTGTTGTGATAATAGTGGAGTTTCGGGAGTGGTGACCTTAAATCACCCGGTGGGGTTTTTGCCGTAAGGTTTTCCCCATTCGTAAACAAATCACCGTGTTATTTATTTTCCGCTGCTTTACTTAGTTTTGGTGATTTGTTTGTGCTGCCACGTGATATTGCATGTTAAATTGATTAATTAATAACTTGGCTAATTAATCAACGTAATTTATCACAAGGGGTCAACGCGTTTGTGACCTGTCAAGTGGTATCAGAGCAGGCACACTCTGATTAGGTTTTAATCTTTGATGTGTAATCCACTGACCCTTGTTGTCATGGAAACTCTTGATTGTTTTGATTTGCATGATCTTGTGTTGAATGATGATGATGATATTCATGATGCCTATTGCAAGCTTTATAATTTTTGTATGAAATCTCTTGAGTGTTCTGCAAAATTAAAAGCTAAATTTAAAAAGGTCAAGCTTGAAAAAGATGATTTGATTGCAAAATTGGATGAAGCCACTAATTTGAATGAGAATTTTAAAAATCAAATTTCATCTCAGGTGGACAAAATTAAGAGTTTGGAAGAGCAACTAGTTGAATTTAAAACTGAAGTTGAAAAATTAACTAGTGCCAAACTTGTTGTTGAGCCTAACTCAAAAGAAAAGGATTTTTATATTCCCCCATTCAAAAGGAATAATGAAGAGTTGAAGGCTAATATTGCTAGGATAGACAAAGGTAAACAATCTGATGTTAACGCTGAAGTTTCTAAACCTATGTCTAAAACTCCTCCTAGGTTGAATGATAAATCTGTTTTTGTCCCCACTTGTCATCATTGTCACATTGTTGGTCATATTAGGCCAAATTGTCCTAAGCTGAGGATTCTGTCAACCTCTAAGGTTAGACCTCCTTCTAAGAAGCCGAGTAGCTCTAAAACTACTCATGTTTGTCACCATTGTGGTGTTTCTGGACACACTCGTCCTAATTGCTTTAAGTTGTATCCTCATAAGCAATTGTCCAAACGGTCACAGGTTTCCTCTCAAGGATCTACACCTTTGTTTGGAGAGTTATTAAAAGTCTTGAGCTTTTTAACTCAGTTTCAGGAGAATTTTAATTCTTCTATGTCCTTTAGTAGTCATACTAAGACACGTGCCTTTTCATCTTCACGGCCAAAGACTCGTGCTGTGTGGGTGAGAAAGGAGCCTCAGACTTAATTTTCTTTTCTGTTTGTCCTCTGTTTTAATTCTTTCTATCTTAAGTAGGACTCTCTGTGCTTGATTTCTTTTCTTCTTTTGAGATCATGCTATCATGCATCTGCATCCTTATCCTTCTATCATGTTTTCATGCATATGCATCTTTCTTTCATGCATTCATGTTGTTTGTCTGTTTTTGTTTGGTTGTTTAGTTTTTATTTATTTTTTTTTCAAAAATTAAAAAAAAAATTGAAAAATTGAAAAATACAAAAACAGTGTGTGTTTGTGTACATTGGTTCTTGTGAATCTTAAAATAGCCATTGAAACAGAGTTTTTTAAACTTTGTATCATCTATAGCTTAGATGAGCACTCTTTTGCACAACTAAGCGAGTGAGCTCTGTAGCTCTTTGTTTGTGATGAGTAAGGTTAAGTGATCTCTTCTCTTAACACTCGTATCACTCTTTTTGATGGGTTGAACTAGAAAATCCTAAGAGAAAGGCATAAATAACCATCTCACCACTGTTACTCGCCAATCATAAAATGACATCTGTATGCTTCGGCATAGCAAAAGTGCAATGTCAAGGACACCTGTATGCTTCGGCATAGCAAAAGTGCAGTGTCAAAAGCTTAACATAATTGGGTTGTTCTTTTCTTTCTCTTGTATGCCCATGCATGATATGCTTGTTTAAAAAGAAAATATGCAAAGAAATAAAAAGCAAAAAGATTAAAAATGCTTTAAAATATGGTTGCAAACGTGTTTTCTAGGAGATGTGGGAGTTATAGGATGTACCTCGAAGGTGATAGTCCCCATCAAACGGTTATGATTGTGTGTGAGTTAAATTGATTTTCTCATATCTCAAATCGTCATAACATTGAGACATATATGCAATCTTGCGATGTTTTCACACACGACACGCAATACTCTTTGCTATTCTTGATACATGTGCAGGTACAATGTGATTTGGCCATCACAAAGTTTACATGCTTTAATGTATGCTCACTAAACTGTCTGGACTTGTTTTTGAAATATAAAATTGGTTAGACTTGTTTAGTGTGTGTGTGCGTGTTTTGAGATACATGTGCATCAAAATTCGTGTTGAGAGATGTTTTTGAGAGCTTAATGTGTTGATTGGATCTTTGGTTGAGTTGCATGCATGATTGTATTCATGTCTGTGTTTTTCTTCTTTTGAAAAACTGTTTTTAAAGGCATCTCGACACCTCCTCGATACCTCTCGACACATAGCTATCTATCGAGATTCTTAGACTCTTTCTTATCGCAGTCTCGACAGATACCTCGACACCTACTAGATCGATCGAGAAACTTTCTGTCTGCTCGATAGATCCTCGATACCTTCTCGATCCATCGAGGTATGCTCGATAGCTTCTCGACACCTCTCGATCCATCGAGATACCCTTGCATGCATTTCATCCTTCTTTATTTTGCATGTTTTTCCCTTTGTGTCCATAGCATCTTGTTGTTCTTTCGCTTGTAGGTCTATGGTTCCTTGTTCTCCTCTTTCCCTCTTTATCTGTTTTCTGTCTTTCTTCAGTCAAGTCTTTTGGCTTTTTATACCCTTTATCAATCGTGTCAAAAAGGGGGAGAAATTTGAGATTTGTATGTCTTTCCTCAAGGGGAGTAATAGACTTAGGAGGAGAATTTCATGTTAAAGGGAAGAAAGGTTTTTGTTGTAACTAACTTAGGGGGAGAGTTAGTTTGATATACATTGATATTGATTGATATATTTTTGTGATTGTGTATCTTTTGGTTTTGTAACCATTTTTACATACATGATACTTATCAAGTGGTATATGTGATGATGTATGTGTTTCACTCTTTATCTCACATGTGTTGTTTCTTTTCTCTATTTATACACATGTTTCTTGTTTATTCAACTTGTCATTGTTTTCCACATGGTACCTTGATGTGTTTTGTTTAGTGCCTTTCAGGAAAGACAAGTTAAAGCCAAGTCAAGATTCCGAACCTTCTTCTTGCAGCAACCTCTAAGGTTCAAATCTTTTAGACTAGGCTTATTTGTACTTGAGTAGAATGTATTCTAGGACATTCAATGTACTCTTGTGGTTTTGTCACGGATTGCCAAAGGGGGAGATTGTTGGGGACATATTTTTATGTAATTGGCATATCCTTTGACAAAACGCACTTTACTTGTATTTGGGTAAATCTAAGTAGGTTCAAGATGATCATTACAAGTAGTTAAATTGAAGACATGAAGATTACTCAAGAACTGTTCAAGAAAAGTGCAACTTGCAGGTCTCGATACCTCCTCGACAGAAGCTCGATCTGTCGAGATTCATTAAAGCTCGACAGATGTTCCGATCGATCGAGCTTACGGGTTTCAGATTATAGCCAGCAACGTTTTTATTCTAAAAGGCTAATTGTTTATGGGTTTGTATAATTCTTATTGGACTAGGAAAACCCAAGGTTTGTGTAAACCTATTTGGAATAGGAGAGCCCATTAAGCTCCTATTTAAAGGAGGTGGAAAAAGAAAAACCTAACCCTAGAGAACTTCATAAGGTTTTCTTTTTGAAACCCTAGCTTCCTCCTGCAGAAGAAAGAGTTCTTGCTGTGTTTCTTGTACGCCTTAGGGTTTTGTAACCAAGCAAAGTCTCTTGCACCAACATTGAAGATCTTATTGGTGTTTCTATGTGAAGCTGCTGCAAATCAACTACAACAATCAAAGGGTTGCTGTGGAGTTAGTCACGTATTGGGATTCGTGCAAAGGAGTAAGCAGCGTACTGGGATCCGCGCATCAAATTGGTTAGTCACGTACTTGGGAGCCGTGCATTGAAAGGAGAAACTGTCACTACAGAACAAGTCCAATTGAGTATTGGGGTAAGAGTTCAACTGTAGGTTGGTGAGGTACTTGGGATTCCTTACTTGTAACTGCTTGTTGTGATAATAGTGGAGTTTCGGGAGTGGTGACCTTAAATCACCCGGTGGGGTTTTTGCCGTAAGGTTTTCCCCATTCGTAAACAAATCACCGTGTTATTTATTTTCCGCTGCTTTACTTAGTTTTGGTGATTTGTTTGTGCTGCCACGTGATATTGCATGTTAAATTGATTAATTAATAACTTGGCTAATTAATCAACGTAATTTATCACAAGGGGTCAACGCGTTTGTGGCCTGTCATTTCTTATTCCCATTGCTAGCTTAAATTGAGGAATAAGAACAGGAAAAACCTCCAAGCCCCTATAAAGAAAGTAAGCTATTTCAATGTTATTTTTTCGTCTCTTTCCTCTGTCTGGTACCAAAGCCACTCAAACTCGAATGCCTCACCCGCACCAACTCCCTCAAACACAAGGGAGCGGGCATTGCTCTCACCCTGTCGTAAAAAAAAAAAAAAAACAAAACAAAACAAAACTCCTTACCAAAAGATCATTACCTTATTCCTAGAACGGAATATAAACATTGGTACAACAGGAGGATCGAGAGACCTCGAGTGACACATCGTAATTTACGCTAACCTCAGCGTACCATCGGAGATACTTTAGCCACAGCTTAACCCATGGTTGAAGAATGAGGCGATCAAGAAAGTCCTCCCCCCTAAACTTGATAAAATGTCCGAAGACCTTCTCTTTCCTTTTCATTACAAACAAAGTGAAGGCGCTACTTAGCCCTATAAAGAATGAAGGCCCGTGCGACACCCGGCGTTAACACTCCAAAATCTGGAAATGCTAACCACAGTTTCAATGGTAACGGGAATACGCCTGACGGCGAAAGCATACAAAGATAGTGACGCTTTCATCGCTTAGATTTAGGGCGATAGGGCGCACCACAGATACGATAAGAAGCACCCCTCAATCGATAGGTCAAAGACAGAGACATAATACTAGTTGCATCTCTAATCTTTGAAAAATCGGGGTCTTTTCCACATAATAGCGTCAACCAAAGACCAGAGCATCTTAGCAGACACCGGAGAGAAATCCCTAGTAACTTCGTCGCTCCAAAATCTTTTGGCAAACTCCAAAACATGACTTATAATAAAAAATGTTTTAAATGAGAGACTTTTCTTTAGATATATTATAGTACACTGAAACTTTTTATTATGGTAAGTGGCCGCCACCTTCTCGTCGGCGATCACCGTCGCCAAGAATGGCATAGTCGCAAAGCTTCGTCGTGCCATACACCCTCTCAGCAGCTATCCACACAAGCATATGATGTGTAAGTGTGAATAGAGGCCAAGAACTATAAAATCCGAGGGGTTGACCCTTCGTGAACGTCACAACCGATGCCCCATAGCCTTGATTAAAAAAACTATATGGTAATTCAAAAGACTACAGAACAAAGTATGAATGTCCAGGAAGCCACCGGTAATGTGTGGAAGAGGGTAAGCTTTCTATATGGATAGGACGTATCAACACCTTTTGCATCTTTTAAAGAGAATTTCTAAGAAAAATAGAGTGTTGGGTCCTGAGGACCAGGATGGCCGAAGATCAAAACCTAAATGTGCCAGGGGTTGATCATCGAAGCCAGGGCAATAACGATGAAGGAATTTGAGCGCTGATGTAGCTAACAGCCACCTTCATAGTCGATTCATTAGGGTCGTCACCTTCTACTCAACTAGTGGAAGTATCCACCGTTTTCTTTGTCTGTTAAGCCTCACAGCTATGGGACTTCCTAAGGAAAACTGCAATCGTAGTACTCACAAGACAAGACCACCGAGATCTTCGACTTAGCTCCCAAAGGTAATCCACCCGGCCCTTCCCCAACCTATACAAGGGGAGCGGAAGATAACGCAAGAGAGAACTTATGACTTCGCGGATGGAGAGGGATTCGAACCCCCGGTATTCCTATCAATACTTCGGTTTTCAAGACCGACTCTTTCAACCGCTCAGACATCCATCCCCTTCGCGCTTCGCCCGCCCTATCTATCCGCGCGCTGGCAGGTAGGGGCTTATCCATGTGATTCGCTACGCTTTGCTTGCGCCTATCGGCGGACTCTGTTGCCTGCCGGTTAGCGAAACTTTTCCGGTAGTACGAATCGCTACGCTTCGCTTGTTTCTATATGATAATATGCACCTTGGTTGCTGCGCTCCCCGCGGGTAATAACAAGAGAGTTAAGAACGAATTATCTTCCAAACAAAAAGAGTGATTGAGTCCGACTCGCGAACGATCGGCAAGTGAAGGACCGATCCTTTTGCGCCAGTACTGTTGCGAGACTGGTACTTGGCGGCTCACGAGCAACATATAGACTAAGGTTGCCCATCACTCCCTCGCTCTTTTTTGAAGGCCCTTTCTATTCTCTTTCGTCTATGGTTCCTCCATAAGAACACTGAACGCCCAGCTTCGCAGAGCAGCTCTCTCCCCAGCCCACAGCATAGTGTGGAATCTGGATCGTTTCATCGAGCACCATTTCTTTTAGATATAAAGGTGTTCTGACTCTATTGGATCAAGTCATAATCTACGCCTTTTACTAGTATACTACTATGGGGAGAGACTAAGCTCTATTTCAGAGATTGGACTCTCTTACTGTGATTAGCCCCTACTAGTAAGAAGCTGTTCCCGAGCCAGGTTCCCTGGATCCACGTGTTCCTAGTCGGGCCTAAATGAATGAATGAAGAAGCGCGCCCGGGTAGACTTCCAGAGCTCTTGCTCTGCGTATCCTCCTACTTATTATTCTGGGGGTCATAAAAACATACGAACCGCCTACTCTTTAAAGCTTAAAGCCCTACCATTATATTTTAAAAAATGAAAGCTGCTTTCCCTCACTAATAAAAAACTGCGATCCCTCCCCTTCTGTTACCTACTCTACTTTTACTCATATCTTCGGTATACCTCAATACAAGACAAACACAGGAAAGGATATTCAATCAAAAACCGGGCGATAGCCCTATTCTCTCTCAATTGCCTATCTTTTATAGATGAGGGAGAGTACCTTAGCAGTAGCTTCCAACACTTAAGATGTACCTCCTCAAGTGCCAGATATGAATGTTTTATGAATTTCATACGGGACTACTTACTTACCTAAAGTTCACTTCTGACTTACCAAATAAATTTACTGAAGGAACTGACCTAAGCATAGCTCTCTCTCTCAAATACAAATGCCAAGAAAGAGATTCCTTGGATAAGTGGAAAAATGCCTTTCATTTCTCTTTTAAGGCGTTTGTCCTACTTATAGTATCAGTCCTCCGGCCTATCGAAATTCGTGTTTTTATTAACCAACAACACATGCACTTTGTTGGAACTAAAAAAAGGTTATTCAATCCACTAGTGCAACTGAAAGCGCACCTACTGTTACTAGAAGTCTAGTCCCTCTCAGGTACAGTTTCGATCTCGAACTAACTTACTTTACTTAATAGGCCGGAAGAGAGAGATATTCAGAAAACCCGATTTCCTGTCCTGTCTTAAGAACCTGACTCAAAAGAGAAAAGAAAACCAAACTAAAATAAAAGAGATATCACTTTCGACGATTGAACTGCACTTTTATATCCAGATTGGAACTGGATTTGAACGTCTTTGGATCCTGCTTAGAGCCGGCTTTCACTCCACTTTCACTTTCATATCAGGAGCGTCGACTTGTGCACTTGCAATATCGAATTTCACTTTCCGGAATCCTTGCTCCTGGCCTATTGGTTGATGATAGGGTTCCTGTTGGTAGAGTTCCTGCCCTTGGCCTTGGTTCCAGTCTCGTCTCGCATGCCAGCAAGTATTCTAGAAAGAATGACTCGGTTTCATGTCATGTAGCTACTATAGCTCCTCTCGCCTTTCTAGCCTGCCTTGTGTTGCTCGGAAATGGCTAAGCCTTTTTCGAGAGGCTTTCACCCTGAAAACTTAACTAGACCCCGTTCCCTCTATGTCCATTCAATCTTAATCTTGCTGCATGAATGCACTGTAAGACCGGGGATGCCCTCAATGATCCCTTCCTCTTCCATAAAGGCTTTCACCCGCACTAGCACTAGTATATGGTGATATCCAACTCGAAAACCCGAAGACAAACAAGCTTACCTTATTATTAGAGAAAGGGGAAAGGGGGTAAACCCAAAGCTAAGAAGCTGACAACTGCGAGACTAGGAGAATGGGAAAGACTTGGTATATAATCCGTGCCTTCGTTCCGGCTATAGTCCATTAGCAAGCGAGTAGGGGAACCGTTCCTTCCGTTCAGTAAGGGAATACAAGCATTACGGGGAGTTTTAAAAAAGGAATATGAATATGACTCTTCCCAACTCAAGTCAAGCGAAGCATAGTGAGGAAGGAGGAGAAGAACTACTAGAGAAAGGCTAAGTGAAGTACTTCTCGGGACTTCTCTTTTCTTCTTTCAAATTCTTCTCTTCTTTTCTTGCTTATCACCGACTTTCCAAGCGTAGTCTGTAGTAGGGAGGGCCATTCTCGCAGGAAGTAGCATACTCATGTTGCCTGCTTTCCTTCCTTTCGTCTCGAAGGCCGGTTCAGTAATAGAAAAAATCCTTCTAACTGGCTAGTGCATTAAGGTGGCATGCCTTACTCCGGGCCAGCAGTGAACGAAGTGTTAAAGTAGAGAGAGCTAGCGTTCCGTACTCAGCCGAAAAAGCAAAACTCCAGCTAAGCTAATAGCTCTAATTGTGGGATATCTAAAAAAGATGCTCTTGTTTGTGGCCCTCCTTCTCTTCGGGGTAGCTAGATTAGTCGCAATAGTCCTTATTAGTAAACTACAGCCTCGTTGTTAATTGACTCCCTACTTCCATTTTAGCTTCCTCCCACCCCCTTTTTCCCTCTAAAACCCTTCGCCCCACTCATTTTAGCATTTCTTAATCAGACCTGGCTGAACTGGGAACGACATAGATCAAAGGGTCGTTCATTAGCCCTACTAGTAAAGCACAGGAAAAAGAGGGATTGATTTCGACCTTGCTTTTAGTTGTAAGGCTAGCTTTTGACTTATAGGGCGCTTAGGCTTAGCTCATCAAACAAGTGCGCCAAAAGTGGGAGGTGGTATCGTATTATCTTATAATAGGAGCACACCCGCTTTTAGCTCGTAGTTTCACTCTTGCTTTTGCCTTACCTTCTATTCTATTAGTAAAGAGCGTGTTCTCATCTTTTGAAAGAAAGATGTACAGTGGCGGTCTTCTCGTCAATCTTCGGAGCTGAGCTAGGCACTGGCTACAGGGCGACCGACCGATACTCTTTTTTTTTCGGTATACCGCTCCGCGAACAAGGAGCGAATTAAAGAAAATCTCCTCTCATGAATATCCTTCGACCGTTATCTCCTCATCTTCCTATTTATAAGCCACAGCTCACTTCAACGTTTCCTATTTCCCATAGAATCTCCGGGGCTTTCCTAGCCACTATAGTTTTGTTTTTTTATCTTCTTTGTCTGAAAATAGGTTTGATTTGCTTCACCTATAAGAATTTCTACCAATTCTTCTTTTTTTCATCAAAGCTCATCCTAATCTCCGTCGAGATTACTGCCTTAGCCCTGTCCTATCATCTCTTTAATGGGGTTCGTCATTTATTGACGGATTTTTCGGGATTTCTCTTTCTTAGAATTGGAAGAAAAAGATTGAAATGACTGTTTCCAAATTTCACCTATACCTTTGAGATTAAAAAAAAAATGGATTTTCTTATGAAATGTTTCTTATTATTAGCGTTGATAGCTCTCTTCTTTAAAGCTTATGCCGTAGAAGCTGACATCGGGCTATTGGCGTTTTATCCGCATCTTCCCGACCAAGACCCGGAAGGGGTTCGCTTTGTTTGGGATGAACTCGCAAAGACGCCACTCTACGAGGACTTCCCTCGTAGAGTGGCGTCTTTTATAAGACTCGAGTTTCTCAGTGGAACTAAAAAAAAGAGTTTAAGCTCTTTTGGCTTACTTTTAGCCACGCGTGGCGGCTGGCTATCCGCATTAAAAACTCCTACTTAAATAGGACATTTTGGTAAAAAAAAAAAAAAAAAAAAACCACTATTATATTCCATATCCTTAACTCTCCTATCTCTCCCATATTCTACTCACCCCACGTTTTTACTTTTTACTTTTTTTTTTCCTTTTTCCTTTATCAAGACTTATCCGTTTCTTTTGTCCCTTTTTATTTTCAATAAAATTTCAAGTTTTCTTACTCTAATCTCATGGTTATTTTTCGTTTTCCCAAATCCCTTCTTTATTTTGAAAAAAAAAAGGCTTATACTATAAAGCCACTACTATAACTTCTCATCCATATCCTTAAATTTAGGCACTACCATATATATATATATATATATATATATATTGATGATGCTAAAAATCGTCAGTAAGTCATATAATCCCCACGTGCTTCCGATTGAGAACTTGTACAATACAAAAACTGAAGATCTTAAAAGGAGTACCGATGTGGTATCGGCCAAATATCCTTCAACGGTCAAGTTAGAGAAATCTCCTGTTCATAACTCTAGAGTACCAGAGCTAGGATGAATTATGCATAGCTTGATTTATGAGGGTTTTAGGGTATTTATAATAGTGTAGGGTTGACATTCGTGCCTTAGCCAAGAAGTCCTTTCCTTCTAGGAAAGAATCTCTTGGATTTTGTATATCTCCTAGAGTTCCTTTCCTTATAGGAGTCTTCTTGATTAGGGTTAAGCGTGTGGCGCAAGAACTTTCCTTATACACGCATGCATGGAGATCAAGAAAGGCTATAGATGAAGGTTTGCTTACCCTCTTCAGCTTGTTTTCGTCAGCCTATCGCGTCGTCCCTTTATTAGGGTTGTTAGCTTACAGCTTTGTCCCTTTGTTAGGGTCGTCAACTTATGCCTTCGTCCCTTTGTTAGGGTCGTTAACCGTTATGAAGTTGTAGACTTTATGATGTAGCCACTTATGGTAAGCGCTGCCAATGGGATCATTGGGTTCGTCACCTTTTTTCCTCGTCATGGTTTAACTATAAAATTATCCTTATGGAGTACGCATCATCAGGATGGTCATTCACGTGTGATACCTCGAGCCGCCTTCATTTAATGCTTGAACACATGGCACGAACTGATTAGCTTCGTTTCTAGATGAGCGTGTCACCTCGTCTTCCGTGCCCTCTTTGCCTATATATATATATATATATATATATATATATATTTCACCTCCTCTATCATTTCCAACTTTTCATCCTTTGCTAATTTGGAGAGAGAGGCCATTACTTTCTGAACTCATTTCGTTCATCAGCCTTTTGACCTCGTCATCTTCGTTGCTGTCAACTTCCTAGGACTGTCCCTTTTTCCAAGGAATCGCCCATCTGTAAGTTCTCTTTCCTTTTATTCTACCTTTTATTTATTTATTTTTCTAGTTAGTAGACTCTATAGTGAGGTTGTTGACTTAGATTCTTAGAATAAATCCATTGCTTGTAGGCAGTCAAATGTCTAGAGAAGTGACAAGTGAACAATTGTCGGTCCGCGAGGGAGCGGGCTACGATGAGGTCTTCCAGTCAGGTCACGAGCTCGAAGAAGGCTTCTCTTGGTCCTCAGAGAGGGAAACGTTGGCCTATTCTTTTAATGAGGAAGTGGAGAGTTGTAGAGAAGGTAAGGTGAGTGAGGGCGAAGAGGAGGATGATGAAAGGGAGGAAGAAAGAGTGAGTGACAGAGACAAAAAGATTGGTGAAGAGGAAGAGGAGAGAACGGGTGACGAGGGTGAAAACGACGATGATGAGGAGGTCTTAGAGAGCACTTCAGGAGTCCCCAAGGATAACCGTCCTTTCACTCTGCCCAAGAAATGGACCATCAATGAATTCTTGCCGACGATGTCAGTCAATGTCTTCAATAATTTACGTGTCTGATACCAAATTCCAAACGACATCCCAATCTGTCTCCCTGAGGAGGGTGAGAGATGTTATTTAGGGCAAGCCGTGGATGTTGGCATGTTTGATGCCATGTTTGCAGCAGGATTGAGGTTGCCGCTGACGGCACTTCATCATTAGCTGGCTAATATTTTAGGTTTATCCATTAGCCAAATTGCCCCTAATGCTTGGACGATATTTATTTAGGCAAAAATCCTGTGAGGTCGTCTGAGAGGCGGGAACTGTCAGTTAACCCTTGAAGAATTTTTCTGGTGTTAATGACCCCAGCATATCTCTTTGTCCCAAGGAATATACCATTTTGCAGTAAGGAAGAAGGAGCTAAAGTTGGTGTTGGATATGCCCAATTCAAATAGGAATTGGAAGGGTAGGTACTTTTTTGTCATGAGGATGAACTGGGTATGCCGTTAGGAGGAGTGAGAGTCGATGCCCCACGATTTTGACAACACTTAGGCTTATGTCAGGGACTCAGGTTGATCTCGTCTGCTTCTTTACTTAGTCCATTTATTTTAGACCTCTAACACTGTCTACTTTTCCTTTCAACTAGCGTTCGTCCACATATCACCGTGGAACAAGAGGACTTTATACGTCGGGTAACGACCATCTCGTTGGACGAATGGAAGTGTCAAGACTTGATTACACTTGACGCTTTACGTTTATATTGTGGAGGTCCAAACTCGACGCCGGAAGCTTGTAGGTTAAATGCCTTCTCCTGTCGACATACGCTTCCCTTAATTTCTCCTGTCTTTTTTTTTTTTTTTTTTTTTTTTTTTTTTTTTTTTAACGTTTTCTCTTGTCTCTAATTATCACCTCCCGTCTTTTGCAGAAATAGAAGCAGCTAGACAAAAAGTGCAAGTTGCTGCTGCCAAGAGGAAGGAAGAGGGGAAAAAATCAAAAGGGGAGGGGACGTCCTCATTAGCCTACAAGGTTGTCGAGAAGGCAGCTACTAAAAGGAAATCTGACGAGAAGGACGTTCGTCCTAGGAAGAAAGCTGCCATAACCCCTGGGGATAAACTCCCTAAGAAGTTGTCACCTCCTAAGTCTAGCCACGGGGCAGGCAAAGGGCTGATGACGACATCAGGTCCTATTAGCCAAGGACCTGACCATCACCTCCTTACCCATAAGGATTACGCTGTGGAGGTGATGTAATCCATCCTAAAGAGTGAAAAGATGGACCTTTGTGCTAAGCAGGCGACGGAGGAGTTAGGGGCGTCAGGCCTTTTTTATCTTGATCGGATACATTTCTTTCCTTATTTCAACATTAGGCGAGATTCAGTAGGCTGACGTCGTTTTTTGCCATGTAGGTTATGGTTTGTATGAAGGCTTTTCAAGATAGGGACATCGCTAAAGAGGGAGTGATTACCCGTTTGAATATACGCATCAAGAACCTGATCGACGGGCAATAGTAATACAAGAAGGCTTTTCGTACTCTTAGTAAGGAGGTGAAGGCGTTAAAGGAATAGTTGGCGGAGGAGGGTCGTCAGAGGAAGCAAGAACAAGAGGCCAAAGTGACGGCGGAAAAGTAGTTGAAAGTTTTTTAAGCCAGGTGGAAATGGCCAGAAGCGGCACCGTGGCGGAATTTAAGGACTCGCCGTCTTTCATAGACTTTTGTGCTGTCTATTGCAGTGATGGATTTGGGGACTGCCTAAAGCAAGTCAAGCCATTTGCCAAACAAAACAAAACATAAATAATTGTGTTCTGCCCCTTCTCTTTTTCATGAAGACATAAGCAAAGGTACATAGTTTACTAACTAACTCTCTTTATACAATTGTATCTTTATTTGATACAAAATGGACTCTCCCTCAAACTACTCACTTACAGGTTATGTTTTGGGTTTTTCTCTTCCCTTTCTTTTATGAAGATGTGGAGTTTGACGAAATTTATGCATTTGTGAATGCAATAATTTTTTGGTATAAATATCATCACACCTCTACATATTTTTATGATTAAAAAATGTAGCAATCCCGTCATCATGTTCCTGGGAGTGTGCTCTTTTAGTGTCCCTAAATAGAGCAAAAATTATATAATTTTAGGACAAAGAAGGCATTCTATCAAATCAAGTTCAAACTTGGTGTTTTGTTTCTCCAATAAATAAATAATGATAATAAAAATAAAAAGGTTCAATTTTTTTTTGGAGAACTAAAAAAAGAAAAAAAAAAAAAAAGGCTCAAATTTGGTGTTTAATGTTCTTTGAATCCAGCGGATATTGACTCATAAACACCTTGTCATAATAATACAATATTTGGTGTAAATTAATTGCATCCCACATAAACAAGAGAATAATTGTAAAATGGTCAATAGAATCTGCCATACATTGCTAGCTAGCTACAATATTATTTTATAAATTTTAGATCCAACTAGAGTTTAAAATCTGTAGTTGATTTCATTAATGTCCAATTGTGACAAACACTTGTAGAACCCTTCCACCACTATAAAATGTATAGGTGAACATTCTAATCCACATTATGTGCCGAATTGCCAATACCAACTTTTCTAAACAACTGAAAATAAAAATAATTGAAGACCCAATTGAGTTTAGCAGCTAAAATGATGCCCATGCATGACATTATCAAAAGTAATGAACATAAGTTATCACAACTGGTTCCTGTGATCAAAATCCAAGTAGCAGATTTCCAATTCTCTTTTTCACTGAATGTGCCCTCAGGACTTGTAAGCACTTCCAACAAAATCAATAAAGCAATGGCAAACACCTAAAGCCTAGTTTATCATCATACACATTAGACCATCTACAGTTTCACCAAATTCACTAAGTTTTGAATTCAGAAGTACCACTTAACAAATACAGTCCCTAACGGCATTTAGAGCAAATTTCACAAATTAGAGAGGAAAAAAATACATTAATAAGAGAACCTAGATGGAAACCAACTAACCAAATCCCATCACAAGTGGCTAGAACATGAACCTCATCATCATCGAGAGGCTCAACCTATTTCAAGGAGAACCAATTAAAGATATCAAAATAGAGCTTGAGAAGAAGAATCTCTTAAGAACACATCCCAATAATGTTATACATGGCTATATCCAATAATGGCAGCTCTAGGAATTTTTGTTAGGGTAGTCATTAAGAACCTTAAATTATACAAAATTTAATAAAGAGACAATTTGAATATATCAACGTCACAAAAAAAGAAAAAAGAAAAAATGTAAACACATGAAATATTGCAATTTTTTTTTTGTACTAACAAAGTGAATAAGAAAAAAAATAGACAAATAAAAGATACAGAAAAAATTTAAAATTATGATATGAGAATAATAGAGTAAGCACAATAATTTCATAACAAATCTTATGTAACAAGTTGTTAGTCTGTTATTGGTGGGTAAAACATGTCAATATTGAACTCGAATTAGAATTAGTAACAGCTTACCACATAAGATTTATTATGAAATTATTGTAAAAATGTTGTGAATGTAGCATTCCTCTTATATATATTGAACTCAAATTCTTATGATTATCAAGTAAAGCTCTTCAACATTTTTATTAAGATGGTCAAAATAAGTTAATTTAGTATATAATATATTTTTTAAAGTATATATATATATATATATATATATATTTATATATTTTTTTTCAAGTCAGGGTGGTCACAAAGCACATTAGTTTAAAATAATTATTTATAGAATAATTTTTTGCATGTATAAATTTTTTTTGACAAGTGAGGACCACCTTCACATACAAGTTAAACCACCTTCACATAGAAGTAGAGCTACTAGTGATACCCAATACCCATATTCAACCATATCAAAATCAAATAGAGAGAGGAATGGTATGTAGCCAAACTGATCATTTGGAAATTAGCGTTTAGTTTTGATCCTTACCTTTACCGATTAGCAAATCCAGGGAATGCGGGAAGGAGATCGATGGACAGAAAGCTTGGTTCGCCCTCAGAATTGAGTTAACGCGACAAAGAAATAGATCTGTTTTGTTTTATTTGTTTGTTTGTTTGTTTTTTTTTTTTTTTTTTTTGGTTTTGGTTTTGGTTTTATACGGAAACTTGCTCTTCCGGTAATCGGTATTCACTAAAATTAAACGTACGGTCAGGCTTAAAACTATTACAATTGAGGGACAAGATTTGAGTGGGCACCGTACCCCCTAAAAAAAATGGGGGTACCATAGAACAGCCCATGTGAATGGGGTTTTGATTTAGTAGGAAAAAAAATAAAATGATTGGACTAAGTGAAAGTGACAATTAGCCAATTACAGCTTATCACGTAGGATATTTGTGGTAAAAATTGTGGCTTTTTATATGATACTAAAATTCTAGAATTACTATGTGATTCATGCCCATGGAAAAAGGAAAGAAAAAAAAAATTGTTGAATGAACGAAGTTTCGTTTCAAACCCTCACGTCAAACAGCCTTTAAGTTGTGAACTTACATTGCTCATACAATAGAATTATGATAAGGATTTTTCTTGATTAAATGAAATTTATTTATTGGGTAAGGAGGTCATGTAAGATAATCCTATCGAGAGATTAAATCTATGAATAAGTAAAAAAGTTATAAGAATACTATTAACTCGCAAATCATACATTTAAGTGCAGTGATTACAAGGATTTTGTTAATCACAAGACACAGATCTATATGTGTGTGTGTGAGCAGTTGGAACGGAATATAATGCATAGATTTATTAAATGGAATTGTTTAAACAACATAACCATGGTTGGCTGTTGGCTGAAATCCTATCGAGAGATTAAATCTATGAATAAGTAAAAAAGTTATAAGAATTCTATTAACTCGCAAATCATACATTTAAGTGCAGTGATTACAAGGATTTTGTTAATCACAAGACACAGATCTAAATGTGTGTGTGTGAGCAGTTGGAACGTAATATAATACATAGATTTATTAAATGGAATTGTTTAAACAACATAACCATGGTTGGCTGTTGGCTGAAAACAAGCTAGTAATAACAAATTTTCTGCCGAGGTTTTCGAATTCAATTAAATAATACTTTTGAGCTTTTGCTTAGACAAGACAATTGGTTGGATGAACACTTAAAACAATATTATGCTATTATTATCATTCTGATGGAGAAATGGTACATCGATCCATTCCCAGCCCACAATTTCTGAAGTGAAGCTTATTACGCCATTGGTAAAGTATATTATCTCGTACTTGCTTTGCATGTACTTGGACAATGCTAAAGTATTAAAGTGACAAGCACTGCCAAATTAATGATAGGAATGCTACAATGGTATAATATATTTGTATTGGATTATTTTGATCTAAAAACAAATTGGGTAAGGGGAGAAAATGTTTTTAGAAAGGGTGAGGTCTTAAAAAACACTTTTATAAGGGGAGAAAAAAACTACACCATACATACACTTGAGCTGGGAGATAATTTTCTTGGTGAGTTCAATTGATGCTAGAAGATAGAAATTGTTGGCTGCACATTTTAATGAGGCTGTCTTTGTCATTGCTAGGTTGATTCTTGTGTTTGAAGGGAAGTCTTAAAAAATTGGTAGTAGACAAACCGAATAAATGTTATTGGTTGAGGGATAAACTATAATTTATTAGGAACAGACAAAGGGAAAGTCAGGGATATGCCGGTTTTATTTTTATTTTTTTTTTCTTAATTTTTATAATTAATTTGATAATATTTTAAATTTATGATGTCCATTTCATGATAATTGTTTTTTATTATACGGTTGATACATCAATTGATTTTTTGTGTAGACATGAATTATATTCTAAATCTCTTATTCAATGACAAGATACTTTATCAATTGAGTTAATTGGATAAAGAAAAGTTTCAAGGATAATTATTCCCTTGGTCAATCATCATGTTCAACAGAGTGTGCCCTTTTGTGTGCTTATTAAACAAAGCAAAAATTATACAATAATCTTAGGACAAAGATGATATTCTAAAGTATCGAGTTCAAACTTGGTTTTCTGTTTAAAAAAATAAAAAGAAACAACCTTGGATTCTTGGTGTTCAATGTTCTTTGAATCCAGTGGACAATTGACTCATAAAGACCTTGGCCTAATACATTAATAATAATACAATATATGTTATAAATGCTTTATTTACCTTGAGAAGTTTACAATTTAAAGAAGGAAAACTGCCAGTTAGTAATTATCTTGGTGTTCAGAGATTTATTTCCTAATGGCTAGACTATTGGCATCCATATGGGGTCTTCTATCCAGGTTGTGGGTGTAGCGTGATATGTGATGCTGCTAGCAGCTTAGAGGCAAAGGTTTCTAATGTGCCAAGGGGTAGGAATTGTTGCTGAAAACAATCTAGGTCTGATGCTCAGGTGGCTATTCAAAGAAGCTGCCTTCAACCAAATTTGGTGATCAGGACAAACCTGACTGATTCCCCCAGATTCTGCTACATCTACTAGTGCAGGAACTTGGGTTGAGATCATGATATTATGATTGATTTGTAGAGCTGCAATCAATTGGGATGAGATAGTTGATTGGGTTTAATTAACTGGAAGGGTAATATTTTAATGCCAATTCTGTGTAACGTGTCTTGGGGAGCAGCACTTTATCATCTACGGGTCCTAAGAAACAACATATTCATGGTGGTCAGCTAGGAGCAGGGGAGAGTTTAATGCAGCTCATTAAGTGGGAAGGTAGAGCTTGTGTTGCTGGCAGAGCACGTTTTAAGAATTCTATCATGAACTGGGCCCTTTGTTTTGTTGTTCGTGGGGGTTTCCTGAATCGAGTCTTGTTAAAAGTCCCAAGTAGTATTGGTACTTAGTTGGTGTATTACCTAGTTAAACTGTAATTAAGGTCTTGATGGTAGGGAATATTCACGAAACTTCTAGATTTGTGAAATGCAAAAATAGAGAAAAAAAAAAAATATGCATAAAAGAAAATAATCATACAAGACAATATTTACATGGTTTAACAATTTGCTTATCTATTCACCGGGAAAAATACAAAATGTGACAATATAATTTTTTATCTCAAAATTGTTAGAGTATGTTTGTTTTAAACACTTAACCTTTGTTTAGTGTCTCACATTGGTTAGGAAAAAACCTTGTTATAAGTTTATAAGCCTTTGCATATATTAAACCATAAGTTGGAATACAATGGGCTAGGTGTTGGTTTGAGCTTGGGCTTGAGTTTGTTATTTCTCTAATGAGGCTCATTCCTTTCCAAAATCAACACACCAAACCTTAATATCTAAACAACATTTCTTTTATTCTACACATAGGATTCACAATGGGCTAAAAACAGCCTAAGCCTTCGCTCCATGGACTAAACAAAAGAAAAAATCTTAATCTCTGAACAAATTTTATTATTATTATTATTATTTTTATTCTGCACATGGGATTGACAATGGGCTAAAAACAACCCAAGTCTTCACTCCATGGACTCAGCCTAAGAAAAAATCCCTTTAAACAAACCTTAATTTCTAAACAAAATTAAATCATAATACTTTTATTTCGGGTAAACAGCACACCAAACCTTAATCTCTAAACAATTTTTTTTTTTATAAATTCTGCGCATGGGATTCACAATGGGCTAAAAACAGCTCAAGTCTTCGTTCCATGGACTCAACCTAAGAAAAAATCCCTTTAAAAAATCGTAACACTCATTTTGAGTTGGGTCATAAATTTGGATTAAATACAATTAGGGTCCCAAAGCCTAACACTTATAGCTTTGTATTTCTCCTGAGTGTATTGTAATCTCTTGTGCATTTGCGGGGTCTTGATAGCAAGTTGTGTTGCAAAGCTTTGTTGATTCCGCAGCGTTTGTTGACTTTGTTCTAAAGCTGGTTTATTTATTTATTTATTTATTTTTTTGCGTGTGTTCTTGTCGTTGTATTCTTTATCTCAATGAAAGTTACTCACTTGCTCATTAAAAAAAGAAGAAGCAAGAGTTGTATGGCGACTTCCAAGTTTACCGTATGTTGGTGGAAGAGAGTACATTTCACTTTCTCTTTGCATTTTAATTTTGGTATGACTGCATTTTTGGGTTCTTATGTGTATAATTTCCAGCTTTTACTTTCTCATTTTAAAAAATGATCAATCCTTAGGTGACCACCTACAATGCAGAGCAACCCTGGCTGGGGATTTGACATGAAATGCCAGTTCATGGATAAGCTCGTGAGGAAGGTTTCCCAGCATAATACATGAGCTCTGAAAACTCATTTTGCCACGTTTATACCAAGTTTCAAGCTGCTCAATGGTTAAAGTTAAAGATCATTCTTACAAGCGAACTGGTTGGTGAGGTCGACCATCCTCTTTATATATTGACGACTGATTTTATTTAGGACAAAAGTTTAGCTAAAAATTAGTTATAGCCTAAACGTACAATCTTACTCAATAAAATAAATATGAGAAATGTTAACAAATACTTAGCGATGCTTGTTAAGATTTTCCTTTTTGGATCTCACTTAAAAAAAAGAAATAAAATTGTTAAAAAAATTATCAAAAGAGATAAAAAAAAAATTGCCAAAAGCAGTCCAAAAAACACAAAACTGATAAATATTACTACATATTTATGCTCTTAATGCACATGAGAAATTTTGTGTTAATTGGATATTATTTACTATATGATCTATAAGTTTAAACTACAAAAACTTACAATTTAAATAATTTATTGATGACATAGCTATTAATTTTTAATTTTTTCAAAATTTTGTAAGTATAGAATATATAGAAAGAAAACGTAATCCTATGATAGATTTATTAAAATTCACTTCTAATAAAAAGATATTGAGTAAATTTGTAACTTAAGGTTACAGCTAATTTTATAGTTAAACTTTGTCATTTTAATTATGGTATAATTTTTCTTTGTTTGATGGATTTTGTTACGTAGCTTTTGTACTATCTTTAGCAATTGTCTCCTGAGTTCATTACGAGGATCAAATGATTCTTGTAATAATTTTGCTATATATGCATTATGGAACATGATTCTCCCAAGTTCACTTCAAGTTTTTACTCAACTAGTTTGTGTTCCAGAAGTGATTGCAATGCTTGGATTGCTTTCACGGAAAATTGTGGCTTAAAATGTAGGAGGCGGATACTGAAAGTGCAAGCTCAGAATATTCAAATCATGAAGGAGAAGAGGCTACTGTTCCAACGGCTATTCCAAAATCCAAAACGGTGTCGTCTGTTAAAGTGATTAAATAAAAACGATAAAACACGCATAAAGTGGAACGGTGTCGTTTCTCATTAAACCCGATGGCATCGTTTCTGTCATATCAGTTATCGAAGGATTCCGTTACCTCACGTGTAGGATTCTGTAATGGCTCGTGTGAAGTGGTTACAAGTCTGTTGTACCAGACTTCGTTGAACTTCTCTCTTCTCCCTTATCTGGTGTATCTATATATAGATATCTATTCACTTGTATTCATTGCATTGTATTGTACTCTTTGAAAATAATAATAATAATACTTGAGGTTCTTCAGATCATTTTTTGCCTCTGTTTTCTTTTCTGATTTGGTTGATTTAGTAACATTAAGATTGAGAGAGGTTTACTTGAGAGATTAAGAGTGTTTTTACAGATACATTGATTTGATATTTATTTACATTTTGTAAGAAAACGAAGAGGGCACTGGGGCAGTTACTTCTAAAATATTTTGAGGTAGTTTGAAATATTCATGTATTCTGAAATATTGACCAAACAGGATTTTGAGAGAGAGAGAAAGAGAGAAAGAGAGAGAGAGAGAGAGCTTGAACTATAGTATTTGTCCCGTGTCTATTAAACAATCAGAGTTTTAAATTTTAATTGTTGATTTACAAAAAAAAAAAGGTTTTCCAATGTTGTTAGTTATTACCTAGGATGCATGGACATGGATACAGGCACGGATACAGATACAGTCATACAGTATGATACAGTGACACAAATAATTTTTGAAAAATTATAACATGAAACGGCAAGTACAATACTAGTATGACGGGGCTATGATGTCCTATATGAAGTGTTTGTGCATCCTAGGTTATTACAGCAAGATTTACTCTGCTAATAATTAACAAGGCCATACATAAGAAAAAGATGGGTACTCGCGGTTCTTTTAGCATATTGAACTTTGTTTATCCTCCAATCTATGCTGGACTCTGACTCAGAAATGGTTACCCATCTCTTGACTCATGTGCTGGGAATTCAATGTTAGGAGCTCATATTCCGTTGGTTTAACACATTTGAGGAACGAAAGTTGTCAGAGCATTCAGGCCAGCCTCATACTTCTAGCTAAACAATCCTAGAAATTCAATTATTAGTCTGAGTCCAGCATAGATTGGAGGATAAACAAAGTTCAATATGAAGTCGAATTGTTGACCAACGATTCATTAAAAAGTTTTCATTACGAGTAGATGCAAATGTTTCTTTTTATTGAAATACACCAAAACTCTATTCCAATATGTTTTGCGATTTTCTTCATTCCCTTGCACCACATCTAATGAAATATTGAGTCATGCCGACACAATGAGGCAATCTCTTCTTCTATTTTGAAATTACCAACCCGTTGTGCCTTCTTAGCAATGTATTCCATTTGAACTCTGGGTGGAGACTGTTGGGTATGCACTTCATTTTGTGGAGGGCATCATAAGTTCATTATTCATGTTAGGCCCCTCTTCTAGAAGCTTCGTGAAGTTTTAATCCCTCGCATTTGCGAATCCATTTCTTAATAACAATAACATAATAAGCCTTAAAAATCAAAACTCTAGCTTAGTAGATAGGTTTACTTCTCTACATTTTACTGTCTTATTGGAGCAACAATAGTATCTATTGGCTTTTATACTGTGAGTCCTAACTCAAAATCGAATGTGAGACACTAATCACTTTTATGTTAAAATAACAAACTCTGCCTATCAAGATCATGCACAAAAAGAAAGAACCTTAGATGGTTGGAGTGTATTGAATTTTACATACAGCAGCAATATGATGAGAAGTTAGGCAAATCAACTTTACATATAGCAGCCAAATGATCACAAGATTACCCAGAAGTAATGCAAACCAACTTGTTTATTTGAAACCACCCACAAACGACAATTCAGTTATTAAAAACAAAGAAAGCCTAGCCTTGCCTATCGGTGATTTAACTAGAAAAGGAAAGTAAATACGCACGTACAACAACAATATGATGAGAAGTGAGATTCTAAGCTGAATTGAATATATACACATACACATATAGCTGAATTGAATATGGACTCTAAGCTGGGTGGCATTTGATAAAACCACTTGGACATAATATAGCATGACAGGAACGAAAGTTAGATTCGTTATTTTAAAGTATTCAATTTTATCGTAGGATCTTCCTCATTGACTGTTCTTTATTTAGGTCTGGATATACACATCCAAGAGAGTATTTTATTTGGTGCAGATGATTGAACATTAAAATTTTTTACCTTCCTATCAAAAAAGAAAAAAAGAAAAAGAAATTTTTACCTTCCAAAATTTGAGTAGAGAAGAATAAATATATAAAAAAGAAAAAAGAAGGTAAAATAAAAGCTACTAAAACAGATACTCTAATTCAAGGTTAATGGATTCTCAAAAAAAAAATAATGGTAATAATTCAAGGTTAATGAAAAAAGTACCACCACACACCCTTGGTGCGGTAGTTATTCTACAAGTGTAAATGCTTATGGAGTGTGGGGGGTAAGGGTTGGGGTTCAAGTCTCTAGGAGGGAGCTTCATACAGATATATACTTAGATTAGGTTAGAGTAGAAATTCTATCCTGTAAAAAAAAAAAAAAAAAAAAAAAAAAAAAGAAGAAGAAGAAAATAAGTCATAGTAATTGAAGCTAACACCTATTTTGAGCACACCCACACGACATGCCCACAATCCACCAAGTTTACACACCTATAGACATTGTAAGGTTGAATTTATTCAATCATGTGTTGGTTTTATTTCGTACCAAATTTGCTTGTATTTTAGCAATTAGATACCTTGTATTTAGGTGAGAATTATGCAAGTGTAGTGTGTTAGAGAGTCTGAAGAAACCTCAAATGTGTGCACTCAAGAAGAGCCTCACGACTGGATCTCATGCCTGGCTCACGATTGGAGAGTCGCCAAAGGTGGCACACGTGTGGAGCATGCAAGGGAGTTGAAAGGTCGTGACAGCTGGAGCGCTACTGGACAAAACTTCCTGTTAGGACATATGTAGTTCAAGTCTGTGAACTTATGTCGCTATTTTATGTAATTGGTTTATCCTTAGACAAAACGCACTTTACTTGTAATTGGGTAGATCTAGGATGTGTTAAACACTTCAAGAAACTGTGGTTCAAGATTAAGTGTTGAAGCCGTCGAAGTCTATCCAAGAAACAAGCAAGGAAGTGCAAGATTTTAAAGCTCGATAGATACCTCGACAGATACATCTATCGAGATTTAAAGAAGCTGTTTAGCCCGAGCCTCGACAGCTGTCTCGATACCTCTCGATACCTCTATCTATCGAGAATTAAAGAAAACAGAATTCCAAGTCTGTTTCAAGTCCAATCCGTGAGCATGTCTTTGGGACTTCTTTTCTCCTAACCCTAGACATATAAAAGGATTATTTTAAGGGCCGTCAAAAGGAGGAATCATAAGATACAAGTTGCATCTTCTCTGAGAACTCGTTGTTCATGCAAATTGTGATCTGTGAGACAAAGTTCGTGCCCTAGTTCATCTCTGATGATTTGAAGAACTTTGCAGCCAACATTCTTTCTTCCTCAAGTTGGTGAGTGAGTCACGTACTTGGATTCGTGCAAAGGAATAAGACGCGTACTGGGATCCGCGCATCACATTGCTTAGTCACGTACTGGTAGCCGTGCATTAAACTGGAGAAATTGTCACTACAGAACAAGTCCAATTGGGTGTTGGGGTAAGAGTTCAACTGTAGGTTGGTGAGGTACTG
This sequence comes from Castanopsis chinensis, assembly GCA_032878915.1. NCBI lineage: Eukaryota > Viridiplantae > Streptophyta > Magnoliopsida > Fagales > Fagaceae > Castanopsis > Castanopsis chinensis. The sequence continues at coordinate 3,743,503 of JAVQMG010000078.1, forward strand.
GGATTCCTTACTTGTAACTGCTTGTTGTGATAATAGTGGAGTTTCGGGAGTGGTGACCTTAAATCACCCGGTGGGGTTTTTGCCGTAAGGTTTTCCCCATTCGTGAACAAATCACCGTGTCATTTATTTTCCGCTGCATTACTTAGTTTGGTGATTTGTTTGTGCTGCCACGTGATTGCATGTTAATTTGATTAATTAATAACTGGGCTAATTTAATTAATCTAATTATCACAAGGGGTCAACGCATTTGTGGCCTGTCACTTCCAGTCTGGCCAGACAATTAGCTCGCGACTCAAACTCGCTACTCATTCCAGTCGCGAGGTCGAGTCGTCAGAATGTCCTGTTTGGATAAAACCTGAAGTTTCACGTTCCTCATACACTTTACTATAAATACTCTTATATCCACGAAATGTAGAGAGTTTCTAGAGAGAATTTTGAGAGAGAAACCCAAGAGAAAAACAAGATTGATTCATCCACAATCTTCATCCTTTGATTCTCCAAATTTCTCTATTTTTACCCTCTCCATTGACCTACCCTTAAGAGGTACATTTAGCCAAATTCTTATCTTACTATACCCATATTAGTGATGAGATATTTTGGTGCTTGGGAAGTAGTTCAGAAGGGACCAATTCATTTTGGTTGATGCAATAGGCGCGATTGCAGGATCCAGTAAGCTAGAGAAGACAAGGTTTGACGTAACCCTATTGGAGCAAGAAGCTTGGAAGGTTTAAGTGTACTGGGTAGTGGAGAGGTTTTTCGCTAAGTGTTTCAGGTAGTGGAGAGGTTTTTCATGTATCCCAACTTCATTCTCTAGTGGATTATTGATTGCTTAGAGGGCAGTGGAGAGGTTTTTCGCTAAGTGTTTCGGTTTCCTCTTCGATAACACATCGCCATGTTATCTTTGTTTTTGCATCTCTCTTCCTTTACTCTTACATATTAATTGTTGCTGTGTTGTGATTAATTACAGTTTAGATTTTTATTATTTTGGGTATTGCTTGTACTTATCATTCCACACATCTATTGTTTGAGTATAAGCTTGTGTTGGTAATTTTGTAATTGGGGGTTGTTAGGACATATGTGGTTCAAGTCTGTGAACATATGTCACTATTTTATGTAATTGGCTTATCCTTAGACAAAACGCACTTTACTTGTAATTGGGTAGATTTAGGATGAGTTTAGCACTTCAAGAAACAGTGGTTCAAAGTTAAGTGTTGAAGCCGTCAAAGTCTGTCCAAGAAACAAGCTGGGAAGTGCAAGATTTTAAATCTCGACACATACCTCGACAGATACATCTATCGAGATTTAAAGAAGCTGTTTTGCCCGAGCCTCGACAGCTATCTCGACACCTCTCGACACCTCTATCTGTCGAGAATTAAAGAAAACAGATTTCCAGGTCTGTTTCAAGTCTAATCCGTGAGTGTGTCTTTGGGACTTCTTTTCTTCTAACCCTAGACATATAAAAGGATTATTTTAAGGGCCGTCAAAAGAGAGATCACAGAAAAAAAAAGTTGCACATTCTTTGAGAACTTGTTGTTCATGCAATTTGTGATCTGACAGACAAAGTTCGTGCCCTAGTTCATCCTTGATGATTTGAAGAACTTTGCAGCCAACTCTCTCTCTCTCCATAGTTGGTAACTGAAGTCGCGTACTGGGATCCGCGCATTTGGTTAGTCACGTACTTGGGAGCCGTGCATTGAAAGGAGAAACTGTCACTACAGAACAAGTCCAATTGGGTTTTGGGGTAAGAGTTCAACTGTAGGTTGGTGAGGTACTTGGGATTCCTTACTTGTAACTGCTTGTTATGATAATAGTGGAGTTTCGGGAGTGGTGACCTTAAATCACCCGGTGGGGTTTTTGCCGTAAGGGTTTTCCCCATTCGTGAACAAATCACCATGTCATTTATTTTCCGCTGCATTACTTAGTTTGGTGATTTGTTTGTGCTACCACATGTTATTGCATGTTAATTTGATTAATTAATAACTGGGCTAATTTAATTAATCTAAATTATCACAAGGGGTCAACGCGTTTGTGGCCTGTCAAGTGGTATCAGAGCAAGTACACTCTGATTAGGGTTTAATCTATTGTGTGTGATCCATTGACCCCTGCTGTCATGGATAGAGGACAATCCCTCATTATACCTCCTTTATTTGATGGCACTAATTATGCATACTGGAAAGTACGCATGAGAGCTTTCTTGCAGTCTTTAGATGAGAAAGTGTGGCAAGCTGTGGAGATAGGCTGGACCAAGCCTACAGAAGCGCCGGCCGACTGGGATGATGCTAAGATCAAGGCGGCAAACTTTAACAGCCGAGCATTGAATGCCCTATTCAGTGCAGTCACCAATGAGGAGTTCAAGAAAATTTCCTCAACTGAAACTGCTAAGGAAGCATGGACCATCCTCCAGACAACCTATGAGGGCACCAAGGCTGTCAAAGATTCAAAGCTGCAAAGGCTCACCACACGCTTTGAAGAAATCAAGATGGAGGAGGATGAGTCATTTGATGAGTTCTATGCCAAGCTCAAGGATATAATGAACTCAGCCTTCAATCTTGGGGAGACCATCCCTGAACCCAAGATAGTAAGGAAGGTGCTTAGATCGCTGCCCGAAAGATTCCATGCTAAGATCACGGCGATCGAAGAGTCGAAGGATATTGACAGAATTCCTTTGACTGAGCTGGTTGGAAACTTGCAAACATATGAGTTAGGGCTAACTAGGTTAGGCAAGTCAAGCAAGGGCAAGAGTTTGGCTCTGAAGGCCAAGAGCAGTGATACGGATGACTCGTCAGATGATAAAGATTCCAAGATGAAGTCCTACATCACAAGGCAATTCAAGAAGTTTATGAAGAATACCAACGGAAAGGGCTTCAACAAAGACCGTAGACAATCCGGTTCTTTACAATTCAAGAATTCAGATAAAGGGAAAAAGGATGTCAAGGATGGCGGTCAGTACACTGTTCCTGCTGGGCCAAAATGTTTTGGGTGTCAAGGCTTCGGACACATGAAACAAGAGTGTCCTACGTACCTCAAGAGCATAGGGAAAAGCAAGGCACTTGCTGTTACCTTAAGCAACACAGAGCCCGAGGATGATTCCGAAGATGAAGACGACGGAATCTTGAATGCCTTCACTGCCACTGTTAATCCTACTGATGGGGTTAGTGAAAAAGTGGATGAAGAAGAAGAATTGGTGGATTCCAAGTGTGAAATTATGGATGATCAAGATGATATCCATACCGCCTATGAGAAGCTATACAAGCTTTCTGAGAAGCATGAGAAACTATATAGGCTGGCCACCAAGAAGCTCAGTGATGTGGAACTCAACCGTGAGGAGCTGTCCACAAAGGTCGATGAAGCGAATCAAACCATTGGAGCACTGAGGTTCGAAAACAATTTCTTGGTTGAGAGGACCAAGAAGCTTGAAGCGGAGCTGTTTCAAGTCAGAGCACAACTGGAGAGGACGTCAAGTGCTAAACTGGACGAGATGCTGAGTGCTCAGAGATATTCTTCAGATCGTACTGGATTGGGGTATGAATTCTCTCTCTAATACTCCTACTTCTAGTACTACTGTGTTTGTTCCACCTGCTAATAACATTGAAAATGAAGAAAAGAATGTTAAATCTGAATTAGCTAGTGAGAACGTAGACAAGGGCAAGTCCATTCTAGGAGCACCCCCTAAAATTGAGAAAAGGGAAGCTAGAAACCCTAGGAATAAGAAGGCTAACTCTCAAAAGGCCAAACTGAAGAAGCCGAATCTCTGTTATCATTGTGGTGCTGCCGGTCACACTCGACCAAATTGCTACAAGTGGCGTGCCACTCAACAGAGCAATGGCACAATAGCATCTGGGAGTCAGAATCAGCTTCAGACTTCTCTCGCTTCTCTTGGAGACATTCTAAAAGCCCTCATGTTCCTTTCGAACTTGAACGGTTCATATTCTTCTCCCTCTTCACCGGTTCAAGAATCGACCAAATGGAAAGGATCTTCCAAAGTGTGGAAGGCAAAGGAATCTAAGTGATTTCAGTCACTTCTTCTTCTCTCTCCTGTTTTTGTGTGTTGCATTACTTGTGTGTTTCTTTACTGTTTTGAGTCAGTCTAGTTTTATGCATTGTTTTGCTTTATATGTTTTTGTTTGTGTGTTTTCAGTTTTGTGTTTTATTTTTTGCTTTTCTGAAAAAAATAAAAAAAAAAATTGAAAAATTGAAAAATACAAAAACAGTGTGTGTTTGCGTGCATTAGTTCGTGTGAACTTTTGAAATGGCCATTGAAACAGAGTTTTCTAAACTTTGTATCACTTATAGCTTAGATGAGCATTCTTCTGCACAACTAAGCGAGTGAGCTTTGTAGCTCTTTGTTTGTGATGAGTAAGGTTAAGTGATCTTTTCTTCTTAACACTCATATCACTCTTTTTGACTGGTTGAACTAGAAAATCTTAAGAGAAAGGCATAAATAACCATCTCACCACTGTTACTCGCTAATCATAATATGACATCTGTATGCTTCGGCATAGCAAAAGTGCAGTGTCAAAAGCTTAACATCATTAGGTATTTCTTTTCTTTCTCTTGTATGCCCATGCATGATATGCTTGTTAAAAAGAAAATATGCAAAGAAATAAAAAGCAAAAAGATTAAAAATGCTTTAAAATATGGTTGCAAGCGTGTTTTCTAGGAGATGTGGGAGTTATAGGATGTACCTCGAAGGTGATAGTCCCCATCAAACAGTTATGATTGTGTGTGAGTTAAAGTGATTTTCTCATATCTCAAATCGTCATAACATTGAGACACATATGCAATCTTGCGATATTTTCACACACGACACGCAATACTCTTTGCTATTCTTGATACATGTGCAGGTACAATGTGATTTGGTCATCACAAAGTTTACATGTGTTAATGTATGATCACTAAACTGTCATAACTTGTTTTTGAAATATAAAATTGGTTAGACTTGTTTAGTGTGTGTGTGCGTGTTTTGAGATACATGTGCATCAAAATTCGTGTTGAGAGGTGATTTTGAGAGTTTAATGTGTTGGTTGTATCTTTGGTTGAGTTGCATGCATGATTGCATTCATGTCTGTGTTTTTCCTCTTTTGAAAAACTGCTTTTAAAGGCATCTCGACACCTCCTCGATACCTCTCGACACATAGCTATCTGTCGAGCTTCTTAGACTCATTCTTATCGCAGTCTCGACAGATACCTCGACACCTTCTGGATCGATCGAGAAACTTTCTGTTTGCTCGATAGCTCCTCGATAGCTTCTGGATCGATCGAGGTTCCCTCTTGTTTGTTTCTTCTCCCTCGATAGCTGCATCTGTCCACGTGCATTTCTCGACAGCTTACCTCGACAGCTACCTCGACAGCTCTCGACACCTGCAGCTGTCGAGATTTACTGAGAGGCTATATAATGGTTTTTCGCGATTTTCTGTTCATTCTCTCGATCTCTCTCGCTCGAAACTCACTGTTCTCTCTCAAATTTTTTCCTTTTTCCCTCCAAACCTTCTCCCAAGGCTTTCTCAAGAGTTTCTTTGCTATCTTCATCTCTTGGTAAGCACATTATCCCTCTTTTTCAGAGCGGGTGCACTTGTTGTGGTTTAATTATCTAAGTGTGATCCTAATCCCCTTGGCTATGGATGAAGCTGTGGAAAAGGCTATGTTGAATTGTGGTTTAAATGTTTGTGATAATGACACTATGAGTATGTTTAAAGGTTGTCCTAACAATGAACTCCTAGAGTTATTAAAAACAAAGAAACATGCTAGAATGTTTGTTCACATGCTGAAATATTTTGAAAATAATAATCACATACTACACAATAGTCTATGTGAGTCAAATTCTTTGATTAAGAAGTATAAAAGAAGAAATAGAATATTGTGTGATAAGATTGATAATATGAAAAAGAAAATCCAATCTAACAAGAGCATGGAAAATGAAGATAAGTTTTTGTTTGAAGGTCAAGAGTGCTTATCCCATGCTTGCTTATTTGTGCACACTTCTTTGAAGGTATTTAATTCATGTTTATGGTATCTTGATAGCAGTTGTTCTCATTATATGAAAGGAGATAAAACACTGTTTAAGTCACTCAAAGAAAATGTCGGTGACTATGTGACATTTGGCGATAGAAGTCATACTCAAGTTCTTGGAAAAGGGACTGTTGAGATATTGAGATTACCTCTATTGAAGGATGTCTTATATATCAAAGGGCTTAAGGCGAATCTCTTAAGCATCACTCAAATATGTGATGAGGATTTCCTTGTCCAATTCTCAAAGAAGGGGTGTATAATCACTGATGAAGAAGGGATTCAAGTCTTGGAGGGAAATAGGACTTTTGACAATTGCTACGGAGTAGTTCCTACAACAAAACTTTCTTGCAGAAGTGCTCGTGTCCATGTTGGAACTTTGGCATCAAAGATTTGGGTATGCAAATTCCAAACAAGTGGCTAAAGTGTCTAAACTTGAAGCTGTTGAGGACATCTGAAATTTGGAAAAGTGGAGAAGACTATTTGTGGTGCATGCCAAATGGGGAAGCAAACAAAGGCAAGTCACCACGAAGTGAATGTAATTGCAACATCACGTTGCTTGGAGCTTCTTCATGTTGATCTAATGGGGCCCACAAGAACTGAAAGTCTAGGAGGAAAAAGGTACATTATGGTTATTGTTGATAATTTCTCAAGATACACTTAGGTGGAATTTCTTAGAGAAAAATCACAAGCATGTGAATGGAAATTCTATGCAAGAGACTTCAAAATGAGAAAGGGGTTCCTATTGTCAAGATAAGGAGTGATCATGGCAAGGAGTGATCATGGCAAGGAGTTTGAGAATGCAAGATTTAAGTCTTTTTGTGAAAGGAATGGGATTAAAAAGGAATTTTTAGCCCCTAAAACTCCTCAACAAAATGGGGTGATTGAGAGGAAAAATTGGGTGATTCAAGAAATAGCAAGAGTTATGCTATTCAACAAGCAAATTCCTCAAAAGTTTTGGGAGAAGTCGTAAACACCTTATGTCACATTGGTAATAGAATATTCTTCCGAGTAGAAATAAAAAAGACCACTTATGAAATGTGGAATGGCAAGAAGCCGAAAGTGAAATACTTTCGAGTATTCGAAAGCAAGTGTTACATTCTTCATGATCAGGAGAACCTTGGAAAATTTGATGCAAAAAGTGATCTTCTTTGGGTATTCTACTACTAGCTAGGCATATAAAGTCTTCAACAAGAGAACAAAGGCTGTAATGGAATCCATCAATGTTGAAATTGATGATGCCATAACAAAGGTAGAGATGGTTGATGATGGAGAAGGGCCAATCTCTAAAAAACCCATAGTTGAGGTTAAAGCCCAAGACACCAGAAAAGGAATTAACTCCTGTGAACTCAATAGAAACAAGATCAATGTTTAGAGCATCTAACCCTCTCACTCCTCCGGAAGTTCATCCTCCTATGTCTCCGAACGATGAAGTGTCCACATCAAAGAAGCCATCATCAAGAGTGATTAAAAACCATTCAGACAGTAACATCATTGGGTCTTTAGATAAAGGTCTTCGCCTTAGAAAGGGAAACATACTTATGGCCATTGCTCCTATACAATCTTCAGATGATTTGAGTTTGCTAGTGAAAGAATTTGGGGAGCACACTGAAATGGAGTTGATGAGGATAGTAGAGAAATTCGATGATGAGACAGATGAAAGAACAATGGGATTACAAGAATCCTATAATACTCTCCTTAAGAAGACTAGTGAATATGCAAGAGTGGCTAAAGCAACCATTGAGAAAATGAAGAGAGCAGAGCAAGATTATAAGAGTCTTCTAGTGCAGTACAAGAAGACTAAATGTGAAGTTGAGACGCTGAATGAAGAGCTAACCGAAGCTTATTCAAAGATCAAGTTTCTTGAGTTTGAGGTGATTTAAGTTAATGCTAAAGTAGAGCGGATCTCCTCTAAAATGCTTGATAAAGTGCTTGCCCAACAAAAGCCCTTTTCTGAGAAGAGCGACTTAAGATATACTGGAGAGGTTAGTTCAAGAATTAATGTGTCTAAGGAGATGAAGTTTGTAAAAGCAAAGGAACTAGTGGTAACAACTTCAGCTGTTGAGAAAGTGAATTCTGAGAAGACGCCAAAGGTGATTGCTCAACGGGATTCAACAAAGCTTCCAAACCCAACAGTGGCTAAACCCAAGGTAAAAGAAAAATCTATTCCAAAGTCACAAAGGGGACCGAAAATTCAACACTTTTGTCACTATTGTGGAATCCAAGGTCACACTAGACCTAACTGCTATAAGGTTTTTGCATTAAAGAATGGTAGCTATCATAGGCCAAGAGGACAAAGAAATGGAAAAGAGAACTTCAAGCAATCAAAAGGGGGATAAGCTGATTCTAACATTGGGGATGTAATGAAGATGATAGACACCATTACCTTCTGTTTGGCAAACTTCACCTTCAGGTTTGAGAATTGTAAGACAAGTACCCAATCCTCTAAGGATATCACCCCAAACGCATGTGCCTTGTGGGTGAAGAAAGGTACACATGCATAAGCAATAGAACATGACCATGCATCAATTCTTCCTATATGATGTGTCTTTGCTTGGCTCTTTTCTTTGTTTCTAGTATATTTTGACAAATTTTTGTTTGTCTAATATTTGCTTTGAATGTTGTTAATTTTTTTAATTTTTATTTTTTATTAATCTTTACTTGTTTTTGTGTCAAAAATTCAAAAACACATAAAAAGTAGAAAATTCAAAATGTTTAATCGACATTATTGTGTTATGTCACGCACATGTTTTGCCTTGTACCTTCGTACAAATGGCCTTGTGCATTTATGAACGTAACTTGTTCTTTTTGCACTCATATCTTTGTGGAAAAATTCTTGACATCTATGTGACTGTTGTAAATAGATCTTCAAACTTGTCATGAATGATTAGTCAATGGTTTTGATGATCTCGAAAGTTGCGTAGACTTGTGCCTATATATCTTCTCACCTTTTATTTATTTTTTCTTAAAGAGCTTAATAAATGTAAATCTCAAAATGAAAAGAGATAATGAGTTGCAAAAACCATCACACATATTAGTATTTGACTAGGAAAAAGGGAAAGTGACTTTTATGAAAATGTATGGTGCCCAAAAGCCAAAGGCTTATTTATTAAATTGAAATATTAAAAATTTCAAGCATTGATCTCAAAAAGAGATGTACAGATCAAAATGATCAAATGTTATGAATTGTAAAGAAACCAAATAAAAAGCTTTAAAGATATTTAATCATTTTCTTGTGGGAGGTCATATATGTTCATTTCTATAATTGAGATAGACCACTTGACTTAGTACTAGTTGTGTATGACTTGATTGAATTGATTATTGAAATTTCACTCTAGGCTAAAGACTATTCCACATTTGATACACACACATAACACACATGCTTAATGTTCAATGAATGCCTTATTTATTTGTTCGATTGTACTTGTTTAAATGTGATGTGTATGTACTCAACTATATATGGATCAATCCAAAAAGATTTTTTATCATTTTATATGTATTTGGAAGTGATTTTTATCACTCTTTGTGTTCATATTTAGTGCTTACTTTGTTTTTCATTGTTTAAACATGTTTTGTGTTGAAAAACAGGTGTCAGAATTTTTGGCTACTCATTCTGGCTACTCTTGCGAGTAGCGAGTTTTGGCTACTCATTTTGGCGACTCGCCCAGTTGCAAAACTCCAGTCGCAAGTTCATCCAGAAGCTTTCAAGACTCACTCGTAACTCACTTACGACTTGCGAAAATTTTCGCGACTCATCTCACGACTTGCCAATCGCGTAACACCCAGAAATAGCTTTTTAAAGTGTTTTTCGTGGGAAACTTGTTTTAAACCTCTCCCATCTTTTCTTAAACCCCTCTTTCAATATTTTTACATCAAAACCAAATCAATTTGTATGGTTTTTCATTCCATTAACATCTCTAAAGTAATTTTTATCTCTTTTCATTGATTTGAATCCTTAAATTATGTTTTGGAGAGTTTTTTGCTCTTGGTTGGGATTTTCATCAAAGAGGTCGGGAAAACTTAATTTTTTATCAAATTTTTGTATGAGATTATTTTCTTTTGATGATTTTCTTTGGATGTTGGCCCCTTGTGATAAAAAGAACATGTATTAAGGGTGGATTTTATGACATTCATACATTGTTTCACATTGTTGTTCATAATGTGCACGCTAGGTGTTTGATAAAATGCCTCTTAGGCATTTTCTCACTTGTTTGGACTCCGATGAGTACCAAATTTTGGGGTTTCTCATGTTTCCTCATTAGGAACATGTTTGGTTCATTTGTTGTTTATTTAACACACCCTATCCCACATGTGCATTTTCCATACTTTGGTCACCTCTTGCACATAGTCACCTCTTGCACATAGCCACCTCTTGCACACATTTTTGCTACCCTTGTCATGCATTGGTCTATACCTTGTTTTTTCATCCTAGCATGTCATATTTACCTTATGCTTTGTAACATTTTGTTTTGACTTTTATTTGAGCTTCATTTCTCATTCATCTTGCACCCCTCATGCATCATTCTTCTTGTTCATACCTTCATCTCTTGCCCTCTTTTCTCCTTGACCCATTTGTCTATTCATGTCAAAAAAGGGGAGAGTATACTCTAGAGTAGTATACCGGAGAGTTTTGTCATTTCTATATGATTCTTGTACACATTTATAGGGGGAGAGTTATTCCATAAGGGAGATGCATATACCAAGAGGGAGAAGACACTGTCTTAATAAGAAAACTTTGTTTTGATTGTGTTTCTTTATGTTTGTATTCTTGTTTCCTTTATGGTGCTTTGAATTATGTTTAGTATCTATGCTTTGTTGTTCTTATTGCATCGTGTTTGTGTGTTGGACATGCATACTTCCTTATGCTATTGTGCTTCATTGATTGCATGTTTGAATGATCATTTGCTTTACTATGTGATCATTATAGTTATCTCTATATGACTATTTTGGTGTATGATCAAGTTACTCATATATTTTACATAATGTTTACTTGATCACAATTTACTTTTTACATTATACTTGTCCTTCTATTACTTGCTTTACCTTGAGGGTAAATGTGTTTTGTGCAAATGTTTCAAGTTACATCTATATATGTTCCAAGTTCATCACAACTCCTATGACTCATGATAGAGGGAGTGATATGATAGGAGGAGAAAGAGAGAAAGAGCTTTGTATTATAATAACTATGTTTTTGCTTTGCTCATAGTTCATAATTATGTTTAGTTGTTTAAACTATGCATACTTTATTGTGTACCTTTACTTTGTAGCTTAGTACTTTTAGAAAATGTTATGCATTTTCTTTAGTACTTCTTTCTTGTGCCCTTGTTGGATTTTATATTCTTGATGCAACTACCGTGTGTTCTTGTATTGGTTGAGTATTGGGAACATGCAAATGATTCTATGTATGGAGCTTATTAACTTGCATGTTTGGATGTTCATTCCTTATGTGAATGTTCATTGTAATCACTGTTTGTAGTGATTGTTCTTGTTTGGTTAAATCATAATTTATTGTTGTAATCTTTTCTACTTGATCGCATTGTGCTTACTCCCATTGTTCTGATTTCAATTTACAATGATCATCTTGTGTTATTGTTTAAATAAAAAAAAAATATATATATATATATATATCTTGTTCGTATGGTTCAAGAGCTTCACAGTTTCTAGAGTTAGGTGTGAGTGAGTTTTGACAACTATTCCCAACTCACATGTTAAGTCTAGAGTCTGTTTTAGGGCTTTGATGTGGAATAGCCAAAAGGGGAGATTATAAGGTTGAATTTATTCAATCATGTGTTGGCTTTATTACGTGCCAAATTTACTTGTATTTTAGCAATTAGATACCCTGTTTTTAGGTGGGAATTATTTAAGGGTAGTGTGTGAGAGAGTGTGAAGAAACCTCAAATGTGTGCACTCAAGAAGAGCCTTGCAATTGGATCTTGTGACTGGCAAGTCGCTAAAGGTGGCACACGTGTGGAGCATGTATAGGAGATGAAGGGTCGTGATAGCTGGAGCATTACTAGACAAAACTTCCAGTCTGACTAGGCAGTTAGCTAGTGACTTAAACTCGCGACTCGTTCCAGTCACGAGGTCAAGTCGCCAGAATGCCCTGTTTGGATAAAACTTGACGATTCGCATTCCTCATACACTCTACCATAAATACCCTTATACCCACGAAATGTAGAGAGCTTCTAGAGAGAATTTTGAGAGAAAAACCCTAGAGAAAAAAAAAATTGATTCATCCACAATCTTCATCCTTTGATTTCCCAAATTCCTGTACTCTTACCCTCTCCATTGACATATCCATGAGAGGTACATTTAGTCAAATCCTTATCTCACCATACCCATATTAGTGAGAAGGTATTTTGGTGCTTAGGAAGCAGTGCAGAAGGGACCAATTCATTTTGGTTGATGCAATAGGCGATTACGGGATCCGGTAAGTTAAAGAAGATAAGGTTCGACGTAATCCTGTTGGAGCAAGAAGCTTGGAGGGCTTAGGTGCACTAGGTAGATTAGTCTTGGAGGGTCTTCTGCTATTCATGTATCCCAACTTCATTCTCTAGTGGATTATTGACCGCTTAGAGGGTGGCGGAGGGGTTTTTCGCCGAGCGCTTCGGTTTTCTCTTCGATAACACATCGCAGTGTTATCTTTGTGTTTGTATCTCTCTTCCCTTACTCTTACATATTAATTGCTGCTGTGTTATGATTAATAATGGTTTAGAGTATTTATTATTTTGGGTATTCCTTGTACTTATCATTCTGCACATCTTTTGTTTGAGTATAAGTTTGTTTGGGTATTCCAATGAGATTGACCACTATTGAGGCTCCTTCTTGCTAAAAATGGCTCCAGGTCAAGAGAGAGGGAGCACCAAAGTTTACGAGGAGAGAGAGAGAGATATGAATGCTTTATCATTTTATATTATCTAGGAGTAATTTTGGTACCACAACATTGCCCACAACTCGCTTATGCGGCGAGTGGCAGTTGGTGGAGGGGTGATGGTGGGTCTATGTGGGGACACTTTTTCACCAACCACAACTCGCCACATAGTAGAGTTGTGGGCAATGTTGTGGGCAATGGTGTGGCACCAGAAATTTCATTATCTAGCGAGGAAAAGTACAACGCCAATTAATATAACGAGGGCATTGTGCAATTTTAAAATGGTAGGATAAAATATTGAGACTAATTTGTGATTGTTTTACTTGAGCTTCGCTAAAAACAAGTTGAAACATTATTTTTAAAGATTCTAATGACTAATGAGAGTACTCATATGAATCATATGAGAGAAACCAAAATAACTTTGAAACATAATTTGTATGGTTGATTAAAGGGAAGATGAGATAAACAAGGATTGGCCTTAAAGGTCTCTTGGGCCTTCCAATCTCTGTGGTGACAGTTCACTAAGATGTACAGCTACAGCCTAATGGCTTGTTTGGAAGTTTAGAGAGGGAGGAGAGTAGAGGGGAGTAGACGGGAGTAAAGGGAGAGTAGTGGGGAGGAGAGTAGAGAACAATAGTTACCCTCCACCTTACTTGGATGTTTTTAAAATTAGTAAGGGAGAATGGAGTAATTGCTCTTTTCTCTTGTTTGGATGTTTTAAAAATTAGGATGGAAAGGAGAGGAAATGATTTAAATAGACAAATTTACCCCTATTTGAATTTTTTTTTCTAATTAATAAAGCATTTTTTTTTAATCTATTCTTTCGTTGTTTGGATGCCAAGAAAAAAGAAAACTTTGTATGTCTGTTCCATCTAACACCACTCTATTTTCTATGAAATTGGGGAATTAAAAAGGGACCACTGCCGGATCTTCCTCTCCATCAAGCTCGCAGCGGCCACCACCGGATCCCCGGTCCCACCGCCCTCTTCACCAAGCTCCTCCCCGTCTGGCACACCACATGTCGCGAGGTCGCCCGCCACTACGATGCCGATGTCGCTCAATTCCTCCTGATAGAAGGTGGAAGCTTCGCCGTACTCTCCTCCATCGCTCTCCACTTGATCTTCCCCATTCTCCTTATCAACCTCTACACCAGCACCGCTTCTCTGAACGACGACCAATTCTTCAAAAAAATGATCAACCACATCGCCATAGGCTCTCCTTTGCTCTGGATCCATTTCCTCTTCATCATTGTTTTGGTTCATTTCGGTCTCTCCGCGATCGAAGAGAGGTTGAGGTTCACTAGGGACGGGAATGTAAATTTGAGCGATCTAGATTAATACTTCAGTTTATTAAAATTCAAAAATTTCAAGTTATTTCAAGTTATTTAGTTTTTCATTTTCATGGTCTTTCAATGGTTTTTAGCGAAAATGACATGGTTGTTTAGCTTCAGTGTCAATGAAATAGTGAGATTCAAATTTTTTTTTTCATTCACCTTAAATTTTCTTAGGAAACAAACAGAGATTATTTATATAATTGGTTTGTAATTTTGTTAATTTAGAAAGGGTAAATTGGAGAATTCATTTGGTCAATAATTTATCTACTGTCCTCTCGCTCGAAATCTCTCTAATTTGTGGGAATTAAAAATGAGGGATTAGAGGGAGTAGAAACCCCTCCAAATCCCTCTCCCTCATTCCTTAAAAAACTTTCAAACAAGGTAATTGAATTACTCTTCCTTCCTTTACTCTACTCCCCCTCCTATTTTTTTAAACTTCCAAATAGGCCATAAGAGATTTCGTATTCAAAATGGTCAAAACTCTTTTTGCAATCAATTCCGATCGTCACAACCCTCCCTTTCCCTTTTCAGGTTGATAGAGAATGAATTAGCTCTTGTGCAATGATGAAATTATTCGCACCTTGTCTTCCAGACATAAAAGCAATATGAAAAGGATACACTAGAAGTAATCATCACTCTTAGGCTCCAAGCTGACTAGCAAAAATCTTTGTGACAGTTTTGTCAATCACATTGCAATATGCATGTGAGATAGAAGTTAAAAAAATAAAAGTAAAATTGTAAAAAGTTGAAGGTTAATTTTTTTTTTTTTTTATTCGAGGCTAAGATTAAAAGTGACTTTTGAAACTTTTGATTTTATCAATTGATTTGCTATTGCATGGTGCAATAATTCTAACTATTATTACACCGGATCTTAATTCAAATAATTAGTCCATATTGATGTAAACCTTCGTTTCATCACAATTAGCTAGGAACCAAAGCAATCAAAATGTGTTTCACATCTTTAGGACTACTTAAAAGAGTCTCATATAACATACCATCACTGCTGATAAAAAACACTTGGAGCTTTAAAACCATGTGTTGCTTGTAGTTGATGGGTGGAAAGAGGAAAGAAAAGTGGAAGGAAGGAAATGAGAGATGCTACGTCCACAATATTATCACAACAAATCATAGGTGGTGAGTTGTTATTGGTTCAAATTTGAACCTAACAATAAAATTACTTTTTTGCCCTAACAATAATAACCTGTAACAATCTACCACTTAAAATTTGTTGTAAAAATGTTGTGTACATATCAGAAATAATTGAAAGGAAATGGAAAAGAAAATATTTTCTTTTATAGTGTTTGGATATACAAAGAAGAAGAACTGAAACAAAAGGGACAAAAGTAAAAATTTTTGTTTTTTAATTTCAAAAACTTGTTTTTGGGAGTATAAAGAAAAAACAATTTTCTTGTATTTTTGAAATAAAAAACATGTTTGGTTAGTTGAAATTAAAAAATAGTTCTTTGAAGAAAAAAAAATAGAAAAATACTAAAATATGTTGTTACTAGACTTTAAACTCTAATGTTAACTCATTAAATGAGATAGATTTATTAAATTAAATACGTGTTTTCATCTACTTTTGAAAATTAAAAATTAAAAACAGCCTTTTGCATGTTTTCAGTTTTCTTCACAAATTGAGTTTTAAAAACAATTTTTGTTTTCTATCCATTTTGGGTTGTTAAACAAGTTTTTTACTCTCAAAAGTAGGAAATTGTTTTTGGAAACAAAAAATAAGGAGAAAAAATAATTACCAAACATATCCGAAGTTTTCTTACATCTGTGCTCTTACATATTATTAGAAAAACTACATACTAATTAAATACTACTAATACTACTAGGTGATCGACTGCTCGTTTATTGTCCAAGTGTAACTGATATCCATCAAACGGCAACAGCAATAACTAAGGAGAAATTAAAGGAGCTGGCTGCCTTCAAAACTATTAGTAATGCAGTAACAGACATGGCAACAATAAAAAGGTGGGTGCATTCAAATCTGGATTTAATAAGGAAATAGCTGAGATCGTGGGAGAGGTTTTATTCAGTGTGCCAATAACTGAAGTAGGGACCACCCAACACCCTACATCACGTGACTTCAATGCTGCAGGTCAGATAAGTGAGTCACTAACTGGGAATAAGGAGAACACAAAGGTAGCGGCAAAACAGGGGACAAAGGAGAATAAACTTTAGCAGTAAACCCTACCAAAATAACGTGGAAAAGGATACAAAGTAAGGGGAATGGATGAAAATGATAGAAAGTAAAGGTAAAAATCATTTTATAAAACGGTCTCATGAAATGTATTTTTTCTTCTAATGAAAAGTAGGAAGACTGAAACATCTCCAAAAAGAAGGAATGAATGAAATTGCTAGGGCTGTAAACGAGTTAAACTTTGTAAAGTAGTGCATGTTTAAGTTAAACTCATCAAGAAAAGTCAAAAGAGCTCGAGCTTATGATAAGCCTAAAAATAAAATTTAAGTTTAAACTCGTGAGAAAGCTAAAAAACTTGAGCTTGACTTAATTAATTAGTCAAGCCAAGTTTCAGCTTAAGCTTAATATCAAGCTCAAGTCAAGTATTTGAGCTCGAGATCTAAGAAAATTACATTATCTAATACTTAAATCTCTAAAACTAAGAAAAAATAGTATACTCATTTTATCATGTATTTAATCCTACTTATGATTAGCCATTATTCAAATTAAAATTTTATATAATTAAATTCATTTATCCTTCATTGTCTACAATTTTAACAATTGTTCAAAATACAATTTTTACGTTTACGTCAAATGGTGAAGAACTAGAAAATACTTATTTGTAACTATTATGAATAGAAAAATACTAACATATTTTATTACTTTACATTAGATGATTAATGGGGAATAATTGTACGTGTTCCACTTAATTAACTAATTAATTTTTAAATTTAACTAAAGCCTAAAATGGTTATTGGTCGGTTTAAAGGGAAGAAAATAAAAAAATTAAAGTAATAAGTAGTAGTGGTCCCATGTAACTCTCCATTTGACCTGTCCAATCTCAGCCTCATCCTTGTATCATTGTTACGTGTTTCATATGGATTTTTAATGCAAGTTGATTACCACTAGTTGGCGTGTTAGTATTGTATAATGTATTTCTTTTTGCATTGAGATTAGGTTAAGTTTGAGATTGAGAGTTAAAAAAAAAAAAAAAAAACAACTTCCAAATATTAACCGTGGAATATTGTTTCAGGGAATCTTCTCGATCAAAGGCCCTTAAGACTAAATTTTATTTCTAGGAACAAATAAAATATATTCACGAGGTTATTATTAAATGTGATACTTGACCAGTTTTCACGAGGTTATTATTATATGGCGTGGTTTGTAACCGCGGCCATAGAAAACGCGGCTATAGGGTATAGCCGTTTTTTGTAGTGAAAATACATATATTTATATATATATATATATATATAAAGGATTTGTATTCATTTAAGTGTAGTGCTTAAGGGTTTCGTTAATTACATGACTCACATTTATTAGTTTGAAAAATTGGTGACATGTGTCCTATTGAGGAATGCATAATTTCACAAACAAGCGAGAAATCAAAAAAGTAATTAAAAAAAAAATTAAGAAAAAACATTTGAAACTAGCAAAACTATGTTTTTTTTTTTTTTTTTTTGCTAAGCATAACACCATAACCATGGGTTGGTAAGTGCAATATGTGTGTGTAATTTGTCGTGATGGTCGATGTTGTGATTTGCAAATGGTTGGTTGGATCTGTTCTTTGAGATTTATAAGTTTTTTGAGTCCCTGGGTTCTTGTGGATTTTGTGTTTTCGGGTTTCTTCTTTAATATTTATCAACTCTTTGAGATTTATATGTTTTTGTATGTTTAATTATGATTTTTTTTACTTTTTTGGGCAACCAAACATGTTCTTTGGAAGAAAGAACATGAAGAACTTGAACAGTAGCACGGAAGAACACATAAACATGAACATGAATATGTTCTTGCAAAATAACAAACTAATGACAAGAAAAAATTTTAATTATTTTAAAATTTATAAGTTCATAATTTTGTTTTTATTTTGTAACCTGACATGGCCTTTTTTTTTATTTTTTATTTTTTTTGCTGATATGAATGTGACGTGAATGGGGGCTAATGGCACGTAGGATTAATTATTTATTTTTTTAATTGCAAAGCTTGCCAATAAAGTGCTCCATTTTTCATGTATGAATTTTTTGTTTGTAAGTTGACCACAAATCAAAGTTGCAAATTCTTTAAGTTTACAAATCAAAATAGAGTGGATTTTGGGTGGTTTGAGTTGCAAAATAGCAATTGGGGGTATTTACACCCCAATGCTAATGCTCAGAAGTCTTTAAAGAGACAAAAATTATCTTATGAGAACGATTTCATGAGATTTCTTTCTTTTTTCTAATAAAAATTAGGAAGACTGAAACATCTCCAAAATAAAGGAACGGATTAAATTGCCAATTTGAAGCCCTTGACACATTGAGACTAGTATAATATTTTAAATTATGCTATGCTCATCTTGATTTGTTCGAGGGAGAGGTCATAATCGCAGCCTTATTCTTATATAATTGTTGCTTGTTTCATATTGTATTTTAGTGCAAGTTGACTACCATTGTTGGCGTGTTAGTAGTATAATGTATCGTTATTGGATAAATTTTATTAAAAAAATAAATAAATAAATAAACAAGTTGGGAAAAAAAATAAAATATCTTTAGAAAATGTGAGGTCTAGATAACCCTTTACACCATACGTCTACGTGCTCTGAGATAACGTTTTCGCTGGGAGATGCTAGAAGAAATAAATGGTTGGCAGCACGTGTCAATGATGCTTTCTTTATAATGCGGGGTTGATTCTTAGGAATGGACAAAGCGAAGGTCCAGCGATAATCATCCCTTGGCCAGTCATTATGATCATGACTATCTTCATGTTCATCTTCATTCAGGGAAGGAGTCAGAACTTAAAGTTAGGGAAGTAATTTTGTTCCTGGTTGTGTATAGTGATTTCTGCTTCTAACTCTGCTGCTGCTTAACAGCTTAATTGTTGGTTGTTTAAAACTTTTTAATGAGTCAGATTATTTATTTTTGGTAAAATTAGTTGACTAGGCTTATTTTTATTTTAAGTTTTAGAATGGGTAATTTTGTTTATTTTGGGTTTTGTATATTTTGTTTTAGATTTGCGGCCTATTTGGATACCGCTTATTATTGAAAATTGAAAATTGAAAACTGTAAAGACTGTAGTAAAATAATTTTTAAATGTGTAAATAGTGCCGTATGACCAAGTTTTAAATAAAAAGTTGCTAAGTGAAGGTATTTGTGGGTCCCATGAACAGTGCACGGGACCCACATAAAAAAATGCTTCCACTAGGAAACGCACAAAATGCTCTTTCCAAACATAGGCTTGGTCTTTAAAATGCGAAAAATACTAGAATTATAAACTTTTTTACAAATTCCAATGTAATGAGTGATTATTGGTAAGTAAAAAAAATAATGTAAATAGTAGGTTCAAATGCAAATTAATAAGAATTTGCTATCTTAACAATTTATAAGAATGTTGTAGAAAAATTTGTAATTATAACAATACTCTTAAAAGAATCAATAATATTGTCAAGGAGATAAAATTGTAATTTTATACCCCAAAATCCAACCATGGCTTCGTCCATGCATGGTTTAGTGTCCCTGCCAAAGTTAGAGTCATGTACAATCATTCCAAGAAATGCTGATTTAACACTCACAAATATAAATAATATGAAGTCTAAATGTCAAATATAATCAATTTTGAGTTTACACGTCATCTACTCAATGTTTTGAAAACTGAACGGTTCAAGGAAACAAAAATGAGAGAGGTTCGAAGTATTTAAAATTGGACCGACATCAAACTATAATGATATCATAATTAATTTATTCATGAATTAAAATTAAATTAAATTGAGACATTAAATATGTAAATATTAGCAAAATCAACCCAAAAAAAATATATATCCAAAGTTAGAGTCACAAAAATAAGTAATTTTGAGCCTGCACGTCACCTAATATATTCTCTCATCAGATCACAGGTGTGCTCTTTAATTAGTAAACCTACCTCATTGAACATGCCTCAAAACAAAAGAATTTTTAACCATTTGAGGTATCAAGTTTAAACTCGGTGATTTTAACCTTTTATTAAAATTAAATAAATAAAACTAGATTCAAACTTGGTGTTCAATGTTCTTTGAATCTAGTGAATATCCACTCTTAAAGATCTTGTCATAATCCATTAATAATGATATAATTTTTGTTGTAATGCTTTGTATCTGTTCTCATAAATATCGACTTGATCAAAGACCCTAACGACAAAATTTTATTAAATGGCACAAGTACAAGAAAAATAATTGTAACATGGTCAATAGAATCAGACATGCGCATCTCCAGCTATAGCTTCGTCATTATTCTAAGACTATTAGATCCAGCCAGAATTAAAAAACAGTAGTTCTTTTTATGAACAAATAAAATATTTGACCTGGCACACACTGTTAGACTCTCTCCATAGCCTAAAACGACTATAAAATCCATTATTATTCATTCACATTCCTCTCACACTTCCAACTCTTGCCTTTTCATAAACATAGTTGCAAATGGCAGATTCAACACCACTTCTCTCCCAACCCAACTCTGTCAAGTCAGAAAGCACCCCTCCACCTTTAGAGAAACACCATCCATCTCTTGATTCCACCATTGAAAGGTGTGTAGGAGATTTTGGATGGGCCCAATTCCTCCAAGCACTACTTGTATCTAGTGCATGGATATTTGATGCACAACAAACATTCATTAGTGTCTTCACTGATGCACGCCCAACATGGCACTTTACTTCTAATCAACTTGATTGTAACTCCGCCTCCAAAATTTTCAATCTTCCGAAGAATTCATGGGCATGGAATTTTCCTGCCTATACTTCAATCATATCAGAATGGAACTTAGAGTGTGCTGCTTCAATTATCACTGGCTTGCCTGCATCTTCTTTCTTCATGGGTTGCTTAGTGGGTGGACTTGTTCTTTCAACGCTTGCTGACTCCTCACTTGGTCGCAAAAATATGCTCTTTCTCTCATGCCTAACTATGTCTATATCTTCTTTGCTTACTGCCTTCTCCACCAACATTTGGGCTTACACGGCTTTGAGATTGGTTTGTGGGTTTTGCCGTGCAACAATTGGAACATCTGCACTTGTGTTAACAATTGAGCTTGTGGGAAAAAATGGCGAGGCCAAGTGGGTGTGATTGGATTCTTTTGTTTCACAATTGGGTTCTTATCACTACCAGCTATAGCCTATTTGAATAGGGTTTCATCTTGGAGATCTCTTTATTTGTGGACTTCTATCCCAGGAATCTTGTATTCTTTGTCGGTTCACTTCTTTGTTCGTGAGTCACCCAGATGGCTACTTGTGCGTGGACGTAAAGAAGAAGCGGTGGCCACGTTGAAAAGCATTGCACCCCCTAGCCATAGTTGGAGCTTTTCTGAGGTTTCGTTTGAGCAAGAAATGTCGAATAATGGGAATGTTTACTCGACTATAAAGATGTTGGTGCAGAAACGATGGGCTTTTCGAAGGTTGTTACTGGTTATGGTGATAGGTTTTGGGATTGGAATGGTGTACTATGGCATGCCATTAGGCCTAGGAAACTTGTCATTCAATCTCTACTTGAGTGTCACATTGAATGCCTTATCTGAGATACCATCTTCAATATTCACTATCTTGCTTATAGGTAAGTTGAACAGAAAACTTTCTGCGCTTGCTTTCACTACCCTTAGTGGGATTTTCAGTATTATGTGTGCTTTAAAAGGTGAGGTGTGGACAAGATTGCAGATTGGACTTGAGTTAGTATCCTTCTTCAGTGCTTGTACTGCTTTCGGTATATTACTCATATTCACAATAGAATTGTTCCCCACTTGTGTGAGGAACTCAGCTACTTCGTTAGTGAGACAAGCGATTGTGTTTGGTGGTGTGTTTAGTCCGATGCTAGTGGCTGCGGAGAGAAGAGATGGAATTTCATCCTATGTGGTGTTTGGGTTGGTGATAGGGTGTTGTGGGCTTTTTTCAGTATGTTTGCCAGAGACAAGAGGTAGAACACTTTTTGATACAATGGATGAGGAAGAACACAAAGAAAAAGCAGCCTGCAATGGTGTAGATGATATCTTGGCTTAATTAATTAGCTTTTGGTTTGCTCAAATTATGTGAAAATAATTGTAGCTTGTGTGTAGTGCTTGGTCAAAAAAACAATATTTATCTTTCATAAGATTGATTTGGTTGGTTATTTTTGGTTATTTTTTTCCTTATTTTATTTTAGTGTAAGTGGATTCGGCCAGATTTTAATCATATAAAAAGGGGTAGGAAGCCTCCTTTCATTTTCACTTTAAAAGAAGAGAATTAATTTGAGACTAAGATTTTCTTGTCAATATATAACAATGTAAAAATTGTCAAGTTTTTAAAATTTTAAGTGATGTGATATACGTTTTAATTTATTATATCTAATCTTAACCATATAAGAAATGAATCCATACAAATGATCATTTTCCCTTTGTTTGATGGCTTATTGATTAATAAATAAGATAGAAAATGACTTTAAACAAATAATTTGATTTTTAGCATATAAGTCAATTTATATGTTTTTTTCTCAAAAAAAAAAAAAAAAAAGTCAATGTATATGGCTGTAGTTATTTTCTTCCTCTTCTTTTTAGTAAAAAAGTTATAAAAATACTACTAACCCCCAAATCATACACTAGTGTAGCGCTTATAAGGGTTTTGTTAATTACATGACACATTTATTGGTTCGAAAATTTGGTGCATGTGTTTTATCAAGAAATTAATAATTTATCGAATAAGCGAGAAATCAAAGTTCTTAAAACACTTTAAGAAATAACATTTGAAACTAGCAAAACCATGGTTTTTTTTTTTTTTTGGCTAAGTGTAACACCTTAACCATGTGTTGTTAAGTGCTATATATATATATATATATATATATATATATATATATGTGAGAGAGAGAGAGAGAGAGAGAGAGTAGTTGGAACGGAATATAATACATTATTAAATGGTTTTGTTTAAACTTTAAACAACAAAACCATGGTTGGCTGTTGGCTGAAAACAAGCTAGTAAAACAAATTTGCTGCCGAGGTCTTCGAACTCAATTAAATAAATAATTTTGAGATGTTGTATAGACAAGACAATTAATTGGATGAGCACTTAAATAATAGTATGCTAATATTATCCTAACGATGGAGAATGGTACATCCATTCCCAGTCCACACTTTCTAAAGTAAGCTTTCATATCATTGATATAGTATACTATCTTATACTTGCTTTGCATGTACTTGGACAATTAATCCTAAAGAGTTAAAGTGACGACTGACAAGCACTCCCAAATATTAGGAGTGCTAGCAATGTATAATTTATTTTTATCGGATTACTTTGATCCAAAGTCAAGTTGGTTAAGAAGCGTAAATATATTAATAACAAAAGAAAAAAAAAAGAAAAAAAAAAGAAAAAGAAAAAGAAAACAAGAGGATATATAGCATTCGTTTGGATACAACTTATTTGATTGAAAATTGGAAATTGAAAATTGAAAATACTATAGCAAAATAATTTTTAAATGTGTAAACAGTATCGTGAGACTTATTTTTAATTTTTTTTTAATAAAGTATTTGTGGGTCCCATGACTAATGCGTGAACAGTGTGTATACAGTACTAAACAGTACACTTTGTCAGAGAAAATCTTAAACGTGCGAGTGCATAGACGGAAAAGTCAAATTTTCCGGCCTTAAAATATTAAAAAAAAAAAAAACTGAAAACGCAAACACAAACACAAGAGATGTGGACGCAGATCCAAACAGATACATAGTGTTCACACATTTTTAAACTGAAATTGTAAACTGAAAAAATGATTTTTAAACTAAAATCAAGATCTGAAAGCACTATTTCAGGATTTCAAAATTGAAATCATGTTTTCTGGTCATGTGTTTTAGTTTAGAAAATGAGTGTGTAACAAGATGTATGTAACAATTTTTATTCTTAAAAAAATGTAAGGTTTTAAGTACACTTCTACGAGGAAAGAAAAAATTGTTGATACAAGAAGATAGAAATTGTTTGCTGCATCTGTAAATGATGCTGTCTTTGTCATTGCTAGGTTGGGTCTTATTTTTCTTTGGAAGTTTTAATAAATTAGTAATAGACATTTGGAATAAATGCTATTGGTGAAAGGATAAATATAATTGATTAGGAATAGACAACGGGAAGGTTCAGGGGATAACTATCCCCTTTGGCCACACACACACACACACACATATATATATATAAGATACAGTAGTGTTTAATTTTTTTTTTTTCCTTTTTTTTTTTTTTTTGAGAAACACACACACACTTATATATATAGGAGAAAGGAGATAAGATAAGAGAATATACTTACACGCCAACACCAAAACTGCATGCAGCAGTTAGTGTCACGAAGCAAATGATAAATCCTTTCTCAATATCACACCTTACCGATATAGGATGACTCAACAGCACTAAGTATCTTTTTTTGAAAAACACACACACATACACACACACACACACATATAGGGGAAGGGGGGTGAGATAAAGGAATATACTCACACGCCAACACCAAAATTGCATGCGATAGTTAGTGTCGCGGGGTAAGTGATAAACTCTTTCTCAACACATACCTTACTGATATGAGACGACTCAACAACACTGAGTATCTTTTTTTGAGAAACACACACACACACACACACACACACACATATATATAGGGGAAGCGGGATGGGATAAGAATATACACTCACACGCTAATACCAAAACTACATACAATAGTTAGTATCGCAGAATAAGTGATAAACCCTTTCTCAATATCACACCTTACCGATATGGGACGATTCAACAACACTGAGTATCTTCTTTTGAGAAAAACACACACACACATGCATATATATATATATATATATATATATATATATATATATATATATGTAGGGAAATGAGGATAAGATTAAAAAAAAAAAAAAACACTCACATGCCAACACCAAAACTGCATGCGGCAATTAATGTCACGGAACAAGTGATAAACCCCTTCTCAATATCACACCTTACCGATATGAGACGACTCAACAACACTGAGTATTTTTTTTTTTTAGAATAATTTATTGTATTCATTTGATAATAATTTCTCTTTATGATACAATCAAGCATATTACAATATATATACCTGAGTTTTTTCAACATATTTCAATAATACACCAATAATCCAACACCACTTCACTCTATTACCATCTCTACACAAGATTATTTATTGTTCTAAGTTGTCTAATTAATTTGATGCTGTTGATTTTTATGTCCATGGTAGGATCTATGTATTTAATTTTTTAAGCCGAAAAATAAAGACGGGATAAATATCCTTTTTTAATAGTTTAATATAGAAAAATTCAAAATCACCAACCAAATCTCTTCCTTCTCCATATTTGGCTGATAACAAAAATATGGATCCCATAGTAACTTCATCCCTCCGCATCAGCCCACTTTCTCTTTCTCTCATATCAACCAAACTAAGAAAAATGATGGATTCTATAGTATTAACAAACCATTAACTAAGACAAATACACAAAATAATTGTTCCTTAATATATAAGATCATAAGATGCACTCATCTACCAACAAATACTAAAAACAAAATATATTGTTCCTTAATACATTACAATACAATCATCTATGAAAAAGAGAACTCCATAATTATTTTTTTTTTAATTTTTGAAAGTTTAGTTTGTAAATATCAGGGTAATAGGTTTGTTAAATTTTTTTAAGTTTTGTTTTTGTTATGTGTTTTGTTCGAGTAGTTGCTAGTTGGGCTAGATTGGTTGGGTTGATTGGAGGAAAGAAAGCTTAAGGTTTTGCAACAGGGGGCCCAACAACAATGAAAAAAATATATCCACTATAAAATAAAATAAAATAAAAAATTCTTTGGCCCAAAGGGTCCCGAGCCCTCCTGAACCCCTCTTTATGTCTGTTTCTGGACAAAATGTGTATATTTGTATGTGGTACTAGCATTATTAGAAATTAAGCTCTATACATGCGGGCTAGTATAATATTTTGATGCTATTCTAATCTAGACTTCCAATATTGGAGAGTTCAAGAACTGATTGAGCCTCATTCTTTAATCATTGATACTTGTTTCACATGAAATTTTAGTGCAAGTTGATTACCATTAGTTTCCATGTTAGTATTGTATAATGTATTTTTATTTGATAATTTTGTTTTGAAAGCAAGTTGAGCAAAAACTATAAATGTATTTAGAAAAAGTGAATTATTAAATTATTAATAACCCCTTTATAATACAGAAAAGAAAAAACTACACCATACATACTGACGTGCTCTCATTTGTGGGAGATCATCTAAATTGGTACCGACTCTGATTGATGCTAGCTAGGAGAAATAATTGGTTGGTGTCAGTGTAGTGATGCTGTCTTTGTTGCAATGCGGATTGGTTCTTGTTTCCTAGCTAGTGCTCTGATCTTTGTGTTTGATGTGAAGTGAATAAATGTTATTGGTCTAGCTAGGGATAAACTATAATTGATTTAGGAATAGACAAAGGGAAGCTTCAGCCTTAGCTAGTGGAGTCGTCATGTTCAAGCCTTCAAGGGTAACCAATATAGAGAGTCCAGATGTTATTAAATATAAATGACAAGTGCTACTGACTAAGTACTATAACGTGGAGTCATCGTAAAGTCTAGACATTAGTGTACACATTCACAACATTTTCATGATAATTTCACAAAAAATATAAGGTAACATTTTATTACAGTTTTTTACTTTGACTCACTATTGACATTACAAAAAAATAGAGCAAAAAATTAGAATTAGGAGAGGCAAAAAAAAAAAAAAAAACACATTTCATTATAAGTATCTCTCACTAGACATCACTTTTTAACTCACTTCTAATGACCATCGATAATTAAGCAATTTCATTATATATATACTCTCATCACAGTTTTTCTCTTTAGTATCAAGTATCAAGTTCAAACTTGGTGTTTTCTTGGTGTTCAATGTCTGAATTTGATGTTTTCTTGGTGTTCAATGTCCCTTGAATCTAGTGTATATCCCACCATTAATACATTAATAATATAAATTTTTTTGTAATGCTTTGTTTTTATTTCAGGGTATCTTCTCGATCAAAGACCCTTACGACTAAATTTAATTGAATTGAAATGCTCAACGACTAGATGAATTAATGTAAAATAGTCATTAGAATCTGCCATGCATTGCCAGCTACAGCTACGAGCCTACGACATTACTCTATAAGCTAGTTCTATAAAATATTACACCCAACCAGAATTTAAAATAAGTACTTCTATCTACGAACGAACAAAATATCTTTCCCAATATTAAGAGAAATACTATGTCTGTAATATACCCACAACAATTGGCAACAAATTTTACGTTACACATTATTTTAATAGGTAAAAAAGTAACATCAATTATGAACTTAAGTTAGAACTAAAAATAACTTGTCATATAAAATTTATTGTGACATTGTTACGAAAATATCGTGAATATATTACCTAATCTAATCTTATAATATTAATAATCTAATCTAATCTAATCTAATAAAATAATACGAATAGTCACAAAAGCTCAACCTGAACTTATGACATGTTTTTTGAAGGATAAAATACTAATACTTTCTATGCTTTTGACAATGTGATAAAAAAAAATTATATATCTTCTTGATATATGTAAATTATTATTATTTTTTCCCTTTTTATCAGGCATAAGGATCATTTGGAAGGTCGTCAAATGACTCTATATATATATATATATATATTAGGACGACTAAATTTCGAGTTTGAAATAAAGTCAAACAAGTGAAATAGTTTTACAAATTTTTATTTATATTGACGAATATGTGATACAATTTTTTGTGATTACAAAAGAGTGATCCTTTGATTCGATCTCATTGAAAGATTTGTTGATTAAAATTATGGTAATGTCATTTTGATTCGAATACCAAATATACTTCAATTTGGTTGAAGGATGGATTGAAGGTCTTTGAAACAGAATTACAATGAATTTCTGGTTATAAACTTGTTAAAAATCCTTTGTTCTTTATTTTCTTCATGTTCTTCATGCGTTCTTCATCTTTGAAGGTTTGTGGTGGAAATCATTCGGGACTTTGGAGGCTTTAATCCGTAGAGCTTCACCAATTTATGGTTTCTTGAAGTTTCTGGAGGATGTTGAGCTTGATTCCAATGAACTTTGAGACTTAGGAAAATGATTTGGATGATTTCTCTTTAAATGTTCTTTATATTCGAAGGTTTGTGGTGGAAATTTTTCTGGGCTTTGGAGGCTTGAATCTGTAGAGTTTCACCAATTTGTGGTTTCTTGAAGTTCTTAAGGCTTTTGGGCTTGATTCCAACAAACTTTAAGATCTAGGCAGACAGTTTGGATGATTCTATTTTGAATGTTTTTCATATTCGAGGTTGAAGTTCCTCAAGTTCCTAGAGGCTTCAAGGCTTGATTCCAGCAAAGTTTTTGTACTTCTAAATCTTCTTTGATGCTACTTGTGGTATGGATGCCTTGGTGTCTTCCAAGATCTCTCCCAAGTTGTGTTAGTGTGTATCCCAAGATGTGTTGGTGTGTAGAAATTCCTTAGGAATGCTTCTATTTATAAGAGTTTGGGGGTGGTTGATACACATGTTGAAGTCTGATTGGAGGAGCTTTAAGAATCTTTCTCCAAGACATGTGGCATCTTTTGATTGGCTGAAATGTCTTAATTTTCAAGGTGACACATGTCTGCACCAGGGGCGGCGACACATAGGCCTCAGGGGTTTTAAATGAACCCCCTGACTTGGAAAAAATATAATATTATATATATGTATAATATTTTTCATTAGTTCAAAATTTCTTTAAAAATGTTATTGTGCACCCTAATCACAGATCGGTCTAGTTCAAAAGCACACAAAAACACACATCAACGCATTTCAAAATTTTCAATTATAAAGTTAGTGATTCAAGAAAAAATTAAAGTTAGGGATGTTCCAACTTTTTATTGGTTAAGTAGATACGTAGTGGATTATTTATGCATGAATGAGTGTGTTAATATAGTGCCAATGAGTTGAGTTTTTTCAATTAGTTCAAAATATTTTTATAAAAACAATGACAAATACATAAAAATAAAAATGTTATACAAATTTAACAAAATAAAATGGTTACACCTACCCATATTAAAAATAGATAATAACAATTGATAATGAACTATCTTGTAACAATTTTAAAATATGAAAACTTGTAAAAGGAAATTATAAAACTTCATAATGACCCATTTGAAATATATTCCTGGAGCCGTCACCGGTTAGCACCCGATTGGACTGCCCATGTTATTGCTTACACAAACAAGACTGCTTACGTCATTGCTTACATGAGCCAATGTCTTATTGGCATTTTGCATGCCTTTTTATGTTTTTATCTCATAACACTTAGCAAATTTCTGTTGGTTAGTGAATGGCGATGGTAGAACCGTGTTGTAGTACGTGGTGCTTTGTACATGTGTGTGTGTGTGTGTGTGTATAACAACTATAGAATCCTTCAGTATTCAATCACATTCTTACCACGCTTCAACACTTGTTGTTGCCTTTTTAGTAAACATATTTGCAAATGGCAGATTCAACACCACTTCTCTCCCAACCCAACTCAGCCAAGTCAGAAAGCACCGACCCTCCACCTCTAGAGAAACATCATCCATCTCTTGATTCCACTATTGAAAGATGTATAGGAGATTTTGGATGGGCCCAATTCCTCCAAGCACTACTTGTATCTAGTGCAGAGATATTTGATGCACAACAAACATTCATTATTGTCTTCAATGATGCACACCCAACATGGCACTATACTTCTCATCAGCTTGATTGTAACTCAGTCTCCAACATTTGCAATCTTCTGAAGAATTCATGGGCATGGGATTTTCCTGCCTATACTTCAATCATATCTGACTGGAACTTAGAATGTGTTCCTTCCATTATCACTGGCTTGCCAACCTCTTCCTTCTTCATCAGTTGCTTAGTGGGTGGACTTGTTCTTGCCACACTTGCTAATTCCCATTACAACAAAATGTATTTTCAGTGACGAGAAAATTCATCACTAAAAGTCCAGTTTTTCGTCACTAAAGACTTTAAGCAACGAAATTTACTAATTAACAACGAAACTCATTTCGTCGTTGAAATCCCATCGCTAAAAGTCTTGGCGATGAAAAATTTCAGCACTAAAAGTCCGATTTGTTTTTTTTTATTTTTTAAAGAAAACTTTTAGCGACGAAAACATTTTGTCACTAAATGTTTTCCTTGCTAAAAACACTATTTAGTGACGAAAATATTTCGTCACTAAAAACACTTTAGTTTACTAAATCATATTTAGTAACGAACAATTTCGGGTACGTATAGTGACGAAAAAGTTCGTCACTAAAACTATTTTTAAGAAAATCTAGGCATATATAGTGACGAAAATTTTTGTCACTAAAACCATTTCTTACAAAATTCTACTACATTCAGCGACGAAATATGTCATCACTAAAAAAAAATCTGTTAGTATAATTGTGACGAAAAAATTTGTCGCTAAAACTTTTTTTTGAAACAGCACATTTATTCACAAATAGTTAGTTATTATCTTGAATCGACGTGCTACCATTTATTGTCTTAAGAAATAACATAATTGAGAGTAGTTTTTTTTTTTAATAAAAAAAAAGCACTTTTCCAAAACTTCATATGATTTGAGCAAAATGAAAAAACATGGTAGAATTGCATGATTTGATTTGAGCTCCTTTTCTGCTCGTATATTACAAATTTTATAAATTTATAAAAAAATTCATTAAATTTGAATGTAGAAATCTATGTCTTTGATAGGCGACGTGGCAATTTGTAATTGTATTTTTTATTTTTTTACTTTTTTTTGTGTTCCTACAAACACAACTATACTAATTCCGTCAAATCCAAAAATAGTACTCAATCAAGACCTAGAAGCACAAACAAAAAAACTCAATTAATAGAATTTCAAATTATGGACCAATAGTTCACTAAAAAATAACATAAAAAATTTTGAATGATCAATCTAAAAAAAGCAGTCCCTTATAAAGAAACACAATCCCAATTTTCAAGATGAATCGATCTCTCTCAGTAAATATCTCAATACTATGACCCATTGACCAAAAGAAGCAAGAAGTTTCTACTACAACCAGTCATAAGAGATAGCAAGAAAAACACACTCAGTACAGCCCAATGAAAATAAACTTCAAGTAGAAACTTAATAGAGTAACAGAAGGTACCAATTGAAAAGAAGAAGATCAAGAACATGGTAAGAAACTGGAAAAGGACCCAAAAGATTTTCGTTGGGTTGGAGAGAAAATCAGCAACGAAAGATTAAATTTTTTACAAAGATCGGCAACTAGGTTGGTGTGGTGGACCAAGAAAAGAGCAAAATCATCAACTATGAGGCCTTCAATGGTGTGCTTCTTCTTCCTTAGGAATGCCATAAGACAAAAAAAGATTCCCTCTTTTCTTTCTTTGAATAAATAACACCTTGTTCCACTCCCATTATTCTCTCTTTATTAAAAAATATCTCGTACACACACACACTCTCTCTCTCTCTCTCTCTCCCACTATTTCTTATTGAAAAAACTCTACATACAGATTTAATAAATTTTTCACCTTACCTATTAAATAAAAAAGATTAATTATATAAAAAGAAACTGCTGCACACAATTGCACGTATAGAAAAATAGAAACAAAAAAAAAAAAAAAACAAAAAAAACAAAACCAATTCAAATCAACCTTTCGTCTACCCATGGTCCTATATCTAGGTTAGTAACTAGAGCACAGAGAGGACATCAGAGGAATAAGAAACAAGAATTTGTGGCATATTAGCATTTATCTATTGCAAATCATGGCATAAAAGGAGTTCCTATATTAAGGAAATCAATTAGGCATCCTGTGAAGACTATAATTTTATTACTTCTGAAAGAAAGAAAAAAGAAAGAAACAAACTGCAATAAATTATTTATTTATTTATTTATTTATAATAAAGAATAAAAGCAAAATTGAATAATCAGAACACCAAAGATATTGAATAGCATATTCAAATGCATGTCTAACACAACATTATGCATTATTGAACCTAATTATAACTGGAGTGAATAGACAACCAAGCATTACATATAACATATTAAGCACAAGGCACTAGATATATAAGTAAATATATAAATAACCAATATAAAGAACTACCTAAATCTTGGCTAGACAAGTATGAGGACTTCACCCTACATGCATATCAATAAGATTCCAAATACAATGACCACCACAACCGTGTTCAAAAATGGAAAGCACACAATTATAAGCTCCACAACGACAAAAGAGTAAAAAGAATAAAGGAAGAGAACTTCAGTTGGTCCAACTCCATTTAACCACTTAAACAAAATATCCACAATGCCCAAACCATGCGCCTAATCTCTACCCATACAAGATATATATATATATATATATATATATATAAACTCATTTTTAATAATTGTAATAAGGTCCCACTGCCACCACACAACCATGGTTCTTCAAATCCCATTCCCACACTTAAACATTTTGAACCCGAAAAATCTAAACTTGGAAATGAACAAAAACTAAAACCAAGTCTCTGTCAAAGTCCAAACATAGATTTCCATAACTACTCTTCCTATTGTTTCTCACGCCACACTTCACTCACTCTTAACTTGAAGCTTAGAAAAAAAAATTATAATTTATATTTTTTTTAAAGGAAAAATAAAATGTGAGAAATGAGGTTCGACGGAGTGATATACGAGTGAGTGAGGTGAGGGTGATAATCGGTGCTGACAAATGGAGAGGGAGATCCAAGGTGAAGGAGAGAGTGGCTTGTCGGCAATGATGAGACAAAGAGGTGTAGCTTGGCGGTGGTATAGATTGGAGAGAGGCGGTCATGAGATGGAGAGGTCTACCTCGACGGAGGTATGGATCGGTGGACATGCAAGGGAATGGTGGAGAGGTGTGGCTTGACGGAGGTGATGATCAGAAGAGGTATGGCTTGGTGTGAGGATCGGCGGAGGTGAGGAATGGTGGAGTGAGGCTCGATGGCTTGGGTGAATAGCGAGTGAGAGAGAGAGAGAGATGTGAGGGTGTGGTTTCTAAAAAATGAATAAAGGAGGGTTTGTGTTTGCTCTCTTATATTAACACTTTTAGTGACGAA
Source organism: Castanopsis chinensis (assembly GCA_032878915.1). Classification (NCBI taxonomy): domain Eukaryota; kingdom Viridiplantae; phylum Streptophyta; class Magnoliopsida; order Fagales; family Fagaceae; genus Castanopsis; species Castanopsis chinensis. The sequence goes on from JAVQMG010000078.1 coordinate 3,776,958, forward strand.
ATTATTTTAGTCGCTATAGACCACTTTCAGTGATGAATTAGAGTTTCGTCACTATAGATCACTTTTAGCGACGAGCTAGAGTTCCGTCACTAAAATGCCTTAAGGATAAGTGGAATGATATTTTAGTGACGACTTTGTTTCATTGCTATTGGAGTCTTTTAGCAACAAAATTTCTTTTGTTGCTTATAATCTCTCAGCAAAACCTACAGTGACGAAATTATTTCATCGCTGTAGACTAATTAAATTCGCACCCTACTTTTTCATTTCGGCATCCTTGTTTCAGATTAGCAAATAGCAACAAAATTTCAATTTCATCGCTCAATGTTATTGTTTTTTCATTTTTAGCGACGAAATTCAAATTTCGTCGCTAAAGGTTATTATTTTTTTCATTTTTAGTGACGAATTATAAATTTCGTTGCTAAATGTAAGATTTCAGTGATGAAAAATATTTCCTCACTAAAATTTGTCGCTAAAAATATATTTTGTTGTAGTGTCCTCACTTGGTCACAAAAACATGCTCTTCCTCTCATGCCTAACTATGTCTCTATCTTCTTTGCTTACTGTCTTCTCCACCAACATATGGGTTTACTCGGCAAATGAGAGTTGTTAGGATTTGTGCCCTTAAATCCTATTGTATGATGTTATGTATGATATTATGTATTACTTAATGTTGTAATTAATAAAGTTGTTTTATTATAATATAAAATAATGGTAACATGAATATTGGACATTATCATTTAGTCCATAAGATACATAGTATATAATTTATAAGAAAAGTCACAGAAGATATAAATAACAAGTTTTTTATAAACTAAAAATTATAGTTCATAGTCGGTAGTGAAATTGGGCATTTCATCTGCGAAGATTATAACATATCAACTAAGATAGTTTGTCTTGATCATGTAAGTGAATACTTCTAGTTGGTATATTGATATGTTTTAAGAGTTAAGACATATTGAACTTGACTGCTGTAAGATTTATTATTCTCCTAACGACTGTCAAATGAATAATAAATCTCACGACTTTTATTTATATGAACTCTTAATCCTGAGAGGATAATGGACCAGATAATGACATGAACATAGATTGCTTTGATATATTAGGAGTGAGATCTAAAGACACAATCAAAATCTCAGTATGTTGGGCAACCACATTTAGTATTGATAGAACATATATTCTTAAGATGGAATTTATAATCTCTTAACAGAAATGAAAAATATTCTCTTGAGATAAGTTTAAAGAGTTTGGTTATTCAGAGTGTTAGGCCTAACCATTTTAGTAAGAAGTTACTAAAGTATATATTTATAAAATTGGATTTCATAAATATATGATGAATAACATAGAGGATTAAACTGGGTACTCAAGGATTAAGATGTAGCAATTTACAAAGTAGCAGTCTACATTAATGAAAGGGTTACATATATAATAAAGTCTTGTGATATAATTTATAAATAAGACCTAGAGTGTAACTATATTTATATAGTGGTATTAAATATAGTTAATGGTAACTTTGAACTTGTTAAGAGTTGATAGAAAAGCCCAAGACCCATTGGAGTTAATGTCTTATTGGTCCCACTTTAAGCCACACACAAAAGCCCAATTGGAAAGGCCTAAAGGGCTAGCTTAATTAGATAATCAGTTAGATACAAAGGGAGAAATATATAGAATTTTGTGTGTGTGTGACATCATTGTAAAATGGTATGTATATGAATGTGAGACACTTAGTTATTCTCCCTTTGAAAAACTAATTGAGAGACCATATTTCTTGGGCGTAAAATAGAATTGGAGTAAAGATTTAAAGTGTTCATGAGTACTTCAGATCTTTTATTTTGAATTTCACCACACCAAGGTACGCTCTCATGTTCTTGAATTTTGGCATTTGGCATACTGAACACCAAAATCATTGCTTCATGAGGCGTTTCAAATCTTAAATTTTTTTGCAATTCTAATAATAGAAAAATATTGTAACTAAATTTCAAAAGTTTTAGTTACACTCTGGTGAGCTCGGATAGATTTAAATTTTTTTTCCTTTTTTTAATCCACCCTTTTTCTCTCCTCTCTCTTCTCACATGTTTGCCTCCCTTTCTCCTATTTGCCTCCCTCTTGCTCTCTTCACTCTCATTCTCTGGCATCTCTCACTCTCTAATGTTGCCGCCAATCTTAAGTCGCTGCCGCCAATCTTGCCTGGAGCCGCCGTGTTGCTGATCTCTCCCCTCCACTAGATCTCTCTCTCTCTCTCTCTCTCTCTCTCTGCTTGTGTCAATGTTTTTGACAGTGGTTGGTTGTTGATGGTTGGTGGTGGTAGGTTTGTAATAGTGGTGGGGGGTGGGCTATAGGTTGTGGTGGGGTGACCGTGAGCTGTGGTGGGTGGTGACATAATTTTTTTATTTTGTATATGTTTTTTTTTTTAAATATTTTTGGTTTTTTTTTTTTAATATTTGTATATATTATTTTAATATATAGAATTGAATAATACAAAATATGATATATGGTGAATTGTAAAATAATATATTAAAATAATAAAGTAGTATTTTTAATGTGCTAAAATGACTTCTTTTTAAAACATTTGATGTTGATGCTCTAATAATAATTATAATATCTTTTGCAATATGGCACCGCTAGAGAGCTTCCTATGGGTTCTGATGTAACTAATCACCCAGCTGAGGTGATCCGTGGGCAAACTCTAATGTACTAATCCTTCTATAGTTGAATAAATTCCACTCAGTTTAACCAAAAAAATCATTGCTGTCCAGCTACGAGCTTAAGTAGCCACAGAAAAATGAAGAACTAAAAACATTCCCACACACCCCCACGCCCCAACAACCCCCCCACCCGCGGGGGGCGTATAAAATCCAAGGGTCAATGAATATCGGAGTCGTGATGATGTTAAATAATTGTACAAAAAAAAATATATGATTTATGATGATTTCCTTTTGCAATAATGAATAAGAACAAAATTTCTTTTCAACCCGTCATGTCAAAAGGCCTGTACACTGTGAATTGAATATTTCTCGTACAATGCAGTTGTGATAAAGTTGTGTGTGACAAGTCAATTTATATACTTAGGCAGTGGTTGTTTTCTTGCTCTCCTCGACAAAATAAGTTATCTCTAAATAGTAATTGTTAGAGATATATTAACTCATCAGCATAGATTTAAACTTAATTTTATTTTGTATGTAAATTTAGTCTCTTACTTATACTAGAAGTCTTTTAGTTTATGGTTTAATCTATTATATATATACATGTTATGATTAATTGTAACACAAGATTTGTATTACACTTTAATATATTATTGATGTAACCTTTTAGGATTTCCTTTGTAGATGTAGGCTGTTAGGTTGAACCATGTAATTCTCGTGTGTTATTATATTCTACACTTTATATTTTCGCTTCTGCATCCATATTAGCATATTCAACATAATGTATCAATGCTAATATTTAACATGGTATTAGAGTCACTTTCCTATGACCATAGTTTTCTGTTCTTACAGTGTATTAAGAACAATTTTTGTCTTCCTCAGTGTTTCTTCTCTGCGTTCATCTTCTTTGACTTTCTATTGTTGCCGTCAAAACTCTTTGGTATACATAGTCATGCCATCGTTAGAAATCACATCAACACTGCAAGACCATTGCTTTCATCAAACAATTGTCACAAAGCTAAACTTCATTTTTAAAATCTTCTCAACCTTATCAAATCTCAAGATTTCATCAAGTTTTCATATTGAGTTTGAGAGAAGGTGTTAGAAATATATTAGCCCATGAGCATAAAATTAGACCTAATTCTGCTTTGTGTGCAAGTCAAATCTATTACTTGTACTAGAAGTCTTTTAGTTTAGAATTTAATTTACTATATATATACATGTTATGGTTTATTATAACTCAAGATTCGTACTACACTTTAATATATTATTGATGTAGCATTTTAGAGTTTCTTCTGTGAATGTAAGCTGTTAGGCTGAACTACGTAATCTTTGTGTATTATTGTGTTCTATACTTTATACTTTTACTTTCACATTTATACTAACATATTCAGCATGGTATATCAATATTAATATTTAACACTATTAACTCACAAATCATAAATTTAGTTGTAGTACTAAACTGCTTATAAGGGTTTTGTTAACTACATGACACACATCTATTGGTTGGAAAAATCGGTGGCATTTATGTTTCTATGCAATTAAGGACCAATAATTTCTCGAACAAGTGAGAAATCAAACAGTTCTTAAAAATAATTTAAGAAAAAAAATATTTGAAACTAGCAAGTAACAAATTTGCTGCCAACGTTTTTGAACTCAATCAAATAAATAATTTTGAGCTGTTGTTTAGAAGAGTCAAATAGTTGGATTAGCACTTAAACAATATTATCCTTATATCATCATTCTGATGAAGAATGTCGTACATCCTTTCCCAGCCGACAATTTCATTAGTCTATGCTTATCACATCATTGATAGATATCATGAATTGATGCTGGAAGATAGGTGGTTCCTGCGTTTGAAGGGATGCTTTGATAAATTAGTAGTGGACAAACGGAATTAATGTTATTAATTGAGGGATAAATTATATATATTTATATATATATATATATATATATATATATTTCTTAGGAATAAACAAAGGGAAGGATCAAGGATACGATAGTTTTTTGTTTTTTTTTTTCTTCCAAATTTTGTTTCTTGGTATGTGTGTGCATATATATATATATATATATAATTTTTTTTTTTGATAATATTTTAAGTTTATAGCATTTACTCAATGATGATTTCTTTTTATCAAGGCCGGCCCTTCCTTTAGGTGAGTTAGGCGGTTGCTTAAGGCCCTTAAGTGGAAGGAAGACCCCAAAATTTTAGAAAATAAGAGGAAGTAAGGGAAAAAAAAAAATTTAGTTTCAGGCCAGCACAAAAATCTGAAATAGTAGGAAAAAAAAATTTTAGTTTTAGGTGAAATAAAACAATCTGACATAGTAGGAAAAAAAAAAAAATAGTTTATGGTGAAGTACAAAATTTTGACACATCCTTTTAACTAAAAAACAAAAAATTTTGGTAAATCAGTCAAACCAAAAATCATCCGAATAAACTACAAATCTGGTCTAACGTATTAACCACAAAACAATCACAAATTACAACAAATAAAATATCTCAAAACTCTAAAAATATTACCTTTCTCTTTAATCTTTGCTCTCCGCCTCTCTCTGTCTCTCATTCTCATTTTCTCTGATTCTCTTTCTCTCTCCTATTCTCATTTATCTTATCTGCTCTCCGACCCTGACAGCAAGCTTCCTCTTCCTCAGTTCCTCCGGCCCTGGCAGCAAGAGGCTCTTCGACAATCCCGTTCAGCAACTGCAAGCTTCCTTCAAGGTTTTTATTTATTTTTTTAATTTTTTATTTATTTTTTAATAAAGCTTGCTGGCGCTGCTGCTTGGGTTTTCTTCTTTTTGGTTATAGATAAGATTAGAAATTTAGGATAAAGGTTTCAGATTAAAGCCTGCTGCTACTGCTGCCGCTGCCGCTGCTTGCTATTTTGTCTTTTTGCTTTTTGGGTATTGGGTTATAGATAAGCTTAGATAGTTAGATAGGATTTTTTTTTTTCTTTTTCTTTTTTGGGTTGGTCTTATTAATAAGCCTTGTTGTGTTATAATTGTACTTAAATTTTTGTTATGGTTGTGCTTAATTTTGTTTTCTTTTAAATTTTAATTTTGTGTTTTCAGTTTATATATATTTTAGTTAGTGGCCATATACTGAATAAGTCTTCATTTATGTAAGTTGAAATTGCTAAAAACTTGTTATTATTCGGTGAAACTACAACAATACTTTTTATATAAATCAGGTTCTATTTCTCATTTGCTCTACACTTGAAAGTTATTTTTTATTTTAGTCTTCATAAATATATTGTTTGATTAAAATGTCTACTAGGAAATATGCATCTAGATATGAAAATTTTAAAAAAAGAAAAAAAGAAGAAAAATTAATTGAGTGGATTAAGTGGATTAGTTATACTATCGATTGAAAATGAGATGTTAGAAGAACTTGAATACAAACATTTAATTAGTAAATTTACATCTCAAAAGGCAAGAAAAATAAATTTAAATGAAATATATTATAATATAAAATATTAAATAAATATTAATTTAATTAATATATAAGTATAAAAAATGCCTCATTTTTAATTCTCGCCTTAAGCCCCAAAATATCTAAGGCCGGCCCTGCTTTTTATCATATGGTCAATATATCAATTAACTTAATTTTTGTGTAAACAAAAATTAAACTCTAAATCTCTTATTTGATAACAACAAATTTTGTCAATTGAGATATATAGATAATGAGAAGGTTTAAGGATAACTAATCTCTTAGTTGGTCATTATGATGAGGAAGGCAAAAATGTGCCTCATACGTGCAATATATATCATATATTTATTTTTTGATAAGCATATATCATATATTTATATTTCTTATTGCTTGTAGAATTCATAAACTATGATAAGAATGATATATATTGAATGTATAAAATAATTATTGATGAGAGTGAGAATTTATATGCCTAATGTAATTATTAGTTTGCAGCGGTGTTTGACACAAAATAAGAATGAATTTATTTTTCTTTGAGGGGGTGTTTGACATAGCATGGAAATAAGTGTATTTTTTTTTACTGCACTAGACCTTTTAGTCTTTGGTTAGTGTTTTGTGTTTACCTTGGTCAATTGGAGTATTATTATTTTATGTTGTTATAAAATTAGTTTTTGTTGTACTTTTTCTTTTCATAAGCTAGTTTTTGTTGTACTTGGATGATCAAGTGGAGAATACTTTTAGATTTTGGGTTTAGCTACCTCTTCTCTGACTTTGATTTTTTATTTATTTTATGTAGGACTTGCTTAGAAAGGAATAAAGTACATCTAAAAACAAATACTATCAATGTAGAAATTCAAATATATATATATATATATATATATTTATACTACTATTTAAGAGGCTCTCTTTGTTTGGACCGAATTGTTTTTGTTCCAAAATACCTCTACTCCCCTAGATTTAAGTAGAGATAAAACTACAGAAAAGTCTGGTAAAAATACATGTCTAACTTGCACTAAAATATTGCCTACAAATAGGAACACTCTTCTACTAACCCACTTCTTCAAAGTAACTATATATATATATATATATATATATTTTTAAATAGAAAAATTAGTTTTTTTCTATAAAAATATAAAAAAAATACGTTAAAAAACCACATTGCTGTTGTTTTTCTCCATTAAAAAAAAAAAAAAAAAAACCCCATGTTTATCAAAAACAAAAAAACTAATAGTTATATAAAAAAAAAACTAATTAAACTAAATAGATATATACGCTTTTTTTTTTTTTAAATATAAGTAGATATATCTTTAACTCCCACTAAAACGTTGACTATAAAACATAACTACTCTCCTAATGGTTTTCAAATTGCTTTTCTATTTTTTTTTTTTAAAGTTAATAATTTGCATCCATTCTATTTTGGAATTACTATATTTTTCAATCACAAAAATACCTAAGGGGTGATGAAAATTATTTTACCTTCAAATACATAATACTTATCACAATTGTAGGTATTTTGTGATTAAAAATGTAATAATTTTAAATTATAATTTATGCAAATTATTAAATTTTACCCAAAATAAAAGAGCCTCTAAGAAATCGTGTGTGTGTGTGTGTGTGTGTGTGTGTGTATATATATATATATGTATGTATTGGTCTCTCTCAGAAATTCTTAGTTCACATTGGGGTCGAATAAAGTCTGCCTTACAATATGGAAGTGTATAATAAGGTATGCAGGGATGGTTTAAACTTTGATTGATAAACATGTGCGTCAAAGAAATCAAAACTTTTGTGGCTGAGGTTAATTGACTAGAACTCTTATATATTTTTCTATATTGAAAAATTGTCCTTTTTTTTTTCTATGAAAATATTATGATGGATTTGATTTGGCAATAATTGTCAAATTGGTTGATTGCATTCATTGTCATGGGAAACCAAAAGTGCAAAAGATTGATCTATTTATGGGAAAGAGTGAATAAATATTTAATAAATATTTATGGGAAAGACTCTCGCCACTGCTTACCCCAAAAAAAAACTATAAAATCCTTCATTCTTTCACCCATCACTGACTCCAATTCTGCCTTTTCATAAACATAGTTCCAAATGGCCGATTCAACACCACTTCTCTCCCAACCCAACTCGGCCGAGTCACAAAGCACCACCCCACCTCTAGAGAAACATCGTCCATCCCTTGATTCCACCATTGAACGGTGTATAGGAGTATTTGGGTGGGCCCAATTCTTCCAAACTCTACTTGTATCCTTGGCATGGCTATTTGATGCACAACAAACATTCATTAGTGTCTTCACTGATGCATACCCAACATGGCACTGTACTACTCATCAACATGGTTGCGACTCGGTCTCCAACATTTGCTGTCTTCCAAAAAATTCATGGGCATGGGATTGGCCTTCCTATACATCAATTATATCAGAATGGAAGTTAGAATGTTCTTCTTCCATAATCACTGGCTTGCCTGCATCATCCTTCTTCATGGGTTGCCTAGTGGGTGGATTCGTTCTTGCCACACTAGCTGATTCCTCACTTGGTCGCAAAAACATGATCTTTCTTTCATGCCTTACCATGTCCCTATCTTCTTTGCTTACTGTCTTCTCCACCAACATATGGGTTTACTCAGCTTTGAGATTGGTTTGTGGGTTTGGCCGTGCAACAATTGGAACTTCTGCACTTGTGTTAACAGCTGAGCTTGTGGGAAAAAGGTGGCGAGGCCAAGTGGGTGTGATAGGATTCTTTTGTTTCACAATTGGGTTCTTATCACTACCAGCTATAGCTTATTTGAATAGAGGTTCATCTTGGAGATCTCTTTATTTGTGGACTTCTATCCCAGGAATCTTTTATTCTATGCTAGTTCACTTCTTTGTTCGTGAGTCTCCTAGATGGCTCTTTGTGCGTGGACGAAGAGAGGAAGCAGTGGCCACGTTGAAAAGCATTGCAACACCTAGCCGTAGTAGTTGTTTAACTTGGAGCTTCTCTGAGGTTTCGTTTCAGGAAGAAAGATGTAATAATGGGAACATTTTCTCGACTATAAAGATGTTGGTGCAGAAAAGATGGGCTTTCCGAAGGTTGTTACCGGTTTTGGTTATAGGTTTTGGGAGTGGAATGGTGTACTATGGCATGCCATTAGGCCTAGGAAACTTGTCATTCAATCTCTACTTGAGTGTCACATTAAATGCCTTAGCTGAGATACCATCTTCATTGATCACTATGTTGCTTATAGGTAAGTTGAACAGAAAATTTTCTGTGCTTGCTTTCACTACTCTTAGTGGGATTTTCAGTATTATGTGTGCTTTGAAAGGTGAGGTGTGGACAAGATTACAGATTGCACTTGAGCTAGTATCCTTCTTCAGTGCTTGTACTGCTTTCGATATATTACTCATATTCACAATAGAGTTGTTCCCTACTTGTGTGAGGAACTCAGCTACTTCGTTGGTGAGACAAGCAGTTGTGTTTGGTGGTGTGTTTGGTCCGATGCTAGTTGCTGCTGATAGAAGAGATGGAATTTCATCCTATGTGGTGTTTGGGTTGGTGATAGGCTGTTGTGGGCTGTTTGCAGTTTGTTTACCAGAGACAAGAGGTAGAGCACTTTGTGATACAATGGATGAGGAAGAACACAAAGAGAAGGCAGTTTGTAATGATGAAGGTGATGTCTTGGCTTAATTAGCTTTTGGTTTGCTCAAATTATGTAAAAACTGTGTGCAGTGATTGGTCAAGAATCTTTAAAATAAACAACATTTATCTTTCGTAAGATTGATTTGGTGGTAATTTTTTTTTTTTTTTTTCTGAGTGTATGTGAATTTGGCCTGGATTTTAACCATGTAAAAAGGAAATACATGAGCTAACGTAGATCGATTTGAAGACCTCAATCCACAAGCCTAGCCGGTTACATATTTATAGTGTCAAGATAATGATAGAACATATTGACAATATATGACAATATGCTAATTGTGAATTTATTTATTTTTTATGCTTGTGTGGACGAAATGCTAACAGCTATTAGTCTCACTACATTCACTCAAAATCTACGAGGAGTTGTATGTGAAACTCTTGCACATTTAGAATGTTATACTGCACATTCTTGTGCGTTGGTCACTCCACAAGTATAATTGTCTGTAGAGTGTCGGAGACAAGAGTCGGGATTCAAGCCTCTAAGAGGGAGTTTCACACACGTATACACTTAGATTATGTTAAAGTAAAAATTCTATCTTGTAAAAAAAAAAAAAAAAAAAAAAAAAGATTGCCATGCTAGCATTACTTATTTGTTCGTCTCAAATTGAAATGTCTACTAAAATGATATATTGTCAATATTTTGTTGACAGCCTGAAGACATAAATTTATGAAATAGCACGTTTGTAAAATTCTTCAAAACAAAGCACCGGCTTTCTTTTAGAGTTTTTTTTTTTTTTTTTTTTTTTTTTTTAAGAGTTGGTGTTGAATCTTACAACAAGATTCTCTCTATATTACTTGAAATAAAGAGAATTCATTTTAATATTAAGATTTTATTTTATTCTTAAAATGCAATAGTATACAAAATATTAAGTCACTTAAAATAATAAATGGCGTGACACTAAAAATGTAAAAAGTACCATTTATATATATATATATATATATATATAGAAGATAGTATTTAGATATAATATTTAGGTGTTGTTCCTTAAGTTCTCTTTCGAAAATTCTAATATGTGGTTTTTTTCCTCATTAAATGAAAATTTATTTTTTAGTTAAGTGATCATATGGCAGAATCTTAAGAGGAGAATCTAAAGAATAGTATCTAAGGTACTGTATATAAATTTTGTCCATATATATATATAAACACACAGGTGCACATGCGAAAAATAATATAATACATAGATTTATTAATTGGAATTGTATAAACAACTTAAACATGATTTTGAGTAACAAAATTTCTGTCAAAATTTTCCAACTCAATTAAGGATCTATATGGATACCACTTATTTGCTGAAAACTGAAAACTTATTATTGAAAACACTATAGCAAAATATTTAAAAAAAAAAAAAACTATTCACACGTTTTTAGGTTATGGTTAGTCCATGAATAGTGCCATGAGCAGAATCATCAACTCGCAAGCGCATGCTAAATAAGTGGTTTTGAGCTTTTGATTAGAAAAGACAATTAGTTCGAGTAGCACTTAAACAATATACTATTTTATCTTTTTTTTTGGTATTATTTTATCATTCTGATGGAGAATGGATCATCCATGCCCATAATATTACAATTATTAATATATTATTATCTCAAACTTAGCTTTGCATGTGCTTTGGACATTGTTAAAGTATGAAAGTAACTGGGCGGCGTGGGCGCTCCTAAATGATAGGAGGTCCTGGCAGCCAGCGTGCCTCTTTTCACTTTAGTTGCTGTTATCCTTTCATTATAAGGATAGACCCAATAGATTGAAGTTCCAGATAATTCACGAGTCTTCTCGTCAATGGGAAAAAAACAAAAAATTTATAGAAAAAAAGAATCTAAATATTTGACAGATTTCATTTAATTCTACTTTTAAATTGATGACAAATAATGAAATGATGATAGCTAGAGGCCTATTTCTCTAAATTGACCCGCAGAAATCGATTTACATGAGTTCTTTCGTTTGTTTGATTGTTGATTTTTTTATTCATTGTTGTTTTGTTTAGAAATAATAATATTTGAAATTTATGACATCGTAATTACTTTTTATCATTAGAGACATCAATGATTTTTGTTTTTGTTTTTTTTATTATTTTTAAAATATAATTATGTATAATTATATATTGGCGAGATTTTAATAGAGTCTATTATTTGATGTTTAAAAATTTTACACGTTGAAATAATCCGAACGGACCTATTTGATATTGTTAGGAAAAGCAATACTTTAACAGTAGAGTTCTACATGTGAGATCTATCCTTCAATCACCTTGTAATTTGTAGTCTTTATTTCTTTTTATTTGTTTGTGTTTTGAGAGTTTATTGTATTTTTCTTTAGCAAAAAAATAATAATAATAATAATAATAAATAGAAAGTAGAGTTCTAGAGTCTGATTATACATGAGAATATTCTCTTTTATTATTCCATAGAATGATAGTAATCCAAGTGGAAGAAACAATCGGTGGCGCTAGGTGAGATGCAGATTACTCAATGATGCAGTGATTAAATGTGAGGACTAAGGAGCATATGAATGGTCAAATTAAATTTGATTGCCAGTGAGCAAATTGAGAATGATGCCGACAGTGAGAAGGAAATTTTGGACACATATGACAAGTGAGATAGGGGTGATTTTGCTAGTTAAGATTTTTTTTTTCAGTTCTATTTGTTGTTTAGTGTTTTAAACTAGATATAAATTGGTAATTTAGTGGTTAATAGTTGATGTGGTAATATGTCATCTCAGGTTTGTAAAGGATATGACTTGTAGTAAAATTTGAAATACCTCAAGCATTATTTAATAGATATCACAATTAGCTTAAGTCAATATTTTCCATCCACTACTAAAGGACATAGACAATTTTGACAGATCAAAAGGTGAGAGATTAAACTGATAGATTTCAAAATATTAGGGACTAATTTGACACATATGGTAGATGTTAGGACCAAAATGATAATTTCTTCTAAATTATTTTTAACATCTTAGCAATCTCGCTAGAAGCACATTCTAGACAGGACAATTTTTCATTTTCAAATTGCTTCTATCGCTAGTAATAATAACATCGAAAGTAACAAGAAGTGTATTACGTGATTAAATAAGATCAATTTTGTTATGTGTAGCATGCTAAATATTTAAGTTAATATTTGGATAACAAAAGTAGAATTAATCTTTTTTTATGAATTTATTTCAAGGGAAGTGTTGGGATCATATTTTTCAGATAAATAAATAAAAAGAAAGTGAGAAAAGATGAGTCAACTTTCTAACGAAGACATAGGCTTGGCATTTAAACAAATCATACTTTGGTTTACACATTTGAAAACCGATGGCCTAAAAGATAGACCACCGGATCATTGTCAAAAAAAGTGAAGACATTGGCTTGGTGGATTTCATTTTAAACATTGAATTGAAATTGATTTGTCAGGAAACTTACTAGTCCAACCATTAAAGTCCTGCAATCTATAACAATGGCTTGAGAGTTGAGACTATCCGCCTTGTTTTGTTGAACAACTAGGTTGGGTTTCATATGTATGTAAGACACGTGCATTTCATTATAAAGAATAATGATATACGTCGAAACAAGAATTTATTTAGAACACACACAAAAAAAAAAAAATCATCTCATTTCTAAAGGGCGTAAGAATTTTATCATTAATCACAACAATCATTAAATTTACTTTTTACGAAAAACAAACACAAATTTGGACACATATCACATTAGAAAAGCATTAAATCATAATGTTATAACAAATTAGGATATACAAACACAAACTATAACATATTTCAAATATATATATATATATATATATATATATATATATATATATATATTTGTAAAAGAATTAGATCACTGATCGATAAGGATATTTTTACAGAAAAATTTTCTAACCCCTTTTCTCCTTCGGGTTTGGATCACCCTTCAATCTCCTTTTTTATGCTCCGGGTACTAGGTCCCTTTCAAGTTGATTACGACACCATTAGCCAAGCTCTCCACTTGTGTTCTCCGTCTGGTTACCCAATATGACGGGTAGCAAAGTAACTGTCAGCGTACTTGGACCACATTCTTTTTGCATGTCTTCCACTCATGCATCCTTATATGAAAAAAACTTGCACATTATGTCAAAAGATCCTTTTACATGTTCATATTCTCCAACCATGGGAATTAAAGCCCTAAGTTCTCTGAATATTAACTCCATATCTTCCATACAAGGAAAAATTCTACGTTCATGGGATCTTAGTCAGCCATACATCACTATATAAATACCAAGCCTCATCTTCTCTAAGATACGTGAAATTTCCTAACTCTTCACTTTTGAGTTATTAGAGATTCTTCTGTCACTAACTTAACATTTGAAGAGTCTTTGGCTGGCACCCTATAAGTGCTCTATTGGTTCTTCATCTTTTGTTTTCAAGTACCCTATTTGGCATGCGTGTTGACGATCAATTCACTGACGATTTTTGTACATCATCAATTATAATGTTAAATAGATATTATATCAGTAAAGATGTCAAATAGATATTATGTCAGTAAAGACATCAAAAAAGTCGATTTAGCAGTAGGTACAAAATGATTTACTGATGTCTATATAGATGAAATCAACCTATGGAAATTTGTACAAGAGAATATTGAACAGGCATTTCAAGCTAACAAACATGCTTCAATCAATTAGTTGTGTTACAAGCACCACAAGCTAAAGTTTGAAAGTAACATGCCCTCATATGGCATCAGTTTCTTCCATGACAATATCAGAACAGCTACTAGTGTAGTAATGTTCAACTATACATGAAATAGAATCCTTTTCAAAATTGAGGAGGCCTTACAACTTGCACCTATATTGCAGATTCCTTTTGTTTTAAATATTTCTGAGCAGCCATGGAAGGCATTGCCAGTCATATTCTTTATTTATTTATTTTATCCTTAAAGATTTGCTAATGTGGATTTCCATTAGAAACGTGAAGTATATGAAACAACAACATTTGTGAGGTGATTCAAGACACATTGCAGCTTATTTTCCTATAATGATACAAATTCCACTAGAATAATTACATTGGCTGTGTGTTAGAAAGCGTGACAGAAGTAAATATTATGACGGATTTGAGTTGGCAATAATTTTCAAATTAGCTGATTGCATTAATGGTCATGGGAAACCAAAAGTGCAAAAGATTGATCTAATTATGGAAAAGAGTGAATAAATATTGAATAAACACGGTAGATGACTTATATGACATCAATTTTTAACTTTAAGTATTGAATTCTTCTTCTCATAATTTAAAAAAGAAAAAAAAAAAAACGGTTAACCAGTAAACTATCCAAAAAAGACAAAAATTCTGTGGCTATTATGAATTATCTTTTGAGTTATAATTAATTTAATTTAATATAGTTTATCACTATTTGTAACTCTAAAAAAAGGAAATTGACAGATTATTGTCGATGGGGGAAAGATAAGGAAAAAAAAAAGGGGTAAGATTTTAGGATGAGATGAAAATTGGTCCAAAGTGGAATCTAGTTGTGCCATGAATCTTGAAACTTAATTAGTTGGCACGTTTTAGTTGTGCCAAGGATCAAACTCTCATTCTCTCAATTATTGAATTGCAAAAAAAAGGAATCTAGTTCTGAAAATCTGTTGCCACATATGTGTGTGTATATGTACGATTCATTTTTTAATAACCGGATTTGATGCAACACTTAATAAGAAATTTTAAGCGGTTGGTCGTTACTTAATAATTTACTGTCTAGAACTTATTGTGAACATGTTGTTACTGTATTTGATAAGAAATATTAATTTGTTTTAGGTGTAAATGGGTAACAATGAACGTGTTGTTTTAGAATTATCTATTGTTGTTTATATATATATATGTAAATAATAATTTTATGCAAAATCGTAGAAATAGTTTTTGCATAAAAAAGTGAACAATTTTTATGAGAAAATAATGAACAATTTTAATTAATGTAGAAATTAATTCATATTTTGAAATTAAAATCTCTATATTTTACAATGGTTCAATTTAAATAAATAAAAACATAAAAAAGCTACTTATTTTTATGTTTATGTTTATTTGTCGATTATCCAAAAAAAAAAAGTTATAAGGAACTCGAGTTTACTAAACTCAAGTTCCTTACAAGGTACTCGAGCTTGGTGAACTCAAGTACTTTAGAAATAAATATAACATAATTTTATTTATAAAAGGTACTCAAGCCTAGTATACTTGAGTACTGTGTTGCATGGAACTCGAGTTTACCAAGTTCGAGTACCACATTATTTTTTAATCGCACAAATTCCAGCTCAACAGTGTCACAGTGGCAGAACTGATGAGGTACTCGAGTTCTATAAACTTGAGTATCATTTGGAACTCGAGTTTCTAAAACTCGACATCTAGAAAAGTGGTATTTCCCTATTTAGTTCTGAAATAGTGTTTTTTTGCTACAAATTTATGAAAATGATGGTATTTGGCCATTTTCACTCTTGGATATGCATGTAATCAGATCTGAGACATCTAATTTCATAATTCTTAACAGATACAACTTTTGTCGAGATGTTGTTGAGCTTCAGCATTAAATCTCGATAGATAAGTTTCACTCGAGACATCTGTAGAGCTTTAATGAATAGCACTCTTTCACTTGTTTCTTGAACAAACTTGCATGGCTTTAATACTTGAATTGATCATGTTTCTTGAAGTCTTAAATCATCCTAGATCTATCCAATTACAAGTAAAGTGCGTTTTGTCAAACGATTAGCCAATTACATCAATAGTGTTCCTAACATGTTCAATGAAGTGTGCTCTTTTGTGTGCCTAAACAAAGCAAAAATTATACCATAATCTTATTGTTAGGGTTTTAGGCCCTAGTTATCACAAACTTAATCAACTTTAACTAACTAATTAATTATTTGTGCTTTTGATTAAATTGATTAACATATCACACAAGCACAAATCACATAGACAAAACAAAATGATGACCAAGAGAAACCGATGAAACTGTATGTTTAAAAATTAAAAACTTGAGGAATATTTAACTTAAATAATCCTCTAGGAAACATATCCATTAATAGAATTGAAGTTTGTATAGTAGACTTAACTCTAAATCTATTGCTACCTCATGTAGTACTAGTACAAAACACTATCCTCTCGTGTCTTCAAAAATGTGTTCTAGAGTTTGTATATATATATATATATATATACACTTAAGAGTTATCAAAATCCTAAATCAAATGGTTGAGAAAAGAAGCTGAAATTCCAATCAATACAAATTTTGATTGGTCGAGATGTGCATTTCAACCACTTGAGATTAGTGACTTTTGACTTGTCAAGCCTGCAATCAAAATGCTATATTCCAGTACTCTATTTTTCTTCATTCTTGAGTCTTCACTTGTTCTGAGCTTATTTTGTCTTGTTTGAAGGATTAATTCAACATATATTGTTCAATTAGAAAAATTAAATTCTAAATGGTTACAATTGGTCATAGACAAACTAAATTCTAAATGATTACAATTGTTCATGGTTGCGATTTTAAAACTATAGGCTCTACACTTAGGACAAATACGATATTCTATAGTATCAACTTCAAAGTTTCTATTTTATTTAAAAAATAATAATAAAAAAAAGGTTCAACTTGGTATTCAATGAGAATTTCTTTGCTTCTAAGAATGCTTTCTCTTTAGCTTCTCTTAGATAGTAGAATAGGGGTCCTTCTTAACGGAGGTGTTTATTTAGTATTCCTTGAGATAACAACGTTATTTCTAGGAATTGTTGGGGTTTTTTTTTTTTTTCTCCATTATTGCCTCGGTTATTCTTGTTGTTTCTTAATACCATGGAAGATTTGACCACCAATTGGAATCACCTTACACTATCAGACAAAGAAGGGTTGGGTTGCCATCTAAAGGAAGAAGTGAGTTCTCAAGAATTCGTCCTAGCCACAAAGTTTCTAACAAAAAGGGCGAGAAACATTGATGCAATAGCCAAGACCTTTACCCTACTTTGCCACGCTAGAAACGGATTTGAGGTGCGTAATTGAGAAACCATAGAGTGTTGTTTGTGTCTGACAATAAGGAAGAGGCTGACAAAGTGATCCAAAGCGAATCGTGGTGCTTTGACAAACACTTAATGGTCATAGAAAGGTACGACAAAAATCTTTAAACTGAATAGCTGAAATTTAATAGGACGACTTTTTGGGTGCAAGTTCATGATCTTCCTATTAAGTTTATGAATGTGGAGGCGGCAGAGAAAATCTTTGATGTCCTTGGCATAGTTATTCCTTCTGCCAATCCAAATGAAACAGAGTTTCAATGTACATAACCGTTCCTCTGTGCCATGGACGTCTTTTATCATTGGGAAGAGAGAAGGAGGTTTGGATTAGCTTCAGATATGAGTGCTTGCCTAACATATGTTACTGGTGTGGCTGCTTCGACCGTGACGACATGGATTGCGATATATGGTTGAACAGCGAAGGCACTTTCTCACAAGAGTAGAGGCAGTTAGGTCCAAGCCTCACAGCACCACCGCTTTCATCCTCGCGAAGGAATGTTATTTTAGCTCCAGTTTTCTACAAGTCTCAACAGAATTCATTTTCGACTTCGGCAACTGTTCCCATGGCTGAAACTGACACACAGGAACCGAGACAGGTTCCGCAGTGACATACCTGAATCGGGACTACACCCACCACCAACCCAATTTGGTTCAGGTGATCAGAATCTAGGAAGAAACGGTTCAAAAGAGGTGGTTACAACGGAAGTCAAGGAAACCGTTACATTAACTCACCAGCATCAGAAACGCTCCAAAGTGCAACCCAAAATATCAATAGCCGCTCCTCCCCCTCAGCCACACGGAGCTTTGAATTGCAACTTAATGTGATTGATGCAGCTTTACATGTGATTGATCCTATTAAGTTTCCTATCCAAAAAAGAAACCTACCAACACCTTTAATTCTGGATTTAAGTCCATCCACAGCTATACCCGTTGTCAAACCATTCAACACTCCCTATCCGAATAGGAAACCTTCCATCACCATTATTGACAGGCCACAAACGTGTTGACCCTTTGTGATAAATTAGATTGATTAATTACCCTAATTATTAATTAATCAAATTAATATGCAATATTACGTGGTAACACAAACAAATCACCAAAACTAAGTTATGCAGCGGAAAATAAAAGACACGGTGATTTGTTTATGAATGGGGAAAACCTGACGGCAAAAACCCCACCGGGTGATTTAAGGTCACCACTCCCGAAACTCCACTATTATTACAGCAAGCGATTACAACCAATGAATCCCAAGTACCTTACTAACCTACAGTTGAATCCTTACCCCAATACCCAATTGGACTTGCTCTGTAGTGACAGTTTCTCCTTTCAATGCATGGCTCCCAAGTACGTGACTAACCAGATGTGCGAATCCCAGTACGCGACTTCAAACACCAACTAGAGAGAGAGAATTGTTGGCTGCAAAGTTCTTCAAATCATCAGAGATGAACTAGGGCACGAACTTTGTCTTTCAGATCACAAATTGCATGAACAAGGAGTTCTCAATGCTTGTGTAACTTGCATCATCTTTTACGGCCCTTAAAACAATCCTTTTATATGTCTAGGGTTATGAGAAAAGAAGTCCCAAAGACACATTCACGGATTGGACTTGAAACAGAACTGAAAATCTGTTTTCTTTAATTCTTGACAGATGGAGGTGTCGAGGATCTGTCGAGAAGCTGTCGAGGCTCAGGGCAAAACAGTTTCTTAAAGCTCGATAGATGCATGTGTTGAGGTAGGTGTCGAGCTTTAGTAACTTGCACTTCTTTGCTTGTTTCTTGGACAGACTTTGATGGCTTCAATACTGAATCTTGAAACACTGTTTCTTGAGGTGTTAAACACATCCTAGATCTACCCAATTATAAGTAAAGTGCGTTTTGTCTAAGGATAAGCCAATTACATAAAATAGCGACATATGTTCACAAACTTGAACTACATATATCCTAACAATCTCCCCCTTTGGCAATCCGTGACAAAACCACAACAAACAAATGAAGATATGAGAGAAGTCATAATAGATTGCATACAAGTAAAGAAACATGTGTATAAAGACAGAAAAGAACAACACATGTAAAGGTAGGTAAAAGAAAAAACATACATCATCATATATATCAAGAAAATAAGTACAATGTATGTCAATACATGATCAATGTATCTCTATAAAGATAGAAAAGAAAAAAAATATATATGATCACCTCACTACATCCCTCAATCCACACTCCCCTTATCAAAAATATCCTATGCTAACACTCCCCCTAAGCATGACTACTCTCATACCAAAACTACTCCCCCTTTTTGTCACGAGTGACAAAGGGTAGAGTGTCATGTAGACATCTCAGCAGAAGAACTCGAATCTCCATCATCATCATCCTCATAAGCATCATCGTCATCACCATCATCCTCAGCCTCAGCCTCAGTCTCAGTCGACACATGAGGTGGCGGAGGAGAAGCCTCTAGAGCAAAGTCGCCCATGGTCGCCTGTCGCCTGGTGATGAGTCCAACACAAATGTTCACCAGATACAACTCCGTGGAGAGTGTATCTAGGCGAGCATCCATACGCTAAAGCTGCGCCATGATGTCTCCTTAGGTAACATCGCTCGAAGAAGAAATAGCAGACGCTAGAGCTGATCTGGAGGTAGTCGGGCGGGAGGAAAGAGTAGCTCCATCAGACTATCTCGATTGAAATTGTGCCTCGCTACATTTTACGGTAGCGGCGTCTATGGCAGACATGACATGGTAAGGATCGGACGAAGGGAATGGGATGGAAAAACGGCGAAGAATCCTCGTGATAACAAAAGGGAAAATGAGCTTATCACGGGTGGCCATATGTCTATAGACATCTATGATAGAAAAGATAAAGTATGAAGGAAAGTCTATAGAGAGATCCTCTAAGAGGGACAACAAAAACCGAGCACGAGGCTCTGTGATAGAGTTGTAGTGAGAAAGTGGGTGCAAAACAAAAGTCATCACCATGTTAAGGAAACGAGGACCTTTAGCAAAAGGTCGACATGATGTATACTGATGATCTCCCCAAGTGGAAGGACGCTCACAGAATGCCGAGATCATCTCGTCTTTGGACACAGTCCATAGACGCTCACAACTAGGGTAATCAGGATGATCCACCCTAGGGACATGAATCACCTCGGAGACTAACTCCGGAGTGACAGCAAAGCGCGTACCTCGAACGCTAGAGTAGAAGAGAGGTACTGAAGAATCAATCCCGTGGATGTTGGAGTAAAACTCCTGTATCAACACGAGTGGACATGTGACCGGGACGTCACACAGTGACTCCCAAGCCCGACTGTGAATGACATCGAGAAGGTCAGTGTCAGCAAAATCTGCCAGGACAACGTGGCATTCCGAATGAACACCTCGTTTAGAAAAGTTCTCCGAGAAGTTCTTATGGGCTTTCTCATCATGGAACCGGATAGAAAGAGGAGTGGAATCGGAAGAAGACGATCCCTTAGAACGCAAAGGATTCTGGGATGGAATGGACTTACGTTTAAGTGCCATAGACATTACTAATGCAACCATAGAGAGGGGGAAGAAGAAGAGACAAACAGAAAAGTCCCAAGCAATTCAATATTGGAAGATAAATATTGAAAGGAAAGAACGTATGCATGAACATGTGACATGCAACAATAAAAATATCATGGGCTCAGCCCAATCCAAACTTAGCAGCACACAACAGATAGGCACACCTCTAAATGCATGAGAATACAATTAGAATGCTAAAGTGATGCAATGCTAAAGTGATGCAATGCATGTGATTTTGAAGATCAAATCTAGAAAACCAACCCAAAATTTTCATGAAAACTTCAATAATTTTGAAAAATCCCAAAAATTTTCAAAAACACAAAACCTAGGGTTTTAAAAACATGAAATGCATGAAAATGGGGGAAAAAGATGCTTACCAAGTGATGAAAATCGAGAAAAACACTTGAGATAGCCTTGGGAAGAGGTTTGGAGGGAGAGAGAAGTGTTTTGGGAGAGAGAGCAAGTTCTGTCGAGGAAGAGAGATTGAGCAAAGTGATTGAGAAATCGCGAAGAACCTTTTTATACACTCTCAGTAATTCTCGACAGCTGCAGGTATCGAGAGGTATCGAGCCTGCTATCGAGACAGCTATCGAGAAATAGCACTTCGACAAATGCAACTATCGAGGTCATGTGTCAAGAAGGAAGGATAAAACATGAAGGAACCTCGATCGATCCAGAAGCTGTCGAGAAGCTGTCGAGAAGCTGTCGAGCAGACAGAAAGTTTCTCGATCAATCCACCAAGTGTCGAGGATGTGTCGAGACTACGTTAAGAAAAAGTCTGAGAAGCTCGACAGACAGCTAGGTATCGAGAGGTGTCGAGGAGGTGTCGAGATGCCTTTAAAAACAGTTTTTCAAAAGAAGAAAAACACAAACATGAATGCAATCATGCATGCAACTCAATCAAAGATCCAAACAACACATTAAGCTCTCAAGATCATCTTTCAACAAGAATTTTAAAACACATGTATCCCAAAACACACAAACACACACTAAACAAGTCTAACCAATTTTATATTTCAAAAATAAGTCCAGACAGTTTAGTGAGCATACATTAACGCATGTAAATCTTATGATAGCCAAATCACACTATACCTGCACATGTATCAATAATAGCAAAGAATATTGCGTGTTGTATGTGTGAAAACATCGCAAGATTGCATAAGTGTCTCAATGTTATGACAATTTAAGATATGAAAAATCACTTTAACTCACACATAATCATAAGTGTTTGATGGGGACTATCACCTTTGAGGTACATCCTATAACTCCCACATCTCCTAAAAAACACGCTTGCAACCATATTTTAAAGCATTTTTGATCTTTTTGCTTTTTATTTCTTTGCATATTTTCTTTTATTAAGCATATCATGCATGGGCATACAAGAGAAAGAAAAGAAATACCCAATTATGTTAAGCTTATGACATTGCACTTTTGCTATGCTGAAGCATACAGATGTCATTGACATTGCACTTTTACTATGCCGAAGCATACAGATGTCATATTGTGATTGGCGAGTAACAGTGGTGAGATGGTTATTTATGCCTTTCTCTTAGGATTTTCTAGTTCAACCCGTCAAAAAGAGTGATACGAGTGTTAAGAAGAAGAGATCACTTAACCTTACTCATCACAAACAAAGAGCTACAAAGCTCACTTGCTTAGTTGTGCAGAAGAATGCTCATCTAAGCTACAAGTGATACAATGTTTAGAAAACTCTGTTTCAATGGCGATTTCAAAAGTTCACTTGAACCTATGCACACAAACACACACTGTTTTTGTATTTTTCAATTTTTTTTTTCAAATTTTTTTTTATTTTTATCAGAAGAGCAAAAATAAAACACAAAACTGAAAACACACAAACAAAAACAAGCCAAAGAAAGCAAAACAATGCATAAAACTAGACTGACTCAAAACAGTAAAGAAACACACAAGTAATGCAACACAAAAAAACAGGGAGAGAGAAAAAGAAGTGACTGCTATCACTTAGATCCCTTTGCCTTCCACACCTTAGAAGAACCTTTCCTTTTCGTCGACCTTTGAACCGGTGAAGTGGGAGAAGAATATGAACCGTTCAAGTTCAAAAGGAGCATGAGGGCCTTAAGAATGTCTCTAAGAGGAGCGAGAGAAGTCTAAAGTTGATTCTGGCTCCCAGATGCTATCATGCCATTGCTTTGTTGAATGGCAAGCCACTTATAGCAATTTGCTCGAGTATGACCAGCAACACCACAATGATAGCAGAGATGCGGCTTCTTCTGTTTGGGCTTTTGAGAGATAGTTTTCTTGGTCCTAGGGTTTCTAGTTTTCCTTTTCTCAACTTTAGGGGGTGCTCCTAAGATGGACTTGCCCTTGTCTACGTTCTCACTAGCTAATTCAGTTTTAACATTTTTATCCTCAGTTTTAATGTTATTAGCAGGTGGAACAAACACAGTAGTACTAGCAGTAGGAGTATTAGAGAGAGAGAATTCATACCCCAATCTAGTACGATCTGAAGAAGATTTCTGAGCACTCAACATCTCGTCCAACTTTGCACTTGACGTCCTCTCCAATTGTGCTCTGACTTGAAACAGCTCCGCTTCAAGCTTCTTGGTCCTCTCAGCCAAGAAATTATTTTCGAACCTCAGTGCTCCAATGGTCTGATTTGCTTCATCAACCTTCGTGGACAGCTCCTCACGGTCGAGTTCCACATCACTGAGTTTCTTAGTGGCCAGCCTATAGAGTTTCTCATGCTTGTCTGAAAGCTTGTATAGTTTCTCATAGGCAGTATGGATGTCATCTTGGAATCCACCAGTTCCTTCTCTTCATCCACTTCTTCAATAACCCCATCAGTAGGATTAACAGTGGCAGTGAAGGCATTCAAGATTCCGTCATCTTCATCTTCGGAATCCTCCTCGGGCTCCGTGTTGCTTAAGGTAACAGCAAGTGCCTTGCTCTTCCCTATGCTCTTAAGGTACGTAGGACACTCTTGTTTCATGTGTCCAAAGCCTTGACACCCAAAGTATTTTGGTCCAGCAGGAACAGTGTACTGACCGCCATCTTTGACATCCTTCTTCCCTTTATTCGAATTCTTGAATTGTGAAGAACTGGATTGTCTGCGGTCTTTATTGAAGCCCTTTCCATTGGCATTCTTCATGAATTTCTTGAATTGCCTTGTGATGTAGGACTTCATCTTAGAATCTTCATCATCTGAAGAATCATCCGTATCACTGCTTTTGGCCTTCAATGCCAAACTCTTGCCCTTGCTTGACTTGCCTAACCTAGTCATCCTTAACTCATAGGTTTGCAAGTTTCCAACCAGCTCAGTCAGAGGAATTATGTCAATATCTTTCAATTCCTCGATCGCCGTGATCTTAGCATGGAATCTCTCAGGCAGCGATCTGAGCACTTTCCTTACTATCTTGGGTTCAGGGATGGTTTCCCCAAGATTGAAGGCTGAGTTTACTATGTCCTTGAGCTTGGTATAGAACTCATTAAACGACTCATCCTCCTCCATCTTAATTTCTTCAAAGCGTGTGGTGAGCCTCTGTAGCTTTGAATCTTTGACAGCCTTGGTGCCCTCATAGGTTGTTTAGAGAATGGTCCATGCTTCCTTAGCAGTTTCAGTTGAGGAAATTTTCTTGAACTCCTCATTGGTGACTGCACTGAATAGGGCATTCAATGCTCTGCTGTTGAAGTTTGCCGCCTTGATCTTGGCATTATCCCAGTCAGCCGGTGCTTCAGTAGGCTTGGTCCAGCCTATCTCCACAACTTGCCACACTTTCTCATCTAAAGACTGCAAGAAAGCTCTCATGCGTACTTTTCAGTATGCATAGTTAGTGCCATCAAATAAAGGAAGTATAATAAGAGATTGACCTCTATCCATGACAACAGGAGTCAATGGATCACACACACAAAGATTAAACCCTAATCAGAGTGTGCTTGCTCTGATACCACTTGACAGGCCACAAACGCGTTGACCCCTTGTGATAAATTAGATTGATTAATTACCCTAGTTATTAATTAATCAAATTAACATGTAATATCACGTGGTAGCACAAACAAATTATTAAAACTAAGTTATGCAGCGGAAAATAAAAGACACGGTAATTTGTTTACAAATGGGGAAAACCTGACGGCAAAAACCCCACCGGGTGATTTAAGGTCACCACTCCCGAAACTCCACTATTATCACAGCAAGGGATTACAAGCAAGGAATCCCAAGTACCTTACCAACCTACAGTTGAACCCTTACCCCAATATCCAATTGGACTTGCTCTATAGTGACAGTTTCTCCTTTCAATGCACGGCTCCCAAGTACGTGACTAACCAGATGCACGGATCCCAGTACACGACTTCAAACACCAACTAGAGAGACAGAATTGTTGGCTGCAAAGTTCTTCAAATCATCAGAGATGAACTAGGGCACGACCTTTGTCTTTCAGATCACAAATTGCATGAACAAGGAGTTCTCAATGCTTGTGCAACTTGCATCATCTTTTACGGTCCTTAAAACAATCCTTTTATATGTCTAGGGTTATGAGAAAAGAAATCCGAAAGACACATTCACGGATTGGACTTGAAACAGAGCTGAAAATCTGTTTTCTTTAATTCTCGACAGATGGAGGTGTCGAGGATCTGTCGAGAAGTTGTCGAGGCTCGGGGCAAAATAGTTTCTTAAAGCTCGATAGATGCATGTGTTGAGGTAGGTGTCGAGCTTTAATAACTTGCACTTCTTGCTTGTTTCTTAGACAGACTTTGATGGCTTCAACACTGAATCTTGAAACACTGTTTCTTAAGGTGTTAAACGTATCCTAGATCTACCCAATTACAAGTAAAAATACGTTTTGTCTAAGGATAAGCCAATTACATAAAATAGCGACATATGTTCACAAACTTGAACTACATATGTCCTAACAATTATTTTTGGCTTCAAGTCCCACAATTACTCCATGTGTTGCCAGCCATGTAACACGTGACAAGCAAGAGACCATTTGGGTTTCTTCTCACCCACCTAAGCCAAGAGGGACCAGAATTGATAGACTGAACCAAACTGATTGTGATCCCTCAGTTCACGCTACTTTGAGCCATGGGAAAAGAAATTTCATACTAAGGGATGACCACTTCGAGTTACCTAACAAACGTATTCAAGATTCAAGGAGTGAGGAGGATGACAATATTGAATTGGTGGAAGTTGATATCTAGCCCTGCTAGTCATAATGAATTGCTTAGTTTAGAATTGTCATGGGCTTGGGAACCTGTGTATAGGAAAAAAGCTTAAAAATTTAATCAGAGTAAAAGATCCATTTGTCATGTTTTTAGCCGAGACATTGGCAGACGAAGCAAGGCTAGATATAGTGCAAAGAAATATAGATTTTTTTTTTAAAAAAAAAAAAAAAAAAAAAAGGGTGATTCCAAAAGTAGGTCGATGTGGTGGTTTAGTTCTCTTTTGGAAGTCATCAGTGAATTTGGTGGTGGTTGGGTCATCACACTACTACATTGATGCTTGGGTTGACAAGGGTTCTAACAATGAGTGGAGGTTCACACGTTTTTTTGGAGAACTAAATACCTCAAGAAGAATTGATGCGTGGGATAGTCTTAGAAATTTAAATCACCGCCCAAATGTACCATGGCTATATGTAGGAGATTTTAATGAGCTGACTCCACAAGATGAGAAGTTAAGGGGAGCAACTTGAAACCATTGACAAATGTAACTTTTCAGGGACGTGCTAGACTAGTGTGGTTTCATGGACCTTGGATTTGCAGGCAACCATTTCACTTGGAGCAAACACTTTGCGGATGGACACTCTATTTTGGAAAGACTTTATCGAGGTTTGGCAAATGATACTTGGTTCCTTAAATTCCCAGTTACAACTGTTCATCACCTCCAAAGCACCTCATCAGACCATTGCCCTTTACTAATCAATCTATTAGGATTTGAACCACCACCTCGAAAAAGAATTTTCAAGTTTGAGGAGATGTGGTTATCAGATAAGCGTTATGCTGAAACGGTGAAAGCTACATGGTCCTCACACTCCAATGGCAGTAATGATGGTGATATCTTAAAATGGGTGGCAAATTGTGGAAAGGGTCTAGATTGGTCGAATCACAACATCTTTGGCAATGTAAGGAAAGAATTAGAAAAAAAGAGAGCACTACTAATCAAGGCTAAAATTGAAGCTCTAGCAAGTGGATAGAATAATAGGGTAAGAGTCCTAAAGGATGAAATCAATATTCTTTTGGATATGGAAGTTCGATTATGGAGTTAAACGCCTCATAATCTTTGGAACAAACACGTTGCGGATGGACACTCTACTTGTGAAAGACTTTATCGAGGTTTGGCAAATGATACTTGGTTCCTCAAATTCCTAGGTACAACTGTTCATCACCTCCAAAGCACCACATCAGACCATTTGCCCTTTACTAATCAATCTATCAGGATTTGAACCATCACCTCAAAAAGGAATTTTCAAGTTTAAGGAGATGTGTTTACCAGATGAGTGTTATGCTGAAACAGTGAAAGCTGCATGGTACTCACACTCCAATGGCAGTAATGATGGTGATATCCTAAAACGAGTGGCAAATTGTGGAAGAGATCTAGATTGGTGGAATCGCAACATCATTGGCAATGTAAGGAAAGAATTAGAAAAAAAAAAGAAAAAAAGAAAAAAAAAAGAAAGAGAACACAACTAATCAGGTTGAAATTGAAGCTCTAGGAAGTGGGCAGAATAATAAGGCAAGAGTCCTAAAGGATGAAATCAATATTCTTTTCAATAGGGAAGCTTGATTATGGAGTCAAAGGTCCCGTATTCTTTAGAGCAAACACTTTGCGGATGGACACTCTATTTGGGAAAGACTTTTTCGAGGTTTGGAAAATGATACTTGGTTCCTAAAATTCCCAGGTACAATTGTTCATCACCTCCAAAGAACCTCATCAGACCATTGCCCTTTACTAATCAATCTGTCAAGATTTGAACCACCACCTCGAAAGATAGTTTTTAAGTTTGAGGAGATGTGGTTATCGGATAAGCATTGT
Source organism: Castanopsis chinensis (assembly GCA_032878915.1). Lineage (NCBI taxonomy): Eukaryota > Viridiplantae > Streptophyta > Magnoliopsida > Fagales > Fagaceae > Castanopsis > Castanopsis chinensis. The sequence goes on from JAVQMG010000078.1 coordinate 3,805,235, forward strand.
GCTGAAATTGTGAAAGCTACATGGTCCTAACACTCCAATGGCAGTAATGATGGTGATATCCTAAAACGGGTAGCAAATTGTGGAAGGGATCTAGATTGGTCGAATCGCAACATCTTTGGCAATGTAAGGAAAGAATTAGAAAAAAAGAGAGCACTACTAATCAAGGCCGAAATTGAAACTTTAGCAAGTGGGCAGAATAATAGCGTAAGAGTCCTAAAGGATGAAATCAATATTCTTTTGGATAGGGAAGTCCGATTATGGAGTCAAAGGTCTCGTATACTTTGGTTAAAAAAATGGCGATAACAACACAAATTTCTTCCATTGACAAGCTACTCAGAGACATAGGAAAAATCATATTAGGGGAATTATGGATGAATCAAATACTTGGATGATACAATCAAAAGAGATAGCATCAGTCTTGGTTAACTTCTACAAAGACCTCTTCACTACCTCAAACTCGAACCCATAGTGGGCACCTCTAGACCACATCCCTGTGGTGATCACTGAAGAAATGAATTTAGCACTTATTGGTACTTTTCGAGAAGCAGAAGCAAAAGAAGCCCTAAAGCAAATGATACATCTCAAAGTTCCAATGGGATGCCCCTATTGTTCTATCAACATTTTTAGGGTGTGGTAGACACTAATGTAACAAGCTCAATATAATCTTGGCTCAACTTAAGTACCATCCCTCATCCGTTAAACCACACTTTTATCACTCTCATCCCCAAAACTGAAAACCTTGAATCTATTAATGAGTATTAACCTATTAATTTGTGCAATGTGCTATATAAAATTTTCTCCAAAGTTTTAGCCAATAGACTTAAGAAAATTTTACCCTCGATCATATCTGAACACCAATCAACCTTTGCCAAAAACAAACTAGTAACGGACAATATACTTGTTGCAATTGAGTCACTTCATTGCATGAAATATGAGTATAGAGAATATAGGCTACATGACTATCAAGCTTGACATGAGCAAGGCTTACGATTGTGTGAAGTGGGTATACTTAGAAAATATTATTAGAAAAATGGGATTCATTAAGAAATGGATTGGACTGCTCATGGTATGCATCAAAACAATGACATATTCCATCCCTATCAATGACGAGCCTCATGGACTTATCCACCCTACCAAAGGCATCTGTCAAGGAGACTATCTCCCTTTCACTTCCTTCTATGCATAGAAGGATTACATGGAATAACTCAACAAGCTGCATGAGTGGGGAATATTAAGGGTTTCTCTCTTTTTTAGAGAGGTCCTAAACTAATCCATTTATTGTGTGTAGATGACAGTCTCTTATTTTGCAGGGCAACTATGGAAGAGTGTAGGAAGATTATTGAAATTCTAGAGAGCTATGAGATGGGCTTGGGTCAAAAGGTGAACAAAAATAAAATAGCCATCTTCTTTAGCAAGTCCACCCTGAAATGCATAAAACAGGAGAAAGCTACAGGGATGGGAAAGGAAGCTATTGTCCTAAGCTAACTGTGAAGTTTTGATCAAAGCAGTAATACAAGCAATTCCAACATATGAAACTGAGTGCTTTAAACTTCCATTGGGTTTTGCATACATTGCATTTTGTAACCCTTACGACTCAGGCCCCCATTTCGCAATGATGCTGAAATTCTAAGGCTCAAGGTTGGTTTAGAGCCTAATCAAATTACAAATTGACTTGAGAGATGTTAAATGAGAAATATAACTTTTTAATGAGCTAAAAAATTATTTTTGAAAAATAAAGGCCAAAAGAAGCTCTAAGCCTGCATACGCAAGCATGACTTGGGTACGCGACCTAGAAGCCTACGTATGCAAGCAAGAGCCTGTGTGCACTGGTAGGGTTTCAAAAGCACCAGAAATGCAAGTTTTCTACATTAAAGACTAAGGTTTGAAACAAATCCTACATTGCCTGGGAGCTGTTCTAAACCATCATTTTCACAATATAAATAGCCTTACATGGTATCTTTTAAAAACACACTGAAATCCCACGAGAAAACACTAATATTCACTAGAAATAGTGAATCAAAGAGGGATTTTTTCACAAAATAACCTCAAGTAAATTTTGACAGGCCACAAACGCGTTGACCCCTTGTGATAACTTAGATTAATTAATTAGCCCAGTTATTAATTAATCAAATTAATCATGCAATATCACGTGGTAGCACAAACAAATCACCAAACTAAGTAATGCAGCGGAAAATAAATGACACGGTGATTTGTACACGAATGGGGAAAACCCTTACGGCAAAAACCCCACCGGGTGATTTAAGGTCACCACTCCCGAAACTTCACTATTATCACAACAAGCAGTTACAAGCAAGGAATCCCAAGTACCTTACCAACCTACAGTTGAACTCTTACCCCAATACCCAGTTGGACTTGTTCTGTAGTGACAGTTTCTCCTTTTCAATGCACGGCTCCCAAGTACGTGACTAACCAATTTGATGCGCGGATCCCAATACGCGGCTTACTCCTTTGCACGAATCTCAATACGTGACTAACTCCACAGCAACCCTTTGATTGTTGTAGTTGATTTGCAGCAGCTTCACATAAAAACACCAATAAGATCTTCAATGTTGGTGTAAGAGAATTTGCTTGGTTATAAAACCCTAAGGCGTACAAGAAACGCAGCAAGAACTCTTTCTTCTGTAGGAGGAGGCTAGGGTTTCAAAAAGAAAACCTTGTGAAGCTCTCTAGGGTTAGGTTTTTCTTTTTCCACCTCCTTTAAATAGGAGCTTAATGGGCTCTCCTATTCCAAATAGGTTTACACAAACCTTGGGTTTTCCTAGTCCAATAAGAATTATACAAACCCATAAACAATTAACCTTTTAGAATAAAAACGTTGGTGGCTATAATCTGAAACCCGTAAGCTCGATCGATCGAGACATTTGTCGAGCTTTAATGAATCTCGACAGATCGAGATTCTGTCGAGGAGGTATCGAGACCTGCAGTTTGCAGTTTTCTTGAGCAGTTCTTGAGTAATCTTCATGTCTTCAATTTAACCACTTGTAATGATCATCTTGAACCTACTTAGATTTACCCAAATACAAGTAAAGTGCGTTTTGTCAAAGGATATGCCAATTACAAAATATGTCCCCAACAAATTTTATTTGATTAGAGCCTTTTTTTGGTCTTGATCTTTGAATTTAAATATTACTAATCACATTTTTATTGATTTGTGATAGATTTGACTGAAGGAAATGACCAAAAATCAAGCTTGAAGAGCTTTTGTTCAAGGTATCTATTCTAATATGTTTATATAGCTTAGGTTTATAGAATTGTATATTTTAAAAGCATGTTAGGTTACTAGAATTCTCATTTTGAAGTTCTGTTGTATTTGTTGTGTTTTTAGGGTTTCTAGGCAGAAATGCACGTGCACATGATCATGACTACGTACGTAGGCTTAATTATGTGCATGCAGGGTTGTTCAAGTGTAAGCATAAACCAGTCCCGAAACCTTAATTTTTGTTTTCTTTTGTTTTGCTTCTGCTTTCACATGTATACTTCTGCTCAGGTTCTTTTCCATGTTTTTGTATTGTCAAAGCTTCTGTTTCACATGATTTAATTAGACGTTTTCCTTCACATGTTAGAATTAGGGTTTGATTTTAGTTGTCTTTATTTCAATACCATGATCACGCACTTACATATTCATGCATTCACATGGGCATGCATATTTGACATGATTTTTGTTCAACAAATGCTTTTTGAATATGCTTGTTTGTTGAGTTGTGCTTTGTCGTATGTTTGCTTGGATCTCTCGATACCCATATTGCTGCCCTATATGATGTAATATGATATGATGCCATGATTAGATGTATGCTAGGGTTTATGATGTGATGAAGCATGATTAGATGTATGATTAAGGCGTGTGGTGTGATGAATGCTTTGATACCATGACATGTATGCTAGATGAATGATAGGATATGCCATGATTAGATGTATGATAGGTCTTGTTTGATTGCCATGATAGATATATGGTTAGGGATGATTGATGTCATGTTGATTGCTAGATGTATGCTAGTGTATGTGTGAGTTAGATACAAGTATTAAGTATTCCTTTATTAAGGTTAAGACCTAAGACACAGTGATGGGAAACCAACATTAGGATTTGGCAATTTTGGGTGCTTAACACCTTCCCAATACCGTACTTTAACTCCAAACCCATATCTTTGGTAGTAAGATCAAAAGGTCATTCCTTAAGAGGACGCTATATATATAGTTCTTAGGCCATTGCAAAAACTAAATGGTGACTCCAAAACCCATTGTGTCCACAGGTATGTGCCAAGATATTGAAACAATGATAAAAAAATTTTGGTGGGGTCAAAAGGGGGATAGAAGGAATATCCACTGGTTAAAATGGGATGAACTGACAAAATCCAAAGTAGATGGTGGTATGGGGTTTAGGGACTTGGTCATGTTCAATTACCCTTTACTGGCAAAACATGCTTGGTGGCTACTACAAAATCCATATTCATTGTTTTATGAAGTCTTCAAAAGCCATTTCTTCCCAAATTGCTCTATAATGGAAGCAAAAAATTCAAGGTTTGGATCCTATGCTTGGGCTAGCATTTTACATGGGAGGGATGTCTTGCTTTAGGGATGTAGATGTTGGATTGGCAATGGGAAGTCAATGAGTATATGGCAAGATTCATGGCTGCCAAGGAAGAACTCACCATAGGTACTATCTCCTATCATCAACACTACATCGAGTGCTAAAGTTGAAATTCTAATAGATGAACAAGGAAATTAATGGAACCAAGGTCTTATTGACGGCATGTTTGTTTTTGAGGAGGCCAAATTGATCAAGAAATTGCCATTTCCATAGCATAAGGCAGAGGACAGCTAGTTTTGGTATTTTCACTAGGAATGGGTCATACACAAATAAGTCAGAATACCACTTCTTAAGATCTAAGGAAGAAGATGTGTAGAATGAAGAACAGCTAAGGCAAGAAAGAGCTTTGTGGAGTGGTGTTTGGTCCTTACAAGTACCAAACAAAATTAAAAATTTGAATTATCATCGAAAATCTGGTTTGTGACCGCTGCAAGGACACAACTTAATCAGCTTTCCATGCTTTATAGTCATGCTCGGAACTGAGTGTGGTATGGGAAGACACCTCTCTATGGGCTTATCGTCAAACCAATCATTTCTTTGATTTCAAGGAGATACTATCTTGGCTTATTAAAAATGAGCACCACCTAGAACTCTTCTCAGTGACAGCATGGTCAATTTGGACACAACGGAATTAGGTGTGCCTACACAAGCCTAGCTACAGCCCACACTTGATTGTAGCAATGGCAAGGGAAAATTCATCAATTGGATGTAAAATCAGTTTTTATAAATGGGGACCTGAGGAAGAGATTTATATGGACCATCCCGAAGGCTTTGTAGAGCCTGGACGAGAAAGAAAGATGTGTAAGCTAACTAAATCCCTATATGGCTTAAAACAGGCACCTATACAGTGGTATGAAAAGTTTGATTCTTGCATGATTGAGAATGATTATAAATCTAATAAATGTGATAAATGTATTTATTCTAAATCATGGAATAATTTATATGTTATTATTAGTCTCTATGTAGGTGATATGTTGATTTTTAGCTCAAATATGCATGTTATAAATGAGACAAAAAATTTACTTAAAAGCCATTTGATATGAAAGATGTTGGTGAGGCTAATTTTAATTTCGGCATGAAAATTACAAAAATGTGATGGAATATTTCTTGATCAATCACATTATGTTGAGAAAATATAATTTTCACGATCACAAAAGTGTAGCTTCTCCTTTTTAATCAAAAGGATTATGCTAGCATCATTGGTAGTTTGCGTTATGTTACTGATTGTACTGGACCTGACATTGCATATGCAGTAGAAGTGCGTAGCAGATTTACTAGCAAGCCTAGTAAAGATCATTGGCTTGCTATTAAGTAAGTCATGAGATATTTAATTGGTACCAAAAGTTATGGTTTATTTTATAAAAAGTATCCTACTATGATTAAAGCTTTAAGTGATGCCGATTGGAATACTTTGTCAGGCAATTCTCTCTCTACCATTGGTTATATTTTTACCATAGGTAGTTGTGCTATTTGTTGGAAATCTAAAAAACAAACAGTAATTTCTTATTCAACAATTGAAGCTAAATTAATAGCATTAGCTTTAGCTAGTGAAGAGCCAAATTGGCTTAGAGATTAGTTATATGAAATTCCACTTTAGGAAAAGCCAATTCCACCTATATTAATTTATTGTGAGTGCACTGTCGCAATTGGTAGAGTTAAAAACCATTATTACAACGGCAAATCTAGACCTATAAGAAGAAAGTACATTATCATGCGGTCTTATTTGAGTAGTCGCATCATAACTATGTATTATATAAAATCTAATGACAATCTTACAAATCCATTTTCCAAGGCCTTGGTCAAAGATAGAGTCTGGAATACATCGAGGGAGATGAGACTAATGAGAGGGATTATCCATGGCATAGAGCTTTCCAAGACAATCTCTCTATGAACTTTCTTGACCACACAGTTTTGGTTCCACAACTATGCCCTCAGACAACTTACTTGATCACAAAATTCCTTAAATAGATGACTTGGTGTTGGTAATAGAAACTCTACTTTCTTTGGGACTGCAACTCAGTGGAGAGGCAAATCATAAATAGTTCATAACCAGTTTTGAGTATTTCTTTAATAATTTCATGAAAACAAACTCCAACCAAGGCAAATTAATTTTCTTACAGACCCTACATAAAGGTTCAACCAAAAAAGTGATAGCAACTCGAAATAAATGAAATTCCAACATGTCTACAAAATGAATATATTCCAGGACGGTGGTGCATGAATTGATTCCTGACTGCCAAGTATGTTCATTTTAAAGACCTATTGGAATTTGTATTTAATTTGAGTTATATTCTATTATGGATTCATGTTTTAACCCAACTACTAGTTTGTTTAATGCACTTTGGATGTTCATTTTAAGTTATGTTATGTATTGACAAGTTTGATATGTCATGTAATTTGACCACTGGATACTCTAGATGATTACCAACATGTTTGAATGGATGTTTTTGTTTAGTGCCATTTTATGATGCCCCTTTTTTGGTCATTTATATTTTCCTTATTGTCTTTATGATTTAGTATTTCTCAATGCCAAAAAATTTGGATGATTGCCAACAAGTTTGAATGTATGTTATTGTTTAATGTCATTTTATGATAGTCAGGTTTTTATGTATCATGTCCATTATTTTCCTTATTGTCTTTGTAGTTTGGTACTTAATGCCCAAAAATATGGATGATTGCCAATGTCATTTTGGCGCCATTACCAAGGATTAGGCAAGTAGAGAAGCATTCCACTTCATTTGGAGAGGTTTTTGGTGGCATTAAATTTTTTCACATATTTGGTAATATCTCTCCAGTTCTTTTCTTTTTAAGTAATTAGTTTTCCTTTAGAGTTTTTTTTTTTTTTCCTTTTTAACTTCTTTTTCTTGTTAAAGGTATTTCTTTTCTTTTTCTTTTTCTTTCTTGCTTTTCTATTGCACGTGTGTTTGGTTTTGTGATAGTGATAATCGCATGGTTAGAATTGAGTCTAATAATTTGTTTGGCAATTTATCTGATTCCTTCATGCATTCTTACACACTTGATATCATGACGGACTTAGAGGGTAATCGTAGTGATGAGAATATTTTAAATAATGAAAACTTCCATGCTCACCAACCCATTAGAACTCTTAGGGATTATTTGCAACCTACTAGAAGTAGTGCACAATCATGCATCATATTTCCAACTAATGCAAATAACTTTCATTTTAAGCTTCGTATGATTTCATTACTTCCTAAATTTCATGGCTTAGATTCTGAAAATCCTTACCTTCACTTTAAGGAATTTGAGGAGGTATGTTCCACCTTCCATGACCAATCACCTAATGAAGAGACCATTAGGTTGAAGTTGTTCCCTTTTTCTCTTAAAGACAAGGCAAAAATTTGGCTTAATTCTTTGAGACCTAGGTAAATTGGTACTTGGCAAGAGTTGCAAACTGAGTTTTTAAAGAAATTTGTTTCCAATTCATAGGACTAATGCACTTAAAAGACAAATAATGATTTTTTTTTTCACAAAAAGATAATGAGACATTTTATCAATGTTGGGAAAGATTTAAAGATTTGCTTAATGCTTGTCCATATCATGGCAATGAAACTTGGTCTATAATCAGTTTTTTCTATGAAAGCTTAACTCCAAAGATGTGCCAATTTGTAGAGATGATGTGCAATGGAGAATTTTTGAATAAAGATCCTAATAATACTTTTGATTATTTTGATCTCTTAGCTAAGAATGCCCAATCTTGGGATATCACTAATACCTCAGATAGGTCTAGAGTATTTACCAACCCCTCTAGGGATGGTAAGTACCAACTTAGGGAATATGATGGCCTTAGTGCTAGGGTGGCTAGTATAACTAAGAAGCTTGAAGCCATGGAATTAAGGAAAGTCAATGGGGTCAATATTGTGCCAAAAATTGATGAGGTTTGTAGAATTTGAGACCATGGAACAGCCTACCAATGAATGCCCTATAATTCCAGCTTTTAAAGAGGTGTTGTATGATTAAGCAAATTTTATGAACAAGGTGGAAAAATCATACCCTTCCCCTTATTTAGAGACATTCAATTCAGGGTGGAGGAATCACCTAAATTTTAGTTAGAGGAATGGTAATGTGGTTGCACCTCTTACACATGGTTCTTTAAATTTTGTTCCCTATAATCCCCCCCCCCCTAAAGAAGAGTATTGAGGACAATTTGCAACAATTCATGTAGATTCGATCCACCATTAATAATCATAACTCACAAGCCATAAATGACATTAGGAGCACTCTCACTAAATTGACCACATCTATGAGCACAATAGTAAAGGGTAAGTTTTCATCTCTACCGCAACCAAACCCCCAAGGTCAATTTTGTGTTGATGATTGTAGTTCCTTTGAAAATAAAGTGAGTCAAGTTAAATCTGTAACTAATCTTCATAGTGGAAAAATCATTGAAAAATATATTCCTAAAGCAATACACATGATGAATCTTCCAAAATATAGAGTAGTAATAAAGCCCTTGAGCCTAAATCTAATGAAATTGAAATTTGTCCTATCCTTTCTCCCTTTCCCCAAAGGTTGATTCCACCTCAAAAAGTGAATCAAAATTCTAAAATCTTGAAGTTAAAGTGAACACTCATCTTTTGGATGTCATAAAGCAAATTCCATCATATGCTAAAATTTTGAAAGATTTGTGTACTGTTAAGCGTAAGCTTAATGTACATAAGTGGTCATCTTTGACCAAACAAGTTATTGCAATTATTTAAAACAATAGAACTCCTAAGTTCAAAGATCCAAGTTGTCCCACTATTTCATGTATGAATAGTAATTCAAAAATAGAGAAAGCTTTGCTTGATCTTAGGACAAGTGTGAATCTTTTGTCGTATTTAGTATATGAGCAATTAGGTCTAGGCGAGCTAAAATCCACTTCCATAATTTTACAACTTGCCGATTGATCTGTGATTGTTCCAAAGGGTGTTGTTGAGGATGTTTGGGTTCAAGTGGACAAATTTTATTTCCTTGTTCACTTTATTATTTTGGGCATGCATCCTATTTCTAATGCTAATTCACAAATATCTGTGATTTTAGGATGCCCATTTCTTGCAACTTCTAATACATTGATAAATTGTAGAAGTGGGGTCTTAAAATTATATATTGGCAATATGACCTTTGAGCTTAGTATTTTTAATACTTGTAAGCAAATTGGGGATGAAAAGGATGTGCATGAAGTTAACTTGATTGAAACAAATGTTCAAGACCAAACATTAGAACCTTGTTTAGTCAATACATGTGATTTTAACTTTAATGAGAATTATGAAATTGCATACATTCATTGTCTCTTTGAATCTACATGGGAATTGGAAGCGAGCAATTGGAAATTGGAAATTGAAACAAAATTGTTGACATCTAGTGAGCAAGTACCTAAATGGGAGTTGAAGCCCTGGCCAAATGATCTCAAGTATGCTTTTTTAGGAACCGATGAGACTTTTCCTATGGTAATATCTTCAGAACTTGACTCTTTGCAAGAATGTAAGTTATTAAATGTTTTGTGTAAATATAAGGGTCTCATAGGAAGGAACATGGCCAACATAAAAGAACTTAGTCCATTGGTTTGTACCCATAGGATTTATTTAACGGGCAATGACATACCATATAAGGAGACAAAACAAATTTTGGAAAAGAAGGTTAACCTAAATCTTAAAGATTGGTCTTTGAGATTGAATGATGCACTTTGGGTGTACCGCACTGCCTATAAAAATATTCTTGGTTTGTCTCCATAAAGACTTGTTCGTTAGGAAATTTAGATCTTAGTTTATAGAATTAACAAGTTTTAAACTCAAGTTGTTAATTAGATTTATTATAAATAAACCTTGTTAAAACAATCTAACATCAATATCATGTCAATATCATGCACAGCGGAATATAAATAAGACAAGATATGATGACCTAGAAAAACCAATGAAACAAACTAGTTTCACAATAAAAAACCTGGGGAGAAACATTCCTGAAAAGCAATCCAGTATAATAAAGAGAAGTTTCAGATCTAATACAAAACTTTTATCCCTAAACTCTACAATCCTCGTAGATGAACTTAAAGCAGAAACCTTCTACCGCTTCAAAACCTCTGAACGCTTCAAAACCTCTGAACTCTTCAATATATGAATGCCACCATTTTGCACGGATCCCAATACATGACTAACCAAAGATGCACGACTCCTAATACATGAATAACACATAACTTGAAAAAGATATTATTGGCTACAAAGTTCTTCACTTCATCAACAATGAAAATTAAGAAGCACTTGGTTACAAAACCCTAAGGCGCAAAGACGCAAAGGCATTAGTCACTTTTTGCATGTGTTCTCCTTGTATTCTCATGTGTGACGGCCTTTAAAACAAGCCTTATATATGTCTAGGGTTGTGAGAAAAGAAACCCTACACAAATACATAAGCATGGGTTGAAAATCAGATCTGAAAAACTAATTTTTGTAATTCTCGATAGATAGAATTTGTCAAGAGTTGTTGAAACCTTGATAGATAGAATCTATCGAGAGCCTATTTGTCGAGAGCTGTCGGGAATCTATCCAACTTTAATGAACAACCATTCTTCACTTGTTTCTTAGTCCAATCTTCATGGCTTTAATACTTGGCTTGAACAACATGTTTCTTGAAGTGTTAAACACATCCTAGATCTACCCAATTACAAATAAAGTGCGTTTTGTCTAAAGGATTAGTCAATTACATAAAATATGTCCTTAACAATCTCCCCCTTCGGAAATCCGTGACAAAATCACAACAAACAAATGAAGTACGAGAGAAGTAAATCACTCAACTCATAATCAATTGTTGAATGCGCAATAAAATTTACCCTAACACAAACTCTTGAAAAATTTTGCAAGAAGAGAGTTCATGGCATTGAAGAGAGAAAAGATTGCATATAATAAAGACATCTTAGTGTGAAACAGAAATAAAAGATTGCATACAATAAAGAAAAATGTGTATAAAGAGAGAAAAGAAGCAATACATGTAGAGGTAGGTGAATAAGACATACATCATATATATATATATATATATATATATCAAAGATAAGCATAATGTATGTAAATATGGCCACAAGACCGTTGTACAAGAAGAAGGAGGTAAGCACTCCCCCTAACAAGATGAAACAAGAAGCTATAAAGAAACCACATTTTCTCCACAATTTCTCCCCCTTTTTGTCATGATTGACAAAGGGTATAAGAAGCTATAAAGCCTTACTTGAAAAACATAAAGATAATCAAAGATGATCAAGGGGGAAAAAGGAATCTATAAAAATGCAGGAATGTAATGAAACAAGATGCTATGGATGATAAGATAATAGAAAGATGCAAAACATGTAAAAAAACAATGCATGCAAGAGGATCTCGACAGATTGAGAAGTTGTCGAGTAGCTATAGAGCAAAAGCCATCCTTGATGGATTAACCAGCTATCAAACAGAAGGAAAGTGTATTGATGGATCACGAATCTATCGAGAAGCTATCGAGAATGCGATAAAAAGAAGTTGAAGAGCTCTATAGATAGCCTAGCTATTGAAAAGTGTTCAACAGCTATTGAGATTGCTTAAAAACATTTTTCAAGAAGAGAAAAACACATATATGAATGCAATCAAGCATGCTACACAAACAAGGATCCAAGCAACATCTTAAGCTCTCAAAAATATCTCTCAACAGGAAAAATGTTAAGCACATAGATCCAAAACAAGTCTAACCAATTTATATTTCAAAAACAAGTCAAGACAATTTAGTGGGCATACATTAACACATGTAAACCTTGTGATGGCCAAATCACATTGTACTTGCACATGTATCAAAAGTAGCAAATAATATTGTGTGTTGTGTGTGAATAAGATTGCAAGATTGCATAGGCATCTACGTGTTATGATGATTTGAGATAGGAGAAAATCAATTTAACTTACACACAATTATTACTACCTGATGGGGACTATCACCTTTGAGGTACATCCTATAACACTCACATCTACTAGAAGACATGCTTGCAATCATATCTTGTAATCATATATAAAGCATTTTGATTCTTTTTGTTTTTATTTTTCTTTGCATATTTTCTTTTATTAAGCACCTCAAATATGCGTATATAAGAGAGAGAAAAGAAATATCAAATTATGTTAAACTTTTGACATTGCACTTTTACTATTCTGAAGCATACAGCTATCATTTCATGATTGGTGGGCAATAGTGGTGAGATGGTTATTTATGCATTTCTCTTAGGATTTTCTATTCATTCCTTTCAAAAAGAGTGATACTAGTGTTAAGTATAAGAGATTACTTAATCTTACTCATCATACACATAAGCCACAAAGTTCACTTGCTTAGTTATGCATAGAAATGTTCATCAAAACAAAGCCAATCTTATCAGACCTAGGCTTTTGAGCACTCAATATCTTATCAAGCTTTGCACTAAACATCTTCTCTATTTGAGTTCTATCTTGACTAAGCTCAACCTCAAGATTCTTGACCTTCTCTTCTAATGAGATGTTCTCCATAATAAGAGTCTCAACTAACTTTATAGTCTCATCTAGTTTGACTAACAGATAAGCTTTTTCAGTTTTTACCTCATTAAGCTCTTTTCTACAATGATAAGATGTTGTTTTAGATTTTATAAATTCAGTGCATAGCTTATCATATGCTTTTTGAAGGGTCATCTTCTTGGGTACTTCATCATCTGAAGAATCCTCACTGTCACCAGCACTCTCCACAATCACCTTATCAGTTGTGGCAGCAAAAGTCATAAAGTGACCACATTCATACTCATCGGAAGAGTCATCCTTAGTATCACTCTACGTAGCAACCAATCCTTTATCTTTTGACTTCTTGATCTTTTTCTTCATAGGGTAGTTTGGGCACTCTTCCTCTATACTCTTAAGAGCCAATTTTTACTCTTTCCACATTTTCCCATTAAGCCTAATATCATCTCATAGGATTGAAGGTCCTCTAAAAGCTCAGTCAAAGGAATGTGATCAATATCCTTTACTTCTTCAATGGCAATGATCTTGGCATGGAATCTTTCAAGTAAGAACCTAAGAATTTTCCTAAGAATTTTGGATTGTGCTATAGATTCTCTAAGGTTGAAGGTAGAATTCACAATATCCTTGAGTTTAACATAGAGCTCATCAAAGGTCTCATCCTCCTCTATCTTTATTTCTTCAAAACTACTAGTGAGTCTTTCAAGTTTTATAGTCTTTACTACTTTGGTACCTTTATAGGTGATCTCAAGAATGGTCTATGCTTCCTTGGCAACTTTTATGGATGATATTTTATTAAATTTCTCATTGGTCACCCTACAAAACAAAGCATTCAAAACTCTATTGTTGAAATTTGCCTATTTGATTGTTGCTTTATCCTAATTCACCAGCGCTTCTTTTGGCTTAATCTAGTTAACTTCAACAGCTTACCATACCTGTTCACCTAAAGTATGCAAAAAGGCTTTCATACGAACTTTTCAGTACACATAATTAGTACCATCAAATAAAGGAGGAATCAAAAGAGATTGTCAACGAACCATGACAACAAGGGTCAAGGATCATACTTAGGAAATTAATCCAATCAGAGTGTACCCGCTCTAATACTACTTGTTGGAAAATTTAGACCCCAATTGATAGAATTAACAAGTTTTAAACCCAAGTTATTAATTAGATTTATTATGAATAAACCTTGTTAAAACAAACTAACATCAATACCATGTCAATATCATGTACAATGAAATGGTAAATAAGACAAGATATGATGACTTAAGAAAACAAATGAAACAAACTAATTTCATAGTAAAAAAAACTTGGCAGGAAACCTTACCAGAAAGCAATCCACTATAATAAAGAGAAGTTTCAGATTTAGTACAAAAATTTTGTTCCTAGACTCTACAATCCCCATAGATGAATTTACATCAAAAACCTTCTACTGCTTTAGAACCTCTGAACTCTTCAATATATGAACGTCACCATTTTACACAGTTCCTAGGATATGACTAACTAAAGATGCACGATTCCTAGTACGTGACTAATACACCAACTTAAAGAAGATATTGTTAGTTGTAAAGTTCTTCATTTCATTCATAATGAAGATCAAGAAGCACTTGGTTACAAAGTCCTAAGGCGTAAAGACATAATAGCTTCTTTTAGAGATAATAAAGCATTGATCACTTTTTGCATATGTTCTCCTTGTATTCTCATGTGTAATGGCCTTTAAAATAAGCCTTATATATGTCTAGGGTTGTGAGAAAAGAAACCCTACACAAATATATAATGATAGGCCACAAACGCGTTGACCCATTGTGATTAATTAAATTGATTAATTAGCCGAGTTATTAATTAATCAAGTTAACATGCAAATTCACGTGGTAGCACAAACAAATCACCAAAAACTAAATTATGCAGCAAAAAATAAATGGCATGGTGATTTGTTTACGAATGAGGAAAACCTGACGGCAAAAACCCTACCGGATGATTTAAGGTCACTATTCTTAAAACTCCACTATTATCACAACAAGCGATTACAAGTAAGGAATCCGAGTACCTTACCATCCTGCAGTTGAACCCTTACCCCAATACCCAATTGGACTTGTTCTGTAGTGACAGTTTCTCCTTTTGATGCACGGCTCCAAGTATGTGACTAACCAATTGCGCAGATCCGAGTACGCGACTTCCATTCACCAACTAGAGAGAGAGTTGTTGACTGCAAAGTTCTTCAAATCATCCACACGATGAAGATCAAGAAGATGCTTGGTTACAAAACCCTACGGTGCACAATACATAACAACTTCTTCACAAAAGATGAACTAGGGCATGAACTTTGCCTTTGATCACAAATTGCATGAACAAGGATTACTCAATGCTTGTGCAACTTGCATCTCTTTGACGGCCCTTCAAACAATCCTTTTATATATCTAGGGTTAGGAGAAAAAAAGTCTCAAAGACACATTCACAGATTGGAATCAAAACAGAATTGAAAATATGTTTTCTTTAAATCTCGACAAATAGAGGTATCGAGGATCTGTCTAAAAGCTGTCGAGCCTCGAGGCTGAAATAGCTTCTAAAGCTCGATAGATGCATGTGTCAAGACCAGGTGTCGAGCTTTAGTAACTTGCACTTTTCATCTTGTTTCTTGGATAGATTTGATGACTTCAACACTTGATCTTAAAACACTATTTCTTGAAGCGTTAAAACACATCCTAAATCTACCCAATTACAAGTAAAGTGCATTTTGTCAAAGGATAAGCCAATTACACAAAATAGTGATATATGTCAACAACTTGAACTAAATATGTCCAAAAAATCTCCCCCTTTGGCAATCCGTGACAAAACCACAATAAAGAAATGAACATATGAGAGAAGTCATAAAACACTTAACTCATATTCACTTGTTGAATACAATAAAATTTATCCTAACACAAATTCTTGAAAAACTTTGCAAGAAGAGTGTCAAGTAGACACCTCATCAGAAGAGCTCGCATCTCCATCACCATCATTAGAAGCATCATCATCATCACCGTCATCATCATCCTCAGTCTCAAAAGCGACATGAGGAGGCGGAGGAGAAGCCTCTGAAGGAAAGCTGCCCAAGGTCGCCTGTCGCCTAGCGATGCGACCAACATGAACGTTCACCTGATACAACTCCGTAGAGAGTGTATTGAGGCGAGCATCCATGCCCTGAAGCTGTGCCATGATGTCTCCAAGAGTGACGTCGCTCGAAGAAGAGGAGGGAGCAGATGTCGCTTGAGTAGATCTGGAGGGAGTCGGACGGGAGGAAGGAGTAGTAGAATCCAACTGTTGTGATCTGAACTGTGCCTCACTGCGTTTATGGTAGTGGCGTCTATGGCAGACATAACATGAAAAGGATCGGACGATGGAAAAGGGATGGAAAAACGGCGAAGAATCCTCATGATAGCGGAAGGGAAAATGAGCTTATCACGGATGACCGCATCTCTATAGACATCTATGATAAAGAAGAAAAAGTGTGAAGGGAAGTCTATAGTAAGATGCTCTAAAAGAGACAACAAAAATCAAGCACAAGTCTCTATGATAGAGTTGTAGTGAGATAGTGGGCGCAAAACAAAAGTTATCACCATGTTAAAGAAATGAAGACCTTTAGCAAAAGGCCTACATCGTGTATACTGATGATCTCCCCATGTGAAAGGGCCCTTACAGAACGCAGAGATCATCTTGTCTTTGGACACAGTCCATAGACGCTCACATCCAGGGTAATCAGGATATCTACCCTCGGAATGTGAAGAATCTCGAAGACCAACTCTGAAGTAACAACAAAACGCGTACCTCGAACGCTAGAATAGAAGAGAGGTATTGAAGAATCAATCTCGTGGATATTGGAATAAAACTCCTGTATCAACACGAGAGGACAAGTGACCGGGACGTCACACAGTAACTCCCAAGCCCGACTGTGAATGACATCGGGTAGATCAGTGTCAGCAAAGTCCGCCAGGATAAGTTGGCATTCCGAATGAACACCTCGTTTAGAGAAGTTCTCTGAGAAGTCCTTTTGGGCTTTCTCATCATGGAATTGGACAAACATGGTAGTAGAATTAGAAGAAGAAGAAGATCCCTTAGAATGCAGAAGGTTTTGGGATGGAATGGATTTACGCTTAGGTGTCATAGACACTACTAACGCAAACATAGAGAGACAAAGAAAGAGAGAAACACACAAAAAAGTCCCAAAAAATTCAATATAGGAAGAGAATATTGAAAAGGAACGTATGCATGAGAAATACATGAACATGTGACATGCAATATAAAAACATCATGGGCTCAGCCCAATCCAATCCTGCCAACACACAACAAGTTTGCATACATCTAAATGCATGAAAATACTGTTAGTGACAGGCCACAAACGCGTTGACCCCTTGTGATAACTTAGATTAATTAATTAGCCCAGTTATTAATTAATCAAATTAATATGCAATATCACGTGGCAGCACAAACAAATCACCAAAACTAAGTTATGCAACGGAAAACAAATGACACGGTGATTTGTTTACGAATGGGGAAAACCTGACGGCAAAAACCACATCGGGTGATTTAAGGTCATCACTCCCGAAAATCCACTATTATCACAGCAAGCGATTACAAGCAAGGAATCCCAAGTACCTTACCAACCTACAGTTGAACCCTTACCCCAATACCCAATTGGACTTGCTCTGTAGTGACAGTTTCTCCTTTTCAATGCACGGCTCCCAAGTATGTAACTAACCAGATGCGCAGATCCTAGTACGTGACTTCAAACACCAACTAGAGAGAGAGAGTTGTTGGTTGCAAAATTCTTCAAATCATCAGAAATGAACTAGGGCACGAACTTTGTCGTTCAAATAACAAATTGCATGAACAAGAAGTTCTCAATGATTGTGCAACTTGCATCATCTTTTACGGCCCTTAAAACAATCCTTTTATATGTCTAGGGTTAGGAGGAAAGAAGTCCCAAAGACACATTCACGGACTAGACTTGAAACAAAACTGAAAATCTGTTTTCTTTAATTCTCGACAGATAGAGGTGTCGAGGATCTGTAGAGAAGCTGTCGAGGCTCGGGGCAAAACAGCTTCTTAAAGCTCGATAGATGCATGTGTCGAGGTAGGTGTCGAGCTTTAGTAACTTACACTTCATTGCTTGTTTCTTGGACAGACTTTGATGGCTTCAACACTGAATCTTGAAACACTGTTTCTTGAGGTGTTAAACACATCCTAGATCTACCCAATTACAAGTAAAGTGCGTTTTGTCTAAGGATAAGCCAATTACATAAAATAGCGATATATGTTCACAAACTTGAACTACATATGTTCTAACAATCTCTCCCTTTGGCAATCCGTGACAAAATCACAATAAACAAATGAAAATATGAGAAAGGTCATAAAACACTTTAACTCATACTTCAATTGTTACATACAGTAAAATCTATCCTAACACAAACTCTTGAAAAACTTTGCAAGAAGAGAGTGTTAGGACATATGTGGTTCAAGTCTGTGAACATATGTCACTATTTTATGTAATTGGCTTATCCTTAGACAAAACGCACTTTACTTGTAATTGGGTAGATTTAGGATGAGTTTAACACTTCAAGAAACAGTGGTTCAAGGTTAAGTGTTGAAGCCGTCAAAGTTTGTCCAAGAAACAAGCTGGGAAGTGCAAGATTTTAAAGCTCGACACAATACCTCGACAGATACATCTATCGAGCTTTAAAGAAGCTGTTTTACCCGAGCCTCGACAGCTATCTCGACACCTCTCGACACCTCTATCTGTCGAGAATTAAAGAAAACAGATTTCCAGGTCTGTTTCAAGTCTAATCCGTGAGTGTGTCTTTGGGACTTCTTTTCTCCTAACCCTAGACATATAAAAGGATTATTTTAAAGGCCGTCAAAAAAAGAGATCACAGAAAAACAAGTTGCACATTCTTTGAGAACTTGTTGTTCATGCAATTTGTGATTTGACAGACAAAGTTCGTGCCCTAGTTCATCCTTGATGATTTGAAGAACTTTACAGCCAACTCTCTCTCTCTCCATAGTTGGTAATTGAAGTCGCGTACTGGGATCCGCGCATTTGGTTAGTCACGTACTTGGGAGCCGTGCATTAAAAGGAGAAACTGTCACTACAGAACAAGTCCAATTGGGTATTGGGGTAAGAGTTCAACTATAGGTTGGTGAGGTACTTGGGATTCCTTACTTGTAACTGCTTGTTGTGATAATAGTGGAGTTTCGGGAGTGGTGACCTTAAATCACCCGGTGGGGTTTTTGCCGTAAGGGTTTTCTCCATTCGTGAACAAATCATTGTGTTCTTTATTTTCCGCTGCATAACTTAGTTTGATGATTTGTTTGTGCTACCACGTGATTGCATGTTAATTTGATTAATTAATAACTGGGCTAATTAATTAATCTAAGTTATCACAAGGGGTCAACACGTTTGTGGCCTGACAGAGAGTTTATGGCAAGTAGACTTTGACAACCTGTATTTTTGAAACACTTATAAACAAAACACATCAAGGCATCTTTGTGTGAAACAGAAATAATAGATTACGTACAAGTAAAGAAACATGTGTATAAAGACAGAAAAGAAACAACACATGTAAAGGTAGGTGAAAGAAAAATATACATCATCATATATATCAAGAAAATAAGTACAATGTATGTTAATACATGATCAATGTATCTCTAAAAAGATGGAAAAGAAAAAAATACATATGATCACCTCACTACATCCCTCAAACCACACTCCCCCTATCAAAAATGTCCTATGCTAATACTCCCCCTAAGCATGACTACTCTCATACCAAAACTACCAAAACTACTCTCCCTTTTTGTCATGAGTGACAAAGGGCAGAGTGTCATGTAGACATCTCAGCAGAAGAGCTCGCATCTCCATCATCATCATTCTTAAAAGCATCATCGTCATCATTATCATCATCAACCTCAGTCTCAGTCGACACATGAGGTGGCAGATGAGAAACCTCTAGAGCAAAGCCGCCCATGGTCGCTTGTTGCTTGGCAATGCGACCAACACAAACGTTCACCTGATACAACTTCGTGGAGAGTGTATCAAGGCCAGCATCCATGCGCTGAAGCTGCACCATGATATCTCCTAAGGTGATATTGCCCGAGGAAGAAGCAGCAGACACTCGAGCTGATCTGGAGGTAGTCTGACGGGAGGAAGGAGTGGCACCGTTGGACTGTCTCGATCGAAACTGTGCCTCGCTACTTTTTACGGTAGCGGCGTCTATGGCATACATGACATGGTAAGGATCTAACGAAAGGAATGGGATGGAAAAACGGCGCAGAATCCTCATGATAGCAGAAGGAAAAATGAGCTTATCATGGGTGGTCGTATCTCTATAGACATCGATGATAGAAAAGATAAAGTGTGAAGGAAAGTCTATAGAGAGATCCTCTAGGAGGGACAACAAAAACCGAGTACGAGGTTTTGTGATAGAGTTGTAGTGAGAAAGTGGGTGCAAAACAAAGGTCATTACCATGTTAAGGAAACGAGGACCAGGACCCAAGATGTGAGGAGATTGTTTAAGAGGTGTGGGGCGAAGCTTTAACAGAGAGTTCAACTTATGTTCTGGGGAAATGCCTCGACAAATGTCGTACGAGACTAGAAGCTTGGAACAAAGCTGAGTTTGGCCATGTAGGGAGAACCATTGCTGAACTGCAGAAGCATCTTGAATGGTTGGAGCTTTAACCATCTACTCCAATAATCATTCGCGATATGAGAACTATAAGGGTGAATTGAATTGTTGGTTGGAACAGGAAGATGCCATGTTATTACAACGAACCCATATAAACAGATTACAGTCCATAAGTGATACCCGAAGTGCCTTTGTACGTGGAAGGCTCATCACTAATAATATCCTTGTTGCCTTTGAAACAATGCATCACATTAGCCAAAAGAGAGTGGGAAGAATAAGGGAAATGGCACTGAAATTGGATATGAGCAAGGCTTATGATGGAGTGAAGTGGGTTTGCTTGGAGAAACTAATAGTGAAACTGGATTTTGCAATTGAATGGAGGGAGCTCTTAATGAAGTGTGTTACTTCAGTTACTTATTCTGTCAGAATTAATGGGAAGCTGAGGGGTGGCATAGTACCAAGTAGAGGGCTCTGTCAAGGGAACCCTTTATCACTCTATTTATTTCCTTTATGTGCTGAAGGTCTCTCTACCTTGATAAAATCTATAGTTGCCACGGGTAATATGAGAGGTATTGTAGTGTGTAGGGGTGGCCCTAAACTATGTCATCTTTTCTTTGCAGATAATATTATGATTTTCTGCAAAGCATCCACTGAGGATTGTACTGCTTTACAAAGGATTTTAAATGTCTATGAAAAAGCTTCCGGGCAACAGTTGAATTGGGCTAAAACTTCCCTATCTTTTAGCAACAATGCCCCAGGTGACATTAGGGAGGAGATAAAAAAATAGGTTTGGAGCTCAATTGATCAAACAACACGAAAAGTATTTGGGCTTACCTTCTTTGGTTGGGAGGCGTAAGCGCAATACTTTCAATGAAATAAAAGAAAATTTTGGCAAGAAGTTGGTGGGTTGGAAGGAGAAAATGCTTTCCAAAGTTGGCAAGGAAGTCTTGATCAAGGTAATGGCGCAAGCTATCCCAACATATACCATGAGCTATTTCAAAATTCTTGATTCATTGTGTGGTGAACTTACAACAATGATTAGGAATTTTTGGTGGGGACAAAAGCGGGACGAGAAGAAGATGGCATGGTTAAGCTAGGATAAATTTTGTCAATCAAAGATGAAAGGAGGCATGGGGTTTAAGCAATTAAAACAATTCAATTTGGCTCTCCTTGCTAAACAGGCTGGAGGCTGAAGCATGACTCTTTGGTTTATTGGGTTCTAAAGGCAAAGTATTTCCCCAAATGTAATTTTATAAATGCATCTATGGGAAACAACCTTTCATTCACATGGAGGAGTATAATGGCTGCTCAAAATTTGGTTAGGTTTGGAATGAGATGGAGAATCGGGAATGGGGAGCAAGTTCATGTTTAGGGTGATAAGTGGTTTTCATCTCCCACCACATTTCAGGTTTCCTCACCTAGGCTGTCCTTAAGTGCAGATACACGGGTTTGTGAATTGATTAATAAGGAGGAGGCCACATGGAAGAATGAAGTGCTTGAGGATTTATTTATGCCTTATGAAGTTGAGGTAATTAAAAGTATCCCTCTTAGCTCGTGACTTCCTTCTGATAGACAGATTTGGGCTCTTAATTCAAATGGGTTGTTTAGTACTCGAAGTGCTTACTATGGTGCCCTTTAGTTATACAAACCTGATAATAGTGGCATGTGCTCATATGATAGCCAAAATAGGAGTTTCTTGAAGCATATTTGGAAGCTCTTTGTACCTCACAAAATTAGATGCTTCTCTTGGTAGGCATGACATGACATTCCGCCAACAAAAAGTAACCTAATGCACAGGAAAGTCTTGCAGGAAAGCAAGTGCGAGCGATGTAATCAAGAAGAGGAAACTGCAGGCCACTTATTCTAGTCATCTTATTTCATTTAAGGACCTGTTGTGGAGCTTATTGATGGCGGATCAACCCAAAATTGAGCTCGCGGATAAGGTGGTAACATGCGCCTGGGCTTTGTGGCATAATAGAAATGAGGTTCAACTTGGAGGAGCGAGGAAAATGGGCAAAGTTTTGCTGCAGTGGGCTTTATAGTACTTGGAAGAGTATTATGTAGCTTCAGAGTTCACCCCACCACCCTCGGTTTCAATTGTCCAGGGACAAACATGGACTCCTCCACCTAATCCTACCTTCAAAATCAATGTTGATGGTGTGACTTTCTCAGAGCTAGGAGCAGTAAGGATCAAGGTTGTTGTTAGAGATGCCCAAGGTTAGGTTATAGTGGCACTAAGCAGTAAACTCAAGGCCCCTCTAGGGGCAATTGAGATGGAAGCGAAGGCATTGGAGGCTAGGATGTAGTTTGCTAGGGACATTGGTATTCAGGACTCCATTTTAGAAAGCGGTTCCTTGTCTTTCTTTCGCACTTTAATGGCACTGTCTGCAGTGGATTCTATGGTGCAAAGATTGCCAGAGTTTAGCAGGGAATTTCACAAGGTTTCTTTTTCCCATGTACCCCATTAGAGTAATAAACCTGCTCATCTTTTAGCCAAACATGCTAAGGGTATTGTTGATTTCTCTACTTGGTTGAAAGATAATCCTTATTTTTTAGAACAAGCTATTTTCCATGATATATTATCTTTTACAAATACTTAATAAAGTTGTTGTTTTCCCATAAATAATAATAATAATAATAATAATAATAATAATAATAATAATAATAATATCTTTGGCAATATGGCATCCCTAGAGAGCTTCCTATGGATTCTGATGTAACTAATCACCCAGCTGAGGTGATTTGTGGACAAACTCTGATGTACTAATCCTTCAGTAGTTGAATAAATTCCACACTTTCAACCAAAAAAATCATTGCTGTCCAGCCACGAGCTTAACTAGCCAAAGAAAAATGTAAGAATTGAAAAAACTCCCCTGGCCCCCTAAAAAATCCAAGGGTGAATGATTATGGTAGCTGCGTTGATGTTACTTTTCCTAGAAAAATAATTGTACAAAAAATATGATTTATGATGATTTCCGATTTCAATAATGAATAAGAACAAAATTTCTTTTCAACCCGTCATGTCAAAAGGCCTGTAGACTCTGTGAATTTAACATGTCTCGTACAGTACAGTTGTGATAAAGTTTTTGTTTGATTACATGAAATTTATTTATTCAGGTTGGAAGTCCATGTAACATGATCCCATTGAGAGATTAAATCAATGAATAATCGTGTGTTTTTGAGAAGTATTATCATGTTTGGTAGCTTATTGATTTAAAAAAGAGATAGAAGAAGACTTTGAACAAATAATTTGAATCTTAGCATGTATGATAAGTTAATTTATATATTTAGGTAGTGGTTATATTCTTCCTCTCCTTAAGAAAATAAGTTAGTCTCTAAATACTATTAACTCACAAATTATACATTTAAGGGTTTTGTTAATTACATGACACACATTTATTGGTTGGAAGAATCCGTGGCACGTATATTTCCATGTAATTAAGAACCACTAATTTCTCGAATAAGTGAGAAATCAAACAGTTCTTAAAAATAATTTAAGAAAAAAATATTTGAAACCAGCAAGTAACAAATTTCCTGGATCAGCACTTAAACGGTATTCTGAGGTGTTGTTTAGACAAGACAATTAGTTGGATCAGCACTTAAACAATATTATGATAATATTATCATTCAGATGGAGAATGTCGTACATCATTTCCCAGCCCACAATTTTTAAAGTCTATGCTTGTCACATCATTGAGATAGTTTATTATCTCATACTTGCTTTGTATGAACATAGAAAATGCTGACAAGCACTCCCAGGTAATAGGAGTGCTAGTATTGTATAATTTATTTTTATTTGATTATTTTGATCTAAAACAAATTGGGTAAGCAGCTGCTGCTCGGTCAGCAGCGGCAGCTGACCAAGCAGTCCAGGAAGCTCTAGTGCAGGCTGCTATAAATGCTAAAAGCCTGAGTTTTCATAAGATTTTGTTTCAGTGCAGCAGCAGAAGAACAGTCTAAGTTTTCATCACAACAAGAAATCTTAGATGGCAGGAAAAAAATATGGTGACTGATGTACTAAATTTGCAGCAGCGTGGTCTTACTTGTTAAGCCTTTTTCGTTACTAGGCATGGCTTGAACACTGTTTACGAGTCAGCAATTTTTGCAACTAAAGTCTGTTAGGACATATGTAGTTCAAGTCTGTGAACATATGTCGCTATTTTATGTAATTGGCTTATCCTTAGACAAAACCCACTTTACTTGTAATTGGGTAGATTTAGGATGAGTTTAACACTTCAAGAAACAGTGGTTCAAGATTAAGTGTTGAAGCCGTCAAAGTCTGTCCAAAAAACAAGCATGGAAGTGCAAGTTTTTAAAGCTCGACACATACCTTGACAGATGCATCTATCGAGCTTTAAAGAAGCTGTTTTGCCCGAGCCTCGACAGCTTCTCGACACCTCTCGACACCTCTCTCTGTCGAGAATTAAAGAAATCAGATTTGCAAGTCTGTTTCAAGTCTAATCCGTGATTGTGTTTTTGGAACTTCTTTTCTCCTAACCCTAGACATATAAAAGGATTATTTTAAGGGCCGTCAAGTAGAAACAGAAGATACAAGTTGCATATTCTTTGAGAACTTGTTGTTCATGCAATTTGTGATCAGAAAGAAAAAGTTCGTGTCCTAGTTCATCTCTGATGATTTGAAGAACTTTGCAGCCAACTCTCTCTCTCTCTAGTTGGTATTTGAAGTCGCGTACTGGGATCCGCGCATCTGGTTAGTCACGTACTTGGGAGCCGTGCATTGAAAGGAGAAACTGTCACTACAGAACAAGTCCAATTGAGTATTGGGGTAAGAGTTCAACTGTAGGTTGGTAAGGTACTGGGATTCCTTGCTTGTAACTGCTTGTTGTGATAATAGTGGAGTTTCGGGAGTGGTGACCTTAAATCACCCGGTGGGGTTTTTACCGTAAGGGTTTTCCCCATTCGTGAACAAATCACCGTGTTATTTATTTTCCGCTGCATATCTTAGTTTCGGTGATTTGTTTGTGCTATCACGTGATATTGCATGTTAATCTGATTAATTAATAACTGGGCTAATTAATTAATCTAAGTTATCACAAGGGGTCAACGCGTTTGTGGCCTGACAAAGTCCCAGTTCATCAGAGCTGCGTACATCCAGACTTGTCTTAGACTTGTTGTAGTCTCTTTGTTTATTGAAGTTATCAAAAAGGGAAAAAAAAAAAGTTGGGTAAGATGTGTGTAAATGTATTTAGAAAGGGTGAGAAAAAACTACACCATACATACACTTGAGCTGGGAGATAATTATCTTGGTGAGTTCATGAATTGATGCTAGAAGATAGAAATTGTTGGCTGTCTTTGTCATGGATAGGTGGTTCTTGTATTTGAAGGGATGTTTGATAAATTAGTAGTAGGCAAACGGAATAAATGTTATTGGTTGAGGGATAACTATATATATTTATTAGGAATAAACAAAGGGAAGGTTCAAGAATATGCAAGTTTTTTTTTGTTTCTTTTTGGTTTCCTGATATATATATATATATATATATTTATATATTTCATTCCTTGATATGATAATTTCAAATTTATAGCATCCACTCTATGGTCAATGAATCAATTACAAAAATTAAACTTTAAATTTCTTATTCGATAACAGTAGACTAAATCAGTTCAGTTAATTAGATAATGAGAAAGTTTAAAAATAACTATTCTCTTAGTCAGTCATGATGTTCAATGAAGCGTGCTCTTTTGTGTGCCTAAACAAACCAAAAATTATACTATAATCTTAGTGTTAGGGTATTAGGCCCCAATTATCACAAACTTGATCAACTTGAACTAAATAATTAATTATTTATGCTCTTGATTAAATTGATTAACATATCACACAAGTACAAATCACATAGACAAAATAAAATGATGACCAAGGAAAATCAATAAAACTGTCTGTTTAACAATTAAAAACTTGAGGAAGATTTAACTTAAGTAATCCTCAAGGAAAAATATCCACTTTTAGAATTGAAATTTGAACAATAAAAAACCCTAAATCTACTACTACTTTAGGTAGTACAAAACACTATCCTCTCGTGTCTTAAAAAACATGTTCTAGGATTTGTATATATATGTACTTAAAATCCATCAAAACCCTAAATTAAACGGCTAAGAAAAGAAGCTGAAATTCCAATCAATACAAATTTCAATTGCTCAAGATGTGCATTTCGTCCGGTTGAGATTAGTGACTTTTGACTTGTCAAGCTTGCAGTCAAAACGCAATATTCTAGCACTATATTTTCATCATTCTTGAGTTTTTTCTTGTTCTGAGCTTAATTTATCTTGTTTCAAGGATTAATTCAACACTGTCCAATTAGACAAATTAAATTCTAAATGGTTAAAATGGTAATGGTTGCGAGTTTAAAAACA
Organism: Castanopsis chinensis; assembly: GCA_032878915.1. NCBI lineage: Eukaryota > Viridiplantae > Streptophyta > Magnoliopsida > Fagales > Fagaceae > Castanopsis > Castanopsis chinensis. Next base: position 3,832,342 of record JAVQMG010000078.1, read on the forward strand.
TAGGCTCTACACTTTGGACAAAGACTTTATTCTATAGTATCAACTCCAAAGTTTCTGTTTTGTTCAAAAATAAATAAATAAATAAAAAGGTTCCACTTGGTGTTCAATGTTCTTTGAAAGCAGTGCATATTGACTCATAAAGACCTTGGTATAATACATTAATAATACAATATATGTTGTAAATGCTTTATTTTTGTTCTAGCATCTATTAATGAATAAGAGTAATGTTATAGTCACAAACTATTTTATAATATTTTTATAAACTGTTGATATGACAAATTCTTATTAGTTTTAATATGAGTTCACTACTAACATCACATTTATGTTTACTAATAATTATTTGAAAATTACTAAAGTTGTATTAGCAGTTTGTAAAATATTTTAAAATAGTTTGTGTCTGTAGTATTATTCTATGAATAATGACCCTTTCCGAATACATTTTATTGAATCGCACAGAGACAAGAGGATAATTGTAGAATGTTTAGATTTTAACATATAAAAGTATCTGAAAAAAAAAATGAAGAAGAAGAAGAAGAAGAAGAAAGAAAGAAAGAAAGAAGGAAACAATGGATGCATGACAATCAAAACCCATACAGTATTTTACCAAGGTTAAGTAATGTGTGATATGTGCCATACATATGCATAGATGCTAGACGTGGCATACAGTTTTAGACTCTCGCCTATCCTTAGTGTAAAAACACTATAAAAGCCTTTATTTCATTCACATTTCTCTCACTCCAATTCAGCCTTTTCATAAACATAGTTCCAAATGGCCGATTCAACACCACTTCTCTCCCAACCCAACTCGGCCGAGTCACAAAGCACCACCCCACCTCTAGAGAACTACCATCCATCCCTTGATTCCACCATTGAACGGTGTATAGGAGTATTTGGATGGGCTCAGTTCTTCCAAACTCTACTTGTATCCTTGGCATGGCTATTTGATGCACAACAAGCATTCATCACTGTCTTCACTGATGCATACCCAACATGGCACTGTACTACTCATCAACATGGTTGCAACTCAGTCTCCAACATTTGCTATCTTCCAAAAAATTCATGGGCATGGGATTGGCCTTCCTATACGTCAATCATATCAGAATGGAAGTTAGAATGTTCTTCTTCCATTATCACTGGCTTGCCTGCATCATCTTTCTTCACGGGTTGCCTAGTGGGTGGATTCGTTCTTGCCACACTTGCTGATTCCTCACTTGGTCGCAAAAACATGATCTTTCTTTCATGCCTAACTATGTCCCTATCTTCTTTGCTAACTGTCTTCTCCACCAACATATGGGTTTACTCAGCTTTAAGATTGCTTTGTGGGTTTAGCCGTGCAACAATTGGAACTTCTGCACTTGTGTTAACAGCTGAGCTTGTGGGTAAAAGGTGGCGAGGCCAAGTGGGTGTGATGGGATTCTTTTGTTTCACAATTGGGTTCTTATCACTACCAGCTATAGCTTATTTGAATAGAGACTCATCTTGGAGATCTCTTTATATATGGACTTCCATCCCAGGAATCTTTTATTCTATGCTGGTTCACTTCTTTGTTTGTGAGTCTCCCAGATGGCTCTTTGTGCATGGACGTAAAGAAGAAGCCGTAGTCACGTTGAAAAGCATTGCAACACCTAGCCATGGTAGTTTAACATGGAGCTTCTCTGAGGTTTCGTTTCAGGAAGAAAGATGGAATAATGGGAATGTTTTCTCCACTATAAAGATGTTGGTGCAAAAAAGATGGGCTTTCCGAAGGTTGTTACCGGTTTTGGTGATAGGTTTTGGAATTGGATTGGTGTACTATGGCATGCCATTAGGCCTAGGAAACTTGTCATTCAATCTCTACTTGAGTGTCACATTAAATGCCTTATCTGAGATACCATCTTCATTTATCACTATCTTGCTTATAGGTAAGTTGAACAGAAAATTTTCTGTGCTTACTTTCGCTACCCTTAGTGGGATTTTCAGTATTATGAGTGCTTTAAAAGGTGAGGTGTGGACAAGATTGCAGATTGTACTTGAGCCAGTATCCTTCTTCAGTTGTTGCACTGCGTTAAATATATTACTCATATTCACAATAGAGTTGTTCCCTACTTGTGTGAGGAACTCAGCTACTTCATTGGTGAGACAAGCAGTTGTGTTTGGTGGTGTGTTTGGTCCGATGCTAGTGGCTGAAGAGAGAAGAGATGGAGTTTCATCCTATGGGGAGTTTGGGTTGGTGATAGGCTGTTGTGGGCTGTTTGCAGTATTTCTACCGGAGACAAGAGGTAGAGCACTTTGTGATACGATGGATGAGGAAGAACACAAAGAGAATGCAATTTGTAATGGTGAAGGTGATGTATTGGCTTAATTAGCTTTTGGTTTTCTCAAATTATGTAAAAATTGTGTGCAGTGATTAGTGAAGAATTTATCTTTCATCAGATTGATTTTTTTTTTTTTTAATTTCTTTTCTGAGTGTATGTGAATTTGGCCCGGATTTTAACTTTATTAAAAGGAAATACAAATTCTCTTTTTTAAAATTTATTTATTTATTTGTGTTCTACTATGTGAATATCGAGTAAGTTTGTAAGCATCATGTGCATAAACCTTTCAAAAACATCATTTGTTTATCTCAAATTAAAATGTCTACTAAAATGATATATTGTCAATATCATATTTTTTAGAACGCCTGAAGACATAAATATATGAAATAGCAGACAGGTAAAATTTTTCAAACAAAGCACCCACATACTTTTAGAGTCGGTGATGAATCTTACAACAAGATCATCTCTGTTTTACTTGAAATAAAGCGAATTCATTTCATTATTTAAATTTTATTTTATTTTTAAAATGTAACAGTATACAAAATATTACGTCACTGAGAAATTGTAAATGGTGTGACACTACATTATAGTATATTTTTTTTTAGAGAGTTTTAACCTATGACGTCTACTCTTGATTGATTTGGTGAGCCATTTTTTTGTTTCCTTTATTCTTGATGAATTGAGAATTTGTGTGTAGAGATTGACTAATTTCGGTGGCTGTGGTTCGTGATTTTGTGATTTGATTCTTGGGCTTCTAGGTCTTTGTTATGATTTGATTTTGGCTGGGTTTCGGCCATGGTGGTGGTTGTGATTTTATTTTGGCTAGGTTTAGGCAATGGTACATGGTTTCGGTAGTGTAGAGGGTTTTTTTTTTTCCTCTGCTGTTATTTGTGGTTGCGGAGGATCTAGCTAGTGGCTGGTGGCAACGATGGTGGGTGGATGTGGTGGTTGTGGTATGGGTGGGTGGATGTGGTTGCCGGTGGTGCTAGGTTGAGAAAGAAAGATACAGAGGAGAGAGAGACAGAGAGAGGAAGAATAAAAAATGAATAAAAAAATGATAAAAAAAGAATATTTAAATGAAGTGTTAAAAAAATAGAAGTTTTAAGGGATATTGTTAAATGATACGTTATATGTTATAAAGTTGGTTTTTAAAATGTTAAATGCTAAATATTTTAGAAGCTTTGATGGGAATGCTCTTCAAAGTTTCTTCTTCAACCCTCATATCAAACGGATTTGACTGTGAATTAATATTATTCATGTAAAGTTGTTATTTATAACTATTTTGTGTTGACTTTAATTCCGTACAAAATTTAATTGTAATTTTGTTTAATTATGTTTACCCTGTATTTTATATGGGATTTCATTGTATGGGTTGTGTGTGAGAGAGAGTGTGAAGAATCAAGCTTGCATTGAAAAAGGAGTGGTGTTCGCGGGTATCTCGCGAGTAAACTTCCTATGAAGTAAGCTACGTGAAGAGCACATGACTGGAATGCAAATAGTCATGACAATCTGATGACAGCTAGTTTTCACGAGTATCTTACGAATAAAGCCTTCCCACGAAATACTCGCGAAACATTTTGTTTTGCTATTTTGACTTATTTGCTCTACCATGTCTTCACCTACACTATATATACCCACATTACCCATATATTGTGAGGAGTGCTTTTCAGAGAGAAAACCCTAACATACACACTTGAGAGTTAGAGATTGTTATACCCATAATAATTTATGCAATCCTTTGTGGTTTTCCTCCTATTCCTACCTCTCCATATCCATATCCATATCCATATCCTTAAGAGGTTGATAGTCTAAACACTTACCACACCCAATTAGAGTGTCAAGTGTAATTTTGGTGCTGCTGTGAAGTGTTGGAAGAAGCCAAGCTTCGGTGGATGCAATCGAGCGCATTGCGGGATCCGAAAAGTTAGGCAAGACATGGTTCCAAGAAGCCTTGTTAAAGTAGGATCTTGGAGGGCTTAGATGCAATAGGTAAAGTAGGATCTTGGAGGGTCTTTTGCTATTCATGTATCCTAACTTGTTGTTTAGTGGATCGATTTACCACTCGGAGGGCGGCAAAGAGGTTTTTCGCGGAGTTCTTCAATTTCCTCTTTGATAACACATCGGCATGTTATCTTGTATTTGCATCTCTCTTCCCTACTCTTTTAGCTTTTATTTTATTATTTTTATATGATGAATATGGCTTAGAGTAGTTTTATTGTTTGTTCGCTCGCTCACATTTACTCTATTACGCAATTAGTTTAAGTTGGAGTAAAATCAACCGAGCCGTAATCTTTTAATTTGGGGTCTAAACAGCTCTTATGTTTTTACACAAATTCGAACTTTCAATTCATACTATATAGATTTGACTGTGAATTAATATTATTCACACAATATAATTCTGGTAAGGTTTTTTGTTTGATTACATGAGATTTATTTATTGGGTTGGAAGGCCATGTGACATGATCCTATTGAGGGATTAAATCTATGCAAAGTTTGAGAAGTCTTATGTTTGGTGGCTTATTGGTTTAACGATAACATAGAAAATTACTTTTAAAAAATAGGTCAATTTATTTACATTGCTACGAATAGTTATTTCTTCCTTTCCATGAAAATGAGTTATCAAAATCCTAATTAACTAACAAATCATTCATTTAAGTGGACTTCTTATTTATCTCAAAAAAAAAAAAAAAAAAAAGCGGAGTGCTTATAAGGGATTTGTTAATTACATGACATACCTAATGATTGGAAAAATCGGTGGCATGTTTCTATGGAGGACTACATAATTACTCGAATAGTAATACTACAGCCACAATTTATTTTATAACATTTTTATAAAATGTTGATGTAGTTAACTTCTTATTGATTTTCATTTAAGCTAACCATTAATATCATTTTTTTCATTTACTAATAATCACTCCTCACATTAACAGTTTGTAAAATATTTTAAAAAATAGTTTATATCTCTAACATTATTCTTACTCTTGAATGAGAAATAAAAATTTTCTTAAAGCATTTAATAAAAAATAATAATTAAAATTAAAATGACACATATCTTTGACATGTAATTCTCAAAGATGGCACTTGTGTTCCCATTCACCATTTATTGTATTTGCATTTTGTATTTTTTGAAATGTTTGTAAGTTTTTTATTTTTGAGTAAACAATAATACTTATTAAAACACACACGAAAATAATCATACTTATTTGTAAGTATTAATTTATAAATATCCCACCCTTTCTCCCGGGCCCAAATCAAAGCTCTCATATTCCACCATGCACTATAGGCATAAGGAATTACCATAGTGTGTGTGTGTGTATTTAAGCATGGTCTTGAATAACAAATTTTCTGTTGAGGTTTTCCAACTCAATTAAATAAATGGTTTTGAGCTTTTGTTTAGACAAGACAGTTAGCACTTAAACAATATACTTATTACCATTCTGATTGATATAATGAGTCATCATTGCCCACAATTTATATCATTTATCAATAATATAATATAGTATTACATACTTTGCTTTGCATGTGCTTTGGACATGGTTAAATTATGAAAATAATTAACTGGGCCTCTTTTTTACTTTAGTTGTTATCCTTTCATTATAAAGATAGACTCAATAGATTAAAGTTACAGAGAAATCATGAGCCTTCTCGCGAATTGATGATAGATGTTTATTGCTCTAAATTGACCTGCAGAAATCGACTTACATAGGTTCGTTTGTTATTTTGATTGATTGATTGATTTATTTAATTATTGTTTTGTTTAGAAAATCACTACAAAAAAAAAAAAAAAAAGGTTCTATGGCCGTGTTCTTAAAATGTGGCTATAGCCCAATTTGGCCTATAGCTGCATTTTTTTAAGCCGCATTTTCAACCATGGCCTAAAACCTATGACTATAGGTCTGAGGAGTCTATGGCCGCAGTTTTTCAAACGCAGCTATAGAACCAGCCCAATGGCCACGTTTTTGTAAACGTGGCTATAGGACCAGCCCAATTGCCACATTTGAAAGGACCGGCCCAATGGCCACTTTTTTGTAAACGTGGTTATAGGACATACTCTAGTCGCATTTTTCAAATTTGGCTATAGACCCTTATATTTAAAAAAAAAAAAAAAAAAAACAAAATTAATTACCAAAAATTATTTCGATAATCAAAAGTTTTTTTTTAAAAAATTAAATTAAGAAATTCAAAATGAAAATACAAACCCAGCAAATTCAAATTTAGACAAAAACCCAGAAAATTTCAAAATTAATCAAACACAACATGCCCACAATACAAACACAACATGCTCTAAAATACATGAAAACAGTACAAGAACACAAAAAGAATATCTCCTTCAACAAAATCAATCCAAATTGATACAATCAATTTAAGGAAAACAAAAGCACAAGCTCAAAAATACAAAAATCCCTATAACAGAAATACAACCAAAAAGAGTCCATATGCTCAAACCCAAAATTAATTAGAACACAATCAAATCAAAGAAAATAATTTTTGGTCATGAGTCAAAGAAAAATAAAGCAAAGAGAGATAATTTTTTGAGGCACTTTAGCTTCATTGATTCAAAATCGTCAAAACTAAAGCAAAAAGAGGCTCAATCTTCAAAGAGAAACAAAGTTAAAGGGAACAAAAATGAACAAAACTCAAAAAACAATGAATAAAACCCCATATTTTCACAAACCCATTCATTTAACATTAGTGGGAAAGAGGGATCAACAGCATGGGTCAGCATTTTTTGGATCTCTGGCGACATAGATCGGTGACAGCATGAGAGAGAGATTGAGAGTCTTGAGATTAATATGAGAGCGCTTTTTTTTTTTTTTTTTTAATGACTGTAAGAGCACTTTTATTTTTCCTATTAACGAGAGGGAGGGTCTAAGATTTTGAATCTTCAAATTTTTTTTTTTTTTTTGGAGTATGCTATAGAATATTCTAGGAATATTCTATGGCATATTCCATTTTTTTTTTGTTTATGCTGAACGGCTGAAGTGAAAACATTCAATTTTTTTTTTGGAATATTTTGGAATATGCCATAGAATATTCCTAGAATATTCTATGGCATATTCCGTTTTTGTTTACGATGAAGGGAACCCATTCCGTTTTATTGTTGTTGTTGTTGTTGTTTTTTTTTTTTTTTTTTTTTTTTTTTTTAACCTATAAAAACGTGGCTATAGACCTAACCTATAGCCGCATTTAAAAATGCGGCTATAGGTCCTCCTTTATATATATATATATATGTGTGTGTGTGTGTGTGTGTGTATTTGGTTAGACGTATAGCCATGTTCATGAACGTGGCTATAGACCTAACCTACAGCTGTGTTTTTAAATGCAGCTATAGTTGTGTTCTATTCCTTACGTAAATGTTATTTTTTATACAATCTTGGCAATATATGCCATAAAAAAGATTTAATCTTCTATTCCATTATCTTCTTACACCTCTGTCTATTCCATGTCTTTGTCAGTTGCCTTCTTCTTCATCTTCTATCCTAGTTGGTATCAGAGCAATGAAGATGTATTGCATGCACATTGCTGTAACCAGTTTCTTCCTCTTTTGATCAGTATACTTTGATTATTGTCTTGATTAGTATGCTCTGTGATTTACAGTTGCAACTATAGGTGGATCCTCTGTATTTATCACATCAGAATACTAGATTTGATAATCAAGTAGAACACTAAAGAGTTGTTATTAATGTTTTAAAGAAACCAGTTTCCCTAAGTAATCTTGTGGATGTGTAAGCCTAGTGGTGGCATTGTTGTCCTGTCAGATCTAGGTAAACAGTTCTTCCCTTAAGAAATCCTTATGGCCAGTTCATCTGAAGCAGTTCTTGATACCACAATACCTACTATTGACCCTTCTCTTAGTAAATCCACTGCAAATAGGTTAGACTACCTGTATGAAATTTCTTATATACCTGAAGATAGTAAGATTTCTATTACTGATTTTCTTATTGTAAATCCCTACACTGTGTTTAATAAACCTCAAAATTCCTTCAAAAAATCCATAAAAAAGTTCTTAGGTCCTTCTCATCCTTCTACTGTTAAAGAGCATGTCCAAGCCTCTAAGTTTGACCAGTAAAATATTCCAGCCAATTAGAATGACAATTTTATCACTCTTGCCATTCCCAGAGAATTTGTAATACCATGGCAAAAACAAGGATACACACATCTCTACTTTGGTGCAGTCAGATTGGCACTCACTTTTCATGGAAGAAAAGGACTCCCTGTAGCCTCTAGAATTTCACTCCTTGATTCTAGGTTCTTGGAGTATCATAATGCAATCATTGGTACAGTCCAGACTACTTTAAATGCAGGAACAGTTTTTGTTACCCTCTTCCCCAATTTCAATATGTCTCTCAAAGATCCTCACCTTTGTGATGCTTTTAAGGTGTAAGTTCAAATCACAGGAGTTTCCGAGGAGCAAGATACTTTTGCAGCCACACTCCATTACCAGTTAGCCTACAGACTCCAAAATCATGCCACTTTTGACAAATGCCTTGATCTATGTTAACTTATAGCCGCGTTTTTAAAACGTGGCTATAGGTTAAGTCTATAGCCACTTTTTAAAATGTGGCTATAGGTTCTCTTAAAAATATATATATATATATATATATATATATATATTTGGCTAGACCTATAGCCATGTTTAAAAACACAGCTACAGGTTAAGTCTATGGCCGCGTTTCTTAAAAACGTGGCTATAGGTTAATTTTATAGCCGGGTTTCTTAAAAACGTGGCTATATGTTAAGTCTATAGCCGCGTTTTTAAATGTGGATATAGGTCCTCCTTTAAAAAAAAAAAAATATTTGGTTGGACGTATAGCCATGTGTAAAAACACAGTTATAGGTTAAGTCTATAGCCGCATTATTTAAATATGTGGCTATAGGTTAAGTCTATAGTCTTGTTTTTGTAAACACGGCTAAAAAAAGTGCAACTATAGATCCGCATGTTTTGTAGTGAATTGACTCACAAAACTCGATTTACATAGGTTCTTTTGTTTGTTTGTTTGTTTTATTTTTTATTTAGTTATTTTTTTGTTTAAATACAATATTATTTGGAACCTATGACATCATAATTTATTTTTATCACTCAAGACATCAATAATTTTTGCTTTTGTTTTTTATTTTTTTTTATATATAATTATGTATAATTAATTATATATTGGCGAGATTTGCATAGAGTCCATTATTTGATCTTTGTGTAATCTGTGGCCTTTGTTTCTCTCTATTTGTTTACGTTTTCGGTGTTTATTGTATTTTTATTTAGCAAAAAATAATAGAGTTCTGGAGTCTATTAATACATGAGATTTTTTTTTTTTTTTTTTAATGTCCCAATGAAAGATAGTAATCCAAGTGGAAGAAACTATCGGTGGTATTGGGTGAGATGGAGATTACTCAATGATGCAATGACTATATGTGAGGGCTTAGGAGGATATGAATGGTCAAAACTTGATTGCCAGTGAGCAAATTAAGAATGATGCTGACAATGAGAAGGAAATTTTGGACCTATATGACAAGTAAGATAGGGGTGATTTTTCCTAGGTTAGGGTTTTTATTTTTTTAAATTCTATTTGTTGTTTAGTGTTTTAAACTAGATATAAATTGGTAATTTAGTGGTTAATAGCTGATGTGGTAGCATGTCACCTCAAGATGTAAATGATATGATTTGTAGTAAAATATGAAGTATTTCTAGCATCATTTGATAGAGAATCATGATTAGCTAAGTTAATATTTTCCATCCACAATCGAAAAATATAGGCATTTTTCACACATCAAAATGTTAGAGATTAAATTGACACATTTCAAAATATTAAAAACTAATTTGACACATATGGCAGACACTAGGACCAAAATGATAATTCCTTCTAAATTATTTTTAACATCTTAGCAATCTCACTGGAAGCCCATTCTAGACAGGACAAATTTTCATTTTCAAACTAGTAATAATAACGAAATTAACAATAAATGCAAGTGATTAAATAAGATCAATTTTGTTATGTGTAGCATGCTAATTAAGTGATCCATTTAAGTAATATTTGGATAACAAAAGTAAAATTAATCTATTTTTCAGAATTTATTTCAAGTGGAGTGTTGGGATTATATTTTACAAATAAATAAATAAAAAGAAAGTGAGAAAAGATGAGTCAACTTTCTAATGAAGACATGGGCTTTGGCATTTAAACAAATCATACTTTGGTTTACACATTTGAAAACTGATGGCCTAAAAAATAGGGCACCGGATCATTGTCAAAATAAGTGAAGATATGGGCTTGGTGGATTTCATTTTAAACATGGAACTGAAAGTCTGAAACTAATTTGTTAGGAAACATACAAACATAAATTATAACATATTTCAAATACATATATATATACACACACACACTTAGAAAAGAATGAGATCATAATGTTAAATATGTTAGTGTATAGCTTAGACTAGATTAGCCCATTGAGCTTTGCCCAGTATACTATAATTGCAGTTTACTTATATTACTTGTACTGCACACATACCTAGCCTATATAAGGCTCTCTATTGTATATAATTGTTGACATAAAATATACAAAATATTCAATCTTTCTCTTTCACTCTATATTTTACGCGCCAACGCTCCCACGCGCCCACGCCCCTCCATGCACATTTTATTGCCGCATCACCATGTTAGCCCTAGTGACGTCAGCATCCATTGACAGCCACCGCCGTTGACTTTGACCGCCGCTATTAACCGTCACCGCCACCGTTGACCGAGGTCAATATTTTTCAAAGGGGCCTATCTTGCTCAGTTTTTCGCACAGATTCTATTTTTGGGCTCCATTTCTTCATTTGAAGTCCTTAAATCCCTATTTTTGAACATTTTCTTCATTATGGCTCCACAAAAAAGAACAAGATATTATACGTCCTATAAGCATTATGTTGGATCGTCCTGCTAGCTATCATGCATAGTCTCAGACTATGACTGTCTTTCTCAAGGGTCGTAAACTGTGGAGATATATGACTGGTTCAATTCCTAAGCCAATACCAAAACCTACAACTGCTGCAGATGTCTTGAAGACTACTGTTATAGTGGATGATTATGAAGAGCGCCTAGATGAATGGGAGAGTATTCGGAGTAAGATCTTGTCTTGGTTTATCAATACCTCTGTTCCCTTCATTCATAATATTCTTCCTCGTCTTAAGACTACTGAGGCTGCTTGGAAATTTTTGGCCGATTGCTATAATTGCACTAATGATGCAAGCCTAGAGTTCTACATTGAATCAAAGATTTATCAAATGTGCCAAGAGACAGGTCAGCCTTTTTTCTGATTATTATTTTCAGACTTCTACTATGTGAGAACACATCTTTGCTGCAAATCCTCCATTAGTGTGTTCTAAGGATATTGAGCTCTTTATTAAATATCAGGATTGTCATAAATTTATGCACTTCATAATGGGTTTACTTGAGGATTTTGAGCCTACTAAGGCTTCTCTCCTAAGCTAGTCTCCTACTCCTTCTCTTGATGATACAGTCAAGGAGCTCATTTTTTAGGCGAACCTTCGGCCTACTCATCACATGTCACCATCTGATCATGTATTGGCTGCACCATCTCTACATCCTCCCGTTGCTGGTTTCACTGCTTCTCTACGAATAAACTCTGGATGTCCCACCTCTTAGTCTTCCAAAGGTACTCACTGCGAGTTTTACCGTGCCAAAGGCCATGACATCTCCATTTGTCACAAACTGCAGAAATTTGTGCAATAGCAGAATAAAGCTTCTCTTTCTCAAACAGCTGCTGTATGTCCTTTAGATCCATCAGTCCCTACAGGTCCATTTTTGCCTTCCTCACTTACTACAGCTGATATTGAGCAGTAGTTTAATAGGATTTATCCTGAACTTTCACTACCCTTTCTATCATCTCAGGTAAACAATCTTGGTTTTTTGATACTGCATGTTGTTACCATATGACTCTTGATGAATCTTAATTTTTGATAAGGCACCCTTAGAACACCCTATCATCATTTACACTACTAATAGAACTCCTATGCCTGTTAGTTGTAAAGGAACAATCTCCTCTCCTAGTTTCTCCCTTAGTGACACCTTTCATATCCCAAAGTTATCCCTCACTTTGTCTTCTATTGGTCAAGTTTGTGAATTATGCATAGATCTTCTATTGACTAATCATAGTGTGGATGTGCAGGATCCTTGGACGGGTCAAGTGCTTAGGACAGGCTATAAGGTTGGTCGCATGCTTAAGGTTTATGACTTAAAGATTCCTTTACAAATTGTTTCTGAAGCTACTACCATTGCCACCCCCTCACTTGATCTATGGCATGCCTGTCTTGGTCATCCATGCTTATCTTGTCTTCAGTTGTTAGCTTCTCAAGGTCATTTAGATTCAGTTCAGTTTCAAAATTTTGATTGTACTTCCTGTCATTTTGGCAAAAAAGAAAAATTGCTCTTTAATAATAGTGACTACTTTTCTTCTGCACCTTTTTATCTTATACATTCTGATATTTAGGGTCTTGCACAAGTTCCCACTAAAGGGATATCTAGATATTTTGTCATATTTGTGGATTTTTTCTCGATACACTTGTATTTATCTGCTTCACCATAGGTCTGAACTTGTGTCATTTACCAAACATTTCATAAAATGATTGAAACACAGTTTAATCGCATCACCAAAGTCTTTCAATCGGATAATGCCATGGAATATAATGATAAATCTTTCCTATCCTTTTTTAGATAGTCATGGTACCCTTCCTCAGTGGTCTCGTCCTTACAGCTCTGAACAAAATGGTCGTGCAAAACGAAAACACTATCACATTCTTGATGTTGTCCGCACCCTTCTTATTTCTGCATCTCTTTCTGAGCGCATTTGGGGTGAGGCAGCACTCACTGCTGTGTTTATCATCATTCGAGCTTCTCTATGGTCAAACTCCTAACTACACACAACAAATCATCATTCGAGCTTCTCTATGGTCAAACTCCTGACTACTCTTCTCTTCAGATTTTTGGTTGTGCTTGCTTTGTCTCTTTTCCTCCTCATGAACGAACAAAGCTCTAGCCTCATGCTTGTCCTTTGTTGTTTACTTGGTTATGATGTCTCTCAAAAGGGGTTTCGCTGCTATGATCCCATTTCTCATCGCCTTCGTGTCTCCCGTCATGTTGAGTTTTGGGAACATCGTCCTTTTACGAGTCTTCAATAGTTTCCTACATCCTCTTCCTCAGAGTCTTCTATTTTTACCGATCTTTTCCTCCCTCTCTATCCTAAACTTTGTGGAGGCACCGTTGACATCAGCTACCTCTCCAAGCGACTCATCTTCGGTTCCGTCCTTGGCATATGACCTGCCTGCCTTAGATCCTATAACACCATCCTCTCCTGAGTCTCCTATAGGGCCTGAACTTCGTTGTTCCACCCGGGTAAGCATTCCTCCACTTTATCTCACTAATTATCACTGCTCTTTTGCTATTACCACCCTCTATGAACCTTACACCTATCGTGAGACCCATACTGACCCTCTTTGGTAGCAAGTTATAAACAAAGAATTAGATACCCTTCATAAGAATCACACTTGGGATATGGTTGATTTGCCTCTTGGTCAGTCTGTAGTAGGTTGTAGGTGGGTTTACAAGATCAAGACCAAGGCTGATGGATCTGTTGAACAATACAAGGCTCGCCTCATTGCCAAGGGCTTTACTCAAGAGTATGGCATTGACTATGAGGAAACATTTGCTCCTGTTGCTCGCCTTACATCCGTCAGATGTCTCATTGATGTGGTTGTTGTTCACCGTTGGCCTCTTTATCAAATGGAAGTGAAGAATGCTTTCCTCAATGGAGACCTCCTAGAAAAATTATACATGCAACCACCCCTTGGATACCCACACTCAGGTAGTCAAGTTTGTCACATTTGGCGTGCTTTTTATGGCCTCAAGTAGGCTTCTTGATCTTGGTTTGAAAAGCTTAGCTTAGTCATTGCTCAGCAGGGTTTCACTTCGAGTCTTCATGACACTACTCTTTTTGTCCGAAGATCTTCTGCTGGTATCAATATTATTCTTCCTTATGTTGATAATATGATTATTACTGGAGATGATTCTGTAGGTATTCGCTCTCTTCAGCACTTCCTTAGTCAGCATTTTGATATGAAAGATCTGGGTACTCTCAACTATTTTCTTAGGCTTGAGGTTACCTCATCCTCTGATGGATACCATCTTTCCCAAGCTAAATATGCTTCAGATCTTCTCTCTAAAGTCAGTATCACTAACAATAAGACTATTTCCACTCCCTTGGAATACAATGCAAAGCTCACACTCTTGGATGGTGAATCTATATCTGATGTTACTCGCTATTGTCAGTTGGTTGGTAGTTTGATCTATCTCACTGTTACTCGTCCGGATATCTCACATGTCGTGGGTATGGTTAGTAAGTTCATGGATGCCCCTCATTCGGTCCACTATATTGTCGTTCTTCGATATGTTAAGGGCACATTTTATCATGGTCTCCACTACTCCTCTCGGTCTTCTCTTGAGCTTTGTGCTTATTCAAATGCAAACTGGGCAGGTGATCCGACTGTTCAATGTTCTATTATAGGTTTCTGTTTCTTGTTGGGTACTTCTCTTGTCTCGTGGCTTAACAAGAAGCAGGATGTGGTTTTCTATTCCAGTACTGAGTCTGAGTATTGTGCCCTTGCCGACACCAACTGCGAGCTTATCTGGTTTCGCTGGCTCTTGGCTGACATGGATGCTCCACAGCCTACTGTCACTCCTCTTTATTGTGAAAATCATAATGCTATCTACATTGCTCATAATGATGTCCTCCATGAACGCACCAAGCACATTGAGATCGACTGCCACATCACTCGCTAGCATCTCAAGAAAGGCAATCTCATTTGTTCTCCATCTTCTTTGCTGACCAGCCTGCTGATATCTTCACCAAGACTCACCGCCTGGTCGTCTTCGAGATCTTACATTCAAACTCCAGTTGGCTTCTTCCTTGCCACCTCGAGTTTAAGGGGGGATGTTAGTGTATAGCTTAGACTAGATTAACCCATTGGGCTTGGCCCAATATACTATATTTGTAGTTTACTTATATTACTTGTATTGCACACATACTTAGCCTATATAAAGCTCTCTATTGTACATTATTGTTGACATAGAATATATAGACTATTTAGTCTTTCTCTTTCATTTTATATTCTCAACAAAATAGATATTATGTCAGTAAAGACCTCAAAAAAGTTGATTTAATAGTAGGTACAAAATGATTTAATAAAAGACATGTTTTTCTAGTTCATATGCTCACAATATAATAATAATTTATATGTTTGTCTTCCTTTCCTCATTATTTCTTTAATATAGTCTCAAAAATAGATATCTTCCATTGGACTAAACTTGAAATTGCATATCCATAAGTTGGTACTTCTTCAAACATTCAACTGCTTCTAGACCTGTGCTAGTTGTAGGGTGGCAAAAATGATCCAATCCCAATTATCTACCTCATTACAGGCCTTTTTTTTTTTTTTTTTTTTTTTTGAGGAACCATTACAGGCCTATTTAAATAAATATTTACCGTTGCTTCTCTCTTCCCTTCCCCCCCCCCCCCCCCCCCCCCTCAAAAAAAAAAAAAGGGTAAATCGTTATCTACCCACCCAATTAATGGGCCAAATGGGTAAAGAATTATTGGGTTGCCTAATTAAATGAGTATTAATGGGCTGCTGGATACCCATCTTTAAGATTTAAAAAAAAAAAAAAAAAAAAAAAAAAAAAAAAAAAAAAAAAAAACCCTAACTATCGAAATTGTATTTTGTCCACCCCTAATTTTTGTGAAATATTTTGATTTTAATCCAAATGACTTAAGTGGCATTTTTTCTCAAATTATCAAAAATAGAGTAAAGGGGATCAATTGGAATCGATTGGATGAGATAATATAATAATAATAATAGTGGGAAAGAGAAGATATAAGTATTCCTCCTTTGCTTCTCATGGCCATTATTTGTTATAGAGGTGTGGTGGGGCTGGGTGAGATGAAGATTATTCAATGATGCAGTGATCGTATGTGAGGACTGAGGAGGATATGAATAGTCAAATCTGATTGCCAGTGAGCAAATTAATTGGTTAACGGTGAGAAGGAAATTTGGACTTAGATGGCAGTGAGATTTAGGTGATTTTGCTAGTAAAGTTATTTATTTTTTAATTCTATTTGTTGCTTAGTGTTTTAAACTAGAAATGACATGGTAATTTAGTGGTTAAATAGCTTACGTGGCAGCATGTGACAATAGTTTGTAAAAGATAGGAGTTGTAGTAAAATATGCCGTATCTCTAATATTATTTGGTGGAATATCACCGTTACTTATCTTAACCTTTTCCATCCACTACTAAATAATTTTGACACATTAAAATGTTTGAGACTAAATTGACATATTTCAAAATATTAGGGACCAGTTTTACACGTAGGGCAATCGTTACAACCAAAATGATAATTTATCTAAAATTAATTTTACCATCTTTTTAATCTAGCTAGAGGCCAAATATTCTGGACGGGACTGTGTTTCATTTTCAAACTGCTTCCATCATTGGTGGATGGATAACAAAGAATTCTATTATTGTTCAAGAGATTGGTTTTCAATTATTTCTTTCATTTCAATTATTTGAGATGAACACATAAGTAATGGGAGCATATCATTCTAAATGTGAAAAACTTTCACACAGAACTACTTGTATATTTTGCGTGAATGTAATGAGACTAATTATTGTTAAAATTTCCTCCAAAAAAAAAAAAAAAAAATTAATGCTCTTAGCATGTTGTCATATGTTGTCTTAGGGCAATGGTTAACAATCTATTTTAAGAAAATTTTAACACCACTTTTATGATAAATGAAAAAAACTGTCAAAACATTAATTTTTTTTTTCTTTTCCCATAAAATCTTTCTTTGAATAGATTGTTAATTATTACCCTATAAAGGCAACCGTTAGCATTTTCCTTGTAAAAATAACATGTCACAATAAGATGTAGCCATCTACAATTATGGACATAGGACAAAAAACTGAACAAATTTAACTCATATGCTCTATTTTTCTATGAAATTTAATAAATATATATATATATATATATATATATATATATATATATATATATATATATTGTTATTGATTGTCGCCTCACACAAAATAGAAGCACTAACTTTTTCCTAAAAGTTTTATTCAAAAAGATTTATAACAAATAAATATTAGTCATACATTTCCTAATATTTGTACGTATTTCATTTCTTAAAATCAAAATTAAAAATTATGAGTATCTTATCAAAAAAAAGAGAGGATAATTATAGAATGCTCTGTATAATCTGCTATGCATTAGCAACAACATTTTTCAATAACTATTAGATCCAATCAGAGTTTTAAAAACTGTAGTTGATCTTTCAAAGATCAAATAAAATATTAGGAAAATATTTATATCCATTATTTCAAACATAAATTCATAATTGATGAAAAATGATTAAATTTTAACGTATAAAAGTAGCTGGAAAAAAAGAAGAAAAAAGAAGGAAACAATGGATGCATGACAATCAATACCATTGTAGTCGATACTGTACCAGTACCCAAAAAAAAAAAGTTTTTTTCTTTTTAAGTTTTGTAATTTTTGAATTTTGTAAAGGCAAAATAATAATTTATTTGCATTAATTTATTAGTATTATTTATTTTCTTAGTATGTAATGAACAGTTAACTTTTCTATTTTTTATAGTGTTTTTTTTTTTTTAATTGACGCTAAGGTTTAAAACCATGAATAATTTGTTTTGAATTGAGATAATGTTTTATGATAAAATTTTATATTTATTATAATATATATATATATATATATATATACACATTTATAAATATAAAAAATAACGGTAATCACAAAATGGTACACTGATATTGATCGATACTAAAATATATCATTCTATTGATTAAATCGGTACAGCTTTCAACACGAGATTGACTCCCTTGATCAAAACCCATACAGTATTTTGCCAAGGTTAAGTAATGAGTCATACATAGGCATAGATACTACAATGTGTGATGAGTCATACATATATGCTAGACGTAGCACACAGTTTTAGACTCTCGCCTCTCCTCAGCCTAAAAAAAAACTATAAAAGCCTTTATTCACTCACTCCAATTCAGCCTTTTCATAAACATAGTTCCAAATGGCTGATTCAACACCACTTCTCTCCCAACCCAACTCGGTCGAGTCACAAAGCACCACCCCACCTCTAGAGAAATACCATCCATCCCTTGATTCCACCATTGAACGGTGTATAGGAGTTTTTGGGTGGGCCCAATTCTTCCAAACTCTACTTGTATCCTTGGCATGGCTATTTGATGCACAACAAACATTCATCAGTGTCTTCACTGATGCATACCCAACATGGCACTGTACTACTCATCAACATGGTTGCAACTCGGTCTCCAACATTTGCTATCTTCCAAAAAATTCATGGGCATGGGATTGGCCTTCCTATACGTCAATCATATCAGAATGGAAGTTCTGCACTTGTGTTAAGAGTAAAAGGTGGCGAAGTGGTTGTGATGGGATTTTTTTTGTTTCACAATTGGGTTCTTATCACTACCAGCTATAGCTTATTTGAATAGAGGTTCATCTTGGGGATCTCTTTATTTATGGACTTCCATCCCAGGAATCTTTTATTCTATGCTGGTTCACTTCTTTGTTCGTGAGTCTCCCAGATGGCTCTTTGTGCATGGACGTTGTTAAAGATGTAAAGTGAAAAAGACTGAATAGTTTGTGTGTATTGATGTATGTAACAATGTACAGTAAAGATCCTTATATAGGCTAGGTATGTGTGCAGTACAAGTAATATGAGTAAACTACAAGTACAGTATATTGGGCTAAGCCCAGTGGGCTAATCTAGTCTAAGCTATACACTAACATCCCCCCTCAAACTCGAGGTGGCAAGGAGGAAGCCAACTGGAGTTTGGATATAAGATCTCGAAGACGACCAGGCGGGTGAGTCTTGGTGAAGATATCAGCAGGCTGGTCAGCAGAGGAGATAGAGAATAACTTGAGATTGCCTTTCTTGAGATGCTGTCGAGTGATGTGGCAGTCAATCTCAATGTGCTTAGTGCGTTCATGGAAGACATCATTATGAGCAATATAAATGGCACTACGATTGTCACAATAAAGAGGAGTGGCAGTGGGCTGTGGAGCATCCATGTCAGCCAAGAGCCAGCGGAGCCAGACAAGCTCGCAGGTGGTGTCGGCAAGGGCACGATACTCAACCTCAGTACTGGAACGAGAAACCACATCCTGCTTCTTGCTACGCCATGAGATAAGGGAAGTACCCAGTAAGAAACAGAAACCTGTAATAGAACATCGATCAGTCGGATCACCTGCCTAGTCTGCATCTGAATAAGCATGAAGCTCGAGAGAGGACCGAGAAGAGTAGTGGAGACCATGATAAAGAGTGCCTTTGACATATCGAAGAATCCGAAGAACTGCAGCATAGTGAACAGAACGAGGGGCATCCATGAACTTACTAACCATCCCCACAGCATGTGAGATATCAGGACGAGTAACAGTGAGATAGATCAGACTACCAACCAACTGACGATAGCGTGTAGCATCAGATATAGGTTCACCATCTAGGGGTGTGAGCTTGGCATTGTATTCCAAGGGAGTGGAAACAGTCTTGTTATCGGTGATACCGGCTTTGGAGAGAAGATCAGAAGCATATTTAGCTTGGGAAAGATAGTATCCATCGGAGGATGAGGTAACCTCAAGACCAAGAAAATAGCTGAGAGTGCCCAGATCTTTCATCTCAAAATGCTGACTGAGGAAGTGCTGAAGAGAGCGGATACCTGCAGAATCATCTCCAGTAATAATCATATCATCAACATAAAGAAGAATAAGAGTGATACCAGCAGAGGATCGTCGGACAAAAAGAGCAGTGTCATGAGGACTCGAAGTGAAACCCTGCTGAGCAACAACTGAGCTAAACTTTTCAAACCAAGCTCGAGGAGCCTGCTTGAGACCATAAAGAGCACGACGAAGGCGACAAACTTGACTGCCTGAGTGCGGATAGCCAGGAGGTGGTTGCATGTATACTTCTTCCTGGAGGTCTCCATTGAGGAAAGCATTCTTCACATCCATTTGATAAAGAGGCCAACGGCGAACAGCAGCCACAGCAATGAGACATCTGACAGATGTAAGGCGAGCAACAGGAGCAAATGTTTCCTCATAGTCAATGCCATACTCTTGAGTAAAGCCCTTGGCAATGAGACGAGCCTTGTATCGTTCAACAGATCCATCAACTTTGGTCTTGATCTTGTAAACCCACCTGCAACCTACTACAAACTGACCAGGAGGCAAATCAACCATATCCCAAGTGTGATTCTTATGAAGGGCATCTAATTCTTCATTCATAGCTTGCTGCCAAAGAGGGTCAGTATGGGCCTCACGATAGGTGTGAGGTTCATAGAGGGTGGCAAGAGCAAAAGAGCAGTGATAATCAGTGAGATAAGGGGGAGGAATGCTTACCCGGGTGGAACGACGAAGTTCAGGACTAACAGGTAACTCAGGAGAAGGTGGTGCCACAAGATCCAAGACAGGCGGGTCATGTGCCGGGGACGGAACCGGAGATGAGTCGTCTGGAGAGGCAGCCGATGTAGAAGAATCCTCCACAAGTTCAGGATATAGAGGGAGAAAAAGATCCGTAAAAATGGGAGACTCTGAGGAAGGGGATGCAGGAAACTGCTGGAGACTCGTGAAAGGACGATGTTCCCAAAACTCAACATGTTGAGAGACACGAAGCCGATGAGAAATGGGATCATAGCAGCGAAACCCCTTTTGAGAGACACCATAACCAAGGAAACAACAGAGACGAGCACGAGGTTGAAGCTTCGTTCGTTCATGGGGAGGAAGAGAGACAAAGCAAGCACAACCAAAAACCCGAAGAGATGAGTAGTCAGGGATTTGGCCATAAAGAAGCTCGAATGGTGATTTGTTATGTGTAGTTGGTGAAGGAATACGATTAATGGTGTACACAGCAGTGAGTGCTGCCTCACCCCAAAAGCGTTCAGGAAGAGAGGCAGAAATGAGAAGGATGCGGACAACATCAAGAATGTGACGATGTTTTCGTTCTGCACGACCATTTTGTTGAGAGGTGTAGGGACAAGACCGCTGAGGAAGGGTACCATGACTGTTTAAAAAGGGCAGGAAAGATTTATCATTATATTCTTGGGCATTATCTGATCGAAAGACTTTGACAGTATGATTAAACTGTGTTTCAACCATTTTATGAAATGTTTGGTAAATAGACACAAGTTCAAACCTATGGTGAAGTAGATAAATCCAAGTATATCGAGAAAAATCATCCACAAATATGACAAAATATCTAGATCCCCCCTCAGTAGGAACCGGTGCAGGACCCCAAATATCAGAATGTATAAGATCAAAAGGTGTAGAAGAAAAAGAGTCACTATTATTAAAGGGCAATTTAGTTTGTTTGCCAAAATGACAGGAAGTACAATCAAATTTTTGAAACTGAACTGAACCTAAATGACCTTGAGAAGCTAACAACTGAAGACGAGATAAGGATGGATGACCAAGACGAGCATGCCAGAGATTAGGTGAGGGGGTGGTAATGGTAGCAGTTGCAGAAACAACTTGTGAAGGAATCTTCAAGTCATGAACCTCAAACATGCGACCAACCTTACGCCCTGTCCCAAGTACTTGACCCGTCCGGGGATCCTGCACATCCACACCATGATTAGTAAAAAGAAGATCTACACCTAATTCACAAAGTTGACCAACAGAAAGCAAATTGAGGGATAACTTTGGGATATGAAAGGTGTCACTAAGGGATAAGCCAGGAGAAGAGATTGTTCCCTTATGACTAACAGGCATAGGAGTTCCATCAGCAGTGTAAATAGTGATAGGGTGTGCTAAGGGTGCTTTATCAGAAAATTGGGATTCATCAGAAGTCATATGGTTACAACATGCAGTATCAAAAAACCAAGGTTGTTTACCTGAGGTGACAGAAAGGGCAGTAGAAGTTCGGGATAAAACCTGTTGAACAACTGCCTCAATATCAGCCGTAGTAAGTGAGGAGGCTACAGATGGACCTGCGGGAACTGATGGATCTGGAGGACATACAGCAGCTGCCCGAGGAAGAGAAGCTTTATTCTGCTCTTGCATAAATTTCTGCAGTTTGCGACAAACTGAGATATCATGGCCCCTAGCCCGGCAAAACTCGCAGCGAGTACCTTTCGAAGACTGAGAGGTGGGACGCCCAGAGTTTATTCGTGGAGGAGCAGTGAATGTAGCAATGGGAGGCTGTGGAGATGGTGTAGCCAATACATGATCAGATGATGACATGTGATGAGTAGGCCGACGGTTCTCCTCAGAAATGAGCTACCTGACTGCAGCATCAAGAGAAGGTGTAGGAGACCGGCTGAGCAGAGAAGCCCTAGTAGGCTCAAAATCCTCACGTAAACCCATCATGAAGTGCATAAATTTACGGCGATCCCGATATGTAGCAAAGAGCTCAATGTCCTTAGAACACACTAGTGGAGGATCTGCAGCAGAAAGTTGTTCCCACATAGTAGAAGTCTGAGAGTAATAATCAGAAATAGACTGACCTGTCTCTTGGCGCATTTGGTAAAGCTTTGATTCAATGTGGAACTCCAAGCTTGAATCATTAGTACAATTGTAGCGATCAGCCAGAAATTTCCAAGCAGCCTCAGCAGTCTCAAGACGAGGAAGAAGATTATGAATGGAGGGAACAAAGGTATTGATAAACCAAGATAGAATCTTACTCTGAATACTCTCCCATTCCTCTAGGCGTTCTTCATAATCATCTTCAGCAGTTGTGGCTTTGGACTTAGGGTTTGGTACTGGCTTAGGAATAGAACCAGTCACATATCTCCACAGTTTACGACCCTTTAGGAAGACAGTCATATTCTGAGACCATGCATGATAGCTAGTGGGACCATCCAACATAACGGTGATAGGACGTATGATATCTCGATCATTTTGTTGAGCCATAATGAAGAAAAATGCCCAAAAATGGGGATTTAGAAACCTCAAATACAAAAACGGAGCCCAAAATCGGAATCTACGCGAAAAACTGAGCAAGACAGGTCCTGTCAAAAAATTTTGACTCTGGTCAAAAAGTCAACGGTCAACGGTTTGCGGTCAGGTCAACGGTCAACGGTCAAACGGCTGACGTGTGCTGACGTAGGCAGATGACGCGAATGATGACGTAAGCAGGATGATGTCAGCTTAGGGCTGACGTGGCAAGGCGCTGAGGTTCTGGCGCGTGAGGCGCGTGTTGCGAGTGGGAGCGCGTGGACCGGCGCGTGTGGCGCGTGCATGAACTCTGGTGGCGCGTGGAGGCGCGTGCAGCGCGTGTTCGACAGGTAGAAACTTCGGGAGGCGCGTGCGGGCGCGTGCAGCCTCTTTTCTGGCTGTTCTTGGCTGGGTTTTTCTCGGGATTGGATGTTCTGTCACTCTATGTCTTTGGTTTGACAGTAAAATGAACAGAACGATGAGATCCGAGAGGTGCAGGAACTGTGGGCGTGACGGCGGTGACTCGCTTCTGACAGTGGCTACTGGATGAAGGCGAGGGCAGCGGAAGAACGCCGGAGATGTCCACAGGAACCAGAAAGTCAGAGGAATGGCTCTGATACCATGTTAAAGATGTAAAGTGAAAAAGACTGAATAGTTTGTGTGTATTGATGTATGTAACAATGTACAGTAAAGAGCCTTATATAGGCTAAGTATGTGTGCAGTACAAGTAATATGAGTAAACTACAAGTACAGTATATTGAGCTAAGCCCAGTGGGCTAATCTAGTCTAAGCTATACACTAACAGACGTCAAGAAGAAGCGGTAGCCACATTGAAAAGCATTGCAACACCTAGCCATAGTAGTTGTTTAACTTGGAGCTTCTCTGAGGTTTCGTTTCAGGAAGAAAGATGGAATAATGGGAATGTTTTCTCGACTATAAAGATGTTGGTGCAGAAAAGATGGGCTTTCCGAAGGTTGTTACCGGTTTTGGTGATAGGTTTTGGGATTGGATTGGTGTACTTTGGCATGCCATTAGGCCTTGGAAACTCGTCATTCAATATCTACTTGAGTGTCACATTAAATGCCTTATCTGAGATACCATCTTCATTGATCACTATCTTGCTTATAGGTAAGTTGAACAGAAAATTTTCTGTGCTTGCTTTCGCTACCCTTAGTGCGATTTTCAGTATTATGTGTGCTTTGAACGGTGAGGTGTGGACAAGATTGCAGATTGCACTTGAGCTAGTATCCTTCTTCAGTGCTTGTACTGCTTTCGATATATTACTCATATTCACAATAGAGTTGTTCCCTACTTGGGTGAGGAACTCAGCTACTTCATTGGCGAGACAAGCAGTTGTGTTTGGTGGAGTGTTTGGTCCGATGCTAGTGGCTGAAGAGAGAAAAGATGGAGTTTCATTCTATGGGGTGTTCGGGTTGGGGATAGGCTGTTGTGGGCTGTTTGCGGTATTTTTACCGGAGACAAGAGGTAGAGCACTTTTGTGATACGACGGATGAGGAAGAACACAAAGAGAAGACAATTTGTAATGGTGAAGGTGATGTATTGGCTTAATTAGCTTTTGGTTTGCTCAAATTATGTAAAAATTGTGTCCAATGATTGGTCAAAAATCTTTAAGACAAACATCATTTATCTTTCATCAGATTGATTTTTTTTTTTTTTTTTTATAATTTCTTTTCTGAGTGTATGTGAATTTGGCACGGATTTTAACTTTATCAAAAGGAAATACAAATTCTCTCTTTAAATTTTCATTTATTTATTTATGTTCCACTATATGAATAACATGTATGTTTAATCTCAAATTGAAATGTCTACTAAAATTATATATTGCCAATATCATATTTTGTAGACAGCATGAAGACATAAACATATGAAATAGGGCAGTAAATTTTTCAAACAAAGCACCCACATACTTTTAGAGGTGGTGATGAATTTTACAACATCATTGTCTCTATTTTACTTGAGAATTCATTTTACTAGTCGTTAACCCATGTGATGCAAGCGATGATTCAATAATAATCACATATATTTAATTTGCTTGAAGGTACATTAATAATCAGTTTGCAAAAAGAGAAAAAAATGTACAATGAAACCCCTAATTGACAGCACACCCTAACATCAGAGATAGTAAAAGACTTAATTAAATTTAGCTAGAATTTAGTTGATATGGGGGAAACTAAAGCATACCTTTCTTAGAAAAATTTTCATTTTGATAAGACCAAACTTTGAATGTCACGAAGGGATCAAGCCAATGTTCTTATCTTCAATGCAAGGTCTCAATAGAATTCCCAATAAGTTTAGTCACTCCAAGCCTCCAATTAAGAAGAGCTTAATTTGAATAATTAAAACAAACATAATTGATAAACTATGAAAGATGTAACCAAAGAAATAAAAATTATTTGAATATGTTGGCTAGGACACTTGCAATGCAAGCACTTGTCCATTCACTTACAACAGAAGCATCAAAACATGAAAATCACAATAACAAAATACAAATTTTTAACTAAATAAAAAGTGCATTAACCTATATTTTACAATAAATACCTATAGAGCAAAATATAACAAAGGAATAAATATGTTTGCAGAATAAATATAGAGCAGAAAATAACAAAGGAAAAATAGTTCAAATAAAAAGTCGCTAACATCAAATTAGTCATGAACACAAACAAAGAGAATGTTTATTTGTACACTATTGAAGGGTGAATGTTCAATAATTAACTGTACCCTAATTTTTGCTATTGCTACTAAATTCAATCTAAATTATTGCCAAGACTCCTCTTACCATGCTACATGTTTTCATAATCCATATTATGCATCTGTACAGTTAATACTACCTTAGTCTTTGGCAATTCTAAATACATGTATACTGTCTTGTGGCAACTTTAAATTAGTGATCTACTTTTACAAACATCAATTTAGTGTTGTGAAGCTATGAAGGTAAACATGTAGAATTACATGTTCAAAAAGTCATATAATTGAAGGTCTATGCAATAGTAAAGATATAATTTTGGTACACACATACCTTTCTTTTGGCTGATCTTGCAGCCTCCAATTCTCTCTCAGCTTCTTCTTTCTTCCTAGTTTTTATTCTTTTGCACTCTCTCTTGTCGCTACAATAGGATCCTTAGCAGCTTGACTATAAGCTCTGTAGCTACATGACTTGCATACTCTGCTCCTAAGGAAGATTAGATGCACAATTGAAAATCCAATATGGATAAACATTGAGCACCTTTGCTTTCTTTGTGGTCAATGCTGCATAATCTACAGTTGTCTTAATTGTGCTTACAATAATGTCCTTTACTTGTGTTCCCTTCTCTATTGCAGTGTCTTTCATAGCCTCACTTTTCTATACAACTGTATCCTTTGCTTGTGTTGGTGCCTTAGTCTCTATTGCAAACATTAACAATATATATATAGTGGATTATATACTCGGAGAGATTGTAGCCAGAGAGAGAATAAAGCCTCTAGAAGGCATAGTAGCTTCCTCGGAGGCAGAGGGAGATGCTGGCTACAACGTTTGGGGTTGTTGAAGGATTAGGGTTTATAGAGGCAGCTTTTATTTGAGTCAATGATGAGGTTTTGGAAAAGAAGGGTTACGAAAAGAGAAAAATAAAGATGTTTTCTAATTGGAATTGGAGCAAAAAAATAAAAATGAAGTGGCAAACAAAAAGAAAAGAAAATAATGGTGATACGAAAAATTGTTGAACTTCTAGAGGCTTCGGTTATATATATATATATATATATATATATAGATTATGAAAATTTTATTTTATTTTTAAAATGTAACAGTATACAAAATATTACATCACTTAAAAATTATAAATGGTGTGACACTATATTATAGCATTTTTTTTAGAGAGTTTCAATCTATGATATCTCCTCTTGATAATAGCTCTTTTATCATTAGATCAAGACACCAATCAGTTTTTGGTGTAGGCGGAATTGAATCTTAAATCTCTTATTCAACCATCAGACTATATTATAACATTAAATCAACTTATTTATAACCTTTTTCATGAAAAGTTACCAACGCTAAAATTTCAGACATGAGTATATATATGAAATCATTTGGCAATCCATTAAAGCATTGTGAGGAGTGTGAACTTTATATTAGTTTTTTAAAAGGTTCTTTTTTTTATCCTTAAAATTTGTAAATATTTTTTTAAAATAGTTTTTAGACAAAAATAGGGATGAATTTTTTTTTTTTTTTTAAAGTTTAAAGATAGAAAGTGAAACATTTTCAATTATTTAGAGACAAAACAGAACTTTTCAATAGTTTATAGATGAAAAATGCACCTTTTAAATTAAGTTTCATGATGAAAAAGAAAAAGAAAAAAAAAAAATGAATTGATAAAATTTAAGGATCAAAACAATATGTTGCCTCACCCGCTCCATCCCTACAGTACACCAGCTCTTTAAGATAAGTAAAACATCTCAAATATGTTTCAAACCTGATTTCTCCTTCTACCTCACTTGAATGGAGGAGGATGTACCAATGGTTTGATTCTGCCTCGCCCCGTTCTATCCCTACTTAGTACTGTATATTGTTCATGGTTGTCTAATTTGATGTTGTTGAATTTTATGCCCAAAGATCTCACCTTTCATCAAATTAATTGTTCCATAAGTTTCAGTTATACTTGGGTGTTTTCTCATCAGAGAATTTCCTAACTTGCGACATATAAATTCAAGTTAATTGTGCTTTAATTCATAGCCTAGTAATATTCGCATCTCGTGTTGATGTTATCCTAGCAAAATAATTGAACAAAAATTGTGATTCATAGTCACTTCCCTTGTTTTTTTCTTTCTGTTGTGCTTAATGTGTAAAAAGGATATGCATTAATGAGAACGAAGAACGATTTGTGTGCGAATGGGATTCTGGTTTCTGAATATGGAATCGCAATAAAGCAATTTGTCTCAAACTCTCAATCACTTCCATGAATGAAACAAATAATTTATTATACATCAGTTTTGGTTTCCCTTAGCCCATGTCACCTTTTAGCTGTCGGCCCTGGTGTGATTCATGCACATGGAAAAAGGTGAAAAAACAAATTAAGGAATAGTAACAAAGTTTCTCCTAGATATAAAAATAAAATAAAATAACAAAGATTCTTTTTCAACCCTCAGATCGAACGGATTTGACTGTGAATTAACATTACTCATGCAATATAATTCTGGTAAGATTTTTGTTTGATTACGTGAGATTTATTTACTGGGTTGGAAGGCCATGTAACATGATCCTATTGAGGGATTAAATCTATGAAAGAGCTTGTGTTTGAGAAGTCTTATGTTTGGTGGCTTATTGGTTTAACGATAACACAGAAAATTACTTATAAAAAATAAGTCAATTTATTTACATAGTTACATATAGTTATTTTCTTCCTGTCCATTAAAATGAGTTATCAAAATCCTAATTAACTAACAAATCATTCATTTAAGTGGACTGCTTATTTATCTCCAAAAAAAAAATAAATAAATAAATAAGTGGAGTGCTTATAAGGGATTTGTTAATTACATGACATACCTATTGATTGGGTAGTAATACTACAGCCACAAATTATTTTACAACATTTTTACAAAATGTTAATGTGGTTAACTTCTTATTGGTTTTCATTTAAACCCACCATTAATATCATTTTTCATTTACTAATAATCACTTACCAAATCAACAGTTTGTAAAATAATAGTAATTGAAATTAAAATGACACATACCTTTGACATGTAATTCTCAGAGATGGCACTTACTCATTTTCACAATCACCATTTATTGTAGTCGCATTTTTTATTTTTTGAAATGTTTGTAATTTTTTTTAGAGTAAACAGTAATATTTATTAAAAAAACACGAAAATAATAATACTTATTTGTAAGTTTAAATTTATAAATATCCCACCTGTAAGGACACAAAGTAAGCCTTAGGCCCAAATGCGTAACCGGGCCGGCCCAAGTGGCCTGCACAATAGAATTTGTAGAGAATGGGCTCAAAGCCTAGATTTCATGGGGCTCTAGAAAGTTACGGCGTAAGGGCTAAGTCCACTACTGACGTGCAAGGAGCTGATGGAGCGACTTTACCTCTCCTTGGACATGGGCCGAGGGGCTTATATCCTGACTTCTCTTCTGTTATCTGGAAGGAGAGAGAAAGAGAGTCTTCTTTTTCTAGGAGAAAGAATCCGGATCCCCTTCCAATGGTTTCCCCTTCTTTATTTATACATCCCATCCCTGGTGCCCATTTGTCTTTTCCCTGAAAACACTCCTCAATGCCTATAAGGCTGACCACCGTCCCCTCAGAAGTCATTTCTCCATTAATGCGGCCAGGCGGGTAGGTGAGGGGCTTTTAATGCGGTGGCGGCAGCTTTATGCAGTGCATGCCCCACTTGTCCCCCTCCTCAATGTCCCATTGAAGCTTAGGATGACTTGCTGAGCTTTAGGAGCTCTTTCTTGGACATTGTACTACGCTCTTCGGTCCTTGGCCCTTCTGTCCGAGGAGACCTTCTTTTCGGATTCTCATCCAACCGGCTAATGGCCAGGTCGGCGAGCCTTTAGGCCCCCGTTTTAGGAGGCCCTATTCTCGACTCACGGCCCCTTTGGCGGAGTCCACGTTCTCGGACTAGGCCCAAGGCCCACATGGTGTTTTGACATCTTTACCCCCCACACCACCCTTTCTCCCGGGCCCAAATCAAGGCCCTCGTATTCCTCCATGCACTATAGGCATGAGGAAGTGCCATAGTGTGTGTGTGTGTGTGTGTGTATATATATATATAGTTGAAAAGTAATATAATGCATAGATTTATTAATTGAAATTGCGTTGAAAGCTTGGATTTGTGTGAAAACACAATAGCTTGTTTAGACCCCCAATTAAAAATTACGCCTAGATTGTTTTTATTCTAATTTAAGCTAAGTGCAGAATAAGAGTAAATGAGCGCAATTATCCAATAACACTACTCTAAGCCATCTTTATCTATTATCAACAATAAAAGAAAAGCTTAAAGGGTAGGGAAGAGAGATGCAAACACAAGATAACACCGAGACGTGTTATGAAAGAGGAAACCGAAAAAGTCGGCGAAAAACCTCTTCGCAACCCTCCAAGTCAAAATCGATCCACTAGTGAATAAAGTTGGAGTATATGAATAACAAAAGACCCTTCAAGTCTAGTCTATCCAATGTACAAGAGCCCACCAAGCTTCTGCTACCAATTAACTTCTCGGAACCTTGTCTTCTTTAACTTTCCAAATCCTGCAATTCATCCCAATTGCATCCTCCAATGAATGACTTCTTCCAATGCTTTCCAACAACATCAAAATCTAACTTGACACTCAGATTGGGTGTGGTAAGTGTTTGGGCTATCAACCTCTCAAGAATATAGAGATGGATAGGTGTTAAGGAAAACCATAAGGAAATGTGTAGATGATTGTATGTATAACAATCTTTAACTCTCAAGTATATTTTGTAGGGCTTTCTCTCTGAAAAACACTCCTTACAGTTTGTAGGTAATGAAGGTATATATAGTGTAGGTAAAGACTTGGTAAAACAGAACATGACATTTTGCCAAATTGAATGTTTCGCGAGTATTTCCAGGTTGGCATGACTCTTTCACGAGTAAGCTTCTCGTGAGACACTCTCGAAATCTACTTGTTCATCCTATTAAGCTTGAGTCTTCACACTCTCTTACACTCATCTCTTACAATTAAAAGCCACATACATACAGGGAAATATGATTGAAGAAATTACAATCAAATTTGACACGGAATTAAAGCCAATATAAAATAGTTGTAAATTACAACTTTACAATCTCCCCCTTGGGCTATTCCGTGACAAAAATCCCTAAACAGACAAGTAGAACACAAGGTACATAGAGGAACAAGTAAAATGCAATCAAGATACCAAAAGAGATATAAGTTATAAAGCATAACTTGATCAAACATAAATAGTCATTGAGAAATGACTACAATGAACATTTATCTAGAAAATGATACATTAAGGAAACTAAAGCTAACAACAATAGAAAGCAATAAGTATAAAAAAGACTATAAAACCCAATATACACACCTCCTTTCTTGTGATGTTCTCCCCCTTATTAGTAAGAGTGGCATTTTGGGAGGAGTCGCTCTTTCATGTTTTGGAGTTACTTTGCTTTCCCCGTTTAGCAGAAGAGTGACTCTTGCTCATTTGGAGTGACATCATAGATATTGGTCGATGACGAAGTACGATAGTTCCATCTTTTGGTGGATGAATACCTTTAAGAACCATAATTTTTATGATAAGGCAGCAAAAAGGAAGACACATCCGTGCAGCTGATCGTCCTACCATTTTCCCCATGGTTTGAAATATGTGAGCACAAATGTCAATTAGAGCTCCTTTGATTAGATCACACAAAAATTTTGGTCTTCCAAGATTGATGAAACTTGTGTTGGTCAAAGGATATAGGTCAGAAAACATGATCAATGTGAGAGTCTTCAATTTCAATCTAAACTTTGCAGTACCAATGGACATGCCTTTGGTGGAGACCTCATAATCAGCTCCTAGAATGTCAAGAATCTCTATCATTGGAGCAAGTCTGTCATCATATGGTGAAATGTCCACATGCACTGGACAATTGATGTGTAAAATCTTCGCAAGATAGTCTAGAGTGATGATAAAATCCTTTCCTTGAACCCAACACTTCAGTTTAGCTCTTATGAACCAAGCATTCGAGTAGAACTCCTTAACTAATTCATCAATGAGATCCTTAAAGTTTCTAAGCAGGTTTGCCCAATCTTTATCTGCAAAAATCTTAGGGATAAAGGTGGATCCCAGGGTATCAAACTACACAATCCTTTCCAACACGGTAGGTGCACTCTCAAAATTGTTGATGAAAGACTAAAAGCCCAAAAGAGTCTTGAATCTCTTATTGTTGAAGCCATAGGACGAATGCCGAGTCCTCTTTGACACAGGGGATGACGTGAGGTCAATCACTTGTTCTTTACCATGAGAGGAACGACAATACATCTGCAAAAAGAACATCACACAACAAATAACAACACATACAAACAAGGAAACAAACTTGATTATATACAAGTTAGTACATAGACCGAACAAAAGGTTCTAAAAAGAACATAGAAAACATAAAACCTAAATATAAAAGATCATGTTTTAAGTGCTAAATATGTAACAATACTTATCTAGCATGAGTGAAGTGCAAAACATGTCAAGTGAGCAAGTGTGTGCATGTGGTGCGTATGTGGTGTGCATGTGTGATGCATGAGCGAGGCATGATCAAGCACTCTTGGGGCAAAGTGTGTAAAACACACAACCAATGTCTAAAACATATTAAGAACAACAAAAAAATGCCATTTGGGTATTTCATCAAACACTTAAAGTGCATACAAACCACTAACATGTAAAACAATACATGAACATGATGAAATCTTGCCTAAATAAATGTTAAAATGCCACTTGGGGCCAACACAAATACAAACAAACAAAATGGGACACAGCCTAATCAAGAAAATCAAAATATTTTCCAAGAAAATAAGTTTTTCCCAACCCTTTCAAAAAATAAACCCAACCCTAGAAATCCTAGAATCTAAGGATTCAAAAGTAAAAAGATGTTGAAACATAATTTAGATGTCTTAGAAGTGATTGATCTTGAGTTTTGGGTGATATTCGGAGAGAAAAGGCGTTTTAGGTTAAGAGAGGCTTAGAGGAGGCAAAATGAAAATGTTTGAAAAACTGTCACCGCTTATCTTTAAAAACTACAGAATCATGCTTTTCTCGGGTAAACTTCTCGCCAAGTTACTCGCGAACATGCTACTGAAACACATAACAGATTTCATGGGTAGATTTTACTCACAAGACAGTCGTAAAACTCTTTGTCTGAAATTCAGTGTATTCTGAAATTTGCCATCCTCATTTTCACGGGTAGGGCTTACTTGCGACTTACTCGCAAAAATGCCTTTGGAAGAGTTTTTTGAGAAAAATGAAATAGAAATTTTGGACAAAACTCTATACACAAAAAATACACAAAATCACTTTAAAAAAATATATAAAATACTAAAAAATCTTTTGGGCTTTGATCAACACGCAATTGAGTATATACATCACATTTGAACACGTACAATCACACAAATGGAATAAGCATTCGTTGAGCATTAAACTTGTGTGCTATGTGTGTGGATCAAATAAAATTTTTAATCAAATAAAACTCATACTAGTTTTGATGAATTTTTGACAAAATAATCATTTGGCTTTGGCACCATATATTTTAATACACATTTGCTCCACATGTTCCTAGTCAAACTAGTTTTCAAAGCACGGCTTTTTCAGCTCTTTCTCTTTTTGGAGATTGACTTTTGAAGAGATTTTTTGAAAAAAGAAATGTAAGGAGATATATAGGCATAAATCTACTTATATATCAAGATCAAGCAAGACTATTGACCGATCATTCATGACAAGCTTAAAGATCTATTTACAACAATCAAACATAGATTTCTAGATGCCTCTCACACTTAGAAAATGTGCATACATAACAAGCTAAGCTCCTAAATGTACTACGCCATTAGTATGGAGGTACTAGGCCAAACTCACATGAGATATACACAATACAAGCGATCAAACTTTATGAGATTTTTCAAATTTTTATAGGTTTTTGAATTTTTCAAAACACTCAAAAATAAAACAATCAAAGTATGATCAACAAAAACAACAAACAAAAAAAACTTGTAAAAGGAACATGCTACAAACCGGAAGCAATGACACAAAAAGATTGCATATGTCATGATGCATGAAACTATAACCCTAATATGTTGAAAGTATTAATGCATGAGCATAGTGAATGATTATGCATGAGTACTCTTCTTCATCTACACTGTACGAGTGTTTTGGGTGAGATCCCTAGATAGAGGGGTACGACCAAGGCACAATGAAATGTTCTTCAACATCTCCATAACATCTCCAATGAGTTGTCCCTTATTTTCTCCTTTGGCTTGAATTCCCTTTGGCATTCTTCTTGAGTTGTCTTGGCCATGCATAGAATTAGCCCCCTTGAGTGCTTGAAGCTTCAAGCAATTACCACAATGATGACAAAAATGCTTCACTTGAGGTCTCCTTTGAATTTTTGGTAATGACTTCTCTTTTTCGTTTGGTTTTGCACCAATGGTTCTCAATCATGGGCATCTCCAATTTAGCCTTCTCTACATTTTTGGCTGATATGAACCCTACTTCCTTCTTAGATTCACTACTTGAGCTTCCTTTACCGGTGTAGCCTAGACTGGCCTTGTCATCTAAGGTTTTTTGAGAAGAGAGCATGCTGTCAAGTTTCTTGGTGGAAATGCACTCCACTTTAAAATTTTCTTGAATGATTTCAAGTTCAAGGAACTTGCTTTTCAAATAGGCATTCACCAACTCTTCCTCTAACTCTTCAACTTCACACTTTGCCTCCTTAAGTTGCACAAGTGTGCCCTTATACTCTTCTTCGATCTTCTTCATCTTCTTAATGGAGTTGTTTGCAACCTTTGCATATTTGTCACAATCCTTAATCAACACATCATACACTTCTTGGAGGTTCTTCTCACCTTCGTTGAGGCACACATCTTCATCTTCCGAATCTTTAACTTCTTCACCTTTAGAATGTACACCAAGCTCATCAACCAAGTCACTTAACTAATCTCTAGAGTCAACTGTTGTAATTGCCATGAAAGCTGAATAGTTTCCCTCACTATCACATTCCCCTTCCGCGTCAGAATTTGAGCTTTCAGAATCACTAGGGTGGTAGTAAACAATTTCCCTTTTCCTCTCAAATAATTTGGACATTCTTTCTTGAGATGCCCATGCCCACTACATTCATAGCACACAATTCCTTGGGTTGATGAAGCGTCTTTCCCATCCTTCTTCTTGAAGTCATTTTTGTCAATTTTTTAGCAAGGTTTTTAAACCCAGACCTGACCGTATGGTCCGACTGAGTTAACCGTGAACTGTTGATGAAAATAGGTTTTTATATACAAAAACCGAGCATTTAAACAATATGAGAGAACCACTTGAACCGAGGTCTAACCCAGAAAACCATTCAAACCGTAAGCATGTTCAAACGCATGTCTATGAAGAAATTTGCTTTTTGATATGAAATTCTGGCATGGATCTGAAGTGAGAAAAAAAATAATAAAAGGAGAAAGTGATGAAGAAGATCTAAAAATGAAGCAAAAAATATAAGAAGCACCGATGGTATGGTGAGATTTTTTAAAAAAAGAAAAAAAAAAGAAAAGAAAAAGAAGAAGAAGATGATGCTAGGAAACTGTGTGAATTGTGAAGGAAGTAAAGCATCAAGAAAGTAATAATGTGCATAGATAGATTTGAAATGATGTGGGTGGGTGGGTGGGTAGGTGGGAGTCAAAATGTTATAATGAGAGTTAAATTGATACTTAACCCTCTTAGCTTTTGAAAAAAGCAAATGGTTAAATGGTACTAGTACGTATTACTTTATTTACTAAAAGTCCTGAGCTTTTACTTTTTTTTCCTTTTTTTTTTTTTTTAATTTTTAAATCTCATCATCTGTACTCTTACGTTTGTGGGTTTTTATTTTTTTTATTTTTTTTTATTACAAGTATGGGTGCTTGTGTTGCAAAGGCCTAATAGAGAAGGAGTTTGTGGATTCGAAGCTTGTACGTGGTCGTGTCAACAAGTTACTACTGGAGGTATCAATAGATTTATAGTTAAATTTGATTGTAAAAACTTCGATTCTCAAATAGTGGATTTGATTTACCTTGAGGATGGTTAGGTCAAATCCTCCTCAGGTTTTTACCTTGAAATGGTTTGTTTCATTAGTTTTTTGAGGTCATCATATTGTGGTGTTATTTGCTTTTCCGCTACTATGCATGATATGATATATGCTTGTTTAACCCAGATCTGAATAATAAACCTAATAATCAACTTGATTAATTTATTAGGTAAAACAATCTGGTTTAGCAGATCAAAACAGAACAAACAATTGTAATTATATATTGAATCTTTAGTAGAAATGCACTCTTAGAGGAGAAGGCATTTGGTATCAAATGATACCATGTCAGTGGTATCAATATTCAATAACTGTGAGACATGTCAACAAAAAATAACTAACCCATTATCAATTGATAGACATATGTTGGTAGGTAGTTATTTTTTCATGCATGTCTCTCATTTATTAGATTTTGATACGAATGACATGATAACGTTTGATGCAAAATATTTTTTTCCTACTAGAGAGTGTTCCTTAGTCCCTTTTGTAAACAGACACCAATTGTCTAATGAACATACTTGATGTAATTTGTTTTTAATTATTAAACAAATTCTCCCTTTTCACAAAAAAAAAAAAAAAAAAAAAAGGTAAAAGGAAATGAAAGGGAAAATGATTATTAGAGTCTTGGTACTTTTTTCCCTGTTAATAATTGTTTTTGTATAACTCTGAGTCTGTGACTCATATGGTTTTGTTTTTGGTGTTCTACGGGTAGCATATGTGTCAAAGAAATATCCTAGAGGCTAGAGTAATTTTTTTGTGGCAAACATATATTTTTGGCTCCTACATTTTGGGCTAGTTTTCACTTTGGTTCTCATATTTTTTGAGCTCCTATTTTGGTCCTTAAATTTTAAAAATCATTTTCAATTTAGTCCATACCTTCATCTCACTAATGGAAAGTACATAGATGGCACACAAAGTACACAACTAACATACTAAATACTGATATGGCCAATAAAATAAATAATATTATAACATTAGTATTTGATTTAAAATAAATATATATATAGATCACTTTTAACCAAAAAAAAAATATTGAATTAATACAAAAAAAAAACACATGAATTCAAATTTGGTTCATTTTGAACAAGAACACTTAAGAACATAAATCTTGAAAACATAACACATAAACACAACACCAAGGGTTGGACCCACCAACACAAACACTAACACTGCTACAACCACAAAGCAAAGTTGATGAAGCGATCGGGTCCAAATCCAACAATGATGATTATTAACACTGCTACCATTGTTAGTACATTACGCTTGATTTTTTTTTTTGGGTTTTGGTATTTTTGGTTGATGTTGATTTTGTGAATGAAGATGATACAAATCTAAAGGACTTTGGTGATTTTTTTAGTTAGAAAATCTTTTACAGGTTTGAGAGAGAGATTGACATTAGTTGAAGTGAAAAAAAAAAAAATCCAAATCATCTCTTAATCTTTATGGCTTTGAAGGAATTTGAATCTTGTGGGCATTTGATAGTTTATAATTTTTCTTGTTTGAAATTTATGAGTCTGTTTTCAACTGGGTTTGGTCAGCCTAGAATGTAACGCGATGTTAATTGAAGAAATGATATTTGTGGAGGGTTTGGTTTTTCTAGGTTCATGTGATGTTCTTCTGGGTTCATGTTTAAGATCCTTGAATTCATGTAATTTTTTAGTTTTTAATCATTTACGGGATTGAAGGGATTTGGATCTGATTGTGTTTTATTGGTTTTGAATCTTTTAGTGTACATGTTGTGCACTTTGTGTGCCACGTAGACATTTTCTATTAGTGAGATGACAATAGGAATTAAATTAAAAAATAGTTTATAATTTTAGTGACCAAAATAGGAGCTCGAAAACCGTGAGGATCAAAGTGATGAAAATTGGACCCAAATAAGGACCAAAAGGGTATTTTTTACATTTTTATTTTTGCTTGTTTATGTGTTCTATGTAAGTCATGCAAAAAAAAAAAAATAATAATAATAATAAACAAACTTTATTAATTTGAATCACTTTGGAATACAACGTCTAAATCAGACAGTAGCTTTTTTTTTTTTTTTTTTCTTCCCTTCACCTAAATTAATGCAGGTATAACTTTTGTGGACAAAAGGTTAGGCAAAGTAACACTACAAAAAACACGAGCTATGGCCGCGCTTTTTTTAGCCGTGTTTATAAAAAATGCAGCTATAGCTGATCTATAGCCGCGTTTCTGAGCCGCGTTAGAAACGCGGCTATAGACTTAAACAATAGTTGTGTTTTTAAAAATGCGGCTATAGCTAACCTATAGCTGCGTTTTTTGAGTGTGGCTATAGGTTAATTCCATAGCCGCATTCAAAAAAAGTAGCTATAGGTCTAGTAGAATAATTTTTTAAAGGGGGATCTATAGCTGCATTTTAAAACACAGCTATACCCCTTAAAAAAATTTATTTGGCTAGACCTATAGTTGCACTTTAAAACGCAGCTATAGGTTAGCGGTAGCCGCATTTTTAAAAACGCGGCTATAGGCCCTCCTTTAACACAATAAAAAAGAATGACCTGAGATATATTTAATGATGACCTATAGCCATGTTTTTAAAAATGCGGCTGTAGGTAACTCGCAAAAATATATATCAGGCGAGCCTTTTTGTGCATCATCTATAGCTGCATTTCTAGAAACGCGGCTATAGGTCCTCATTAGAAAAAAAAAAAAAAAACGCGGCTATAGGTCCTCATTAAAAAAAAAAAAAAAAAATTATTTGGCTACAGGTAACACACGGGAAAAAACAAGGATGATCTAAGATATTTTTTAAGGAGGACCTATAGCCGCATTTTTAAAAACACGACTATAGGTAACACACCAAAAAAAAAAAAAAATGACCGAATGACTTTCTCACCTAACCCCACTTTCCCAGCTACCCCCACTCTCACCTTTAATATTTTTCTCATTCAGAAACTAAGGAAAGCTAGCTTCCTTAGTTTCTTTTTTTCTTCTGCAAGTCACGCCCCTGAGCTTTTTTCTTTTTTCTTTTTTCTTTATCTCAAGCACATTGACGCCATCTCCAGCCACGCCAGTGCCATCCACACTAGTTAGCCCTTCCTCTTTTCCTTCCCTTATCTCTGTTTTTGCTTTTTTTGTTTTTTTGTCTGTAGATCTAGTTTTTTTTTTTTTTTTGTTATTTAATGTTTAGTTAGTAAGATAATGGAGGAAATGCTGAAAATTTTGAATGAAGTGGTTTTTTTTAGCAATATTTGTGTCTATGTCTTGATTTGGATTTGAGTTTTGATTTTGAATCTTTTGGATCTGTGCTTAAATTTGTGCTATTGCGTTGTTGATATTGTACTTATGTTTAAATGAGTTTGTGTTTCTGAGCTTATGCTTTTATGTTGAATAGATTTAGTGTTAGATTTGGGTTATATTTGTTGAATGAGAGGAGCTTCATGGGTTTGTGTTCTTATATTTTGGAGTACGTATGTTGCGTTTGATTTTGAATTTTCTTGGCGTG
The DNA here is from genome assembly GCA_032878915.1 of Castanopsis chinensis. NCBI lineage: Eukaryota > Viridiplantae > Streptophyta > Magnoliopsida > Fagales > Fagaceae > Castanopsis > Castanopsis chinensis. Next base: position 3,871,882 of record JAVQMG010000078.1, read on the forward strand.
TTTGTTTTGTGAGTATGTTGTGTTTGATTTGCAATTTTTTGGGTTTGTGTTTGATATTGAATTTTTTGGGTTTGTGTTTAATTTCTTCTTTTTTTTTTTTTTTTGAATTTTGAATTTTTTGGGGGAAAAAAAAAAAAAAAAACCCAGAATTTTTTTTAAAAAGACCTATAGCTACGTTTCAAAAACGCAGTTATTGGAGGCTTTAGCTGGGTTTTAAAAATGCAGCCAAAATTATAACTATAGCCGCGTTTTAAGCTTAGCCTAAAGCAGTTCTATAGCTGCGTTTTGTTGAAACGTAGCTATAGGAGGCTTTAGCTACGTTTTAAAAACGTAGCCAAAATTATACCTATAGCCGCGTTTTAAACTCAGCCTAAAGCGATTCTATAGTTGTGTTTTTTACAAAACACAACTATGGGTCTCAACTTATAAATGGGTGAAAAACGCAGCTATAGGGGGACCTCTAGCCGCGTTTATAGAAACGTGGCTATAGACCCCCGCAGGGGCTATTAGCATGCGGGATAGGCCGTGTTTGGAAACGCGGCTATGGAAAATGCAGCTATAGACTATAGCTATGTTTTTAGGGTCTATAGCTACGTTTTCCAAACGCGGCTATAGCCCTCATTTTTTGTAGTGTAACTTTTTGCCTATGCTACTTTATTATTTTTACACACAAGTATGGTGTTTTTTGCCTATTGCATATCTCACTTTACTTTTTCTATTTTTCTACAGCAAAAAAAAAAAAAAAAAAATCAATCAGCTGACACTTAAATATAGATATGAATTTGAAAAAGGACAGGCAAATATTCCCAGATACGGTTTTATAATTTATAGCTTAGCAGCAGTTCAAATTTGGACTTTCCTTTAGACCATGCCACTTTTGTCACAAGTCATTTGCTGTCGACTCTCATGCCCAAGGTACAATAAATAAATGTTAATTATGAATCAAAAGATTTTTATTTTATTTTTTCAACCCTCATGTCAAACGGCCTTTAAAATGTGAATGTGTAAATTTACAATATACAGATAAATGTAATGCTGATTAAGTTTTTTGCTTTTGTTGATTAGATTATACTTATTCATTGATTTGGAGGACCAGCTGACCAGCTAACTTGATTCAATGAATGGAAGAAAGAAAAGAGAAATATTTGATGGGCTAAGCAGGCCAACGAAATAGACATGTTCCATCTATCATATTGGCCCAATATTTAGACTACCCAAAATGAAACCTAGGAAACAGAAGCTTCTATTTTAGACTCTCTTCCTTTCGCTCTTTGTAGGTGCCTTCATCGAGTTTGGAACTATAATAATCTGAATCATCATTTGGCTCCATCTGTGGGAAAAATGTAGTTGTCTAAGACAATGATTGTATGTTTAATGACCCCCAAAAAAAAAAGTGCTAGTAACTTACCCACTATATCTCAAAAAGATTAAGTTAGTCACAATTAAAACTCATTGTAATTGTTAATAAAACTAAGATCACCCCAATATATGCTTGATGTGGGTACTCAAGCACACAGCGTACAACAAACACTCAAAAAATAGTCAATCAATCAAGGGTATCACAATCTCCCTAACATAAGTCCCTAAATTGTGAAGCATGTAAGTTCAATCTATATATAATGAAGGTTTTAATCTCAAATATGATTTGATAATAGTTGATTTTTAATACATTTAGACCACTGAAAATGTATATTTTGAGTGATTGCTCGTATTAATTTCATTTGATAAGTGTATGGTGAATTGTTAATATTGGACAATATGCATTAATAGATAAATCATTAATTAGTGTTGAAGGATGCTTAACACCTATCATCCCATAACTTAGCCTTCTAGCTTAAATTTGGGACTATAGACTATGCAGTCTTTTCCGTGTAACTATCATCCTTGAAGATTGTCAATAGATCATAAAGACCTTGTAACATATTTTCTTGTAATCGATATAGTATTCTATAAACTAAGATATATGTAATGTTTTTTTCTTAATATTTCCATTTACAAGTGGTAGTTCCATGTAAGAGAATCCATAATTCACTATTTCTTGAGTGCATTCAATTAGTCCTGATAACCTATAGTAAAATGAGCATAACTATGTTATACTAGATATTTTAATTTGTACACATTTAGATGCATTGCAAAATAGAGACACTTCTATGGTATATAACTTGCAGGGTAATATTCTTTAAGATAATTGTAGAATAAATTTAGAAAATGAATTAAAAATGCTAAATAAGGTTCTTTAATACTTCACCAACTTGATTTCAATATTTATTAAGTTATTTGCTTGATCATGGGACACTCTGGTATCATTTGTTTTCAGTCCACACCAATGTTTAACTATTATTTAAGGAACTATAAATTTATGCTCACAGAAAAATAGGAAAGAAAATATATAAGTAATGATTATGATATTATATAAAATATTTGGATTTGAAAAGGTGCAAATTAAAAGATTTTTGTCTTATTCCTTCCTTTTTTTTTCGTGACATGCAACATATATTTGGCCATTCTTCTAGGTCCTTCATAATTTGAAGTTCAACAGTGAAAATATTCTCCCCAAATTTTAATTAAATCTTGCCAATAATATTAAAAAATTATTTTTAAAATTTCTTCATCTTTTTCATTCTTGAATAACAATTTTTTTTTTTTTTTTTAATTTTGGTACAACAAGATTTGTTTTAATGTTAATACACAAACACACACACACACACATAAAATCTCTATATCATCTTTATTTATTACTTTCATGCACATTACACATGTTAGTGACTAATTACTATTAATAACAACACACATAAACATCAACAAAATAACAATAAACATGACCATAAACAATAAAATTAATAATCATGATAATCATGATGATGATACTTCTTGATTGTGAATTTGGTTTTCAAGCAATACCTTAAACCTGAAGCCTTCATTATTTTTTTTCATACCAATAATTATAGGTTGGCAAGGGTGCGTCATAATATGGATAATTAATTATTCTTTCATCATGCATTTTTGGCTTTAATAATTTGGACTTTAAATGGTAAACCCAACTAATTTTCTTGGCAATGAAAAATTGAATGAACTAGTTGATATCAATTTTGGTTGCATTTGTATTTGAGAAATAAGATAACATGTACAATAAAAAAAAAGAAAAAAGAAAAAAAAAAGATTTCAAAGCATTGATGTCAGAGACAATTTTCTAAATTTGATGGACTGTTGGAGAACATGATGATTTTTAGGGACTCTACCATGTAAATCATGAAAATTATTTGAATTTTAAAAAGATAAAGTAGATATGTTGGCAACCGCACTCCTATGCCCCAATATTGGATAGGGAATAATTCTGGTGTAGTAGCTCAGGGCATTAGAGAAAAGCTCCCAGTATATTCTATATTATAGGTGTAGACCAACGTAGTAGGAAAAACACCTCCTCTGAGGTAATGGAGCCTGGTGTGAAGTTCTTCTGAACTATAAACTTCGAGGGAGAGTCAATACAGGATAACAATTAATATGAACAGAAAAAATAGCATCGCATTTCTCTTTGAAACTTGATTTACTAATACTGATTCCGCGATTAAACCAATAGTTGATACTAAAAAAAAAGTCACAGAAGAACCATTCACTGAAAATAAAATTATATGTAACTTTGCTAATTGCTGGATTACACCAAATACCGTTGTTGTGATAAAAATATTTCAAGAGAAGTGCTAATCCTCAACTTGTCTCTCCATAAGAGAACCAGAAAATTCTTCTTGCTCCTTACTCATATGTGTTGATCCTCCACAAACATCAGCCTTTTTTAAATAAAATATCATTAAATATCATCGAGGCAAACTTCCTCCATGACTGAAGTCATTAATTCATAATTCCACCTTATATTATAGCACACCAGCATCACATTGCTCTCTTTATCAACTCTTGTGTTTGTTATTAAGGTACAACCCCACACATATAATGAAGGTTGTCATTGTAGGATATATATATATATATATATATATATATATATATATTGAGAAACATCTATGTTAAATGTTATTGTAATTTTTAACGATAAAATCAAAGCAATAATTGCCAAAATAGTTAGAAAATGATAAAACACTTTGTCATATGTATGCTTCATCTTGCGGCCTCTTTGATATGAAGGTTGCCAAGATGAGGGTAATGACCCCAGGAAACTATCCTACTTGGAATATTAACAAGGCAAATGCATCTCCATAGATGACCCCCTTATAAACCCTCACCATTTGCATTTTTTTTCCATTTTTCTTTTTTGTTATTTTTTACTTTTATAGGAATTAAATTAAATTGGGAAATATCTACTTATACTTTGACAAACTCTAGTCAACCATAATATATTTTTGTTAAGTTGAGAATATTCTCTTGTGGTTAGGTCCTTTTCTTTCAATGATATATTTCACTAATGAGTGCCTTTTAAGAGGGCATAGTGTTATCAATAACATTACACATAAACATAAACCTAAAAATAAAAATAAAAATCAACATAATTTAAAAAATATATATATCACCCTAAACTTCAAATGGTTGGCTGATATATCTTCAATTGTTAAATGAAAAACTTATTTTGAGTTAAAAAAGAAGAAGATTAAAACTAATGGTAATAATGATACTTCTTGATTGTAATTATGTTTTTAAGCAATACTCATAAGCCTCCATTGAAATGGCATTTCAAATAAAAATGAATAATAAAGATTCAATGTTATATAAATATATGTTGCGAAATGCATCAAGAATAAAATTGGATAGACATAAAATGCATGATTGTAGGTATAAGATATTTTAGTGATCCTCCCCCCCCCCCCCCCCTTCCCCCAAAACAAAATCCATTAAAAATGAAATTGCTAATTGTTACTGTTACATATAAAGAAATATTAGAGGCCACAAGAATTTGATGAGAATAGACTAATTGGGAGGAGTAGCTAGATATGTTTTTGATAGAATTCTTTCACAGGGTACCCTAGTTAGTGAAAACGTATATTAGTACTCATAGTATGTGTTCGTTCGAAACTTTAAAAAAAACTTCAGTCACCTGTTTTCACTCCAAAGTTATAGAATTATGCATGTTTTTTTCTTTTATTAACATGTGACAGTATAAATAGTGTTTGTTACAAAATATGTAAGATACTGCTACTTAAATGCGCTTGTTTCTGCAACCAAAAAAAAAAGATCTAATTAGAAGTTCTCAATGAATTATGAATCCCATCCCTTGGCATCCAATACTGAAAAATAGATATAAAGCATTAAAAAAATCTCAATGCAACCTATCTATTTGGTCAAGCAAAGAATCATAGTTTAATATATCTCAAATAAAAACAAAATCTGACAAATATGAACACTCAATTGTGCTGTAATTATGTATCATGGTTTCCTAACACATAAAAAAAAAGTGTATATATAAAAATTTAGTCACAAAATTGATTGTAATATAAGATTATAATCTTACTCAATAAAATAAAATTGACTACATATTTTGAAATTCTAGCCATTTAATACATGCTCTTTACGCTCTTAATACAAATGTAAAATTTTGCATCAATTGGATGCTATTTACTATATAATATATAAGTTTATATTTTATGTACAATTTTAAACTACAAAACTTACAATTTAAACTACTTATTGATGACATAACTATTGATCTTTAATTTTTTAGAAATTTTGTAAGTATGGAAGATATAAGAATGAGATGTAATCCAATTTTAGATTGTCAAAATTCACCTCCAATAAAAAAATATTGAATAAGATTGTAGCCATAGACAAAGGTAGACTTGGACATTGGGATTTGGGAGGCAATGCCCTCCCCCCTAATTATTTTAATAAAAAATATTAGTATATATATAGCTATTAATTTTAGCGATTTTGTTCAAAAAAATTACACTTACCCCCTTTTAACAATATCATTGATTAGTTTAAAAGTAATGCTATAGTCACAAACTTTTTTACAACATTTTTACAAAGTGTTGAGGTAATAAATTCTTATTGGTTATCATCTAGACCCACTACTCACATCACTTTTTTATTTACCAATAATCAATTACCACAATAGTATCTTGTAAAAAAAAAAAAAATGTAACTCTAGCATTTTCCTCTCTTTAAAGGCCATAAAAAATTTTATAGGTCCAAAATTTGAAACATATATATAAGCTCAAAAAAAAATTAGCTCAACAACAAAAATTACTAATAGTAAAGCTATTAGTGTACTATCACATACAACTTGCTTTGCATGAATTTGGACATTACTTTAAAGTAACAAGCAACGAGCACTCCAAAAATGTTAGGGAGGAGGGTATCTCCTAGGGCAGGGCCATTTCTCTTTTACTTTTTTTTTTTTTAATCATCAAGATAGACTCAATAGTATGATTTTCATACCCAGACTGTTCATTGAATCATAAAAAGAAGAGGTTCAAGGTTTTAAGGTTAAACCGAGATTGAATCGAGGTCGAACCATGATGACATCATAATTAATTTAATAATTAATTAAATATAAATAAATATATTAAATTAGTATATATAAAAGTTAAATTAAATGACCCAATTAAATATAGAAATATATCTTTCAAATGTATTTTTTTCATATCATAACTCTCACGGTTATGTTACAAAACCATGCTTAAGTTTTTATGTAACTTAAGTTATTATATCATAACTCTCAGTTAAGTTATGATATTTTTTCATTTTAACCCATTTTTAAATCTTAAATATTTTTTCATAATTAGCTTGAATCAGATGGGTTCAACTCACTCAAAAGTTCTCAACATACTTTTAGCAGTTTCATATTTTGCACATGTAATGGAAATGCTTGAGACAAAAGATGCAAACTTTATGGAGAGACACGAAATGGAAGATCTGAGAGTGGAAAGAGAAAGAATGCAAAGAGTAATAGACACACAAGAAGGAGGTTCAACAATTTTTTTTTTTTTTTTTAATACTTTGATCTGAACCCTGAAGACCATGGACGATTTTCAGACCCGAACGGTTCAACCACAGTTTGGTTCTTAGGGTTAAAAGAACCAGATTGATGAGATTGAGAGGGTCACGCTTAATCGGATTGGACCATACGGTCTGGTCCAATTCGGTCTAGGTCTGAAATCCATGCTCGATAAATTTGGTAAAAGAGAACTCTTTTTGTCACAGAGAAAAAAATTAAAGAAAGAAAGGAAAGAGAAATATTTGATGGGCTAAGCAGGCCAACGAAATACGACATATTCTATCTATCATATTGGGCCCAATAGTTAGACGGCCAAAAATGAAACCCAAGAAATAGAGTCTTCTAATTTAGACTCTCTTCCTTTCACTCATATTGGGCTCCATATGTGGGAAACAAGTAGTTGTCTAAGACAAAGATTGTATGTTTAATGACCCAAAAAAAAGCACTAGTAATTTATGTACTATATCACAATCTCCCTCATTTAAGTCCCTAAATTGTGATGCATGTAAGTTCAATCTATATATAACGAAGGCTTTTAATCTCAAATGCGATTTGATAATAGTTGATTTTTAATTATTTTTAATACATGGTGAACATTGAAAATGTATATTTTGAGTATTGTTCGTTTTAATTTAATCTGATAAGTGTATGGTGAATTGTTAATATTGGACAATATGCATTAAATCTTTAAATAGTGCTGAAGGATGCTTAACACCTATCATCCCATAACTTAGCCTTCTAACTTAAATTTGGGACTATAGGCTATGTAGTCTTTTCCGTGTAACTATCATCCTCGGAGATTGTCAATAGATCGTAAAGACCTTGTAACATATTTTCTTGTAATCGATGTAGTATTTTGTAAACTAAGATATATGTAATGTTTGTCTTAATATTTTCATTTACAAGTGGCGGCTCCATGTAAGAGAATCCATAATTCACTATTTCTTGAGTGCATTCAATTAGTCCTGATAATCTATAGTAAAATGATCATAACTAGCTTCTACTAGATATTTTAAATTGCACACATTTAGATGCATTGCAAACTAGAGACACAAACTTTTTTGGCCAGATCGGATATACTTGTAGGGTAATATTCTTTAAGATAATTCTAGAATAAATTTAGAAAATGAATTAAAAATATTAAATAAGGTTCTTTAATACTTCACCAACTTGATTTCAATATTTATTAAGTTATTTGCTTGATCATGGGACACTGGTGTCATTTGTTTTTAGTCCACACCAATGTTTAACAATTATATAAAGAAATATAAATTTATGCTCACAGAAAAATAGGAAAGAAAATATATAAGTAATGATTATGATATTATATAAAATATTTAGATTTAAAAGGGTGCAAATTAAAAGATTTTTGTCTTATTCCTTCCATTTTTTTTTTTTTTTTTTTGGACATGTGACATATATTTGGCCATTCTTCTAGGTCCTTCATCGTTTGAAGTTCAACGGTGAAAATATTCTGCACAAATGGATGGTGGCTTTCACCCCTCCTCTTATTCTCATAAACTGTAGAGAATTCTGTCAAACTGGGGGGCAGACAGGACTGAACATAGCTTTCTTTTCTATGAATTAGTAGTATTCCTATTCTCACGCTTCCTTATTGGCAAGATTTAAACAGAATCCATTATTTGATGCTAAAAAATTTACACACTGAAATAATTCCAATGCATCTATTTGATATTGTTACAAAAGGTAGGAGTGATTATACACTTTCTTTCCGAACAAAATTGGCTTTTGCCTTTTAAAAAAAAACAATCCAGCATTTTTCGCTCTTTCCTAAACTAATTAGAAAAATGTCCCTCTTTTGAAACTCGATTTTCTTAAAATCGAGTTTAAAAAAAAAAAATCAAGTTTCTTAAAATCCAGCCCACAATTTCTAAAGTCTATGCTCATCACATCATTGACATAGTATATTATCTCATACTTGCTCTGTATGAACTTGGAAAATGCTGACGAGCACTCCCATGTGATAGGAGTGCTAGTATTGTACAATTTATTTTTATTTGATTATTTTGATCTAAAACAAATTGGGTAAGCAGCTGCTGCTTGGTCAGCAGCGGCAGCTGACCAAGCAGTCCAGGAAGCTCTAGTGCAGGCTGATATAAATGCTAAAAACCTGAGTTTTCATAAGATTTTGTTTCTGTGCAGCAGCAGCAGAACAGTCCAAGTTTTCAATACAACAAGAAATCTTAGATGGCAGGAAAAAAATATGGTGACTGATGTACTAAATTTGCAGCAGCATGGTCTTACTTGTAAAGCCTTTTTTGTTCCTAGGCATGTCTTGAACACTGTTTACGAGTCAGCAATTTCTGCAACTAAAGTCCCAGTTCATCAGAGCTGGGTCCGTCCAGACTTGTCTTAGACTTGTTGTAGTCTCTTTGTTTATTGAAGTTATCAAAAAAAAAAAAGTTGGGTAAGAAGTGTGTAAATGTATTTAGAAAGGGTGAGAAAAAACTACACCATACATACACTTGAGCTGGGAGATAATTATCTTGGTGAGTTCATGAATTGATGCTAGAAGATAGAAATTTTTGGCTGTCTTTGTCATGGATAGGTGGTTCTTGTGTTTGAAGGTATGTTTTGATAAATTAGTAGTAGGAAAACGGAATAGATGTTATTGGTTGAGGGATAAACTAGATATATTTATTAGGAATAAACAAAGGGAAGTTTCAAGAATATGCCAGTTTTTTTTTTTTTTTTTTCTTCAAAGTTTGTTTCTTGATATGATAGTATTTTAAATTTATAGCATCCACTATACGGTCAATATATCAATTACAAAATTTAAACTCTATATTTCTTATTCAATAATAGTAGACTTTATCAATTGAGTTAATTAAATAATGAGAAAGTTTAAGAATAACTATTCTCTTAGCCAGTCATTATGTTCAATGAAGTGTGCTCTTTTGTGTGCCTAAACAAAGCAAAAATTATACTATAATCTTTGTGTTAGGGTTTTAGGCCCCGGTTATCACAAACTTAATCAACTTTAACTTAATAATTATTTTTTTATGCTCTTGATTAAATTGATTAACGCATCACACATGTACAAATCACAGAGAAAATAAAAAAATGACCAAGGAAAACCAATAAAAGTGTCTGTTTAACAATTAAAAATTTGATGAAGATTTAACTTAAATAATCCTAAAGGAAAAATATTCATTTTTAGAATTGAAATTTGTACAGTAGAAAACCCTAAATCTATTGCTACTTCAGGTAGTACAAAACACTATTCTCTTGTGTCTTCAAAAACGTGTTCTAGGCTTGTATATATATGTACTTAAGATCCATTAAACGGCTGAGAAAAGAAGCTGAAATTCCAATCAATACAAATTTAGATTGGTCAAGATGTGCATTTTGATTAGTCGAGATTAGTGACTTTTGACTTGTCAAGCTTGCAATCGAAACCCAATATTCTAGCACTATATTTTCTTCATTCTTGAGTTTTCACTTGTTTTGAACTAAATTTATCTTGTTTCAAGGATTAATTCAACACTGTTCAATTAGACAAATTAAGTTCTAAATGGTTAAAATGATAATGGTTGCGAATTTAAAAATATAGGCTCTACACTTTGGACAAACACTTTATTCTATAATATCAACTTCAAAGTTTCTGTTTTGTTCAAAAGTAAATAAATAAATAAAAAGGTTCAACTTCGTGTTCAATGTTCTTTGAAAGCAGTGCATATTGGCTCATAAAGACATTGGCATAATACAAAAATAATACAATATATATTGTAAATGCTTTATTTTTGTTCTAGCATCTAATAATGAATAAGAGTGATGCTATAGTTACAAATTATTTTACAATATTTTTATAAACTGCTGATATGACAAATTCTTACTAGTTCTAATATGAGTCTACTACTAACATCACATTTATGTTTGCTAATAATTATTTGAAAATTACTAAAGTCAAGGATAATTGTAGAATGTTTAAATTTTAACATCTAAAAGTAACAGAAAAAAAAAAAAAAAAAAAAAATGGGAGAAGAAAGAAAGGAAGAAGGAAACAATGGATGCATGACAATCAAAACCCATACAGTATTTTTCCAAGGTTAAGTAATGTGTGATATGTGTTATACATAGATGCTAGACGTGGCATACAGTTTTAGACTCTCGCCTCTGCTTAGCCTAAAAACACTATAAAAGCCTTTATTTCATTGACATTTCTCTCACTCCAATTCAGTCTTTTCATAAACATAGTTCCAAATGGCCGATTCAACACCACTTCTCTCCCAACCCAACTCGGCCGAGTCACAAAGCACCACCCCACCTCTAGAGAAATACCATACATCCCTTGATTCCACCATTGAACGGTCTACTGGTATCCTTAGCATGGCTATTTGATGCACAACAAACGTTCATCAGTGTCTTCACTGATGCATACCCAACATGGCACTGTACTACTCATCAACATTGTTGCCACTCGGTCTCCAACATTTGCTATCTTCCAAAAAATTCATGGGCATGGGATTGGCCTTCCTATACGTCAATCATATCAGAATGGAAGTTAGAATGTTCTTCTTCCATTATCACTGGTTTGCCTGCATCATCTTTCTTCATGGGTTGCCTAGTGGGTGGATTCGTTATTGCCACACTTGCTGATTCCTCACTTGCTCGCAAAAACATGATCTTTCTTTCATGCCTAACCATGTCCCTATCTTCTTTGCTAACTGTCTTCTCCACCAACATATGGGTTTACTCAGCTTTAAGATTGGTTTGTGGGTTTGGCCGTGCAACAATTGGAACTTCCGCACTTATGTTAACAGCTGAGCTTGCGGGTAAAAGGTGGCGAGGCCAAGTGGGTGTGATGGGATTCTTTTGTTTCACAATTGGGTTCTTATCACTACCAGCTATAGCTTATTTGAATAGCGGTTCATCTTGGAGATCTCTTTATTTATGGACTTCCATCCCAGGAATCTTTTATTCTATGCTGGTTCACTTCTTTGTTCGTGAGTCTCCCAGATGGCTCTTTGTGCATGGACGTCAAGAAGAAGCGGTAGCCACGTTGAAAAGCATTGCAACACCTAGCCATAGTAGTTGTTTAACTTGGAGCTTCTCTGAGGTTTCGTTTCAGGAAGAAAGATGTAATAATGAGAATATTTTCTCGACTATAAAGATGTTGGTGCAGAAAAGATGGGCTTTCCGAAGGTTGTCACCGGTTTTGGTGATAGGTTTTGGGAGTGGAATGGTGTACTATGGCATGCCATTAGGCCTAGGAAACTTGTCATTCAATCTCTACTTGAGTGTCACATTAAATGCCTTAGCTGAGATACCATCTTCATTGATCACTATGTTGCTTATAGGTAAGTTGAACAGAAAATTTTCTGTGCTTGCTTTCACTACTCTTAGTGGGATTTTCAGCAGTATGTGTGCTTTGAAAGGTGAGGTGTGGACAAGATTGCAGATTGCACTTGAGCTAGTATCCTTCTTCAGTGCTTGTACTGCTTTCGATATATTACTCATATTCACAATAGAGTTGTTCCCTACTTGTGTGAGGAACTCAGCTACTTCGTTGGTGAGACAAGCAGTTGTGTTTGGTGGTGTGTTTGGTCCGATGCTAGTTGCTGCTGATAGAAGAGATGGAATTTCATCCTTTGGGGTGTGATAGGCTGTTGTGGGCTGTTTGCAGTTTGTTTACCAGAGACAAGAGGTAGAGCACTTTGCGATGCAATGGATGAGGAAGAACACAAAGAGAAGGCAATTTGTAATGATGAAGATGATGTCTTGGCTTAATTAGCTTTTGGTTTGCTCAAATTATGTAAAAACTGTGCGCAGTGATTGGTCAAGAACCTTTAAAATAAACAAAATTTATCTTTCATAAGACTGATTTTTTTTTTCTTGTGAAGAATTTCATAAGATTGATTTGGTGGTAATATTTTTTTTTTTTTTTTAATTTCTTTTCTGGGTGTATGTGAATTTGGTCTGAATTTTAACCATGTGAAAAGGAAATACATGAGCTAACGTAGTTCGATTTGAAGACCTAAATCCACAAGCCTAGCCGGTTACATCTTTATAATGTCAAGATAATGACAGAACATACTGACGATATATGACAATATGCTACTTGTGAATTTATTTATTTTTTATGCTTGTGTGGACGAAATGCTAATAGCTATTAGTCTCATTACATTCACGCAAAATATATGAGGAGTTGTGTGTGAAAGTCTTTCACATTCAGAATGCCATACTGCACATTTTTGTGTGTTAGTCATTCTATAAGTATAATTTTTTGGAGGGTGTCGGAGGCAAGAGTCGGGATTTAAGTCTCTAAGAGGGAACTTCACACACATATACACTTAGATTATGCTAGAGTAGAAATTTCTAAAAAAAAAAAAAAAATGCCATGCTAGCATTACTTATTTGTTCATCTCAAATTGAAATGTCTACTAAAATGATATATTGTCAATATCTTATTTTGTTGACAGCCTGAAGACATAAATTTGTGAAATAGCACGCTTGTAAAATTCTTCAAAACAAAGCACCGGCTTTCTCCTAGAGTTTTTATTTATTTATTTATTTTATAGAGTTGGTGATGAATCTTACAACAAGATTCTCTCTATATTACTTTAAATAATGAGAATTCATTTTAATATTAAGATTTTATTTTATTCTTAAAATGTAACAGTATACAAACTATTAAGTCACTTAAAATAATAAATGGTGTGACACTAAAAATGTAAAAAGTACCATTTTAATATATATATATATATATATATATATATATATATATAAAAGACAGAATTTAGATATAATATTTAGGTGTTTTTCCTTAAGTTCTCTTTTTAAAATTCTAATATGTTGTTTTTTTCTCATTAAATAAAAGTGCATTTTTTAGTTAAATGATCATATAACAGAATCTTAAAAAAGGGAATCTAAAAAATAGTATTTAAGGTACTGTATATAAATTTTGTCCATATATATATATATATATATAAACACACAGGTGTGCATGCAAAAAATAATATAATACATAGATTTATTAATTGGAATTGTATAAACAACTTAAACATGATTTTGAGTAACAAAATTTCTATCGAGGTTTTCCAACTCAATTCAGAATCTGTTTAGATACCACTTATTTGCTGAAAATTGAAAACACTATAGTAAAATATTTTTTAAAAAGAAAAAAAACACTATTCATGCATTTTTAGGTTATGGTTAGTCCATGAATAATGTCATGAGCAGAATCATCAACTCACAAACGCATGCTAAATAAGTGGTTTCGAGCTTTTGATTAGAAAAGACAATTAGTTCGAGTAGCACTTAAACAATATACTATTTTATCTTTTTTTTTTTTTTTTGGTACTATTTTATCATTCTGATGGAGAATGGATCATCCATGACCACAATATACAATTATTAATATATTATTATCTCATACGTAGCTTTGCATGTGCTTTGGACATTGTTAAAGTATGAAAGTAACTGGGCGGCGTGGGCGCTCCTAAATGATAGGAGGTCCTGGCAGCCAGCGTGCCTCTTTTTCACTTTAGTTGCTGTTATCCTTTCATTAAGATAGACCCAATAGATTGAGGTTGCAGAGAATTCACTAGTCTTCTCGTCAATGGGAAAAAAGCAAAAAAATTACAGAAAAAAAGAATCTAAATATTTGACTGATTTCATTTAATTCTACTTTTAAATTGATGGCAAATACTGAAATGATGATAGCTAGAGGCCTATTTCTCTAAATTGACCCGCAGAAATCGATTTACATGAGTTCTTTCGTTTGTTTGATTGATTGATTTTTTTTATTCATTGTTGTTTTGTTTAGAAATAATAATATTTGAAATTTATGACATCGTAATTACTTTTTATCATTAGAGACATCAATAATTTTTGTTTTTGTTTTTTTATTGTTTTTAAAATATAATTATGTATAATTATATATTGGCGAGATTTTAATAGAGTCTATTATTTGATGTTAAAAAATTTTTCACATTGAAATAATCCGAACGGATCTATTTTATATTGTTAGGAAAAGCAATACCTTAACAGTAGAGTTCTACATATGAGTATCTATCCTTCAATCACCTTGTAATTTGTAATCTTTATTTCTTTTTATTTGTTTGTGTTTTGAGAGTTTATTGTATTTTTTTTTAGCAAATAAAAAATAATAAAAAATAGAAAGTAGAGTTCTAGAGTCTGATAATACATGAGAATATTCTCTTTTATTATTCCATTGAATGATAGTAATCCAAGTGGAAGAAACAATTGGTGGCGCTAGGTGAGATGCAGATTACTCAATGATGCAGTGATTAAATGTGAGGACTCAGGAGCATATGAATGGTCAAAATTTGATTGCCAGTGAGCAAATTGAGAATGATGCCGATAGTGAGAAGGAAATTTTGAACGCATATGACAAGTGAGATAGGGGTGATTTTGCTGGTTAAGATTTTTTTTTTTCAGTTCTATTTGTTGTTTAGTGTTTTAAACTAGATATAAATTGGTAATTTAGTGGTTAATAGTTGATGTGGTAATATGTCATCTCAGTTTTGTGAAGGATATGACTTGTAGTAAGATTTGAAATACCTCTAGCATTATTTAATAGATTATCACAATTAGCTTAAGTCAATATTTTCCATCCACTACTAAAGGACATAGTCAATTTTGACACATCAAAAGGTGAGAGATTAAACTGATACATTTCAAAATATTAGGGACTAATTTGACACATATGGTAGCTAGATGTTAGGACCAAAATGATAATTTCTTCTAAATTATTTTTAGCATCTTAGCAATCTCGCTAGAAGCACATTCTAGACAGGACAATTTTTCATTTTCAAACTGCTTCCATCGCTAGTAATAATAACAAAACTGAAATTAATCTTTTTATCTGAATTTATGTCAAGGGAAGTGTTGGGATCATATTTTACAAATAAATAAATAAAAAGAAAGTGAGAAAAGATGAGCCAACTTTCTAACGAAGACATAGGCTTGGCATTTAAACAAATCATACTTTGGTTTACACATTTGAAAACCGATGGCCTAAAAAATAGGCCACCAGATCATTGTCAACAAAATTGAAGACATGGGCTTGGCGGACTTCATTTTAAAAATGGAATTGAAACTGATTTGTCAGGAGACTTACTAGTCCAACCATTAAAGTCCAGCAATCAAGAGCAATGCCTTGAGAGTTGAGACTATCTGCGTTTTTTTGTTGAACAACTAGGTTGGGTTTCATATGTATGTAAGACATGTGCTTTACATTATAAAGAATAACTAGTTGCTAACTCGTGCGATGCACGAGATTATTTTAAATCAAATATTAACATGTTTAGGTTTAAACATTTTTCTAATTTCAATTATTGAAAACTATATTGGCTCTAATATAAGAGAAAACATGTAATAATGATGAAACTATCAAAATATTACACATAAAATCATTAAAAATGAGATAAATACAAATATTATGAAGTAATATATTACAATAATCATAATGTGCTCTTACATTTGGTTTAAAAAGTATTACAAAAGAACCAATAAATAGAAGAAATATACAATTGTGCTTACATTTTCAAGCCTTATCAAATGATTTTCAAGAATCTATTTCCTCCCTTTCTTAGGCTCTTCTGTTTTCTCAACTTCTTCAAGCTACTTAATTTTTTGCCAAATTAGTATCAAGTATAACACCAAATTATACCAATTCATCAAAGATTTATGATGTAACACTAAACACTCTTAATGACAATAAATTTCATAATAACCCCACCCCACTGTTGAATTATTAAAAAAGTTCAATGTCTATAATCTTCATGAAAATAAGTATTCCATTGGCTTTCATCATGAAATTCAGAAATAGATAACAAAATAGATTATTCACATACAAAACAACTTCAATATATCCAAGTTATAAATAAAATACTAGTACGAATTGTGCTAAGGTGAAAAATGGTATTATCTTTTGCCATATATAAATACAACATGACCTGAGACCTCAAAAGCTTATGTGAAACATGCTTAAATTGTACTATATGTTTTTATTCAAACATTAAGAATACAAAAGCCACAAATTTAGATATTTATGGTATTTGTTTCAAAAGTTTATGCCAAACCAAAACTAAAGGCATGCCTAAGTGTAGTTCACAAAGGCTTTGTGACTTGGCAGTGTTGTCAAAATTTGTGCAGTCTTCCAAAAAAAAAAAAAAAAATCCTTAAGGAAAAAAAAAATGTCAAAATCTGTGTGGTCTTCCAAACTAAAAAACAACCCTAAATAAATAAGGATGTAGATAATATGTAAAAAGATGGGTATTTAATAATGAAAATTGAAAGGGTGTGAGTTAAAAGGGAAAAAACCTTGGGGGTGCCTACTATATTTGCCATTTATTTTTAAAAAGTCACAAATTCTAGCCAATAACAATTAAAAGTAGAAAACTTCTAAAAAATTCATTCAAGCATTGCACAATGTAGGGATATGTGATTAAATAATGCTTATATATTTGTATGTTTCAATAAGTTGCAAGGGTACCAAAAAAAGTAAAAAAATAGTGATGCCAATATCACATTGCACAACTTATTATTGATAGAACTACCAATATAGCAAAACAAAACTTTGTTGCTCATAGTTTGGCTAGACACACAATTAATATTCCAAACTTTTTAGTGTGAATGGAGGACGTTTCACCACTCTTTTTTCTGTATTTCAGGTTGATTTAGTTGATCTTTTTTAATAATATTATTCAGCTTCTTTCTCAAAAAAAAGAAAAAGAAAAAAAAAACAGAATTGTGACACTAAATATGAAAACAAACATAACAAATACAGCAATTTATTTATGTGGTTATGCCGCCAACAACATAGGTTTTTGTTTTTACCTCAACGAGCTGGCTGAGATTGATCTTTTGTGTAGGTTGTATGTGCCTAGAATCGCTCACATTATTAAAAGACCACATAAAAACCCAAAACCCAAAATCCAATTTGCATTTAATTTGGCAGGAAAATTTTGTGGGATATAAATTTAACTAAAGCAACAACTAAACCACAAACCCAAAAATTAATCATTCGTATTCTAGATCCCATCAAGTTTCGTATCATGGGCTAACCACAATTCAAAGAACGCCAACTAAGATGCCTTGCAACCATAAATTCATTGATGCAACTTAGATCAGCATAGTTTACAACTTTTATCATGTTAGAGAATGAATAGAGCATCAAGCATAATTGTAATCGACCGATCAACAATTTTATCAACACAAATTAAGTTTGACTCCATGACATCTAAATTGTAATCAAATAGCACTAAAAAAAGAATTGCTCTAAGTCTCAAAACACTGAGTAAATTTGAGAAAATATTATACAATAAAGATTTGAATACAAAACATAACCTTATGCAACATTAGCGATAGAAGCAAATTGAGAGTGGTGATGGATTTGGCTGAGATTAAAGCGAGAGGATCGGGTTTGAGTTTGAGCCTTGAGAAAATAAAAGAGAAACAAATGAAACAAATCAAAGAGAGATTATAGGCACTGGTTAACTACATCCTCTGATACTAAGGTGAAATTTCAAATAGGATACAATACCTCTTTTAGGCATTTTGTCATATAGATGTGTGCTTGAGCATATAGGGTTCGATAATTCATATAGGGTGCCTGAGATTTTGTCATATCGACTGATCAACAATTTTATCAACACAAATTAAGTTTGACTCCATGACATCTAAATTGTAATCAAATAGCACTAAGAAAAGAATTGCTCTAAGTCTCAAAATGCTGACTAATTTTGAGAAAATATTATATAATAAAGAATTGAATACAAAACATTACCTTATTCAACATTAGCAACAAAAGCAAATTGAGAGTGGTGATGTATTTGGCTGAGATTAAAGAGAGAGGATAGGGTCTGAGTTTGAGCCTTGAGAAAATAAAGGAGAAACAAATCAAACAAATCAAAGATAGATTATAGGCACTAGGTAGCTACATACTACATCCTTTGATACTGAGGTGAAATTTCAAACATTATACAATACCTCTTTTAGGCATTTTGTCATATAAATGCGTGCCTGAGCATATAGAGTTGGATAATTCAAATAAATTACTAACTATAAGAGATATTATGAGGTAAAAAAAACAGTTTAACATATGGTAATCAAAGTTTAACATACCTTCACTTTTTGAAATTCCAATAGAAGGTTTATCAGTTCCAAAGCTAGTCTCTGTTGCAACAATGCAAGAATTAGTTCTGGAATATGTAACGAACAAACTCATAGGATTTTCTTGTATGTAACTTTGGACATGTAAATATGTAACGAACAATACTATGAGACCAAATAATGTCGTACTTGGAAGAAGTAAATATCTAAACCTTTTTCCTCTCTGTTTTGCACAATTATTGCTGCTCCTCCTCCTCTAATGAAGTGGTCATGATGTGCACATTTATTGATAACCTGCAATCATCAAATCACAGCTGATAGTCAAGCCAATAATTTAAAAAAATTACAAAGTATATTATTTCAAACATGATACAATATCTCTTTTAGGCATTTTATCGAATAGCTACCCCTACCCAAGCATAAAGTGCCAGAAGTTTAATTGTTAAAAGAGGGGAAAAAAATAAATCTAACATACCTCCATGTTTAGAAATTCCAATAAAACGTTTAGCAGTTCAGAAACTAGTCTCCATTGCAACAATGCAAGAATTGAGATAGTGTTTGAATTATTAAAATCATATTATTTAAATACAAACACAAAGGACACATTTAACAAACAAAAAATCAATTGAAAGATCTAAACTTATATGTATGTATATTATTACTCATACCCAAAGAGACAACAAAAACAGGGGTAGGTATATAAGAGAGAATCAGATCAAACATGTATTTCTATTTTTGCTTTCTTTGAGATTGAAACTTAAAATCCAGAATTCCAACAACAAAAACACACAAAAACCTTTTTATCTAACAGATCAGAAAATAGAAAATCAAAATTTTTGTATACAAAATCAGAATTTTTGTTCTTTTATAAAGCAGGGTTTTGATCGCTTATAGTTGCCGGGAAGAGATTGTCTTAGATGGGAGTGGCGACTAAGGAGAAAGATTTGCATCTAGGGTTTTTAGTTTTGGATTTCCTACGTATTCTCTTGCAGACTCCAATCATGTTTCCAAGCTAAGTTTATGTTTGTGTCTAACGCTTTCTTTTTTTTAAAAAAAGATAAGGATCCGGTCAGATGGGAGTGGAGACAAAGAAGAAGGATTTGGGCCTAGGGTTTTCAGTTTTGGGGTTTCATATCTCTTACAGACTCTAATCGTGTTTTCAAGCTGATTTTGTATTTGTGTCTAACGCCTTTTTTTTCTTTTGCTATTAATATTCCAAAATAGCAAAATAGAACTCCGATCGTGTTTTCAACCCTAGAGTTTTTAATTTTATTTTTTAAATTTATCAAAAAAATTTATGTTTTAAATATTGTGCTGACGTGAAAAATTGTGAAGCTAGCATAGGCTTCGGTTTTATATATATATATATATATATATATATATAGATATATAGATGATATAGGTCAAACAAAGAATTTATTTATAACAAAAAAAAATATTTATAAATCATCTCAATTTTAAAGTGCCTAAGAATTTTATCATTAATCACAAAAATCATTAAATTTACTATTGATGAAAAAAACACAAATTAGGATACATATTACTTTAGAAAAGCATTAGATCATAATGTTATAACAAATTAGGATATACAAACACAAATTATAACATATTTCAAATATATAAATATATAAATACTTAAAAAATAATTTGATTATTGATAAGGATATTTTGACTAAAAAATTTTCTAATTCTTTTTGTCCTTCAGGTTTGGACATGGTTTTAAAAACCGGTACTGTAATAGAACCGAAAAAGGGATTGGTTACTGGTTTTTTTGCCCAACCAAGGTCCAACCGATGGTCGAACCAGTGACATCATAAATAATTTAATTAATAATTTTTAAAATTATATAAATAAATAATAATTTTTATACTAAAACTAATTAATAATTTATGAATACACATGTAAACTAAAATGCTCTGTAAAGTATAATGCTCTAGAATTCATTAACTACTAATAATTGAAAGAATAATTGAATATAAAAGTTACCAGTGGAGTAGTGGACTGAATCTAATAATAATAATATATATATATATATATATATATATATTATTTGAATGTTTATAAAATTTAATTTTAGGTGAAAGTCCATACGATATGTTATGCATCTTTATAAATGATAATAGTAACTAATTAGTTTATATTCAGCAAAAAAGTAACTAATTAGTTTATACCTAACTCAATGAACTTATAAGTTATATATACATATATATATATATATAATTTTAAATAAATAAATGGAAAGAAAAGACCATGAGACAAGACAAGAGGACATCAAATAAGAATTGGTAATGATGATCATGTTGGGGGAGTAAAAAATATCAAAAAAATTAGCAACTTGTGGATTTAGAAACCCCAAAACTCAAAAAGCCAGCCACTGCCAGTCATTTTTATGTTTCCAATGTCTTTCAATATTTTATTAAAGGATTTTTTTTTCTATATCACGCCTTCCTAGTACCCACTTCAAGTTCAACTCTTCACTTTTCAAATCTCGAAAGTCTAAATATAGTCTCTCTGTTAGGGTTATACAGGTACCGCCCGCCATCAACAAAACCGGCTGGAGCTGAACTGATTTGCTCGCCTCAAACCGCCACCGCAAGTGTTAGGCACGGTGGTCGGCAGCGATTTTCAAGCACCAAAGTCGGCTGGTACAATTTTCAGCAAAGGATTTTGGATCCCGATGAACACCGAACTGAACCAATTTGCTTATATATACACAAAACTTGAGATTTATACCTCCTTCAAGTCATATCTAAGATTTTCATCCCCACCCACTACACAAAACTCTCCACCGTTTTAGGTTTTTATCTTCAAGCCACCTCTGCTTTTACTGCCATGGTGCCACCCAAGTCAAATCTTCTAGGTATTGTCTCTACCTCCATCAGCTAGTGGTTGATTAGACTTCCCAGGTGAGTTACTCAATGGATAGTCCCAAGAATCTTCAACTTGTTTGGGTTTTAATATTTGGGTTTGTAGTGGGTTTTGAATATTGTGATCTTATTTGATCTAAGTTTTGATTTGTGGTTTGAATCCTTGAGTTTTCAGTGTTTGATTTTGGTTTTAAATCTCTTTTTTTCTCTGTGTGTGTGATAGATAGGTGGACATCGACCACCGCACCGACTGGAACCTCCACCGATGTTGCCGGAGAACCATTCCTCAGGCACGGCAACTGCTCGAGTTTTTAGGAAACTGAATGTTCAGGTGCAGTGCAGAAACGGCCACAAAAATCGGCAACACTGCACCGTGTACAACCCTACTCTCAGTCCAAGCTTTCAAGTTTCAACCTCTTCCTCTCTATTCAAGCTTTCAAGTTTCAAGCTCTAAAGTTTCAACCTCTTCCTATCTATTCAAGCTTTCAAGTTTCAACATCTTCCTTTCTGTGTTCATGCCTTCAACCCTGAATCACTGGTGCCACCAGGCCCACTACCTACCAACGTTGTCCCAGTGTTAGGTTCAGAACCTAGCAACACCGTCCCATTGTTAAGCTCTCATTAGTGGCGTAAAGATAGAGCTGCCAATAACCGATTTAACAATACCTGTTCTGGTTTTGTGGTTCAACTGTCCGGTTTTCGTTTCATTCCTGTTTTTTGTTGTTTTTTGGTTTTTAATCATAAATAGACCGGATTAATGGCTGATTCCCAATTGAATTGTTTGAACTGGCTAGTTTGGTCTAGTTTTTAAAACCATAGGTTCGGATCGCCCTTCAACCTCCTTTTTTAACTTTCAGGTACTAGGTCCCCTTCAGGTTGATTATGACACCATCAACCATGCTCTCCACGTGTGTTCCTTGTCTGGTTACCCAATACCGATGTGTAGTAAATTGTTCGTCAGGTAAGAATGCATACTTGGTCCACATCTTTTTTGCGTGTCCTCCATTCATGCATTCCTATATGGAAATAACTTGCACACCATGTCCAAAGATCCTTCTACATATTCATATTTTCCAAATATGGGAAGGCCCTAAGATCTTGGAATATTAACTCTATATCTTTCCTACAAGGAAAAATCCTATGTTCATGAGATCTTGGTCATCCTTACATCACTATATAAACACCAAGCCTCCTCTTCTCCAATGTCAAGATTGCCTTCTTAAATGGGTTCCATAAAGAAGATGTCTATGTGGCTCAACCAAAAGGATTCATTGATCCTCATTTTCCAAATCATGTGTTGTACCTTAAGAAGGCACTTTATGGTCTAAAGCAAGCCCTCAGAGCTTGGTATGATTGGTTTACACAATACTTGGTGTCACATGGGTTCACAAGAGGAAAAGTTGATCAAACTCTCTTTATCAAAAGGGAAGACGGCAAGTTGATAGTTGCTCAAGTCTATGTTGATGATATCATCTTTGGGTAAACAAAGGATAAACTTGCTCATGGTTTCTCTAAACTCATGCAGGCTGAGTTCGAGATGAGCATGATTGGAGAGTTAAATCATTTTCTTGGATTGCAAATCCATCAGCAAGAGACAGGTATATTCATATCTCAATCTAAATATGCTAGAAATCTTGTAAAAAAGTTTGGTTTGGAATCTACTAGTTCTATTAAAACCCCTATGAGTCCTAATGTAAAACTCATTATTGATATCTTGGAAAAGAGTGTTAATCCGTCTCTCTATAGAAGTATGATAGGTAGTCTTCTATACCTTACTACTAGTAAACTTGACATTAGTTATAGTGTGGGAGTGTGTGCTAGATATCAAGCTAATCACAAAGAATCTCATATGACTGCTTTGAAGAGAATCATAATGTATGTCAAAATCACTGCCGACTTTGGTGTGTGGTACAACAAAGACACAAATGATGACTTGGCCGGGTATTCGGATGTTGATTGGGCTAAGATTGCTGATGATAGGAAGAGTACTTTAGGAGGTTGTTTTTATGTGGGTAATAATCTTGTCTCCTGAAAGAGCAAAAAGCATAATTCCATCTTATTATCCACTGCAGAGGCTGAATACATCGCTACCGGTAGCTATTGCACCCAACTTCTATAAATGTGAAATTTCCTCCATGACTATGGTATTTGTCAAGACCACCACACTATTTATTGTGACAATACCAGTGCCATCAATATCTTTAAGAATCCAGTTCAACATTTTCGAACCAAACACATAGAGATTCGACATCACTTCATACGTGAGCTTGTTGAAGATGGTACCCTTACTCTTGAATTCATTCACACTGATGATCAGAAGGCTGATTTATTCACCAAACCTCTTGATAGCAAACGGTTTGAATTTCTTCTTCAAAACATCGATGTTATCTCTATGGAATGATATTTTCCTCTCCTACTTTTTCCTCATGCATTTGCATCTAGTTTTTATGCATTGCTTTATTTGACATGTTTTTGTTTAGTTGTTTTTCAGTTTTGTTTTATTTTGTTTTTTATTCATAAAAATTAAAAAAAAATTGAAAAATCAGAAAAATACAAAAACAGTGTGTTTTTGTGTACATTGGTACTTGTGTACCAGAAAAATACAAAAACAATGTGTATTTGTGTACATTGGTACTTGTGTACCTTGAATGGCCAATGAAATAAAGTTTTCTAAACTTTGTATCTTTTGTAGCTTAGATGAGCATCTCTATGCACAACTAAGCAAGCGAGCTTTGTGGCTCGTGTTTGTGATTAGTAAGATTAATTGATCTCTTGTACTTAGCATTCATATTACTCTTTTTGACTAGAAGGACTAGAAAATCCTAAAAGAAATGCATAGATAACCATCTTACCACTGTTTCCCGCTAATCATGAAATAACATCTGTATGCTTCGGCGTAGCAAAAGTGCAATGTCAAAAAGCTTAACATAATTGGGTATTTCTTTTCTCTTTCTTATATGCCCATGCATGATATGCTCAATAAATGAAAAATATGCAAAGAAAAACAAAAGTAAAAAGATCAAAATATTTTATATATGATTGCAAGTGTGTATTCTAAGAGATGTAAGAGTTATAGGAAGTACCTCGAATGTGATAGTCCCCATCAAAAAGTTATGATTGTGTGCGAGTTAAAGTAATTTTCTCATATCTCAAATTGTCACAACATAGAGACACTCATGCAATCTTGCGATATTTTCACATACAACACACAATATTCTTTCCTACTCTTGAAACATGTGCATGTACAATGTGATTTGGCCATTACAAGGGATACATGTGTTAATGTATGCCCACTAAACTGTCATAACTCGTTTATAAAATATAAAATTGGTTAAACTTGTTTAGTATGTGTGTGTATTTTATATCTAAATGCATGACATTTATATTGTTTGAGAGATGATTTTGAGAGTATAAAGTGTTGATTGGATCTTTGGTTAAGTAGCATGCTTGATTGTATTCATATCTGTGTTTTTCACTTTCTTGAAAAACTGTTCATGCATGTCACATGTTCATGCATTCTCATGCATACATACCTTCAATTCTATATATTTTGATATATTTGTTGTTTGGTACTTTTCTGATTGTCTCCCTCTCTTTCTCTCTTTCTCTCCCTCTTATGTTAGTTGCATTATGACACCTAAACGAAATCCACTCCGTCCCGAACCCTCTTCATTTCGGTACATCTTCTTCTTCTTCTTCTTCTTCACCCTCTGACCCCACT
This sequence comes from Castanopsis chinensis, assembly GCA_032878915.1. NCBI lineage: Eukaryota > Viridiplantae > Streptophyta > Magnoliopsida > Fagales > Fagaceae > Castanopsis > Castanopsis chinensis. Next base: position 3,897,509 of record JAVQMG010000078.1, read on the forward strand.
CCTTTTCACATACAGTTCCGTGATGAGAAGGCCAAATCGGACTTTTTGGAGAACTTTTCACGATAAAGCATTCATTCGAAACGCTAAGTTATTCTGTCAGATTTTTTGACACTGACCTACCCATTGTCATCTACACTAAAGGTTGGAAGTCACTAGGTGGCATCCAGGTCACGTGCCCTTCCATGATCATACAAGAGTTCTACTCTAATATGCACAGATTTGATTATTCTATACCCTAGTTTGTCACTCACGTCCAAGGTATACACATGGTAGTTACTCCGGGTACTGTATCCGAGGTACTACACGTTCCTAGGGTAGCGCATCCTGACTACCCCGGATATGAGCATCTAAGAATAGTGTCCAAAGACAAACTCTCGTCTCTATTCTGTGACACACCTTTTTCTTGGGGTGACCATCAGTACACCCCTTGCTCAGCCTTTACTAAAGGTTCGAGGTTCATTAACATGATGATGGCTTTTGTTTTACATCCATTGTCTCACTATAACACCATCGCAGAGCCTCATGCTCACTTTTTGTTATCCCTCTTTGAGGATATTTCGATTGACTTCCCTTCTCACTTTATACTCTCTCTTATAGATGTCTATAAGGATACGGTGATCCGTGATAAACTCATTTTTCTTTCGCTATCACTCAGCTCCTTCGCCATTTTTCTGTCTCCTATCCTAAGTCTCCCCACTTCACGTTCATGTGTGCCATTGATGCCACTATCGTTAAGCAGAGTTTTGCACAGCTTCGCTCGAGACAGACTCAAACTAAGACGATTGCTCCTCCAACTTCTACAGCTCTATCCACATCCGCTCTCTCTTTTTCTACGGACAGTGTGACTCTTGAGGCCATCATGGCACAGCTTATGCGCATGGATGCTTACCTTAACACACTCAGTGATGAGTTGTGTCAGGTGAACAACCGTGTTGCTTCTTCTCTATCTCCATTAGCGTCAAGGGTGGTTTCATGGTTGCTTCTTCTCTATCTTTACCAACATCTGAGGATGAGAGTGATGATGGCTCCGACAGTGATGATGCTGAAGAGGACAATGATGCTAGCTCACTTAGTGATGTTGAGATGTCTACTTAATGTACTTACCCCTTTGTCACTCATGGCAAAAAATGGGAGTAGTTTTGAGGTCATACTCATAGGAGGAAGGTTAGTTTAGGAGATAGGGGGAGTGTTCATATTTTAAGGGGTGTAGTGAGAATTAATATGTATCTATTTTTTTTCTTTCTATATTAGATACATTGTTCATATACCTTAGATCTTGTAATTATGTTGTGGTAGCAAACCTTGTACTTGTTGATATATACATTTGAGGTTGTTATTACAGTTCTTTCACCTATCTCTCCATGTGTTATTTTTTTTTCTTTCTTTACACACATGTTTCTTATTTATTATATGTAATCTTTTATTTCTGTCTCACACTAAGATGCCTTAACGAGATTTGTTTAAAGTGTTTCAGAAATACAGGTTGTCAAAGTCTACATGCCATGAACTCTCTTCTTGCAAAATTTTTCAAGAGTTTGTGTTAGGATAGATTTTATTGTATTCAACAAGTGAGTATGAGTTGAGTGATTTATGACTTCTCTCATATGTTCATTTGTTTATTGTGGTTTTGTCATGGATTGCCAAAGAGGGAGATTGTTAGAACATATGTGATTTGATGTTAGGAACATATGTCAGCATTTTATGTATTAGTTAATTCTTTGATAGAATCTTTACTTGTAATTGGGTAGATCTATGATGTGTTTAATGCTTCAAGGAACAAGGGTTCAAGTTCAAGTATTAACACCATACAAATCTATCCAAGAATCATGTAAGGATGTGCTGGATTTTAAATCTCGGCAGCTAGTATCTATCGAGGTTTAAAAGCTAATGAAGCTCGTGGCTTTACATCTATCTCAATAGATGTCTATCTATCAAGGTTTATGAAACTTAGTTTTTCGGAGCTATTTTTCATCCAATCCGTGAGTATATGTTTAGGCTTTCTTTTCTCACAATCCTAAACATATATAAAAATTATTTTAAGGGTTGTCATATAGAGCACAATTTCACAAGAGTACAATTCTACAAGTGTGAAGAAAAGTGTGACCGAAAACCTAGTTACCCTAGTTCATCTTGAAGAAGTTGTTGTGTTTGTACACCATAGGGTTTTGTGTCCAAGCAAGTTCATGATCTTCATTATGTGATGAATTGGAGAACTTTGTAGCCAACATCCTTCTCAAGTTGGTGATCAAGTTGTGTACTAGGATCCACGCATCTATTGGTTAGTTACGTATTGTGAGCCGTGCAATACAAGAAGAGATTGTCACTACAGAACAAGTCCAATTGGGTATTGGGGTAAGGGTTCAACTATAGATTGGTATAAGCAAGGTTTTGAAATTCGGACCGTTCAATGAACCGTAAAAGGGAGAGATTCAAGGTTTTTAAGGTTAGACTGAGGTCGAACCGTGATGATGTCATAATTAATTTAATAATTATTTAAAATATTAAATTAGTAAAAATTAGAAATTTATCTAAAAATAAAGATAAATAATTACATACATACATACATATATATATATATATATATAAAATTTTTGTTAGAGCTCTTTAGTCATGACAAAGCTCATTTAAGTACCTAATAATTTTTATTTTTATTCTTATTTAATGAGACCCAATAAAATGGTAAAGAGATAAATTAATCCATGACCAAGCCCAAGCTTATGAGACCCAAGCTTTTTTTTTTTTTTAGGTCATGACCAAGCCCATTTGACAACCCAAACCATTTTTTTTTATGCCCAAGCCCGTTTGAATAGTCCACCATTATGAATTTTAAAATAAATAAATAAATAAATAAATAAATAAATAAATAAAAAGAAAGAAGACTAAGGAATTACGATGTCCGCCCATTTAAGCTTGAAGTGGTTGACAGTTGTTTCAAAAAAAGGAGTGGTTCTATCTTTTCAGTCACAAAAAAAGAAAAATAAAAAAGTAAAGGGAGTGGTTGACAGTAAACTAATGTTGGTGGTTAACAGCAAAGCAACAACAAGAAGTAAAGCTAATGCTGGTGACAGGACTCCATTTACCAAAAAAGAACACTTCGGAGGGAAAATGAAGAAACATCGTCGTCAAAAACGGAGAGAGAGTGCAAGCGAGACAGAGAAGAAGAACCGTGAGAAGCGGTCTGATCACGGTTCTCTAAACCGCGAGGTTCGACCGTGGTTTACACAAGTCCCTACTTTTTTCCTATAGAGTGGTTCTTGAGGCTAAAAGAACCGCAAAAATAAGCGGTTCGAGATTTTTCCGGTCAGACCGTATGGTCCAGTCTAGTCTGAGTTTAAAAACCATGAGTATAAAGTATTGAGATTCCTTTACTTGTAACCACTTACTTTGATAATAGTAGATTCTCGGGAATGGTGACCTTAAAATCACTCAATGGAGTTTTTGTCGTGTAGGATTTCTCCATTAGTAAACAAATCATCGTGTCATTTAATTTTCGCTACATATTTAGTTATTTGGTGATTTGTTTGTGCTGCCACGTACATTGCATGTTAATTTGATTAATTAATAAACTTGGATAATTAATAAATTAATTCATCACAAGAGGTTAATACATTTTTGGCTTATCAAAATGTAAACTTTGATTACAAGAACATAAGAATAAAACAAGAGTTCTAATATAATATATGCATCCATGGGCAAAGATTTGCCTAAAATAGATGGTGTCAGCATTCCTCAGCCATACTAACAAGAATTTACTAAAGCATGCACTTTCATTACAAGGTCATAATAATATTATAGTTTATAACGAATAACTTTTTTAACCATCACAATAAAAATTTCCATTAGAAAAGAGGGGAAAAAAAAGTCTCGCATGCTTGAAGATCAACTTGTTGGAAACTTGACTCCACAACAATGGTACATTTCTAAAGCTTGCCTGTGTAGAACTTGTCCATCTATGAAGGACAACAGAAGAAGGAATGCAAGTTAAAAGCTTCTTAGTCATGAAAACTAAAAATTATGTATTTATGTTGATAACTTGGTAACTAGCAAGAGTGAAATCTTTAAAGTATGGTAACGATTAATACCAAAATTCCTAAGTCCTAACCATCATGAACATAAAAAAATTAGTTTCAAAGCACAATAATGAGCTATGATGGTTCTCAGTCGAGTTGTGGAAGTACTGCAAGTTATAAAAAACATGTAATCATAGTGCCTAGAAATTAAATGCATAAAGACTAAGATTAAAGAACCAATTTCATGTAGACATTATAAATAACAAACTTCATGGCCAATAGTCTACATCTGTAGTAGTTTCTAGGGATGCCAAAACAAGTGAAAATATGAAGATGTCCATTTTGTATAATTTTGAACTTGAAAATCTGTACAACCAAGTGACAGTGTGACACTTAATATTTGACAGTTTTTAACAACCTGTCTACAAGAAGTCTTTAAAGTCAAATTTGCATAATTACCTCCAAATTCAAGTTAAAAACTCTATTTAGTTTCTCCTTTTTTCATTTTGGATGCAGCTGCTAACTATCTAAAGCATGCTTTTTTAACAACCTAAGATGAAATATATGCTATCAAAGTTTTTCCACAAAAGCATTTTTCAGTGTGTTGAACATTCAGTTTTTGGTCCAACACTCAAACAAACAACTCCACAAGGTTCGAACCTAATAATAATTCACTGAATACAAACTACAAGGATTTATGCATTTTGATACAATAGAAAAAAAAAATATGCATGCAATAGAAGACTTGAATGTTAATTAAAACTCATAAAATTCCAAACTTAGAACTAATAATAAGCATAATTTTGCAACCATTACATTTTCCATTACCCAAAAACACACGCACCAATCCGCTAAATAGATTTGCTGAAAATGAATTTTTGAAAACTACCTTAGGAAAATAGTTGGCTGGAACAGCAAAATAGCGTACGTGGTCCAAGAACTGATGATCAAGGGTTAGGAATCAAATTTAGAGACTTCATTATAAAAGCATAAATGGATGCTTTTTCTCTCAGCCTCGCATCTCTGTATCCATCAAAATAATAACACAATAAATTAAGTAATTAGAGAGAACTCAGAAAGCATATAAACGCATTTGAATTTGGACAAATAAACGACTCCAATTAGGATTCTCTATTCAATAAGAAGTAGTAGTTCATGCATGATCACATCATCTAGCTCATATAGTACCATAGTGGTTTTCAAGACGAATATTGTTACAATGCTAGTTAAAGGATTAAATTCACCTTTTTCCATTAGTGGTTAGAGTGGAATGTTTTGCATTTAAATTCATGCTGAGCGCCACTTATTGAGAGTACAAGAATAACATTTAAGTGATTGGATACACTATTTCAAATTAACTTAAACTTTTGGAATAAGTGGTAGTTTATCAAATAGAATTGAACCACATGCCCATTAGCTAACACCCTCAAACAACAGCTAAACAAGTATGCACCAAATGTCTCATAAATTAATAGCTACCGATATGCTTATAACTTATTCAAACACCATCAGCATCATTATGATTGTTATATAGTTACAAGACCCCAAGGAAGATATTGGGGGTGTATAATTCAAAGCATCTGAGAATTTGACTTCATATACAGCTATCAAAATTGCAAGCTGGGTTGACAGTTCAGTTATCAGCTGTATGAAACAATAGCGTCTATTGACGGACTATAAACAAAAAAAGGAATCAAAGTGAAGATGTAGGAAAGAAGTGTAGTGCTAACAGCCCTGACAAATACTGTCTGCCTCCACATAGGATAGCATGCTTTCATAGTAGCATTATTTAAAAATTTTCTTTAAATAGTGATTTGATTCCAGTTTATAGAAATAGTAAAAAATGACTTAATATTTAAGGAGTTGACAAAGTGTAAAGTTGTAATTTTCAATTATGTTTTGTTGGCTTTAATTCCTTGTTAAATTTGATTGTATTCCTTCAATCATTTTCCTGTATGTTTGTGGGATTCAATGTAAAGGTTGAGTGTGTGAAATTGGTGAAGAACTGTGAAGAACAAGGCAACTCGCGACTGGCTCGTGAGTCTGCAACTTGCAGAATGTCATGTGAGAAGCATATGCTAGTAGTTGAAGAGTCAAGTGCTAGAAGACATCTCGCGACTCATCTCGCAACTTGGCCAACTCGCGAGATGCATTATTAGCCTGTTTTGTGAGCTTTCCTCATTTTTTTACCTACACTATAAAAGCCCACATTACTCATGAAATTATAAGGATAATTTCAGAGAGAGAACCCAATATGAGTGTTGTGAGTTGTTTTGGTGCCTATGGGAAGCATTGAATGAAGTCATTCTTTAGTGGATGCAATTGTAGCTAATTGCGGAATCTAGATAACTAGTAAAGACATGACTCAGTGAAGTACGTTGGGAGCTAGATCTCGGAGGGTTCAAGTATAAAGGGTAGATTAGGCTTAGAAGGTCTTTTTGACATTCTTGTACTCTAACTTTATTCACTAGTAGATCATTTTGGCTTGGAGGGGGCCGTAGAGAGGTTTTTTATGCCGAGTATTTTGGTTTTCCTCTTTGATAACACATCGCAGTGTTATCTTGTATTTGCATCTCTCTTCCCTCAATCCTTGTTGTTTATAAGTACTTGTTAATTATGAATGCCCATGCACTAGGTAGTAGTCCTGATTAATTGTATATGAATTACTATTATTCTGCACTTAGTTGAGTAAATTAAAAGCAACTTAGCTGTAATTTTAAAATTGAGGATCTAAACAAGGTTTAGTGTTTTACACTATTGAGCTTTCAATTGATATTAGAGAAGGTACACATAGTTAGATTTGATTATCTTTTGTGATCCTAGACTCCATTTTGAGATGGACTGATTTCAATTCCTTAACGCAACTCCCTTCTTCTATGGATAGGATATGTAAGGGTCATATTTGTAAATTAGCATATCCTGAGACAAAACACACTATATGTGTAATTAAGTATTAGTCTCTAGTTGTTCAAGAATAACGTGAAGATTATAAACAAGCGGTATGATTGAAGACACAAGAATGCTCAAGAAAAATTACATCTCCAGGTCTCGACACCTCCCTCAATGCCTATTGATCTATCAAGATTTAATGAACCTCGATACCTAGCTTGATACCTTTCGATCAATCAAGCTTGGGGAAAAACCGAATGTTAAGTTATGTTTTCCACCAATGATGACTTAGCCTTCTAGGAATTCGTGCACTAATATTTCAGAGCATATACAAGGTATATTTTACAGCCATCATCACAGTTACAGAAAGACACAAAAAGGGAGACTTGTGCAAAGAAGAAATCTTCTATAAGATCAAGTCTAATTGAAGATTGGAGCCAATATTGGTATAGGTTAGTAGGTTCTACTGTAGGTAGGTATTCAAGATAGACCAGTAAGATAAGATTCCTTGTATTTGTAATCGCTTTTTCTTGTTAGTTGATTCTTCAAGAGTGATGACTTGAAATTCACCCGGTGAGATTTTCCTTGCTAGAGATTTCCCCATCATGATCAAATAGAATTGTCAAAATTATATTCCACTGCACTTAATTCATTTTGGTGATTTGATTATGCCTTAATCTAATTTGCATGTAATATTGACTAATTAATTAACTTGGATAATTGAATTAACTAACTGGAATCAATTTGTAACCTAACAAAATAAAAAAGGTAGAGAATAATACATGTAGCTGATCTCAAATAATCTGTTGAAATTTATAGCTAATCCCAAAGTTTTGGGACTACGGCTCTAGTTTTTTGGGGGGGGGGGGGGGGAGGGATAGAAATGTTGAGAGTATAGAAAATGTTTGTATTTTCAAAATGTGTGTTTGCATGTTTGGTAGAAGATGGAAAATGGAAGAATAAAGAGTAAAGGATTATGATTCCTTTATTATTAAAAGTAGAATGATGAAATAGTGGCGGTATTTTTGTACTTTTTCTCTCATTACCATTTTCATGGTGGCCCCAAGTGGAAAGCTCCATCCATCTAATTTTCTTTTCTCTCCATTTTCACTCAAACCAAACAATGAAAAATCACATTTTCCTCCTACTTTTCGTTTCCCCATTTTCCATTTCACCCAGACAAAACATGAGCTAACGCTTTGATGCTGTTGTTGTATTATTTAAACATTTTATATTTCCTCCTCATACAACTGAATCCTTTCCTTTGTTTGCTTACAGCCTACCTAGACATCGAGAACCTTATCACCTACCTTATCTGAAACGAGAACCTTCTCCCCTCTCCCCCGCCCCCCCCACCCGGCTCCTTTTTTTCAAAAAAAAAATAAAAAAAAAAAAAAAAAGAAGAGAGAAAAAGAAACAAAAAAGAAAGGAAATGCACAAAAAAAAAAAAAAAAAAAAAAAAAAAAAAAAAAACTCCATAACTAAACTTAAAAGTGAATGATTGTAGATACAATAACCAGAAAAATAGTTACCTCGACTTTGCATGATGCCCAGCATGAAAGTTACATTTTAATAGCAGTAGGTTATCATCAATCTTTCGATCCCTTAGTTTTGCTACAAACTTAGCAGGTTCTGAACACATAACACGTGAATCTGCCACAATGCACTAGGGTTCAGATTGAATGATAGAAGAAGGAATATATGCATCATATATGAAATTAGAACATCTTTCTCTACCGTCAATTAGGCATGCATGAGGGTCAAATTGGTAGACCAGCAATAACCATCCAATGTAATTAAATCCAAACAAAAATTAATTTGACAAAATTGTATCAAGAAAGCATGTCAGAGAGCTTAGTGGGCTACCTTATTTGGGAATTTAACTAGCTTGCGTGACCCAACATCTTGAACAGATTATTTTTAGATACTTTGCAGCATGGATTAGAACTCAAATCCATATGATATTTTAGTGCATGTTGTCATGTTGATTTGCCAGAACTAAAAAGATACGAACCTAGTTATAGTTTTTATGCCAAAACTATGTCTACAAACCTACTGGCATCATGAGTGAGGCCAAGGGTTCAAGACTCACTAAAGGGCATATGTAACTTACCAATAAAATAAAAAATAATAAAAAAAGAAAAAGAAAAGAAAAAGCCAATTGACAATGAAGAAATTTAAAATCCACATTATTAAAATAATGGTTATTTGTTCAAAAATAAATATATATTTTTACTTACAATTGAAGGGCTTCTAACACACATAGGTGTTAAGCATTTAGGCTTACCATTAAAACCAGTTGTTACAAGAATGTTGGGATAATTTTGTACCTCAACCTGTATAATATTGTTAAAAGGTCAGATCAGAAAGTAGAATATTGAGAATTAGCAATTATACACAACTCCCAAATCATGTTTAAATGGTGAAAATGATGAACAGTCTAACATCACAATTCAGAGAATACTGGTAAACTATATGTAAAGTAACCACATAGAATTATATGCTTCTCACATTATCAACAGGAGAATATGACTTCATGTAGTGGTAAAACACCTCCTCCTGAGGGTCACCCCATTCCTGCATTAAGAAAAAGTGATTAGTTACAAGAAGATTGCCCGCACTAGCACTGTGAATTAAATGGAACCAGATCTACATGAAGCACTCACTAAGGGTCCGTCTGGTTGGAGGAGTGGAAAAATGGGAGGATAGAAAATGGTGGGAGGATGGAAAAGTGGGAGGATAGAAGAGATTTTAATTTCGCTCCTTTTTGTTTGGTTGGAAATGGAAAAGTAGAAAGATGGAAAAAGTAAATTTGTATAAATTTATGCATTTACTCTTGTTAAAAAATGATGCCTAATTAAAACCAAATAAGGGATAAACAACCAAAAAAAAAAAAAAATCAATCACCTAAATTTATTTTTTTTTTTAAATCTTGTATAGGAAAAAAAAATCACATCTAAACAAAAAAAAAAAAAGAAAAAGAAAGCAAAAGTAAAAAAAAAAAAAAAAAAAAATGAGTATGAGCACTAGACGTGTAGGAAGCCTACCCAGTAAATCAAAAACAAAAAAAAAAAAAAAAAAAAAAAAAAAAAAAAAAAAATGAGTATGAGCACTAGACGTGTAGGAAGCCTACCCAGTAAATCAAAAAAAAAAAAAAAAAAAAAAAAAAAAAAAACACAAAAGAAAGCATATGTGTGTGTGTGTGTGAGCACTAGACGTGTAGGAAGGCTGCCCAATAAATCAAAAAATAAAAAAGGCAACATTTGGGAGGAAAGATAAAGAAAAAAAAAATGAAGAAGAGCAACATGGACAAGCCCATGTGCAACTACACATGGGCATTTTTGTCCAAAAATAATGTCCAATTTTTCCCTTCTGTTTTCTCTCCATTTTGGAGAGAACTTTTTGGTAAGCCTGAGGAGAAAACACCTAGGTCCTATCATTTATTTTTCTTCCTTCCCACCTAACCAAACACACTCCAAAAAGTTTTCCTTCCTATTTTCTATCCAATGTTTTCTATCCACTCAATTTCATCTCCAAACAAGCACACCCTAAGAGTCAATTAAAGTCTTAAAGATAGAGACGACAAGGGGAGATAATTATATTAGTAGAACCATAAACAATGTAAAACACCAGTGATCACAAATACAAAAGTCTAATTAAAGCATTCCAATATCTCTAGAGGGCATATGAAAATGCAGGACCTCAAATATGGGTGAATCCTATCTTATATGTATAGCCTCCTATAATGATATAACATGGTCCACAAAACAAGAGACTCATCACATGTAAGGCATTGTTTGTCACACCTCGAACTCAAAAGGGTCCAAAGTATGAGAAAAAAAATTATCAAGAGAGAAACTGTAGGAGATTTTTCTTTTATTTTCTTTTCCATGTGATAAGAATAAATAACCATATTAAAATCTCCACATTTATAAGTGATAATTAAAAATCATGTACCTCCATAAAATACATGGATATATCACAAAAATCCAAATGGATTACACAGAGTCACAATCTTATCAAGAATAAGCAACCTCGACCATCAACATAGTATCTAGGCCTACCATGCTCGAGGCTAACGAACCTCAAGTGCCCAACCTCCAATGGAATTAATTACGGCCTCATTAAACATAGCAACATTAAGTCACCACTTGTTGATAGCAAAAGTCTCCTAATTTAACATAGCGCTCGAATCCCCACCAAATAAAGTAAGTTTCATACCTGAGCTATAGCTAATTGAACTGAAAAACTATAAGAGGGTGGGATGAACTAAAGCCCAGTAAGTATCATAATTAATGAAACTGAGGAAAATGAAAGTCTCATGATAAATAGCATTTTTACAAAATATGTTATATCCTGGAAATTCCAATTGGAACACTATAAATCATTTTTTTTTTTTAAATAATATGACAAGAATGATCAAAATAATGTTCCACCAAGATTTCCAAAATAACGATGAAAATACAAATTATTCATTGTGAACCTGCTACCAAAGAATCTAAAAGTCTCATTGCACACAATCTGCATTTAATAAGATAACATAAAACATATCATTTCATAATGAAGGTAGCAAATCTTACATAACAATTATTATTATTATTATTATTATTATTATTATTATTATTATTATTATTATTATTATTATTATTATTATTATTATTATTATATAAGAATGCATGTAGAAACTTAATTAGGAGATTTTACTTATAATTGTTTATTTGTAATCTTTTTGGGCGGACAATTTTGCAATTACTACAAAGAAAATAATCTCAATAGATTATCAACAACAAATTGTTTTTCTAATTGGTCCAATTAATCGTTGTTAAGCTACAATTGATATGACATTTTCTTTACTTGCAATGCATCTTCATATGGATATGTTTTGATTTGGTATATATTTATGAATGTGCTGAGATAAATATTGTATTTAAGAAAAGAGATCATGATTCTATTTTGTATATTTCAAAAGAGATAGAATGGTTTGAGATTAAAGATAAGTTGAAATTTTTTTAATGGTGAGAAAACTTATTTTTATCATTCATTTCTAACTAAAATTATTGGAAACCTCCACACCCCCCCCCCTCCCCCCCCCCCCCCCCTCCCCTTTTATTCTATCACTAGCTTAGCTCATAATATGAGTCACTAGCTTAGCTCATAATATGAGTAGATAAAAATTTTAATATAAAAAGGAAGTGAATGTATATGTGTGTGTGTGTATATATATAAACCTTGCCCTTTGTTAGTTTGGAAAAGGGTTATAAAAAAAATTAAAAAAAAAAATGCTTCTTAATTAGTAGTTTAATACATCTAAATTTAAATTCTCTTATGAGAAAAACGTTTTATTACAAATTATTAATCCTAATATATGATTTTATGAATATTTTACAAAATAAATTATACATTATATTTTATTACAAAATAATCAGATATTCCTGCGCATTGCAAGGGGTTGCTACTAAATCTCAACATTTTCAAAGGTTGAGAAAGCTATAACATTAGAATATCACGAGAAAAAGAAACTCACCTCCAACTCCAAAGTGGTCAAGGGAATAGTTGGATCCAACATTGTAGTCAAAACATCTACAAAAGGTACTTGAGCCACAGCGGCCTTGAATAAATCAGGCCTCATATTAAGAACACCACAAATAAGCAAACCCCCTGCACTCGTCCCATCAATGCTCAATTTTTCCTTTGAACAATACTTGTTTTCTATTAAGTACTCAGCGCAAGCAATAAAATCGGTGAAAGTATTTTTTTTTTTCAAGAACTTCCCATTCTCATACCACTGCCTTCCCATTTCACCACCTCCACGGATGTGAGCTATTGCACAAATAAAACCCCGATCTAATAAACACGGCCATGATGACTCGAAACTTGGATCACAGCATTTCTGTTCAGAACAAGAAAATTTGAATTATTGAGAGAGTTCGAATGAAATAACTGAGTACAAATGAAACAAGAAACAAAATAGACGAATGGAAGAGCATTTCATCTAGACCAATTTGCATGAAAATAGCTAAAATGATTAGTGCAATTAATGAACACATCAGCATACAACAAAAATGAAAAAAAAAATGGTCAATTACATACTGTAGACTTCTTAGAAATGTGTCAATTGATTGTAGTATTATATTTGTTGGGTTAAGATAGATTGACCTCGGTTAATTAACTAAATTACCCAAGCTGATTAATTAGGTCAAATTACATATAACTCGTGGAGGCACTAACAAATCACCATATAAATTAAACGCAACAGAAAATAAATTAAAACGATGATTTGTTGACAAATAGAGAAAACCTTTTGCAAGATAAAAACTCCACCGAGTTTTATCTCCACCGGTTGAATTTAAGGTAACTACTCACAAGAATCCACTAATTAATGATCAAGCGATTATAAGTAAGAGAAACTTTATCACTGCCCTAACCCATCCCAAAATACCAACCAACAATTGAACATTTGCTCCAATACCCAATTACACTTGATCTTGTAATAGCCTTCTTTCTTTTATAGCACATATCTCCAATCTATGGCTAACTCCTTTGCACAAGTCGTAGTACATGACTAACTCCAACAACTTGAATGATAGTTGTTGTTTTTAAAATTCTTCACTTTATAAACAATTAAGATCAAGAAACACTTGGTTACAAAATCCTAAAACACACAAACACAGTAGCTTCTCACAGATTGTATGAGTTTTAGGTCTTTGTTTCTGTATAGAATGACTTTTAAAATAAGTCTTATATATGACTAGGGTTGTAAAAAGAGAGACCCTAATCATTCAAGTCATCATGAGCTGGATATCAGATTTAGAAATTCTGAAATCGTAGATCTCGATAGATCAAGTTTATGTCGAGCTTCTCCATTAATCTTCAATGGCAGCATTTGTCGAGCTTATGTCGAGACTTAATGAAACAACTTTTCTTTACTTATTTCTTGAATCAACCTTTATGTCTTTAATGATACCACTTGATATGTTTGAACAACATACTTCTTGATACATTAATCCAACTTAGATCTATCCAATTACAAGTGAAGTGCGTTTTGTCAACGGATTAGCCAATTACATAGAAAATATGACCCAACAATTTTATATGATTAGGGAACAGTGACCTATTAGACTTAAAATGTTAAATAGAACCCAAAAAAATGGCCTCTAATTAGGACAACGAAGCATTTGAGGAGACTCCGAAAGAATAGACGAAAGGAAGAACATTTCATTCAGACCAATTTGCATGAAAATAACCAAAATGATCAGTCCAATTGATGAACATATCAGCATACAATAAAAATGAAAAAAATGGTTAATTACATACTATAGAATTCTCAGCAACATAATAATTAACTGATGCATAATTTTCTATGATTAGGGTTCAGTGACCTATTTAACTTGAAATATAAAACAGAACTAAAAAAAATGGCCTCTAATTAGGACATTGAAGCTTTTGAGGATACTCCACAAGAAATGAATGGAAAAAACATTCTCCAATAAGAATGGGTGGAGGGTGAGATAGTACTATAGTAGGCTCAAAATTCATTGGGTACATAAGTAACTCGACTAGGGATAACAAAAATCACAAGAATTTCACAACATTCCCAAGTTAGCCAAAAACTTGACACGCGAGCTATCAAATAAATTTTAAACTGAAGATTGTGATGGGGGCCATGTGTTAGGTGGTAGGTTAATTTGAAAATGTTGTAAATTTGTGTTGTATGTAGCTTTACCGTGTATATATATATATATATATATATCTTGGAATGTCGTGAAAATTGTTCAAGACAACATTGAACTACACCCCAAGAGTCTTGGCCCAATAGTTTTGGTCTTGGAATGCACAAGGTCCTAAATTTGAACCTTCAAGGGGTAGGACTAAGGTTATGCTAAAGACTACTGGCCCTTTACGGACTATACATCTTAGGCATTGGTTCTTCAGTGGGGAAAGGAGCTACTCTCATCACACCCAAGTAGGATTGTCAAGGTTGGTAGCCCCCTTTCTCCCTTATCATGCAACAAAAAAACTACTTTGATATTCAAAAATCTTATTTTGTTAAAATATTAAAGGATCCAGTAGCCTTTTTTCCATAAACACTAGGGAACCAAAAGCATATAAATCCCCAATAATGCCAATATCCGCAATTAAATGATGAACTCTATTATTACCTCATAAGAACCATAACCAGTTAGTAGTAATGGAGCTGAACCATTAAGTTCCACACAATTCTTACGATAAACAATTGATATAGGAATCTGAGTGCCATCTGGTGCATTTGCCCATTTTCTTTCAATAACATAATTTGATTCATCAAAACCCTGCAACACCTAAGCAAGATAGAGGAGAAAATTATATAAATAATGACGTACAGATTTCAATGTAATTAGGTAAAAAAAAATTGATAAAATGGCATAGTGGAAAAGGAATTAATTAAGCATTAGAAAAGTAGTTATGAAGCATAAACTAATTAAGATATTGTGCAAGAAATCCCCTTTGTTTACTTTATTTCACCAGCAATAATAACTCAATCAGTGCATAAAACCCAATTTATCACTTACATATATTTGCTACATAATTATAGAAGCACTTTGTGTGGAAGACTGCCCCTTTTGTTTAATGTGAAAATATGGAAGGAGATAATAATTGAACCTTTAATGACAATGTTGGTATTTTTTACCTTTTAGGAGTATTTTGTGTACAGTCCCTGTTTGCATAAAGTATTTCCCTTTCAATTAAAATTTATTACTTATCCAAAAAAAAAAAGCCCAAATTTATTTAATGAACTCTGCATACTTGCCATACAAGCTATTTTTAAACCAATGTAAGATGAAATCAAGTCCTCTCAAATTTTACTCTAGGGATGCCAATATACACAGATTTCAGCCCTCTCAAATCAGAATTGTATATGTACTCGTAAAAAAAAAAAAAAAAAAAACACAATTAGAAATTTGTATGTTCCATTCTTCAAGATTCTTCAATCCCATAAAGTTAGAAAATCCATGAGATAGTGTACGTGAGAGCTTGGCCTTAGGGGTTACTTCCGGGAATAATCAGCCTAATCCAGACTTGGTTAAAAAGAAGATGTGAGAGGAACAAGAATAGGAAAGGAAGAGGAACCTGCAATACACAATAAGCTGTGGAAAACTCCGTTTGTATGGGGTCCAGAACCATGGTGGAGCAAGGAGGCAGCTGGACTTGTACACGTCACTCTCTAATTGGAGCCTTACGTTCTAAGGAATAGGACATAAAGGTACAACACTTTGCTGGTGTCTGATTGTCCTTAGCCTGGTAATGCAGGTGATAGATGAATGAGGAGGCTTCATGTGGCTACTACAGGTCTGTAAGACCAATCAACATGCCAATAGGAGTCTGTGTTAAGGTCCTTTGGTTGGTTGGTCGGGTGCTAAGCCAACGTAGTGCTCCTTGCATTCTGGATGGTAGAGCTCTTGACATGTGCTTCTTGTATTTGGGTGTGACAGGGCCAGTAATGCATGACTTCATCCTTTGAAGTGTGCCTCTATGATGGACTAGCTTTTCTGCCTTGTCTTTCTTGCCTTTGAGACGACCATAATACCCCTGAACCCAACCCTTATAACAATACAGATAATATATATATATATATATATATATATATATATATGTATGTATGTATATATTAATCAGCGGTACAGATAGTTTAGCTAGTTTTGAATAGGAAGTATATTCTGATATTTTTGGAAATGATAGAGCAGGATTTGTTATTAAAAAAGAGAAGAGGAAGTAAAGGACATTGAAATATCTTGATTCTTATAGTAACTAGTTTTCTGAGCCGGGTTTCCCTAATAGTCTAATGTGGGATGTGAAAGTGTCAAAAAGCAGAACACGTTTATTTTTAGAAAACAAGAAACAAAATATGTTTGTTTACGAAAGCTCCTTGAATCCAAAAGGTCCTTAAATCTACAAGGAGAAAGGGTCTAGAATCCACCAGAAAATAGAAAGACAAAAATCTAAATTTTATTAATTGAATATTTGTTAAAAAAAACGTTTACAGACTTAGAGCCTATTTAAGAGCTCCATAAAACTTGACAGACAAGAGAATATATTTTAAAATAATTCCTAATTAATACATAACTATAATAAGAACCAATTTTGACCTAAAAAGCATTAAAAAAACATAAAAACAAGAAAATAAATGTCGTAAACCTAAAATGACGAACTTTACATAAAAATACCAAAATTAAATAGTAGATTTTATCCTACATTATAGTCTGAAAGAGAACACATTCATTAATTTTAATTACTTACATTTGATTTCATTACATCTTACTCAAAATTGGTTAGCTCCACAATTTCTTGATGTTTTTCTACAAATATTAAAATCCTACCTTTAAAAACCCATCAGCAAAGTTTTTGTATCCTCATTTTAATAAGCTTTTCAAAAATAACCTCACTGATTTTATATATATTGTATGCCATACTGCCCATTTTAAAATCCTTGGCTTAGTTAATGTTTGAGCAAGTATTAAGGATAATTTTATGAGTGAATAAAATAGAGCAAGCATTAAAATTATGAAGTTAAATCACACATACAGAGGAGTAATTCAAATTTATGATTCAATCTCTTGGTAAGTTGCAACTTTTAATAGAAGTAGCAAGCTCTATAATTTTGCAACATAGAAAGAGAATGCACACAACACAGAAAAAGAATGCACACGAGCACTCACGCACACACATATATATGCATAGATAGAAATCATACTCCAAAAAAAGATCAGAAAAGACATATATACCAGGTGTTCTAAGCTTGTATATCACAACTCAATGCAGAACACAATGATTTCATTATATAACTTACTGTTGCACTCCTTTTGCGGACCACGTTGCTTGCCTTCATATCAACTTCATACACAAAGGGAGGAGTCTTCAATGTGCTATACTGAATTTTTAAAAACCTGGAATTAAACTCTGACACTAATGGTTCCGCAGAGTATGTAGGATCATCACCAAACGGAACAGTAAAAGCACCTTGAAGGCTCTGAACCGGTTCTCCAACATCCGGGAGGCCATAAATAGTTACTTGTGGAAGACCATTCACACGCACATATACAACAAGATGATTCTTAAAGAGTTGTATATCCTGAATCTTTACACTGGACAAAATTTGAACTTAATAAGCTTTTAGACCATGGAGCCTGATGCCCTCCAAGAATATTGAGAAAGCAGTAGCACAAAAGATATACATTTCATGCAAAAATTTCTAAAATAGATACACAACAAATAAGTTCACAAAATGATAAATTTGCACAAACCTCTGTGTAAATTGTTGAGAGAAAAAAAATAATAAATAAATAAAAAATAAAAAACCAATTGTGTTACAAATGTTAAACTTGTAGAATTAGAATTGGATTATTACCTTTTCCTGTGTGAAAGAACTATAGTTTCAGCTGTTTTATCCTGAGGACAAGCTACAGGACAAGCTACAACTTCGGAATTGAAAAACTCATAAGTCCTCCTCAAGATAAAAAAGTGATTCCCACGATGCCTGACTGAGGTGTCAATGCCTTCTTCACAACGTGTGACAACTTTAAGTCCACCTTCAGGCTTTGAAACATCAAGATAGAAGTTGAAACTTGTAGTTTTACTTACAGAAGTAACAAACAAAAATTCGTTGTCCTCAGAAGCATGAACATGAAGAGAAAACTTATCATTCTTTTCATGATAAAGACATTCATCGCTTGCTTGTTTTGTTCTCAAGTTATGTAAATATACCTGTGGGCAAGTACAAAAGTTTAACCGTCTTTTATTAGCCAAGAAAGAGGATTATATGTAACTCAAGAGATATTGTTAATTTGTCCTCACCTAGGAAGCATGGATACTCCATTTTTGCTCAAATACCAATATCTGTTATGTATCTATACTGGACACCTCTGAAATAACTTTGCAAGTGAATCTTAGTCCTTTATTTATTTATTTATATTTTAGGAAGTACCAATATGTCTAGGATTCAGCCCGTACATGGTAGAAACCCAAATTTCTGAGGACTTTGATTTATAATTTTATATATTGGTTTTAATGTTGAACACTTATTTAGTTATGTTAGGTTTTAAAGATTTAGGATTAAATGTTTAGAATTTTATTTTATACGTATTGGCAAACCGAGAACAAAATATGTCTAGTCTATGTGTTAAGCATTACTCAAAAATGTATGTTTCAAGCTTCAAGTTCGAACTTACTGCAGAAAAAAAGAGTTAGAATCTGCTAAGCTAGATCAATTGAATAGGCTCAACAAACCGAAAATCACAAAAATCAGATTCTTCAAAATTTTAAATAGGCTCAAGTCTGCAAAAACGTTTAGAGTTTCAATCTAACTTGTCCACATATAAAAAGGAAACCCTAACTACATTTTGGAGAATTTTGGAAGACTTGTGTGTTACTCTTTGTGAGATCTGAGAGATATTGTACCTTCTAACTATACAAGTGTCTACCGGAGCAAAATCTACAATCAAGCGTTAGTAGAACCTAGTTGCTGCTATAAAGATTAACAACTGAAGGTGATTTGAAACCTTTGAGTGGGATTTCAAAGTCAAATGCGTGAGTGATTGTGTTGCAGTAAGTCCCAGAAGAGAAAGAATCCATAGATTCAGAGCTTATACGTTATCGTGTCAGTAAGTTACTACTTGAGGTAGTAATAGATTTAAGGTTAAATCTGATTGTAAAAACTTCAATTCTCTTATAGTGAATTTGTTTTACCTTGAAGATTACTAGGTCAAATCCTTCCCAAGTTTTTACCTTGAAATGGTTTGTTTCATCAGTTTCTCTGGGTCATTATATCATAGTATTATTTACTTTTTCGCTGTTGTGCATGATATGATTTATTATTGTTTAGCCTAAATTTGAATAATTAGCCTAAATAATCACTTGGTTAATATATTAAGTTAATCCATCTGGTTTAAGGGGTCTAGACAAACAAACAAGTTGCATTTTTTTTTTTTTTACTCTTTTGGATCTCGGTTTGTATTTTAAAGTCATTTAATTGTCATGGAGTCACTTTATTATTTATTATTCTTCTTAAATTGATACATGCATAACGATATATAAATATGCTTAATAATTTGTAAAAGAAGAAAGAAAGGAGAAGAATTAACCTTACAAGGGCGGCGAGTTTTCTTGTCCATGGCGATGTAAACCAAAGATTTTCCGGCCCATCCAAACCTGTTAATGACACCCTCAAGAGTTTCCAATATTCTTCTAGAGTGAGCATTATAGATAATAATATTATAAATCTCATCTCCTTTATTGTCCTTAGCTGTCGCCTCCAGTTCACCATCATAAGGCTCCTCCAACGTTCTGTCAAGTGGATCAAGACGCAGTCGATGGTAGTAGTAGTTAGGCCTATGCACAGCCGCAAACTCATCACCACAATCCTCTTTGATCACCAACCTTTTCATTTCCTTATATAGATCAAGTCTTATCCCTTTGAAATCTATATAAATTAAATTAATCAAGCAAATGAATGAGTAATTAAGTAGAGCAATTAAAATTTAGGAACGATAAATGAAGTAATTACCGAACATCATGTAAAGGGCGTAACGGTTCTCTCCGCGAAGATAAGATTTGAACTCAACGCATCGATCTCGAAACCAGTAGTATGACTCATACCTCACATCTTTGAACATTATCATCTCATGAGTTTCTTTCTTCGCCTTCGGAGGCTTCCTCGTTGTCGGAGTCTGATCCAACGAGTCGAGTTTGTTTTCGCTCTTCGATAATCCCGAGGAAGAAGGCTCCCCCATCCTAGTTCCTGGATCCAGTAAAAGAACTCAGCTAAGCAGATTCTTTTTTAACTTTTTTTCTTTTGTTTACTTAGTGTTGGGGATTGAAACTCAACTGTTTATTACCGAATCCACAAGTACACAACTGTTTTATTTTTAGAAAGTGATGAGGTGACGTGTAATGTTAATTTAACTAAAAACCATATCTGAATCTATTGGGTCCTACTCATTGGTCCATTCTCCGCTTCATTCAACAATTCCGAGATAAAAATAATTCCCACATGTGAAATGATTCCTTGTTCAGTGTCCATCCGAACGCCATATATGATGTTTCATGAACTCCACATCAACTCCTAGTTTGTGTTTCTAAGCCCATCCGAACGCCACCACTAACTCACTAAATAATAATTATAATAATTAGTTCTTTCTCTATTTCTCTCTGTTCTCTCTTTTCTCTTTGCAGCTAAACATTCTGATTTATATGAACTAAATATTGGGGGGTTTGTTTGATATGTATTTTTATAGCACTTAAGCATGTATTTTCACAACATTAAAAATTAAACAAATCTATTTAATTACTGCTACCAATCAGGCCTGAATAGCACAACAATTACTAAAGATTAATTGAATAGCTTTCCCTTTATCTTTGTTGATTTGTCCTTTTGTGTATTGTTAATATTTTTATATTTCTTTAACTTCACCTACCCACTATCCACTGACTTGTGTGTGGTGACCAACGTTTTAAAAATCGGTACGGTGAAAGAATCGGAAAAAGAACTAAGTATTGGTTTTCTGGTCGGACCGGAGTTTGACCGATAATAAAACCAGTAACGTCATAAATAATTTAATTATTATTTATTTAAATTATATAAATAATTAATAATTTTTTAATATACTAAAACTAACAAAACAATAGTAATAGATATATTTCATTAAAAAAAAAATATAGTATATAACATCTTTTTAAAAAATTTAAAATAATAAAATTACAAGACAATTATCTTTAATATAATAAATTGAAATATTATGTTTGTAGGTTAGTTTTTACTTTTTAGGTTCTTGTCCAAATTGATAACTATTAAAGATGAAGTGATGTGAGAAGGGAACTTTTCCAATTGCCTAAGCTAAAGTCTAATCCTTTTTTCCTTTTTCCTTTTTCCTTTTTTTTTTTCTTCCCTTCTTCTCCACCATTTGATTGAGTGATTTATCTCTTCCACCTTTTTTTTTTGAGTAAATCTTCCACCGTTTTTATATTTTAATTCTACATCTTTATCTCTTGCTTTCTAATTTTTTTTTTATTAATATCATAAATTTTTCTCATCCATCCATTTGTACTTTTTACCATCCTAAGGCCTCTTTTTGACATTCCCAAAGCCTAGTGCCTACACATCTCTTCAGGCCATCCACCCATTTAAAATTTTTACCTTCCTAATGCCTCTTTTTTACTTTCCTAAGCCTACACATTTCTCACATGTTCCCTTTCTCTATTTATTCTTCACAAATCTCCTCACAAAACTCCTTCTTCGCTTCCTTCTCAATCTCACTCACGGAAACAATAGTAGTTATTTTTCTTTTGGTCAAAAAATCTTGAAGAGCATTACGTCGTCACTGTGCAGTGGTTGATCCTTTTTTTTTTTTTTTTTTCTCTCTCTTTTGTAAAAAAAATCTCGCAAAAGGCAGAAGCACTCAACCACTCAGTGCAAAAAAGCATTTTTCGCCCAAAACTAACCGGAATGTCCCAAAACGAAGTAGTTTTAGGCTGGGAAAAAGTAAAAAAACGGTGTAGTTTTAAGTTTTCAACCTAACCGGTCATAATCGGTTCGACCACGTCGGTTTCCGATTTTCCAGTTGAACCGGCTGGGTTTTGAATTTTTTCAGTTTTTAAGTCATTTTCGGTTTTTGCCCATAACTGGACCGGATTAAAGGCTGGCTCCCGATTGAACCAGTCTGACCGGCCGGTCCAGTCCGGTTTTTAAAACATAGGTTGTGACTTAGACTTAGGTGCAGTTTGAATTCGAACGAAAAGCAAATGCGTTTTGCGACTGCATTTCCTCCCTTTTTTTCTTTTTCTTTTTTTTTTTGGTTAAGCTGTGTATTTTTACTTTTCTGTCACACCAGTGGGTCTGTGTACTATTTATAAGACCCATAAACCTTACTTTTCAACAATTTTTTTATTAAAAAATTTATCCCACGGTACTATTCACATATTTAAAAATTATTTTGTTATAGTTTTCTATTTTTAGCTTTCAACTGTGTCCAAACGGACACTTGAAGCTCTCATCTTTTGGCTTTTGTGTAAGTATATGTAACTGTGTTGTTTAGCTCGTCTCATGAGTGCTTGAGTGGAAGGTAGATGGGGCTGTGGGGCATGGATTGGGCAATTGGGGTACTAAAGCTGGACTTCATTCTTACCTTGGTGAATTTTTGTAAAAATTAACAGTTTGTTTTACTTTCAAAAGTATGACAAATAGTGACTTATTGCTATTTTCTTTGTTTCATTCGATTTTGATTTTAATTTTAATTTTCATTACAACACTTACGTCAATGTGTTTAAAATAACATATAGTGTTAAATTTAATTTCCACATTTGAGCCAAATAATTATCCATATCAGCCTAGAGCAACAACATAAAATCATGCATAATCTTGCAAAATACAAAAAGTAGTCCATTTTACACATCTTGAGCAAAAAAACATCTACATAAGTGAGTGTAAAATTGTATATAAATACACAAATGTTACAGTAACCGTGCATATATACATGGTTATTGTAGCTCGTGCATTTAATATTTTAATATTTTTTGATAGTGTTGGGTTTGTGAGTGAGGAAATAATAAAAAATTGTAAAATAATGAATATTTTATGGCATAGATGCGTAGAATAGATAGACTGATATGGGTATTTTGTAAAAATAGGTGTGTAAAATAAAAAATAAAAAAAAAATTAGTTTTTTGTGTGCAAAATAGATGAAAAGTTTGCATGAGCTGATGTAGTTGCTCAGTGTGTAAATTTACATGTTGCTACAATATTTATGTAAATATCTATGTTTTAAAAACCGGCCCGGGCTGGCCAGTCAGATCGGTTCAATTGGGAACTAGCCTTCAATCCGGTCCGGTTATGGGCAAAAACCGAAAATGACTTAAAAACCGAAAAAATTCAAAACCTAGCTAGTTCAACCGAAAAACCGAAAACCAGCATGGTCGAACCGGTTTTGACCAGTTGGGTTGAAAACTTAAAACTACATAGTTTTTTTGACTTTTTCCCAGCCTAAAACTACTTCTTTTTGGAACATTTCGGTCAGCTTTGGGTGAAAAATACTTTTTTGCATTGAGTGGCTGAGTGCTTTTTCCTTTTACGAGATTTTTTTGACAAAATAAAAAAAATAAAAAAAAAAGAGAGAGAAAGGAGCAGCCACTGCACAGTGACGACGTAATGCTCTTCAAGATTTTTTGACCAAAAGAAAAATAACTACAATTGTTTCCGTGAGTGAGACTGAGAAGGAGGCGGAGAAGGAGTTTTGTGAGGAGATTTGTGAAGAAGAAATAGAGACGGGGAACACGTGAAGTAATGTGTAGGCTTAGGAAAGTAAAAAAGAGGCATTGGGAAGGTAAAAATTTTAAATGGGTGGATGACTTGAAGAGATGTGTAGGCACTAGGCTTTGGGAAAGTTAAAAAGAGGCCTTGGGATGGTAAAAAGTACAAATGGGTGGATGAGAAAA
Organism: Castanopsis chinensis; assembly: GCA_032878915.1. Lineage (NCBI taxonomy): Eukaryota > Viridiplantae > Streptophyta > Magnoliopsida > Fagales > Fagaceae > Castanopsis > Castanopsis chinensis. The sequence goes on from JAVQMG010000078.1 coordinate 3,921,868, forward strand.
ATTTATGATATTAATAAAAAAAAATAGAAAGCAAGAGATAAAAATGTAGAATTAAAATTTAAAAACGGTGGAAGATTTAGTAAAAAAAAAAAGGTGAAAGAGATAAATCACTCAATCAAATGGTGGAGAAGAAGGGAAGAAAAAAAAAAGGAAAAAAGGGAAAAAGGATTAGACTTTAGCTTAGGCTATTGGAAAAGTTTGCTTCTCATGTCGCTTCATCTTTAATAGTTATCAATTTGGACAAAAACTTAAAAATTAAAAACTAACCTACAAACATAATATTTCAATTTATTATATTAAAGATAATTGTCTTGTAATTTTATTATTTTAATTTTTTAAAAAGATGTTATATATTGTATTTTTTTTAATGAAATATATTTATTACTATTGGTTTGTTAGTTTTAGTATATTAAAAAATTATTAATTATTTATATAATTTAAATAAATAATAAATAAATTATTAATTATTTATTCATCTTGTCTCGGCATGAACAAATTTTTGCTTTTAACTATTGACTCAATGCTTTAGCTTTATTCAAAAAAATAAAAATAAAAATAAAAAATGACAAAAAGTAATTTTTTTTTTTTATGAACTTAGGGTCCATTTGGAATTCGTTTATTTTGTTAAAATTGAAAAAAACAATTATTACTGAAAATGTTAGGTTTTTTAGATCCCTGTAAACTAGATTGTTTAACCTAATTAATTAACCAAACGAATACTTAGGTTTGTTATTCAGATCTAGTTTAAAACAATAAAGTCATATCATGTAAAATAGCGAAAAATAAAAAACACAATGATATGATCACCTAGGAAACTAGATTGTTTACAATAAGACTTAGACTACAGACCCATATTTCGATCAGTCAAGCCTGTTTCTTGATCGGTTGAACCAAACGGTTTCTAAACTCCTTTCTGTAGCTTGTATATTCTTGAATCTTGACTTGTATCAACTGGAGCATTGTCTAATAATACCTATAGACTCTAAGATCTATACCTAAACAAGTTTATGTTCACGGTTTGCCAATTATTCTAAACTTTTAAAACCTAACAATCTTCCCGTTTGGCAATCCGTAACAAAACTCACATAGAAAATGAAATGCTAAAATACAAGAACTACCTAATACAATAAAATGTCCAATTACATCACAAATCCCATTCTAAGACTCTTTACCTAGAAGTTGCAAGAAGAGTTAGAAGGTCTTGATTAGAATGTACTTGTCTTTCCTGAAACACTCAAAAGAACACATCAACGTATGTGTAGAAAGAAAGACATATAAACAAAATGAAGCACAATATAAAAACAAAAATAAACTAACTCTCCCCATTAGTTAGATACATAAAAAACTTTTCGTGTTCTCCCCTTTTCAAAAACAATTTCATCTTCCCTTAAATAAAATAATTAAAAATCTTTTAAAACAGATTTCCCACATTTCACTTATTTCGTCTTCTTTTTGTCACATATTGACAAAGAACACCCAATCAGAAGATAGACTGAAAACATACACAACAAAGAATAAGAGAAAATAGAGAATAAAGGAAATACAAAACAATTCAACTCTATAGAAAATAGAGACAACTCCCCCTATGAATAACAAAGGTTAAAAACATGCTTCTCCCCCTATAAGAATAGGAAAAAAAGAAAATAAGTTTCAAGAAAAAACAGTTTTGGGGAAAATTTAGGAGGTGGGGAAAAGTAAAAACACGCAAACCCAACTTTAAAAAAAATTGAGGATTCACTTAAAGAAAAATATTCTATTTTTCAATACATGCAAGCTTGATACTATGTGACCCATAAATAGATGGTTTTTTGAACCCAAATCAAGTAGAGAAAATATTTGAACAATTATTATCCATCATATCTCAAAAAAAAAAAAAAAATTCCTTAGTTCACACATAAAAAATAGCATATGCTAAAATGTATAGAACTTAAAAATTAATCAGTCAATTTTTAAATCAAGTTGAGTACCCAATTTAGCAAAGTGTTTGCAAGTTATGTGTGAAAACAATGAGAGATATGACTGCAAAACTACAATATGGATACATTAAACAATGGAATGAATGTGAATCCTAAACATAAATGATGCATTTAAAAAAAATTGGTCAAAAATCTAAAATCTAAAAATTTTCCAATTTCGATCGAACAAGCATCAATCGGAGTTGGTAGAAGCCAAACTTCAAAAACTGGAAAAATTTTGATTGATCGAATAGGAATTGAATACCAATCGAAAAATTTTAAAACTGACTTCGACTAATCGAAAAGCAAGTTCGATCGATTGAGCCTTTAAAAATTAGAATTTTTGAAAAACCAGAAAATTATCTACAAAACCATTCTTTAAAAAAAAATTTCATTAATGATATGCATGTAAATGATTCCAAAAGTTTTTTAAAACACATTAAATTTGCATCAAACATCACAAAGTGCATAATCTTGGTTGGCCACACTAGTTTACACACATTCTCATGTACAAAGCTTACCAAAGATATACTTGTGATGTGTGCAACTAGTAAGTGTATGTGTAATACTCGGAAAAAAAAATTAATTGTAATTAAAAGAAAGGGTATATAAGTAAATCTTTTTGGGGTTAATTTTATAGTTTATAATGATAAGGGAGTTTTTAGAAAATAAGGTTGAAACCCTAGTTATATATAAGCTTATTAAGTCAACGTATATAGAGAGATATTTTGAAAGAGGAGACTGCCCAAAAGAATGAAGTAGAGAAGGATTGATTGCACCTTAGAGGTAAGAGCTTAAGAAATCTTGTTCTTTTGTCAAATTTAGAACTTGTGGTATTAGAGGGTTTTTTTTTTTTTTTTTCTTTTTTTTTTATGTGCGTATTTTGGCCAAGAAGTGAAACTATATAAATATCTAATGAATTTTATGATCTGAACCAAAGAAGGGATTAAATTATATTCTCAGTATCCGTACTGTTTCAATAATAGATTTTCTTTTCCTATGCAGAAAATCAGGCATGGTCATGGTGGTCCGGTTCTACACAGTGTTTGTCTTAAAAATTTGTACCTATGGTGAATAGGAAAGTTGATGTGAGTGTGTCAGTATAGATGAGGGCTAAAACAAGAAACAAAGCAGCCTTCAACTTCTTTTTATTATTATATATTTTTTTATTGGTTTTGGTAGGGGTGAATAGGAAGTCAATGAAGTTTGACAAGTCATAATTATAGTGAAAAAAAAAAAAAAAAAAACAAAAAAAAAGAGAGGAAGAAGAGAAACAGAAAAAGGAACACATGAAATTAATGATGGCCCACTTATTACTATGGAGTTATGGTCTTATCTTTGGGGTTTTAGTTGTGGCAGAAAAAATATGTACATACATATATATATATATATATATATGTATATATATAGAAAATATTATGAATAGGGGGGAATTTTGGTGTGAGATAACAGTGGATAGTTTATGAGATATTTTTTCGTAGTCTCTCTATCTGGTCGGGTACCATTATAAATTCTTCTTAAATTATTTGATTATTGAGTAAAAATATTTGAAAATTATTTTAGGTGATATCTAAGGATTTTAGAGGAATTGTTAAGGAAAAGTTTCTTTTGGAATAGCTTTTGGAGGTAAGTAACCTTATCCTAATTGGTTTTATTTTGCATATTTTAACTACTAAAAATTGTTTAGAGTTGTCACAATTTTAATTCTATTGTATCACTGATTTCAGGGAAAGAATTATCACAAATATATCTAATTACTGAATATATGATATATTGTATTAAATTGTTTTTAGCTATACTGATTCAAAGTAAAGCATAAAGAATTTTCATAAATATATATGAGCATTGAATATAAGATTTATTTAATTTAATTTAATTTTTTTTTTTAGCTATATTGATTTAAAGTAAAGAATATAGAAATATCACAAATATATTTGAATATTGAATATATGATTATGTATATATATATATATATATATGTATGTATTCGAATAAGACATATTATTGTTAGAAACTATGACTTCATATATATGATTATGGACAATGTAGCTATGAATTGATTCTGATACTCAAACCAATGAGGATTATTCATTGGTACTCTGATACCCAAACCAATGGGGGTTATTTATTGATACTCTGATACCCAGTCAATGAGAGTCATTCATTCGTATTTTGATATCCAAACCAATGGGGGTTTTGTTATTGGTACTCTGATACCTAGCCAATGGGGGTTATTCATTGGTACTCTGATGCCCAGTTACGGGGATATAGCATGACCATAGTCATAACATTGTTAACTATATGAATTACATTTGAATATTTTAACTATTTGAGTCTTTATAACTACATATGTGATTTTGAAAATGTTTGAGTATTTGAACTATTTTGAGTCATTAAAACTGTTTATGTATTTTTGGAACCTATTGTAAGTTATAGCTTTTGATATATGAAAAATTGACTATTTTCTAAACTATCTATGATATATTTGTAAGATTAAAGTATGTAATTTATGTGCAACTTATTATTTTAAAACTATGAAACTTCGTCAGTTATTTTGAAAACACATAGTATATTATAACTTTTGAAAACACATATTACATCTTATACTTTACAGATCTATTGCTTGATAGAACTTATTAGGACTTTTGTTACTTATTGAGTTGTTAACTCACCCTCCCTTTTTCCCCTCCAGTTTCAGATTGTGAAAAATAGCAAGCTTGGGAGTTTTGATGTTGTGTTGTGAGCAGGAAAAGAAGCATAGTGATTTTGAGATTGGATGGTCTTCTAATAGTTTTATATATACTGGCCAATTGACACTATGTACATGAGGTTTGGATTTTGTTCTCATTAAATTATTGGAGGTCTATTCATAAAGAAATTGTTGAGGTATTTTGGATTTATTTGATTTAATTTTTTTAGGATAAATTCTTTAGTTGCTAAGAAGGCCTTGCACACTTGTAGGGTGCTTACTTTATAAGCTTGCGGCAATTGTCACATGCCTATCTTTATACTTGGGTTCGGGGCGTGACAATTGTAATGATATTAGTACTTAGGTTATGATCTTGCAGACTCTATACTAGGATTTGATTTGGAATAAAAGTTACGCACTAGGGATTATGGTTTTAGTCATTGTTTATGAAGGCTATTAGGTCATAGATAGTGTTCTTTTGATGACTTGATGAGAAGTGTAAGTGAGGTTCCATCATATGATGATTTGTTAGGTCATATTTGAAGATTTTGATATTTATGTCTATGAGGTTATGCATACGTGACTTATAAATACAAAAGGGGGGATTTTAATTGATATACTTCTATGATCTTATACCAGCATTAAGTGGGTGTATTTTATTCTTGAAAAGTTTGAAATTGATCAGACTGGTTATTAAAACTTCTTCTTCTAATTAAAGGGAAAATAGAGTGAGAAAAGAACAAGCAAAGGAAATCTTCCTACTGTTTTGTGACTGATTTTTTGAAAACTCATTTGATAGTTTTGCTTAATATAGTCGACCTACCTAAGGTTAGTTTGATCTGTAGGAGATTTTCATAGGTTTAAGTATTGAATGATAGTTTACTATATGCCCTATTCAAAATTTGGAGTGCTTTTAGGGAATTGGAAACTGCAGAACTTTATTTAGGGATTGAGGTTCAATGTTAGAGCTATGATTCCTTGATTTTAGTTTATATGGAGTAAGGAAATTAACAGAAAGTTCGTAGTGTGAAGGAAATTAATTTGTGGTTATTGTAGTTCACATTATATTATATGTTATTATATAAATTCTGAGGGTGTTTAAAGAATTTAGTAATATATCGGTGGACTTCCTTGGATTCTAATGTTAAGGACCGACCTTCTTTTGGGTCATTGTTCTTGTTAGGGTTGACCTACATGGATTACCCTAGCCTAATTTATGTGCGAGGTAGTCCCTAAATGTTTTTGAGACATGTTTTTTTCTTAGAAGTTTGAGGTCCACAATTTCTTTCAAAGGACTTGGAGGATTGTTTCATATCCTAGGGAATAAGTTTTGATACCAGAAATGTAATTCTTTGAACTTAATTGATAAGAGTTAATGGATTGGCTCAATAGAAAATGAAGTGGATAGAACACAAGTACGTGGTAGTATTGATTTAGACTAGTGAACCATATTTTTTATTGGATATTGAAAGAGTTGGGATGGCAAGAGAGTTAACTTGAAAGACTTACAATTTGAATTATAGTCAATTGTTGTACCTTTTGTTCTATATTGGCAGATGGTTAGTGATTATAAATTGCATTGTACTTTAAGTTTTAGGCTGCTTGGACAATATTATCAGCAAGTTAAACAGGGGGGGTAAAAAAAAAACAAACAAAAGAGGGTTTGAGATACTTAATGGTCTATCCCCTTCTAGCCGATGTATACTTAGAGACTTGCTTTCATAATAGGCAATGTAATTATAAGGAACCCATCTCTTCAATGAGTTCCAGCCCAAGTATCATCTAGAAGTTAAAGGTGAATAAATGTTGCTTATTTGTGAAGATAATTTATGATTGAGATAGATGTTCAATGATTAGCCCTTATATCAATACTCAATAGATTATCTATGGAGACTTCGGAATTTCTATTTTACAAAACTCGAGGAAGAAAAATTTACACATATTGTAAATGAGTTTTGAACTTATGAAAGAATGGAACTTTGGATGCATTACTTAATTTTGAGGTATAGAATCAAATGGATGCTAGCATTCAATGGTCTATGGTGGTTATCAAAATTGTGGATTTCCATTGTAATTTTTGGAGTCTACTTAGGCCTTGGAATTTTGGGAAATTAATAATTGAATGGAAAATCAGTTATTGTGGTTAATCTAAACGAATGGGCCTTGGAACTTTTATGCATATTGAAAGGAACTTAGAGAGCTATTTAGACTAGAGATATGTATGTCTTTAAAGAATCATATATTCTTCGTAATATGGTTGTTCTTAAACTAAAGGTAATTGAGTAAGAGATTTTATAGTGGTATGGTAGTATGCAGTGGAAGCATCATGGCTCCATTTGCTTTGGAAATTTTTATTTTACAAATTTTGAGGAAGGAAAAGTCTATGCATATGTTGTGAAATAGTTTTGAACTTATATTTAAGTGGAAGTAATATACAACTCAATGGGATGTCAGAGCATAATGATTTACGGTAGACTTTGATTGTGGTTTTCTTTTATCACAGCCTTGGAGGCTCCTTCACCATTTAGAATTATTGGAGATTACTTATCGAAGAAACTATCATTTTTACTAGGTTTACTTGAACATGTGGGTTTTGAAATTTATATTCACTATGGAGGTAAATTATAGTGCAATTCGGGTCAAGTGAAAGGCATAAAAAAATAAAAAGAAGAAGAAGAATTCCTCAAAAAAGAATTCTTCATAGGAATTCTTTTTTTTTTTTGGTTTGATGGGACCCATTGAGAGATTAAATCCATGAATAATCGTGTGTTTTTGAGAAGTCTTATCATGTTTGGTGGCTTATTGATTAAAAAATTAGATAGAAGAAGACTTTAAACAAATAATTTGAATCTTAGCATGTACGATAAGTCAGTTTATATACTTTGGTAGTAGTTATATTCTTCCTCTCCTTAAGAAAATAAGTTATCTCTAAATACTATTAGCACACAAATCATACATTTAAGGGTTTTGTTAATTACATGACACACATTTATTGGTTGGAACTTGGAAGAATCGGTGGCACGTATATTTCCATGTAATTATTTTTTTTTTTTTTTGAGGGGCTATTTCCATGTAATTAAGAACCAATAATTTCTCGAATAAGTGAGAAATCAAACAATTCTTAAAAACAATTTAAGAAAAAAATATTTGAAACCAGCAAGTAACAAATTTGCTGGATCAGCACTAAACAATATTATGATAATATTATCATTCTGATGGAGAACGTCGTACATCCTTTCCCAGCCCACAATTTCTAAAGCCTATGCTTATCACATCATTGACATAGTATATTATCTCATACTTGCTTTGTATGAACTTAGAAAATGCTGACGAGCACTCCCAGGTGATAGGAGTGCCAGTATTGTATAATTTATTTTTATTTGATTATTTTGATCTAATACAAACTGTGTAAGCAGCTGCTGCTTGGTCAGCAGCGGCAGCTGACCAAGCAGTCCAGGAAGCTCTAGTGCAGGCTGCTAAAAATGCTAAAAGCCTGAGTTTCCATAAGATTTTGTTTCTGTGCAGCAGTAGAAGAACAGTCCAAGTTTTCAACACAACAAGAAATCTTAGATGGCAGGAAAAAAATATGGTGACTGATGTACTAAATTTGCAGCAGCATGGTCTTACTTGTAAAGCCTTTTTTATTCCTAGGCATGTCTTGAACACTGTTTACGAGTCAGCAATTTTTGCAACTAAAGTCCCAGTTCATCAGAGCTGGGTACATCCAGACTTGTGTTAGACTTGTTGTAGTTTCTTTGTTTATTGAAGTTATCAAACAAAAAAAAAAAAAAAAAGTTGGGTAAGAAGTGTGTAAATGTATTTAGAAAGGGTGAGAAAAAACTACACCATACATACATTTGAGCTGGGAGATAATTATCTTGGTGAGTTCATGAATTGATGCTAGATGATAGAAATTGTTCGCTGTCTTTGTCATGGATAGGTGGTTCTTGTGTTTGAAGGGATGTTTTGATAAATTAGTAGTAGGCAAACGGAATAAATGTTATTGGTTGAGGGATAAACTATATATATATATTTATTAGGAATAAACAAAGGGAAGGTTCCAGAATATGCCAGTTTTTTTTTTTTTTTTTTTTTTTTTTTCAAATTTTGTTTCTTGATATATATATATATATATATATATATATATATATATATAAATTTCATTTCTTGATATGATAGTATTTTAAATTTATAGCATCCACTCTATGGTCAATATATCAATTACAAAAATTAAACTCTAAATTTCTTATTCGATAACAGTAGACTTTATCAATTGAATTAATTAAATAATGAGAAAGTTTAAGAATTAATTAAATAATGAGAAAGTTTAAGAATAAGTGAATAACTATTCTCTTAGCCAGTCATTATGTTCAATGAAGTGTGCTCTTTTGTGTGCCTAAACAAAGCAAAAATTATACTATAATCTTAGTGTTAGGGTTCTAGGCCCTAGTTATCACAAACTTAATCAACCTTAATAATTAATTATTTATGCTCTCGATTAAATTGATCAGTGTCTCACACAAGTACAAATCACATAGACAAAACAAAATGTTGATCAAAGAAAACCAATGAAACTGTCTATTTAACAATTAAAAACTTGAGGAAGATTTAACTTAAATAACCCTCAAGGAAAAATATCCATTTTTAGAATTAAAATTTGTACAGTAGAAAACCCTAAATCTACTGCTACTTTAGGTAGTACAAAACACCATCCTCCTGTGTCTTTAAAAACGTGTTCTAGGGTTTGTATCTATATATGTACTTAAGATCCATCAAAACCCTAAATTAAACGGCTGAGAAAAGAAGTTGAAATTCCAATCAATACAAATTTAGATTGGCCAAGATGTGCATTTTGACCGGTTGAGATTAGTGACTTTTGACTTGTCAAGCTTGCAATCGAAACCCAATATTCCAGCACTATATTTTCTTCATTCTTGAATTTTCACTTGTTCTGAACTTAATTTATCTTGTTTCAAGGATTAATTCGACACTGTTCAATTAGACAAATTAAATTTAAGGATCAAGCTTATTATTTACTTTTGGGTGTAAAAATGCCTTACCCCGCTTAATCTACATTGCCCACCTAATTTTTCTTGCTTCGAAGAGTTGATAGGGACAGGTTTTGCTTCCCCCGCCCCCTCCTGTCCCTAATGTATATATAAATATTTAATTTTTTCATATATATATATATATATATATTATTACCATATCCAGGACACTTCTCTCTCAGTCTCTCTTAGTACTCTCAAGGTCACCATTTTTCTTTATGCTTCATCTTTGTTTTATCAACGTTAAAACCAGCTTTTTATGATTAGTAAAACATCTCAAATATGTTTCAAACCTGATTTCTCCCTCTCCTGCCCTTGAACAGAGGTGGATGCACCAATGGTTTGATTTTGCCTCGCCCTGTTTCATCCTTACTTAGTACTGTATATTGTTCATGGTTGTCTAATTTGATGTTGTTGAATTTTATGCCCAAAGATCTCACCTTTCATCAAATTAATTGTTCCATAAGTTTCATTATTACAATTTGAGTGTTTTCTCATCAGAGAATTTCCTAACTTGCAACACATAAATTCAAGTTTTTTTTTTTTTTTTTTTTTTTGAGAAACATACACACATATAGGGGAAGAGAGATGAAATAAGAAAATACACTCACACACTAACACCAAAGTTAATTGTGCTTTAAGTCATAGCCTAGTAATATTGACATCTGTTGAAATATTTGAGTATCTAATTTTCTCTCTCCATTCCCCACTATAATTATTATAATAATAATAAAATTAAAAAAAAAAAAAGGGAGAATGATGATTGGAATTGTGTTGATGTTATCCTAGCAAAATAATTGAACGAAAATCGTGATTCATAGTGGCTTCCCTTGTTTTTTCTTTCTTTTGTGCTTAATGTGTAAAAAGGATTTGTGTGCAAATTTGGTTCTGGTTTCTGAATATAGAATCGCAACAAAGCAATCTGTCTCAAACTCTCAATCACTTCCATGAATGAAGCAAATAATTTATTATACATCAGTTCTGGTTTCCCTTAGACCATGTCACCGTTTTGCTGTCGGCCATGGTGTGATTCGTGCCCATGGAAAAAGGTGAAAAAAAAATTAAGGAATAATAAGAGCATTCTCATCAAAGGTGTTAAAAATACTAAATGCTATTTTTTAGTATTTTTAACACCTCAAATCATAAAAACTCATCTTTATCGAGGGTGTCAAATTTTAAAAATTTTAGCAACTTGCTACAGTGAGGATTATTACTAATACCTCACTATAGCAAGCTATTACTATGTTTTATTCTTTTCTTTTCACTTTCTTTTTTTCTCTCTCTCTAGTGCTCCCCGTCCCCTCTCTCCTTCAGTGTGTCTCTTTCTCTTAGGCGAGCCCTCCATAGCGCGCCAAAACTTGCCTCAATTCTCCAAATCCCACATTCTCTCTCCTCCTCATCATCATCGTCGTCATCTCCATCCCCATTGTCCGATCCAATACGGTTCCTCCACCATCTGATTATGCTTTGAAGACACCACCACCACTGCCGATCTTTGTGCTAACAGAACAAACCTATACGCGGACCCACATCCTGCCCCGTCAATTGTTTCTGAGCTGATCCGATATGCAGCGTCGATGGTGTGACTTGCTGGTGTGGCTGCACCAACGCACTTTGCGTTGGTGCCAAGGTCACCAAGTTGGAGTTCTGTGAGGTCGGTGGGCTTCTGGGTTCTCTGTGCTTTACGGACTTGTCCGATAGATAAATTGATTGATTTGGTGAGCCATTTTTTTTGTTTCTTTTATTCTATATGAATTGAGAATTTGTGTGTAGAGATTGACTAATTTCGGTGGATATGGTTCGTGATTTTGTGATTTGATTCTTTGGCTTCTCGGTCTTTGTTGTGATTTGATTTTGGCTGGGTTTTGGCTATGGTGGTGGTTGTGATTTTGTTTTGGCTGGTTTAGGCAATGGTGTGTGGTTTCAACAGTGTAGAGGGTTTTTTTTTTTTTTTTTTTTTTTTTTTTCCTCTGCTGTTGTTTGTGGTTGTGGAGGATCTGGCTGGTGGCGACGATGGTGGGTGGATGTGATGGTTGTGGAATGGGTGGGTGGATATGGTGGCGATGGTGCTGGTTTGAGAAAGAGAGACACAGAGGAAAGAGAGACAGAGAGAGGAAGAATAAAAAATGATAAAGAAAGAATATTTAAATGAAGTGTTAAAAAAATAGAAGTTTTGATGTAAGGGATATTGTAAAGTGATGTGTTATATGTTATAAATTTGGTTTTTAAAATGGTAAATGCTAAATATTTTGGAAGTTTTGATGGGAATGCTCTTCAAAGTTTCTTTCCAACCCTCATATCAAACGGACTTGATTGTGAATTAATATTATTCATGTAAAGTTGTTATTTATAATTATTTTGTGTTGGCTTTAATTCCGTGCAAATTTTGATTGTAATTTTGTTCAATCATGTTTACCCTGTATTTTATGTAGGATTTCATTATATGGGTTGTGTGTGAGAGAGAGTGTGAAGACTCAAGCTTGCATTGAAGAAGGAGTGGTATTCGCAGGTATCTCGCAAGTAAACTTCTTGCAAAGTAAGCCATGTGAAGAGCACATGACTGGAAGGCAAAGCGTTATGACGATCTGGTGATAGCTGGTTTTTACGAGTATCTTGCGGGTAAGGCCTTCCCACGATATACTCGCGAAACATTCTATTTTGCTATTTTGGCTTATCTGCTCCGCCATATCTTCACCCACATTATACATACCCACATTACCCACATATTGTGAGGAGTGCTTTTCAGAGAGAAAACTCTAGCATACAAACTTGAGAGTTAGAGATTGTTATACTCACAATCATCTACACAATCTTTTGTGGTTTTCCTCATTTTTTCTACCTCTCTATATCCATATCCTTAAGAGGTTGATAGCCTAAATGCTTACCACGCCCAATTAAAGTGTCAAGTAAGGTTTTGGTGCTACTGGGAAGTATTGGAAGAAGCCAAGCTTTGGTGGATGCAATCGGGTGCATTGTAGGATCTGGAAAGCTAGACATGACACGGTTTCGAGAAACCTTGTTAGAGTAGGAGCTTGGAGAGCTTAAGTGCAATAGGTAGATTAGGCTTGGAGGGTCTTTTGCTATTTATGTATCCCAACTTATTGTTTAGTGGATCGATTTATTGCTTGGAAAGCGGCAGAGAGGTTTTTTGCTGAGTTCTTCAGTTTCCTCTTCGATAACACATTGGCGTGTTATCTTGTGTTTGCATCTCTCTTCTCTACTCTTTTAGCTTTCATTTTACTGCTGTTGTATGATGAATATGGCTTAGACACTACAAAAAAATCGTCCTATCCCAGTGTTTTTTTCCCGGCGTTTTTAAAACTGCAGCAATAGAGAAGCCTATACCAGCGCTTTTTGAAACCATTGGTATAGGAAACCCTATTACGACAGTTCAAAACCGACGCTTTATAAATCGTTGCAATAGGAGACCTATAGCGGTGGTTTTTGAAAATGCTGAAATAGGATGCCCTATTGTAGCGTTTTATAATTGCCGCTATAGGTTAGGGTAATATTTTTTTTTTAATTAAATTAATTTTTGAAATTATTCTATCCCAGTGCTTTTTGAAACGCTGGAATAGTGTCACCCTATTCCAGCGCTTCAAAAAACACTGGGATAGGTCACTCCGTAAGGGAATAGAGAGAGGCCTATCCTTGCGCTTTTTGAAACGCTGGAATAGGGTTACCCTATTCCAGCATTTCAAAAAGTGCTGGGATAGGGTCACTCCGTAAGGGAATGGAGAAAGGCCTATCCCAGGGTCACCCTATTCCAGCCCTTTAAAAAGCGCTGGAATAGGGTCACTCCAAAAGGGAATGGAGAGAGACCTATCCCAGGGCTTTTTGATGCGTTGGAATAGGGTCACCCTATTCCAGTGCTTGAAAAAGTGCTGGGATAGGGTCACTCCATAGGGGAATGGAGAGGGGCCTATCCTAGGGCTTTTTGAAGCGCCGGAATAGGGTGACCCTATTCCAGTGCTTCAAAGAGCACTAGGATAAGGTCACTCGATAAAGGAATGGAGAGAGGCCTATCCCAATGCTTTTTGAAGCTCCGGAATAGGGTCACCTTATTCTAGCACTTCAAAAAGCGCTCGAATAAGGTCAAAAAGCGCTGGAATAGGTCCTTTGTACCACTGAAAAAATTTCAGACTTCTTATTTTTTTTAGCTTGGCACCACTTTGGCCTCTCATTTTTGGTCTCCCAATTCTTTACTTCAGATATTTTCCTGTCACCCCCCCCCCCCTTTTCTTCCTCATTTTCATGTTGGTCTCTCTCTCTCTCTTGTTTTTCTTGTGCTGCAGTCTCTCCCTTCCTCTCACCCAAATCTTACTTCCTCTTCATCTCTCAGGAATAGCCACTGATAGATCGTCCCTCTAGCCACCATATACTCCTTTATTTGTGCCTTTTTCCAACAAGAATTTAAGGTAAAAATCTAAGCTTTTTGCTCAATTTCTTTTATGAAATCCTTTAGGTTTTGCTATTCAATGATTATTATAGTGAATACTTGATGGTTTTTGGTGAATAATGGAAGATTAGAGGGTTAAGATGATTTGGGTAGCAATGGTTTTGTTAAAATCCAAAAATTTCATATCATTTGAAGAGTTCTTGCTTTGATAAAAGGTTTTGGTTGATTAGCTATATGGGTCTTGTTGTTGCATATGTTGATATGAGTTGATTTTTAGAAGTTTTTTCTTTGCATTTTAAATAACTTTGGCAAATGTGGGTGTGAGTGAAGTGATAACTATGAATTTATGCAAGTGAAGTGTGAGCATGTGCTTTTTGCATACCAAGTGTTTGATAAGTTGTTTATATGAGATTATGGGTTTGATTCCTTGGTTTTAATATGCTTTAAATTTTGTCTTTTTAATAGGAGTGATTCTCAAATAATTTGGGCTAGTCTTAAAACTATAACAATTTTCTAAAGCTGTCAAGGATAGATTTGAGTTAGCTACAATACATGATTTTTAATAAATTATAGAGTGTATTCAAATAGTTTTATAGGTATTTGGGTCATATTGGGTTGAATGGGTGGGTTATTAATTAAATGGCTTGGGTTGGGTTGGTAATGGATAATTAATTTATATATAAACGGGTCATAAATAGATAAATGGGTAATTACACACACGACCCATTTATGACCCAACCCGCCCATTTTCCACCCCTACCATACTACCACATTAAAAAGGCTATGACTGGTAATTTATAGGTAAAATTTACAGTTACATTGCAATCTAGATACTTTATTTTTGTAATTTATGGAACTTTTTTTTAGTTATATATGCAAGAAATTTGTTAGCAAGTATAATGGAAAGATTTTTAAGTGCCATATATATATATATATATATATAAACAAATTAAAATTTTACTACAAAGAGCTTCTAAAAATTTAAAAATTGCCATAATTTTTAAAAATTACTATTTTATTTGTTATTAAATTATATTCTATTGTAAAAAATATATATTTTAATTTATATATAATTTTTTTTATTAAGCTTTGCATCGTACGAGCATAATACTAGTGTATTAAATATTATTATGTATAAAATATTTAAAGAAGAGTACTACTAGTTTAGAGGTAAGACAAGCGTGAAATAATATGTGGCCCAAGTTCGAACCCTACTAAACACATTCAATTTTGTTTTTCTCTCCTTTTAAAAAAAAAAAAAAAAAAAAAAAAAAAAAAAAAAAAAACCCTAATCTCTACGTAAAAACACTTCAGCTGCCTCATTCTTTTCTCTCCTTAAAGCAAACCTCATTTTCTCTCTCTCTCTCTCTCTCTCTCTCTCTAGATTCACCTATTCCGATTACTCCTCCACCCAATCGCACACACTCACACACAACTCACCGGATTCTTCGCTGGAGCGTGGAATTGTGCGCTGACTTTTTGATGTTGCTTTCATTTTTTTTGTGCAGAGATTTGATCGTGAAAGTCAAAACCCTAGGTGTGTTTGCTAAATTCATGAGTAATGGACGAAGTTCACGAGGAGCAAAGTCAACTGCTAGGTAATTCATTACATTTCTGATCTTTGAAGGTTTAATCTAGGTCATTATGTGTTGTTGTCTTTGGATTTTGAACAAAAATTGTTTGCTTGATATTTGTAATGACAATGATTCTAGACTGTTTTATGCATCACATTTGGTATATAGTGAATGGAAGTTACAAGTTTGGTTGATAAAGAAAGTGTTTTTATGGTCTTTTTGAGGATAATTTTCAATGATATAGTTCAAGTTTTGGGAATCTAGGCTGACCTTGTGATATATGTGTAATTGCTAAACTTGTTTAATTGTGCGGTAATGCAATGCGGTAATGCTGATGTGAAGGTTTTTTTTTTTTTTTTTTTTTTTTTTTTTTTTTATGGGTAATTTAAAAACTTTTATTAAAAAAATAGTCAACCCAAGTTTTTATCATTGGATTGTGTTTGCCATGAACGTAAATATCTAATTAATTCTTAGACTAGATCATGCTAAGTTTGACAGAGGTCCAGTTAATACTTGATGTACTAAGCTATATATATAGTCTTCCAAATATTTTGATAAATAAAAAGATGTTTATTGTACTTCTTAAATATATATACACATAATCTAGTAACTGGAGTCTTGCTCTGCTTGGTTTTCAACTTATTAGGGAGAAGAAAATGGTACTTGTCTCTATGATTTGTATGATTAAGAAAGATTCTTGCACCCTATAAAACGGTATTTCAGGAATGACCATATTGAGAAATCTCTTAGTAGCTATATATAGCAAAGCCTTTGATGTTGCTTACCTGGTGAGTTGAATTCCTTTTCTTTTTTTAATTGGTAAATAAGTTATTACATGCACTAGTGGGCCTAGTGAGTTGAATGCCTTGAACAACACATATTTGGTTTGTCTATTTCCTCCTTTTTTGGTGTGCCTCAAGAATAGCCTTGTTAATCGGTATTCTTGTCCTGGACTTCTGTCACAACCTTAGGCAATGAAAAACAACAAACAATGCAAAATTATACTAGTTGTAAAAACAAGGCAAGAAAATACTTTTTTCAATATGTTACAGACACACCTGGTGGGTCTTGAACCCATGTCCTCACCCTCCACCCTGCACTTACAAGGAGCAGAGGTGCCACTTCAAGAGGACTTTCTAGTCTAAGAAAGTGTTCATAGTAACCATCTGGGTCCATTAGTAGCTTGACTTTAAGTCTTATTATATTTAGTAGGAATTGTGGTCCACAAATTTTAGATTATGGTTCGTAAAATCCCTTTCTATAGTTCTTGTTTTCCTCTTTACAATTGAAGATGCTCCATAAGCAGTATTTACTAGTTAGCCAAATAAAAAATTAAAGCGGTCAATTAATTATTATGATATCAAAAGACAATAACAAATTTGATTTCCTAATTAATTAGATGATAGCAAATAATTCCTAGAGTATTCTTTTCGTATTGCTATCAGAGTGTCATCATATCTACCTCTTTTTGTTTTTGATCGGATGTTGTTATCCTGATTCGTAAGTATTAACCTCTTTTTAGTTTGCAAACAAGTAAGGTTAGGACTTAGTATAACAACAATCGATGATGCTCAAGCCCAAGCCCAAGCCCATGTTTAATTAACAATATATTTAAAATTAACAATATATTCTGTCAAAGATCAAAGTTCATAGCAAGCCCAAGCCCATTTTTAATCCCAGCCAAACTCTAATAAGTAATAATAGCTACAATTAATCCCATGCACAGAGAACAACGTAGTGCCTTTGAAGTTCTCTCTCATAACACAATTCTCTCTTCATGTCTCTTACTCTTACAAAATCCAAACGTCTCCTCAATTACACAAACTCATAGCTTTCTACCTCTTGCTATTCTGAGTTTTGGTTTTTCACTTTTCCGTTTCAATCTCAATCTCAAATACACAACCAAGATGTTATCCATGCTTGGCATCAATATTTTGTCAAATGCATATTATCAATTTGGCTGTTAATACTTAGTATCAAAAAAGATTCTATAAACCTGAAATTTTTTAATATTAGTTCTTATCCTTCCAATCTTTCAACTTTTTCTTAACCTTGGTTGGATTGTTGTCCCCAAAGACTCAACAAATTTCAAATAATTGTATTGTTTGCAATTGTACCTATAGCAATTGTGGATCAACTGTTGCTCAAAATGGAATCTCATGGTATGAATTGATCCTCAAATCAAAGTGTGTAACATATTTGGAATATAATATATAGTCTCAGTCACATGCTATATCTTATGTTAGAAGATGTATATCACATAATCTCAAGTGGATACGGCACAATGGAAGAGTTGCTGGAAGTCATTACGTGGGCTTAACTTAGAATTCACCACAAATCCGTAAGAAAGATTTCCTTCCATCCTCGCATTATGAAAGGTCAAAATTATATTTACCATTCAAAAATTGGATTGCTGAACCTATTACATGTTTACAAATATTTTAGTTAGGTGGTCCTTTACTATGAGTGTCAACTCAAAAATCAAGTGCCATGTTTACTTTTATAAAGTCAATATTTTGTGGAGATAATTGGAACGCTTTAACACTTACTGTTCAGGTTTTATTTTTCCATTGCTACCCATCCAGTTTAGCACTTAAACATAGAAAATAGTTCCTAAAGTCTTCAAAACATGATTGCAAGAGATTTAGGAATTCTTATCCATGCATCATTTTTTCATAAATTGACAGACATTATGGGAATACTACAATGGAAGGTGGACAATCTCTATGGGATAAGGGTGTAAAATATAAAATGCTTGGTTGTCTAGCTCCATGGCAAGGTGTTTTATTTGCCTTGTTTGGATGTCAGTATTAACTTATAGGCTTGCAATATGCATGAGTACCTTTTTTATGTTATTTTTTATTGTATTAATTTTCCTACTTATTGGGTGTGAGAAGTTTAGTTTTGTATTAGAATAGTAATTGTAAATTTTATTTATTTAAAAAGCTTTTAGCAGTATTGGTTGTCATTTATTTCAATTTCCACTACAAAATATTTTTTGTTTGTTTTCTACCTTTAGCATGACCAATAACTCGAATGACACATCTTCGGGGAGCTTGTGAATTAAAGGCCTATTGAGGTGTAACTTACCTATAAAGAAAAATAGCTTTAACATGAAATTCTTATTCGAAGCTATTTGGTGAAATTCCACTACAAATTTCCAATTAATGCAACTTTATTTTAAAAACAAATTGAACTGACTTACATTCAATTTGAATTTAATCACTTTTTGCTTTTAAACATATATATGTGTATCAACGGGATTTGAACTCTAAATCTCTAATCCCATGTAATAGGGCCAAATGCTATTATATCAGATTACCATTAACTCATCTACATTGTTTTAATCGGAGAGATAGGAGTAATATATTTTTATTGTATGCTTTACATGCAGATATTCAAAACTATCATTTTCAAGTGAGTGCACTGCTTCTTCTTTTCTCTCTTATGTTAAATCATTATCCTTTTGTGTTGTAAATTTGACCTAACAGTAACCAATGTATGTGTTGCGAATATTGTAAAGTGGGTATGCCATCATTTTGCTTTGTCCTGATTTAATCTAGTAGTTATTTTCTTTAATAAATTACGCGACCTTAAGATTATCCTAGTTAGACATTTCACGTTAAAATATAGATATAATGTTGGTCTAGTTGTAAACTTAGCCCCCAAACAAATAGACCTCCATATTTCTTACTGTCTTTGCCTAATCAACTTAATCCCTTCTACTCTCTTTCAATGGGAAAATTAACTTTTAACACATAGTTTTAAGTACTTTATTTCTTAATTGCACATGCAAATGTCAGTCACAAGTAGGCTTAAAATAAATAGAAGAGGGGAAAATTTGCAAACCAAATCTTGGAAGAGACTATCAAATGATTTTAATGTCATTATTTTATTAAGACAAGTTTACTATTTGCATGCGATTATAAAATGGGACATAGATGAATCTCCCATAGTTGATAGTTGATAGTTCCATTCTCAAATGTACTTAGAGAAAGGCATCAACTACTTACCTAACCTGAGTTGTTCACATCTTTCTTTCCTTTTTCTTATTTGTCATTTGATTTTCTTGTTATTTTCTCTTTTGTGCTGTTTTGAATTCTGATTGAAAGTGGGATTTTTCTACATGAAGATCCCTATAGATTCTTTTGGTAAGATTTATAAGGGAAGTCAGTAAAAAAAAAAATGATAAAAAAAAAGGATCTTATTCACTGCCCTTTCCTTCGTTCGAAAAGTTAGGCTTACTAGGGGACCATAATAAGTGAAATACTTATACATGAAGGCCCATCAACTTGGGAGATCTCTAAAAGACAAAAAGTCAGCCTGTCTTATTCTCTGCCTCTTAAGGCTTTGTATACTACTTGTGTGTTCCTGTGGGTATTCTAGTTCTCCATAAAATCTAATATTATTGAGACCATTTCAAACATATTGAGGTAAGTCACTAAGAATTTGCATATAGAATAAACAACCAAGAAAAAGAAAAATAGAGAGAACTAGGAATAATAAATACACCCACTTAAAACTGTTGTCCTTGAACTTACTTTCCTTTCCCATGTTGCAGGTATCCTTGCAGAATCTACACTACCATCAAAAGATTGATGACATATTTTTTATCCTCCTCACCGTGCGGCTGTCGACGAAGCCTAGCCTCCTAACAGTAAGTTTTTAAAATTTTTTGTTTTGATTTTTGGTTTAGGGTTTCGATTTTGGGTTTAATTGGATTTTTTTGAGGGATTTGCTTCACGGGGGTTTTATATTTTATTGTTTTCTTTCAGGAACAAAAGGGCCTCTCTCTCAATCTCACTCAGACCTCTCTTCATTACCATTTGATTTTGTTTTTCAGGTATCAATTCTTGACTTTTAGTTGCTTTTAGCTCAAGTTGTAGCTTTTAGTTGCTTTTACCCTTTTTTTAAGGGTGATGTGTAATGGCAGTTAGAGGATTGAACCACATGTATCCAAGGTACTAGTTTTCATACCATAGATAAGTAATGTGCAATTGTCTCACATTACAAGTGGACAAAGTATAATTATCTCTAAAATGTTTATTAGTTATGATTATCCCCAAGTATGATTCATCACTTTTTAACCTTTGATATATAATAAACTACACCTACCATTGTTGATGTTTAATCACCAAAGATTTCATTTTGATATAATGGTCACCTATCATAGTAGTGAATAATGGTCAGTTCGCTTTTGCAGGAGTGGCAACTTGTTTAAAGTTTACCTTCTTCTTTCCGTGGTCAAACATTGGGATTTCTTAATTCCCTTAAATTGTAAAATAATGTGTCTACATTACTGCCATGGTGGGTTGTTGTTTTGAAGGAAGCGGATGGCTTGCATGGAGAGAAAAGATGGAGTATTTTCTATTAGGAGTGTTGTTTGTTTTGTGACTTACATTTTTGAAACTCAATGTGCAATGGTGAAATCGTAGTGTAGGTGCACCTCATAATATTCTAGACACTTGGGATGTATTATTTTATGTATAACATTCTAGACATTTGGGATGTAATTATTGATATGGTGTAATTAAATATATTTAGTTTCTTGGTTTAATGTTGTATGGTATTTTCTATTGGAAAATATGAATTGTGGCTCATTACAGTTGTTATAAAATAGGTATTGGAAAATATGTATTTTAGGTACATTACAAGTGCTAACTTTTTTTTTTTAGAAAGATGACCTGTACCACCACTCTTGAAAGCACTGGCATAGGTCCTTTTCAATTTTAGTCATTCAAGACCTATCCCAATGCTTTTGGGAACGTTGGAATAGGCATAACCTATGCCAGCGCTTTCAAAAATGTTGGTATAGGTCTTTTAAATTATATGCATTCATGACCTATACCAGCGCTTTTGAAAGCACTAGCATAGGTAGTACCTATTCTAGCTCTTCCAAAAGCGCTGGTATAGGTCTTGAATGCATATAATTTAAAAGGCCTATACCAGCGCTTTCAAAAACGCTGTGATAGGGCGTATGCCTTTCCCGACGCTTTTGAAAAACATTGGTATAGGTCCAGCGACCCTATACCGACTGTCACTGCGCGGTGGTTTGAAATACCAGGAAAAAAAATGCTTGAATAGGAATTTTGACCATATCCCAATGCTTTTTGGGGCTATCCTAGCGGTTTTGAAAACGCTGGGATAGCCCTATTTTTTTGTAGTGACATGAGAGTAGTTTTATTGTTTGTTCACTCACATTTACTCTATTCCGTAATTAGTTTAAGTTGGAATAAAATCAACTGAGCCATAATCTTTTAATTTGGGGTCTAAACAGCTCTTGTATTTTTACACAAATCCAAGTTTTCAATTCATACTATACGGATTTTACTGTGAATTAATATTATTCATACTATATAATTCTGGTAAGGTTTTTGTTTGATTACATGAGATTTATTTATTGGGTTGGAAGGCCATGTAACATGATCCTATTGAGGGATTAAATCTATGAAAAAGTATGTGTTTGAGAAGTCTTATGTTTGTTGGCTTATTGGTTTAACGATAACATAGAAAATTACTTTTAAAAAATAAGTCAATTTATTTACATTGCTACATATAGTTATTTTCTTCCTCTCCATGAAAATGAGTTATCAAAATCCTAATTATCTAACAAATCATTCATTTAAGTGGACTGCTTATGTATCTCAAAAAAATAAAAAGTGGAGTGCTTATAAGGGATTTATTAATTACATGACATACCTATTGATTTGAAAAATCGGCGGCATGTTTCTATGGAGGACTACATAATTACTCAAATAGTAATACTACAGCCACAAACTATTTTACAACATTTTTAAAAAATGTTGATGTGGTCAACCTCTTATTGATTTTCATTTAATCCCATCATTAATATCATTTTTTCATTTACTAATAATCACTCATCACATCAGCAGTTTGCAAAATATTTTAAAAAATAGTTTGTATCTCTAACATTATTCTTACTCTTGAATGAGAAATAAAAAAAGTTCTTAAAGCGTTTAATAAAAAAAAAATAATTAAAATTATAATGACATATATCTTTGACATGTAATTCTCAGAGATGGCACTTGTGTTCGCAGTCACCATTTATTGTAGTTGCATTTTTTATTTTTTGAAATGTTTGTTAGTTTTTTATTTTTAAGTAAACAGTAATATTTATTAAAACACACAAAAATAATCATACTTATTTGAAAGTATTAATTTATAAATATCCCACCCTTCCTCCCGAGCCCAAATCAAGGCTCTCGTATTCCACCATGCACTATAGGCATGAGGAAGTACCATAGTATATATATATATATATATATATATATATATATATATATAGTTGAAAGTAATATAATGCATAGATTTATTAATTGAAATTGTGTAAACAACTTAATTAAGCATGGTCTTGAGTAACAAATTTTCTGCTGAGGTTTTCCAACTCAATTAAATAAATGGTTTTGAGCTTTTGTCTAGACAAGATAGTTAGCACTTAAACAATATACTATTATTACCATTCTGATGGAGATAATGAGTCATCGCCGCCCACAATTTATATCATTTATCAATAACATAATATATTATTTGCTTTGCCTGTGCTTTGGACATGGTTAAATTATGAAACTAATTAACTGGGCCTTTTTTTTTACTTTAGTTGTTATCCGTTCATTATAATCTAGACTCAATAGATTAAAGTTCTAGAGAAATCATGAGTCTTCTCGTGAATTGATGATATATGTTTATTGCTCTAAATAGCAGTGTTACTGATACTGTACCGTACCGGCATGTATCAGCCAGTACACCGGTACAGGTACACTTCTATTTAGTACCGAAAAAAATACAGGCCGTACCAGCTGGTAACTGAATACCGTATCGGCCATATAAAATGCTATGCCTTTTTTTTTTTTTTTTTTTTTTTGGTAATTTTGGTAGTTTTTTAAGGGCAAGATGGTAATTTCAAGTTCTAATCTAACCCTAAACACGACCCAAGCCACACCCTAAACACTTCTGATATTATTTGTTTTCTTTGTATGCAATGAACAATTAAGTTTTTTGTTTTTTATATTGTGTTTTTTTTTTTTTTCCTTTGTATGCAATGAACAATTGAAGTAATGTTTTATGATAAACAGAGATTTTTGAGGTAATTTTTTATGGTAAATAAATATTTTGTGTGTGTGTGTGTGTGTGTGTGTATTTATATTAAATATATAAAATAGCGGTAAACTTGAAGCGGTACATCGATATTGAACGGTATCCGAAATATATCGTACCAGTGGCCAAACCGATACAACTTCCTGTACGGTATTGACTTCCTTGCTAAATAGACCCACAGAAATCTATTTACATAAGTTCGTTTGTTTGTTTGATTGATTTATTTATTGTTTTGTTTAGATAATTGACCTGCATAAATCGATTTACATAGGTTCTTTTGTTTGTTTATTTGATTGATTTTTTATTTGGTTATTGTTTTGTTTAAATACAATAATATTTGAAATTTATGACGTCATAATTAACTTTTATCACTCAAGACATCAATAATTTTTGCTTTTGTTTTTATTTATTTTTATATAAATTATGTATAATTAATTATATATTGGTGAGATTTGCATAAAGTCCATTATTTGATCTTTGTGTAATCTGTGGTCTTTGTTTCTCTCTATTTGTTTGCGTTTTGGGTGTTTATCGTATTTTTATTTAGCAAAAAAGAATAGAGTTCTGGAGTCTGTTAATACAGGAGAATATATATATATATATATATATATATATATTTTAATGTCCCAACGAAAGATAGTAATCCAAATGGAAGAAACTATCGGTGGTATTGGATGAGATGGAGTAATGTGATCATATGTCAGGCTTAGGAGGATATGAATGGTCAAAATTTGATTGCCAGTGAGCAAATTAAGAATGATGCCGACAGTGAGAAGGAAATTTTGGACGCATATGACAAGTGAGATTGGGGTGATTTTTGCTGGGTTAGGTTTTTATTTTTATTTATTTTTTATAATTCTAAATGTTGTTTAGTGTTTTAAACTAGATATAAATTGGTAATTTAGTGGTTAATAGTTGATGTGGTAGCATGTCACCCAAAATGTAAAGGATATGATTTGTAGTAAAATATGAAGTACTTCTAGCATTATTTGATAGAGTATCATGATTAGCTAAGTCAATATTTTCCATTCAATTGAATGATATAGGCATTTTTGACACATCAAAAGATTAGAGAATAAACTGACACATTTCAAAATATTAGGAACTAGTTTGACACATATGCATGGCAGATATTAGGACCAAAATGATAATTCCTTCTAAATTATTTTTAACATCTTAGCAATCTCGCTAGAAGCCCATTCTAGATAGGATGAATTTTCATTTTCAAGCTAGTAATAATAATGAAATTGTAAGGTTTTAGACCCCTTAATACAATATGTTTAACCTAATATTAAGCCAAGTTGACTAACAAGTCTGTTAATTAAATCTAGGTTAAATAAATATGTTTAAAACAATTATAATGCGGAAAATAAAAGAATACAAAGATTTGATGACTTAGGAAAACCTAACCGGTAAAAAATCTGGGGATGATTTAACCTAACTATCCTCAAGGTAAAAACAGATTCACTATGAAAGAATTGAAGTTTGTACAATAAGACTTAGACCACTAACATCCTATTACTACCTCGTGTAGAAAACTTATTACCGCGACCACATGACAGCTTTGAGTCCATGGACTATTTCTTTCCTTAATCTGCAGCAACCACAAGTTTTGCTATTTGTGACTTTGAGACACTTTTCAAAGATTTTAGATCTTTTTAAAAGTTCTATATGCAGCAATTGAAGTAATCATCAAGTTATTGATGTAATTCTTGATCTTAATAACACTATGTGCTTGTATGAAGGTAAACACCTTTTAGATTTCATAAAATATTCAACACACAACTCAACAAAGACTTCTAAAATGTAGCTAGAGTTTTTTCTTTTATACTTAGAGTGAAACACTTAACCCTACATGTCATATGGACTTGGGTTGGTTTAAAAATTCTATAGAAAATTACTGATGCACTATTTTTGATCGATCGATTGAGTCTAATTTTCGATCGATCAAGCCTTGCAGAAATTTAATAGTAATTTCCTACAATTAGTTGATTCCAACTTTACATAAAACCAAACTTTGAGCACATCTAAACCTAGACTATATGTTTTGATTATGGTTTGCCAACAAATACAAAATGAAGTTCTAATACATTAGTTACTAAAGTCTTAGAACCTAACAATCTCTTCCTTTGGCAATTCGTGACAAAACACATTATACGAAATAAAAAGCTCAAAGTAAAAGCAACCCAATTACAATTCAAACTAACTACTAACTATTAGTTGCAAGAATAGATAGTAGCTTCGACTTAATTAACTTGTAAGTTCCTAAAACACTAAACAAAACATAAACGCATGTGTGAAAAATACAAGTAAACGAAAATAGAATTCCTGATTTCACAAAAACATAAAATAAAAGACATATAACACAAATAACCTCATAATATACCATGAGATCAATGTGCAACAATTGTGAGACATGTCAGCAAAAAATAACTAACCCACTATCAATTGATAGACATGTGTTAGTGGGTAGTTATTTTTGCAAGCATATCTCCCATTTATTAGATTTTGATACGAATGATGTGATATTGTTTGATACAAAATATTTTTTCCTCCTAGAAAGTGTTCCTTGGTCCCTTTTGTAAACAGACACCAAGTGTCTAATGAACATACTTGATGTATTTGCTTTTAATTATTAAATAAAATCTCCCTTTTCACCAAAAAAAAAAAAAAAAAAAAAGAAGAAGAAGAAGAAGAAGTAAAAGGAAATGAAAGGGAGAATGATTATTAGAGTCTTGGTACTTTTTTTCCCAATTAATAATTGTTTTTGTATAACTCTGAGTCTGTGACTCATATGGTTTTGTTTTTGGTGTTCTACGAGTAGCATGTGTATCAAAGAAATATCCTAGAAGCCAGACTGATTTTTTTGTGGCAAACATATATTTTTGGTTCCTACCTTTTGCGCTAGTTTTCACTTTGGTTCTCATATTTTTTGAGCTCCTATTTTGGTCCTTAAATTTCGAAAATCGTTTTCAATTTAGTCCATACATTCATCTCACTAATAGAAAGTACATAGATGGCACACACAAAGTACACAACTAGCACACTAAATATCGACATGGCCAATAAAATAAATAATATTATCACATTAGTATTTGATTTAATTAAAAATATAGATCACTTTTAACAGAAAAAAAAAAAAAAAAAAAAAACACACACACACACACACACATGAATTCAAATTTGGTTCATTTTGAACAAGAACACACAAGAACTTAAATCTAGAAAACATAACACATAAACACAACACCAAGGCTTGGACCCGCCAACACAAACACTAACATTGCTACAATCACAAAGCAAAGTTGATGAAGCGATTAGGTCCAAATCCAATAATGATGATTATTGGCACCTAGATCGGGTCCAAATCTAATAGTGCTACCATTGTTAGTACATTACACTTGATTTTTTTTTTTTTTTTTGGTACTTTTGGTTGATGTTGATTTTGTGAACGAAGATGATACAAATCGAAAGGACTTCGGTGATTTTTTTAGTTAGAAAAACTTTCATAGGTTTGAGAGAGAGATTGACATTAGTTGAGGCGAAAATGGGCAAATGCCCATTTTGCGCAAAAAAAAGGGCAAATACCCCACTTTCCAAACTAATTAGGAAAATACCCCTCTTTTGAAACTTGATTTTCTAAAAATCGAGTTAAAAAAAAAAAAAAAATCTAGAGCCTTATAGCAACGGTTTAAGGAGCCTATAGTGACGTTTTAAGAACCTATAGTGACGTTTTGTAACTTAAGCTCCATGCACTCAAGTTCCATGCAAGTTTTTTTATTTTATTTTATTTATTTATTTTTTTACCTATAACTTAGGTTCATGGAGCTCGAGTTATAAAACACCGCGATAGGTCCTAAAAATATCACTAAAGGCTCCTTAAAACGTCGCTATATGGCTTAACTCGATTTTGAGAAAATCGAGTTTCAAAAGAGGGACATTTTCCTAATTAGTTTGGAAAATGGAGCATAATGCTGCTCTTTTTTTTTTTTTTCTTTTTTTTTGCATGAAAAGGGCATTTGCCCATTTTGGCACATTTGTTGAAGTGAAAAAAAAAATCCAAATCATCTCTTAATCTTTAATGGCTTTGAAGGAATTTGAATCTTGTGGGTTTTTGATAGTTTATAATTTTTCTTGTTTGAAATTTATGAGTTTGTTTTCAACTAGGTTTGGTCGGCCTAGAGTCTAACGCAATGTTAATTGAAGAAATGATATTTATGGAGGGTTTGATTTTTCTAGGTTCATTTGATGTTCTTCTGGGTTCATGTTTACGATCCTTGAATTCATGTAATTTTTTAGTTTTTAATCTTTTACGGGATTGAGGGGATTTGGCAAATCCATTTACCAAGGCCTTGGCAAAAGATAGGGTCTGGAATACATCGAGGGGGATGAGACTAAAGTCTATAGATTCATAAGCTATGTATGAGGATACCCAACCCAAGGACCAGAGATTCTGAGAATTGGGTTCAATGGGCAAAACGAATCATACGATAGTCGTAAGAAATGCACTATTTATTTTTTTAATTATTTATTTTATAAATATTTTTTTAATTGTTCATCCCTATGATGTAAGTGCATTTATCCTGTAATGTGGAGAGGTTTGAGTAAAAAATTCTAATGAAATTTGTAGCTCGTATGAGTTGGGTGTTAGAATTATAGGAGTATCCTCGACAAAATTTCACTTATGTGAGTGTGGGGGTGGTGTGTTTGGTCCGATGCTGGTGGCTGCTGAGAGAGGAGATGGAATTTCATCCTATATCGTGTTTGGGTTAGTGATAGGGTGTTGTGGGTTGTTTGCTTTATGCCTGCGAGAGACAAGGGGTGGAGCACTTTTTGATACAATGGATGAGGAAGAACACAAAGAAAAAGTAGCTTGCAACTTTTTCCTACTAGCAAGTGTAAATTGCTTTGTGCTTCCATCAGGATCTAGTTAGGCAAATAAGGAATTCAATAAGTTAGGCAAACAAGGAATAATGAGAGGGCTTATCCATGGCATAGAGCTTTCCAAGACAATCTCTCTATGAACTTTCTTGACCACACAGTTTTGGTTCCACAACTATGCCCTCAAACAGCTTACTTGACCACAAAACTCCTCAAATAGATGAATTTGTGCTGGTAATAGAAACTCTACTTTCTTTGAGACTGCAACTTAGTGGAGAGGCAAATTATAATTAGTTCATAACTAGTTTCGAGTATTTCTTTAATACTTTCACGAAAACAAAACTCCAACCAAGGCATATTAATTTTCTTATAGAACCCACATAAAGGTTCAACCAAACAAGTGATAGCCAACTCAAAATAAATGAAATTCCAACATGTCTACAAAATAAATATATTCCATGATGGTGGTACATGGATTGATTCCTGACTACCAAGTATGTTCATTTTAAAGACCTATTGGAATTTGTATTTATTTTGAGCTATATTCTATTATGGATTCATGTTTTAAGTCAATTACAAGTTTGCTTCATGCACTTTGGATGTTCATTTTAAGTTATGTTGTGTATTGACAAGTTTGATATATCATGTAATTTGACCATTAGATACTCTAAATGATTACCAACATGTTTGAATGGATGTTTTTGTTTAGTGTCATTTTATGATGCCCCTTTTTTTTGTCATTTATGTTTTCCTTATTGTCTTTATGATTTAGTATGTCTCAATGCCAAAAAATTTGGATGATTGCCAATAGGTTTGAATGAATGTTATTGTTTAGTGTCATTAGTCAGGTATTTATGTATCATGTCCATTATTTTCCTTATTGTCTTTGCAGTTTGGTACTTAATGCCGAAAAATATGGATGATTGCCAGTGTCATTTTGGTGCCATTGCTGAGGATTAGGCGAGTAGAGAAGCATTCCACTTCATTTGGAGAGGTTTTTGGCATTAAATTTCTTCACATATTTGGTAATATCTCTCCAACTCTATTCTTTTTAAGTAATTAGTTTTCCTTTAGAGTTTTTTTTTTTTTTTTTTTCTTCCTTTTTTTTTAACTTCTTTTTTTGTTAAAGGCATTTCTTTTCTTTTCTATTGCACACATGTTTGGTTTCGTGATAGTGATAATCGCATGGTTAGAATTGAGTCTAATAATTTGTTTGGCAATTTATCTGATTCTTTCACACATTTTCACACACTTGATATCATGATAGACTTAGAGAGTAATAATGGTGATGAGAATAATTTAAATAATGAAAACTTCCATGCTCACCAACCCATTAGAATTCTCAGGGATTTTTTGCAACCTACTAGGAGTAGTGCACAATCATGCATCATTTTTTTCAACTAATGCAAAGTATTTTCATTTTAAGCTTGGTATGATTTCATTACTTCCTAAATTTCATGGCTTAGATTCTGAAAATCCTTACCTACACTTGAAGGAATTTGAGGAGATATATTCTACCTTCCATGACCAATCATGTAATGAAGAGACCATTAGGTTGAAGTTGTTCCCTTTTTCTCTTAAAACAAGGCAAAAACTTGGCTTAATTATTTGAGACCAAGGTAAATTGGTACTTGGCAAGAGTTGCAAACTGAGTTGTTAAGGAAATTTTTTCCAA
This sequence comes from Castanopsis chinensis, assembly GCA_032878915.1. Lineage (NCBI taxonomy): Eukaryota > Viridiplantae > Streptophyta > Magnoliopsida > Fagales > Fagaceae > Castanopsis > Castanopsis chinensis. The sequence continues at coordinate 3,952,204 of JAVQMG010000078.1, forward strand.
TTCATAGGATTAATGCACTTAAAAGACAAATAATGAATTTTTCACAAAAAAATACTGAGACATTTTATCAATGTTGGGAAAGATTTAAAGATTTGCTTAATGCTTGTCAACATCATAGTTATGAAACTTAGTGTATACTTAGCTTTTTCTATGAAAGCTTAACTCCAAAGATGTGCCAATTTGTAGAGATGATGTGCAATGAAGAGCTTTGGAATAAAGATCTTGATGAGGCCTTTGATAATTTTGATCTCTTAAGTGAGAATGCCGAATCTTGAGATACCACTAATGCCTCAAATAGGTCTAAAGTATCTACTAACTCTTTTAGAGGTGGTAAGTACCAACTTAGGGAAGATAATAACCTTAGTGCTAGGGTAACTATAGCTACCCTAACACTAAGAAAACTTGAAACTATGAAATTAAGGAAAGACAATGGAGATAATACTGTGACTTCAATAGTTGAATAAATTCCACACTCTCAACCAAAAAAATCATTACTGTCCAGCCGCGAGCTTAAATAGCCACAGAAAAATGTAAGAATTGAAAAAACTCCCCTGCCACCTAAAAAATCCATGGGTGAATGATTATGGTAGTTGTGTTGATGTTACTTTTACTAGCACAATAATTGTACAAAAAATATGATTTATGATGATTTCCCGATTTCAATAATGAATAAGAACAAAATTTCTTTTCAACCCGTCATGTCAAAGGGCCTGTAGGCTGTGTGAATTTAACATTTCTCTGCCGTTGTGATAAAGTTTTTGTTTGATTGCATGAAATTTATTTATTAAGGTTGGAAGTCCATGTAACATGATCCCACTGGGAGATTTTATTTTATTTTATTTTTTGATGGGACCCATTGAGAGATTAAATCAATGAATAATCGTGTGTTTTTGTGAAGTCTTATTATGTTTGGTGGCTTATTGATTTAAAAATAAGATAGAAGAAGACTTCAAACAAATAATTTGAATCTTAGCATGTATAATAAGTCAGTTTATATACTTAGGTAGTGGTTATATTCTTCCTCTCCTTAAGAAAATAAGTTATCTCTAAATACTATTAACTCACAAATCATACATTTAAGGGTTTTGTTAATTACATGACACACATTTATTGGTTGGAAGAATCGGTGGCACGTATATTTCCATGTAATTATTATTATTAATTTTTTTTTTGAGGGGCTATTTCCATGTAATTAAGAACCAATAATTTCTCGAATAAGTGAGAAATCAAACAGTTCTTAAAAATAATTTAAGAAAAAAATATTTGAAACCAGCAAGTAACAAATTTGCTGGATCAGCACTAAACAATATTATGATAATATTATCATTCTGATGGAGAATGTCGTACATCCTTTCCCAGCCCACAATTTCTAAAGTCTATGCTTACCACATCATTGACATAGTATATTATCTCATACTTGCTTTGTATGAACTTAGAAAATGCTGACGAGCACTCCCAGGTGATAGGAGTGCCAGTGTTGTATAATTTTTTTTATTTGATTATTTTGAGCTAAAACAAATTGGGTAAGCAGCTGCTGCTTGGTCAGCAGCGGCAGCTGACCAAGCAGTCCGGGAAGCTCTAGTGCAGGCTGCTAAAAATGCTAAAAGCCTGAGTTTTCATAAGATTTTGTTTCTGTGCAGCAGCAGAAGAACAGTCCAAGTTTTCAACACAAAAAGAAATCTTAGATGGCAGGAAAAAAATATGGTGACTGATGTACTAAATTTGCAGCAGCATGGTATTACTTGTAAAGCCTTTTTTGTTCCTAGGCATGTCTTGAACACTGTTTACGAGTCAGCAATTTTTGCAACTAAAGTCCCAGTTCATCAGAGCTGGGTACATCCAGACTTGTCTTAGACTTGTTGTAGTTTCTTTGTTTATTGAAGTTATCAAAAAAAAAAAAAAAAACAAGTTGGGTAAGAAGTGTGTAAATGTATTTAGAAAGGGTGAGAAAAAACTACACCATACATACACTTGAGATGGGAGATAATTATCTTGGTGAGTTCATGAATTAATGCTAGAAGATAGAAATTGTTGGCTGTCTTTGTCGTGGATAGGTGGTTCTTGTGTTTGAAGGGATGTTTTGATAAATTAGTAGTAGGCAAACGGAATAAATGTTATTGGTTGAGGGATAAACTATATATATTTATTAGGAATAAACAATGGGAAGGTTCAAGAATATGCCAGTTTTTTTTTTTTTTTTTTTTTTCAAATTTTGTTTTTCTATATATATATATATATATATATATATATAAATTTCATTTCTTGATATGATAGTATTTTAAATTAATAGCATCCACTTTATGGTCAATATATCAATTACAAAAATTAAACTCTAAATTTCTTATTCGATAACAGTAGACTTTATCAATTGAGTTAATTAAATAATGAGAATGTTTAAGAATAAGTGAATAACTATTCTCTTAGCCAGTCATTATGTTCAATGAAGTGTGCTCTTTTGTGTGCCTAAACAAAGCAAAAATTAATTATACTATAATCTTAGTGTTAGGGTTCTAGGCCCCGGTTATCACAAGCTTAATCAACTTTAACTTAATAATTAATTATTTATGCTCTTGATTAAATTGATTAACGTCTCACACAAGTACAAATCACATAGACAAAATAAAATGATGATCAAAGAAAACCAATGAAACTGTCTGTTTAACAGTTAAAAACTTAAGGAAGATTTAACTTAAATAATCCTCAAGAAAAAATATCCATTTTTAGAATTAAAATTTGTACAGTAGAAAACCCTAAATCTACTGCTACTTCAAGTAGTACAAAACAGTATTCTCCTGTGTCTTCAAAAACATGTTCTAGGGTTTGTATATATATGTACTTAATATTCAGCAAAACCCTAAATTAAACGGCTGAGAAAAGAAGTTGAAATTCCAATCAATACAAATTTAGATTGGCCAAGATGTGCATTTCGACCGGTCGAGATTAGTGACTTTTGACTTGTCAAGCTTGCAATCGAAACCCAATATTCCAGCACTATATTTTCTTCATTCTTGAGTTTTTACTTGTTCTGAACTTAATTTATCTTGTTTCAAGGATTAATTCAACACTGTTCAATTAGAAAAATTAAGTTTTAAATGGTTGAAATGGTAATGGTTGCGAATTTAAAAATATAGGCTCTACACTTTGGACAAAGACTTTATTCTATAGTATCAACTTCAAATTTTCTGTTTTGTTCAAAACTAAATAAATAAATAAAAAGGTTCAACTTGGTGTTCAATGTTCTTTGAAAGCAGTGCATATTGACTCATGAAGACCTTGACATAATACAATATATGTTGTAAATGCTTTATTTTTGTTCTAGCATCTATTAATGAATAAGAGTAATGTTATAGTTACAAATTATTTTACAATATTTTTATAAATTGCTAGTATGACAAATTCTTACTAGTTCTAATATGAGTCCACTACTAACATTACATTTACGTTTACCAATAATTATTTGAAAATTACTAAAGTCACATTAGCAATTTGTAAAATGGTTGTAAAATAGTTTGTGTCTATAGCATTACTCTATGAACAATGACCATTTCCGAATACATTTAATTGAATCGCACAAAGACAAGAGGGTAATTGTAGAATGTTTAAATTTGAAGATATAAAAGTAGCTGGAAAAAAAAAAAAAAGAGAAAAAAAGAAAAAAAAAAGGAGAGAGAACGAAAGGAAGAAGGAAACAATGGATGCATGACAATCAAAACCCATACAGTATTTTTCCAAGGTTAAGTAATGTGTGATATGTGTTATACATAGATGCTAGACGTGGCATACGGTTTTAGACTCTCGCCTCTCCTTAGCCTAAAAACACTATAAAAGCCTTTATTTCTTTCACATTTCTCTCACTCCAATGCAGCCTTTTCATAAACATAGTTCCAAATGGCCGATTCAACACCACTTCTCTCCCAACCCAACTCGGCCGAGTCACAAAGCACCACCCCACCTCTAGAGAAATACCATCCATCCCTTGATTCCACCATTGAACGGTGTATAGGAGTTTTTGGGTGGGCCCAATTCTTCCAAACTCTACTTGTATCCTTGGCATGGCTATTTGATGCACAACAAACATTCATCAGTGTCTTCACTGATGCATACCCAGCATGGCACTGTACTACTCATCAACATGGTTGCAACTCGGTCTCCAACATTTGCTATCTTCCAAAAAATTCATGGGCATGGGATTGGCCTTCCTATACGTCAATCATATCAGAATGGAAGTTAGAATGTTCTTCTTCCATTATCACTGGCTTGCCTGCATCATCTTTCTTCATGGGTTGCCTAGTGGGTGGATTCGTTCTTGCCACACTAGCTGATTCCTCACTTGGTCGCAAAAACATGATCTTTCTTTCATGCCTAACCATGTCCCTATCTTCTTTGCTAACTGTCTTCTCCACCAATATATGGGTATACTCAGCTTTAAGATTGGTTTGTGGGTTTGGCCGTGCAACAATTGGAACTTCTGCACTTGTGTTAACTGCTGAGCTTGTGGGTAAAAGGTGGCGAGGCCAAGTGGGTGTGATGGGATTCTTTTGTTTCACAATTGGGTTCTTATCACTACCAGCTATAGCTTATTTGAATAGAGGTTGGAGATCTCTTTATTTATGGACTTCCATCCCAGGAATATTTTATTCTATGCTGGTTCACTTCTTTGTTCGTGAGTCTCCCAGATGGCTCTTTGTGCATGGACGTAAAGAAGAAGCGGTAGCCACGTTGAATAGCATTGCAACACCTAGCCGTAGTAGTTGTTTAACTTGGAGCTTCTCTGAGGTTTCGTTTCAGGAAGAAAGATGGAATAATGGGAATGTTTTCTCAACTATAAAGATGTTGGTGCAGAAAAGATGGGCTTTCCGAAGGTTGTTACCGGTTTTGGTGATAGGTTTTGGGATTGGATTGGTGTACTATGGCATGCCATTAGGCCTAGGAAACTTGTCATTTAATCTCTACTTGAGTGTCACATTAAATGCCTTATCTGAGATACCATCTTCATTGATCACTATCTTGCTTATAGGTAAGTTGAACAGAAAATTTTCTGTGCTTGCTTTCGCTACCCTTAGTGGGATTTTCAGTATTATGTGTGCTTTGAAAGGTGAGGTGTGGACAAGATTGCAGATTGCACTTGAGCTAGTATCCTTCTTCAGTGCTTGTACTGCTTTCGATATATTACTCATATTCACAATAGAGTTGTTCCCTACTTGTGTGAGGAACTCAGCTACTTCATTGGTGAGACAAGGAGTTGTGTTTGGTGGTGTGTTTGGTCCGATGCTAGTGGCTGAAGAGAGAAGAGATGGAGTTCCATCCTATGGGGTGTTTGGGTTGGTGATAGGCTGTTGTGGGCTGTGTGCAGTATTTCTACCGGAGACAAGAGGTAGAGCACTTTGTGATACGATGGATGAGGAAGAACACAAAGAGGAGGCAATTTGTAATGGTGAAGGTGATGTATTGGCTTAATTAGCTTTTGGTTATCTCAAATTATGTAAAAATTGTGTGCAGTGATTGGTGAAGAATTTATCTTTCATCAGATTGATTTTTTGTTTTTTGGGTGAAGAATTTCATAAGATTGATTTGGTTGTATCTTTTTTCTTTCTTTTTATTTTTTAAATTTCTTTTCTGAGTGTATGTGAATTTGGCCCGGATTTTAACCTTATTAAAAGGACATACAAATTCTCTCTTTTTAAATTTTTTATTTATTTATGTTCCACTATGTGAATATCGTGTAAGTTTATAAGCATCATGTGCATAAACCTTTCAAAAACATCATTTGTTTATCTCAAATTGAAATGTCTACTAAAATGATATATTGTCAATATCATATTTTGTAGACAGACTGAATACATAAATATATGAAATAGCAGACATGTAAAATATTTCAAACAAAGCACCCACATACTTTTAGAGCTCATGATAATAGCTTTTTATTGTCAGACCAAGACACCAATAAGTTTTTAGTGTAAGCAAGAAGGATTGAACCCTAGATCTCTTATACAACTATCAGAGATTTTACTAGCTGAACTAACTAGAACCCACACATTATAGCATTAAATCAACTTATTTATAACCTTTTTCATGACAAGCTAAAATTTTAGACATGAGAATATAGCTTTGGTAAACTTGGGAAAAAACATTTAGCAATCCATTAAAGCATTGTGAGGGGTGTGAACTTTATATTAATTTTTACAAAGGTTATTTTTTTCATCCTTAAAATTTGTAAAGATTTTTTAAAAATAGTTTTTAGACAAAAATAGGGATGAATGTTTTTTATTTTATTTTTATTTTTTAAGTTTAAGGATAGAAAGTGAAACATTTTCAACAATTTAGGAACAAAAAAAAAAACTTTTCAATAGTTTAGAGATGAAAAATAAACCTTTTAAATTAAGTTTCATGATGAACAAAAAATTGTTAAAATTTAAGGATCAAGCTTATTATTTACTTTTGGGTGTAAAAATGCCTTACCCCGCTTAATCTACATTGTCCACCTAATTTTTCTTGCTTCGAAGAGTTGATAGAGACAGGTTTTGCTTCCCCCCGCCCCCTCCTATCCCTAATGTATATATAAATATTTAATTTTTTCATATAGATATATATATATATATATTATTACCATATCCAGAACACTTCTCTCTCAATCTCTCTTAGTACTCTCAGGGTCACCATTTTTCTTTATGCTTCATCTTTGTTTTATCAGCGTTAAAACCAGCTTTTTATGATTAGTAAAACATCTCAAATATGTTTCAAACCTGATTTCTCCCTCTCCTGCCCTTGAACAGAGGCGGACACACCAATGGTTTGATTTTGCCTCGCCCTGTTTCATCCCTACTTAGTACTATATATTGTTCATGGTTGTCTAATTTGATGTTGTTGAATTTTATGCCCAAAGATCTCACCTTTCATCAAATTAATTGTTCCACAAGTTTCATTATTACAATTTGAGTGTTTTCTCTTCAGAGAATTTCCTAACTTGCAACACATAAATTCAAGTTTTTTTTTTTTTTTTTTTTGAGAAACACACACACATATAGGAGAAAGAAGATGAGATAAGGGAATACACTCACACGCCAACACTAAAGTTAATTGTTCTTTAAGTCATAGCCTAGTAATATTGGCATCTTTTGAGATATTTGAGTATCTAATTTTCTCTCTCCATTCTCCACTATAATTATTATAATAATAAAAAAGAAAAAGAAAAAGGAGAATGATGATTGGAATTGTGTTGATGTTATCCTAGCAAAATAATTGAACGAAAATTGTGATTCATAGTGGCTTCCCTTGTTTTTTCTTTCTTTTGTGCATAATGTGTAAAAAGGATTTGTGTGCAAATTTGGTTCTGGTTTCTGAATATAGAATCGCAATAAAGCAATCTGTCTCAAACTCTTAATCACTTCCATGAATGAAGCAAATAATTTATTATACATCAGTTTTGGTTTCCCTTAGACCATGTCACCGTTTTGCTGTCGGCCATGGTGTGATTCATGCCCTTGGAAAAAGGTGAAAAAAAAAATTAAGGAATAATAAGAGCATTCTCATCAAAGCTGTTAAAAATTTTAAATGCTATTTTTTTGTATTTTTAATACCTCAAATCATAAAAACTCATCTTTATCGAGGGTGTCAAATTTTAAAAATTTTAGCAACTTGCTACAATGAGGATTTATTACTAATACATCACTATAGCAAGCTATTACTATGTTTTATTCTTTTCTTTTCACTTTCTTTTTCTCTCTCTCTCTAGTGCTCTCCGTCCCCTCTCTCCTTCAGTGTGTCTCTTTCTCTCAGGCGAGCCCTCCATAGCTCGCCAAAACTTGCCTCAATTCTCCAAAGCCACATTCTCTCTTCTCCTCATCATCATCGCCGTCATCTCCATCCTCATTGTCCGATCCAATACGGTTCCTCCACCATCCGATTATGCTTCGAAGACGCTGCCACCACTTCCAATCTTCGTGCTAAAAGAACAAACTTGTACGCAGACCCGCATCCTACCCTGTCAAGTGTTTCCGTGCTGATTCGATATTCGGTGTCGATGGCATGACTTACTAGTGTGGCTGCACCAACGCGCTTTGCACCGGTGCCAAGGTCACCAAGTTGGAGTTCTGTGAGGTCGGTGGGCTTCTGGGTTCTTTGTGCTTTTTGGACTTGTCTAATAGACAAATTGATTGATTTGGTGAGCCATTTTTCTTTTTTTGTTTCTTTTATTCTATATGAATTGAGAATTTGTGTGTAGAGATTGACTAATTTCGGTGGATGTGGTTCATGATTTTGTGATTTGATTCTTGGGCTTCTCGATCTTTGTTGTGATTTGATTTTGGCTGGGTTTTGGCTGTGGTGGTGGTTGTGATTTTATTTTGGCTGGGTTTAGGCAGTGGTGCGTGGTTTCGGCAGTGTAGAGGGATTTTTTTTCCCCTCTGCTGTTGTTTGTGGTTGTGGAGGATTTGGTTGGTGGCGACGATGGTGGGTGGATGTGATGGTTGTGGTATGGGTGGGTGGATGTGGTGGCTGGTGGTGCTAGTTTGAGAAAGAGAAACACAGAGGAGAGAGAGATAGAGAGAGGAAGAATAAAAAATGAATAAAAAAATGATAAAGAAAGAATATTTAAATGAAGTGTTAAAAAAATAGAAGTTTTGATGTAAGGGATATTGTAAAGTGATGTGTTATATGTTATAAAGTTGGTTTTTAAAATGGTAAATGTTAAATATTTTGGAAGCTTTGATGGGAATGCTCTTCAAAGTTTCTTTTCAACCCTCATATCAAACGGATTTGATTGTGAATTAATATTATTCATGTAAAGTTGTTATTTACAATTATTTTGTGTTGGCTTTAATTCCATGCAAAATTTTATTGTAATTTTGTTCAATCATGTTTACCCTGTGATTTCATTGTATGGATTGTGTGTGAAAGAGAGTGTGAAAACTCAAGCTTGCATTGAAGAAGGAGTGGTGTTCGCGGGTATCTCGCGAGTAAACTTCCTGCAAAGTAAGCCACGTGAAGAGCACATGACTGGAATGCAAAGAGTTATGACAATCTGGTGTCAGCTGGTTTTTACGAATATCTTGCAGGTAAGACCTTCCTACAAAATACTCGCGAAACATTCTATTTTGCTATTTTAGCTTATCTACTCCACCATGTCTTCACTCACACTATATATACCCACATTACCCACATATTGTGAGGAGTGTTTTTCAGAGAGAAAACCCAAGCATACAAACTTAAAAGTTAGAGATTATTATACCTACAATCATCTATGCAATCCTTTGTAGTTTTCCTCATTTTTTCTACCTCTCCATATCCATATCCTTAAGAGATTGATAGCCTAAACGCTTACCACACCCAATTAGAGTGTCAAGTGAGGTTTTGGTGCTACTGGAAAGTATTAAAAGAAGCCAAGCTTTAGTGGATGAAATCGGGTGCATTGTGAGATCTGGAAAGCTAGACATGACACAGTTTCGAGAAGCCTTTTTAGAGTAGGAGCTTGGAGAGCTTAAGTGCAATAGGTAGATTAGACTTGGAGGGTCTTTTGCTATTTATGTATCCCAACTTATTGTTTAGTGGATTGATTTACCGCTTGGAGGGCAGCAGAAAGGTTTTTTGTTGAGCTCTCAGTTTCCTCTTCGATAACACATTGGCGTTCGATAACACATTGGCGTGTTATCTTGTGTTTGCATCAATCTTCTCTACTCTTTTAGCTTTCATTTTACTGCTGTTATATGATGAATATGGCTTAGACACTATAAAAAAATCATCCTATCCTAGCGTTTTTTCCTGGCGTTTTTAAAAACCGCCGCAATAGAGAAGCCTATATCAGCGCTTTTTGAAACCATTAGTATAGGAAACCCTATTACGACAGTTCAAAATCGGCGCTTTATAAATCGCTGCAATAGGAGACCTATAGCGGCTATTTTTTAAAACGCTGGAATAGGATGCCCTATTGTAGCATTTTATAACCGCCGCTATAGGTTAAGGTAATCTTTTTTTTTTTTTTAATTAATTTAATTTTTAAAATTATTCTATCCCAGGGCTTTTTGAAATGCTGGAATAGGGTCACCCTATTCCAACACTTCAAAAAGCGTTGGGATAGGGTCACTCTGTAAAGGAATGGAGAGAGGCCTATCCCTGTGCTTTTTGAAGCACCAAAATAAGGTCACCCTATTTTAGCACTTCAAAAAGCGCTAGGATATGGTCACTCCAAAAAGGAATGGAGAGAGGATTATCCCAGCACTTTTTGAAGCGCTGGAATAGGGCCACCCTATTCCTATTCCAGCGCTTCAAAAAGAGCTGGGATAGGGTCACTCCATAAGAGAATGGAGAGAGGCCTATCCCAGCACTTTTTGAAGCGCCAGAATAGGGTGACCCTATTCCAGTGCTTCAAAAAGTGCTGGAATAAGGTCACTCCATAAAGGAATGGAGAGAGGCCTATCCCAATGCTTTTTGAAGTGCCAGAATAGGGTCATCTTATTCCAACACTTCAAAAAGCACTGTGATAGGGTCAAAAAGCGTTGGAATAGGTCCTTCGTACCACTGAAAGAATTTCAGACTTCCTTCTTATTTTTTTTAGCTTGGCACCACTTTGGCCTCTCATTTTTGGTCTCCCAGTTCTTTACTTCTGATATTTTCCTCTCACCCACCCCCCCTTTTCTTCCGCATTTTCATGTTCGTCTCTCTCTCTCTCTCTTGTTTTTCTTGTGCTATAGCCTCTCCCTTCCTCTCACCCAAATCTTACTCCTTTTTCATCTCTCATGAACAACCATTGATAGATCATCCCTCTAGCCACCATATACTCCTTTATTTGGCAATGGAAATAGAGTTACGTCCATATTATAAAAATTAAAATGAAAAAAAGGTTAATGATACTCTTTTTTTTTTTCTTTTGAGAAAAAGGTAAGATCATATAAAAAAGAAATTAAGAAACATCGTTTTGGAAAACACATTCCAAATCAGAGGGTAGCTCTTCTACCCAAACATTAAAATCTACAGATGAAACTGCTCTTCTGGCGAGTGCATGAGCTAACTTATTCCCACCTCGGCACACATGGATAAACTTGCATGCTTGAAACTGACTAGCCTAACGATGTGACTCCTCAATGACATTCCTATACAAGGTATTACAACAGACCGGAGAATTCAATGCTGAAACCACCCGTAGACAATCACCTTCCACTAACACCTTGGATAGACACATCTCTTCCACAAAAAGAACAGCCCTACGCACTGCCATGGCTTCAGCCACTTCTACAGACAAAGGAAGAGGGATTCGTTGAGACAACGCAGCAATTATCGCACCATCCGAGTCTCATGCCGCCACTCCTATCCTTGCACAGCTCAAATTCTCAAATAGAGCAGCATCAAAATTCACTTTGTAATAATGATTAGGAGGATGAAACCAGCGCACAGGAATAGCAACACCACGCAACATCGTTTCAGTCTTTCCTACATCAAAGAATTCACGCACAAGACCATTTGCTCTCTCACCCACTTCACTTAACGGCCAAGTAGGTTGGTTTTCTCTCAACCTATTATGCCTCTGCCACAAACACCAGGAAATTTTCGAAAACAGAGCCATCTGAAACTCTAAGGCACTGCTCATAACCTTCTCCAATAGCTCGAGAAAGCTCTTATATTGTTTCCTACAGAACTTGGCAAAATAAAAATTAAACTTCCATACTGCCTGGGCATGATTACATAACCATAAATAATGGATCAATGACTCCGAAGGTTCATCACACATTGAACATGAAGCTTCAACAGGGACATGTTAGTGTCGGAGGTTCACTTTTGTTGGAAGAGAATCACGCCCAGCTCGCCAAATAAAATGACGGACTTTATTCAAAGTCTTGATCTTGCAAATCCCCTTCTAGACCTTGCTCTGCCCTTCCAAAGAAGAAGTACCCGGACTTAATCTTCTTGCATGTGTCTCTAACATTCGATAGGTGCTCCGCACACTATAATCCCCAGAAGGAGTTAAAGGCCAAATCAACAAATCCTCAACCCACCCTTCACTCACCGGGATCCTCTTGATCAGCTCAGCCTCCCACGGCAAAAAAATCTCATCCACTAAACCTGGATCCCAAACTCTTCTACCAGCCATGAATAGGTCCTTCACATAGATAACATCAGTATTAGTCAATGGAGAAACCACCCTACTGCTTGACAAATCCGGCAACCAATTATGCTCCCAAATTTTAATAGATTACCCATCCCCCACTCTCCAAACAACCCCTTTTGTGATGACATCCCTCGCCTGCAACATACTCCTCCAAGCAAAAGAACATCATGGATGAACCGAAGCTTCCAACATGCTACCATTAGGGAAATATTTCGCACTAAAAACCTTATAAAGTAAAGAGTCTTTATAATGTAATAAGCGCCATACCTGCTTTGCAAGAAGAGCCTCATTAAGATTTTGAATGTCCCTAAAACCTATGCCTCCCACTGACTTAGACGAACAAAGAGTACTCCACTTAACCCAATAAATTTTTTTTTATTCCCCTTGCCCCCACCAAAACTTTCGGATCATTGCTTCAATATCTTTACATAAACCAACCGGCAACTTAAACACACTCATCGAATAGGTAGGTGTAGATTGTACTACTACTTTTGTCATAACTTCCTTCCCCACTAGTGATAGGAGCTTCTCTTTCCATCCTTGCATTTTTGCCCAAATTCGTTCTTTAATATGAGTAAAGCATGCTTTTTTCTCACTACCAACAAAAGAGGGTAGCCCCAAATACTTCTCATAATGCTTAATAGCAGGAACTCGCAGAGACAACTTTATCTCTTCCATGGTTTGGGCATCTGTATTCTTGCTAAAAAATAGAGTAATTTAACTCCTATTTATCATCTGTCCTGAAGCTTCTTCATAAAAATCCAATAATTCTTGGATCTTTTCACACTCTAATAATGAAGCTCTACAAAACAAAAGACAATCATCTGCAAAGAAAAGATGGATGAGTTTTGGGCCATTCCTACAGATAGAGAAACCATGGATTTCCCCTTTCAATGCCGCTTCTTTCAGTATTGCATTTAAGCCTTCAGCACAAAAAAGAAATTGATAAGGCGAAAGGCGATCCCCTTGTCTTAGACCCTTGGAAGCCTAAACAGACCATTTGGCTCAACATTGTCCAAAATAGAGTAGGATACAGTTGTAATACACTCCATTAACAAAGCCACATAATCTTCATGAAAACCCAATTTGAGAAGAATTTGTTCAAGAAAAGCCCACTCCACCTTATCATAAGCTTTGCTCATATCCAGTTTGAGAGCCATGTAACCCTGCTTGCTTGTATAATTATTCTTCATATGGTGCAAAGATTCAAAAGCAATCAAAATATTATCTGTGATTAGTCTATTAGCAATGAAGGCACTCTGAGTTTCTGATACAATAGAATCTAGCAATGGTTTGAGGCGATTAGCAATAACCTTACTAACAATCTTATATAACACATTTCAAAGGCTAATGGGCCTAAAATCAGACACCCTCTCTAGATTTTGGACTTTTGGAATAAGAGTAATAAAAGTATGATTTATAGATTTCAAGATGTATCTAGAATTTAAGCATGATAGAACAGCTTAAGATATATCCATACCTACATCAGACCAAAAAGTCTGGTAGCATAAGGAAGGCATCCCATCTGGTCCCGGAGCCTTTAAAGGAGCCATATCCTTGATTGCACCTTCCACTTCATCCACTGTAAAGGGCCTTGCCAAATCATTCCTCATGTCTTCGGTCACCACTAGTTGAACCCCTTCCAAGATCCGTTCAAGATTACGTGGATTGGAAGAAGTAAACAAATTGGCATAGAACTCTATCAACATACCCGAGACTACCTCCTCCTTTTCCTGCCAAGTACCATTCTCATCTCGCAAGCCCTTTATAAAGTTCCTTCGTTTACGTTGAGTAGATACCCCATGAAAGAATTTAGTATTTTGATCCCCACTTTGTAACCACTAAACTCGAGACCTTTGCTGCCACATTTTTTCCTCTTGCTCACATAAAACATTAAGCTCCCTTTTCAATCGATTTACTACATCACCTGTTTGGACCGAATCTTCCTCTGCTTTCCACAAGCGCTCCTTTAGTTTTTTAATTTTTTTCACCACACTACCAAAATGATCACGGTTCCATGCAGTTAACATCTTTTTACATTTTTTCAATTTTTTTGTTACCATATGCATAGGAGTCCCATCTTGATTGACTGCCCAAGCTCTGGAGATAATACCATTGCACTCTGATTTGTTAACCACATAGCCTCAAAACGAAAAGGTTTTCATATCCACCTCTGATGTTCACCATTCGGATTTAAAGATAATAGAATTGGGCGATGGTCTGAAGTGAAACAATGCAAGTGTCGAACCCTCCCTGTAGGAAATCTAGCAAGTCATTCATAATTTGCTACCCCTCGATCCAACCTTTCCCAAATCAACTCACCTCTCCTACATCCATGCCAAGTAAAACTTGGACCCGAATAGCCCAAATCTACAAACCCATAGTAATCAAGAACATCCCTAAATGCCTGCATGAGAATATGTGCTCATGGTGCACCCCCTTTCTTGTCTTCCACTTGTAATAACTCATTAAAATCCCCGAAACAACACCACGATAGTTTTGGCTTTGACCCCAACATGCACAACATATTCCATCCCTCATTGCGAATACTTGTTTCAGGTTCACCATAAAACCCAGTTAATCTCCAAGCATCATCCGTACCCCCATTGATAATAGCATCTATATGATAGGTAGAAAAACTATCAACCCACACTTACTACAATTTTTCCACATCAATGCCAAACCACCCCCCTATCTTCATTATTAACAATAAACGAACCATCAAAATTCAAGTTGATTTTAATATGTTCCATCTTCTCCTTAGTGGACCAAGTTTCTGACAAAAACACGATCCCGGGATCTTTTGCTTGGACAATTTCCCAAAGCTCATCAATTGCACGGCAATTCCCAAGCTCCCGGCAATTCCAAGCTAACAGATTCATTACTGTTGGCAGGGCTAGAACCCAGCCTCCACCGTTAAATCTTCAAGACTCACCCCTCTTTGCTTTTTGCTACAAACTGCCTCCTCCCCATCCCCTTCAAAATCTCTAAAAATTCTTTTTAATACTCCTGCGTTGCTGCCTTCCTTTGGACTACACGAAGTAAGCTCACCCTTGCCTTTGGTTTAGTTTCGAATAGTAGACCAGGTATATCCAGTTTTAGGCTTACCTTTATCAGCTTTCGACACTCTTTGCTGCCCTTCTAATGTTGATTCCATAGTCTTAATTTCATTAACCCGTGATGGGTGCCAACCTAAATGAGATTGACCACTTGTATCCAATTCCTTCGACCCACATATATTGGAATCAAAACGAGCTAACTCTCTGTCAATTTCCTGCAATTGGGCATTAAAATCCGGCCTTAAAGTCTTACTTTCCCTTGGAATATCAGCCACGATATGCCCTGCATCTAGGACTAACTCATGTCTTAGTGGGCTGTCACAATTATCCTCCACGCCTTTCTCACTTGGACTTCCCCTTAAAATAGTATCCGCTGCTTCAGCATTACCCCGCTGCATCCCCTGTCCACCCAAATCCTGACCTTCAATGCCGTGGGAGAGAACCCCAGGTTCATGACTGCCCAAGTTTCCACTTCCCACAACGTCATTGACCTGTGTGTAATCCTCTGTTTCACTGTCATCCTCCTTAAAACCAGCCACCCTAACCACCGATTTCCTTGCCAAGTTTGGTGTCATAGTGCTCAACCAAGCCCCAAACTGTTTATCATCTTCCTTCAATGCATGCTTGCCCCTCAACCAGATTGGACATTCCCTATCCATGTGCGTAAGCTTGTCGCACCAATGACATTTATTGGGCAATCGCTCATATTTGAAACTCACCCAACTGTCTTGGCCAGTCCTTAATGCTAACTTTCTCCCTCGACACAATGGTTTTGTGAGATCAACTTCAACCCTTACTCGGACAAAATTGCTACCTTCAAACACCTCTTCCTCCAGATTATTCTCAAACACCTTACCTACCTCAGAAACAATGTTCTTTGCAGTGCTAGAAGGTATTCCTATAGGTAAATTATGCACTTGAACCCACATACTAGTAGTTTTAAACTGAAGTTTACTTAAATCAGTGTGTTTCTCAACCCTTTTTAATGCCACAAGATGCTTATCAAGGACCATTGTTCCCCTTTCATGATCTGCTCCACGTCCCCTTCATCCCTAAAAATAAACAACACCCTGTGGTCTCCCATGTCCTTAACCTCAAAACCCCTTCTAGTTCTCCAAATTCCCTTCAGAGTATTCGCAATTGCCTCCATGCTCAAGACTCGACCTGTGTAGAACCTAGCAGCCAAGAAAAACTCACGGTCACCAATACCCTCCTCCACAACAAAGTGTCTTCCTTCTAATTCGGACAAAGAAAACTTCTCCCACAAGCCTGATAGGGACTCCATCCCTCTTCCCAACTCCTAAAGAAAAAGAACAATGTCCTGATCGCCTCACTCACAAGGAGCAGGCACGTTTTTCTCCTGAGGCTAGGGATGTTATAGATGTCGCCCTAGGTCAAAGAAACGAAAAAATCTTTTAAAAAAAGATTCTTTTAAAGTCAAAGAATCTTTTAAAAAAGGAAAGCAAAAAAATAATTATAGTAAGAAGAAATAAAGAATTTTGAGATATAATAATACTTAAAGATCAAGGTAAACAAAAATTTAACAATTATTGTCACTCATCTAATACCCCTCCTCCAATTATACTTCTTTATGATAATAAACAAAACGCATGGACCAAAAATCATAACAATTAATTGGAATAATCTGAATGTAGTCTTTAAATGAACTTCATTTCACAGTAATAGTGTTGATGATGTCAATCTTATTTAAAGGTACGTATCGTAATCCATCTAGAAACAAAACATAAAACACGTCATGAGAAGATCATCATGCGGCTTTAATATTTAAATTAAACAAACAAAAGTCAATGATTCCTTTAAATACACACACAAGTCAAGGTAGAAATTAAAGCCTTGATCTTTTGAATTTTAATATTAGAGCCTTTTCTTATTAGAGCCTTTTTTGTCCTTGATCTTTGAATTTTAATATTACTAATCACATTTTTATTGATTTGTGATAAATTTGACTGAAGAGAATGACCAAAAATCAAGCTTGAAGAGCTTTTGTTCAAGGTATCTAGTTTAAACTTTTCTTTTCCATTTCTTCTCTTTTTTGCTTTAATCTTGTTGTTTGCTTTAATTTCTTTGTTATAATATGATTTAATAACCTAGAATTTCCACTTGATGGTGCCGTGAACAAGTGAGGCTGAGCTACAACAGTGACGGCAACGAGAGTGAGCTGCGATAAGGGAGAGAGGTAGAGATGAAAGTGAGAGAGAGAGAGGCAGAGCTGCGCCGGCAATCTGGGCTGCGATACGATCTTAGCTACGACGCGATTTGGGCTGCGATGGCGATGAGATGAGAGAGAGAGAGAGAGAGAGAGAGAGAGGTAGAGCTGCAATGGCGACGAGATGAGGAGTGAGGGCGAGGCAGAGATATAACTGAGATTTAAGAGAGAGTGAGGGTGAGGCAGAGATTTGAGAGAGAGTGAGGCTATGAGGGCGAGGCAAAGACTTGAGAGTGAGGGTGAGGCAGGTGTCAACTTTCAACATTTTAGGGTTGCTCCAAACGACGTCGTATAGTGGGGGGGGGGGAAAGGCAGGAACGACGCCGTTTAAGGCTGGAAGCCTGGCACCCGTGTGAACTGGTCATGGTTCGTAGAACCGGACGGTCAGACCGCGATTCACACGGGTCCATGCTTTTTTCGCATGGAACAGTTCTTCACCCTAAATGGACTGTAGATTTGAACGGTTCGAGGGTTTCCCGGTCTGACTATATGGTCCGGTCCAGGTTTAAGAACTATGTTTCCTACATCATCTTCTCTATATGACATCCATTCTTCACTAATGACCATATTTCGAATATGCTGTTTTACTTGAAACAATCTTTTAAGCATGATGATTGTTGAAGCAAATCGTGTTTCAGCAACAGCAAGTAACTTCAAAGGAGAAAATGAATTAAAAATTGCTAATCTCATCGAATGATTTGTGATGAAAATACAAATGAAAGTTGCCTCATTTGAAACTTGTGCAATCCGGTTACATTCATTATATGGAACCTCATTCTACAAAGAGTTCTTAGATGCACATATATTCTTCAAGGCCAAATTGAGGGTATGCACAACACAAGGTGACCAAAATATATGAGGATATTTAGCTTCAACAATAGATCCTGCAGCTTTCATAACAGATGCATTATCAGTAATAATTTGGACAACATGAGTATGCCCAACCTCACTAATAACCTTTAGAAACAAATGAAAGATGAAGTGCTTGTCTTTGTACTCTTTTGTACCATCAATGGATTTGATAAAAAGTGGCCCTTTCTTTGATGTAGCCATAAAATTGATAAGTGACCTTTTTTTGTGGATCTGTCCACCCATCACTTACTATGCTTAAACCCCTTTCTTTCCAAGTGTCTTTAATTGACTTCAACAACTTCTCAATATGTACCCTCTCTTTATGCAACAAAGTTGTTCTTAATTTATTGTAACCCGGAGGAATATAGCCCGCTAAATTATTATTACATGCAAATTTAATCATCTCAATCCAATACCGGTTCTTAGCAAAGTGAAAGGGTAAACCAGCAGAATAAAATGTCCTAGCAATAAGAAAATCTAATTGCTCTCAACATTGATTGTTAAAAGCCTTCTCCAAAGTAGAATTCCCAAGCCCTTTTTTTTTTTTTTTTTCTTTTTTTTTTTCTGAAAAAATGGATGACTTGTATCTGTACTACTCTCAATAGGACCCAAATAAGGACTACTAGGAGAATTAGATGGTAAAGACACTAGCTTGGGCTTCTTCAATCTACACGAAGATTCCTCATACTCATCTTCTAATTTTTGCATTT
Source organism: Castanopsis chinensis (assembly GCA_032878915.1). Lineage (NCBI taxonomy): Eukaryota > Viridiplantae > Streptophyta > Magnoliopsida > Fagales > Fagaceae > Castanopsis > Castanopsis chinensis. The sequence continues at coordinate 3,971,149 of JAVQMG010000078.1, forward strand.
CATTCAGATACTCATCTCCAACATTAAGCTTAGCACATGGTTGTATTCCAAAATTAGACAATTTTAACAAGTGTGCCTTCACCCTTGAATAAGACCCCTTAAAAGTTTTTTCACAATAGTTACATCTGAAAGTAACATTCCCACCACCAGCGACAGCTTTTTCTAACTTAGTAACATATTTCCATAGAGGAGCAATTGACTCATTTGATTTTTCACCTTTAGTATTCATTTTAGTCAATCACCTACAATATTTAAGTAATTTAACTTTAATAAATAAATATAACTATAGCATTAACAACTAACAACATTAGCACATAATATAAAAACCTAATATTATATCCCACTCTCACGGTCACACAGTGACCGTGAGAGAGGGATTAAAAAAATTAAATAAAAAAAAACGTTATAAGCCACCTAACCAAATGGCCAAACAAATATCTGAAGAAAAAAAAAAAGAGAGTAGCTTAATGGGTTGGACCTGAGTTGTCCACACACAGAGAGAGAAGAGAGATCGGAAAGGACAGGGACGGTGTCGACGTCTATGGAGCTCGCCAATCGGCTCGACCTAGCTCCAACGAGGGACAGAGGGTAGCGGCACAACGGGCAAAGGTCAGAGGGATGGTGGGTGGGTTAAGAACGAAGTGAGAGCTTGAGATGTGGGTTTCAAGCTACTTACTACTAAGTTCACAGACATTTTTTTTAGGGTATATCATGAAATCAATGGTATTGGTAAGTCCATTTGTCAAAATCTGTGATTTTCCTTTTTTCTTTTTTCTTTTTTCTTTTTTCTTTTTTTTTCACTGCTGGCGTGTTGGAGACGCAAAAAAAAAAAAAAAAAAAAAAAAAAAAAAAAAAAAAAAAAAAAAAAAAACGGACGCTTCTCGGACACCGTAGTCCGGCGAATCGTACCGGTTCCGGTGCCCAACACGTGTCAGACACCGACACATCTCCAAAAATGCCCTGTTCGTGCAACGTAGGTAATTTCATGAGAGTAAGGGTGGCTATGGATATTTCGAAACCGCTATGTAGAGGTCAACGTGCTACTTGGGATCAATCTTCAGACGAATGGATTTCGTCTACATATGAAAGACTTCCGAACCTCTGTCCCATGATGACAAAGATTGTTTAATATGGCTCCAAAGCAAAGGTTCACTATCTACAGAGGATCAGCAGTTTGGTGCGTGGTTTAGAGCAAGCCAGTTCAATCCAGCCAAGAACAGTACTGTCAAAGTGCAAGGGTTTGAGGTGACGAATCAAAAGTTTGCAGAAAAGGAAAAGAGCTCAGATGGTGGTTGTTCAGATTCATGCCACCTACAATCAGGTTCAAATGAGGAGTGCATGATGTAATTTGAGGAGTCAGGGCCAGCGGTGGTGGTGGTGACGGGGGCAGCTGTTTCTGGAATCACCTTCGCAAATCAATCTCTTCCTAAATTTGAGGAGTTAATCCAGGAGACTGATAAGTCCTTTAACGAGAATCATGGATTTTTGAACTCAAAATCTAATTCATATCCGCCAACTGTGACTAAGGAGGGAAATCTGGTTCCGTTTGAAAATACGGATAATGGGGCAATTTCAAAGGGATTGGATATGGTAGTATTGGATGCTGATTTGCATTATCCGGTGCTGAGTTCAAATAGCCACGACCCTACAACCAAGGAAATTAAATTTAGCATAGGATGTAATGCAGGTAACGTGGAAGCTATAGGGAATGGGAGGAAAAAAGGTAAGTCCAAACTTGCTTCAACAAATGTGAAGAGGCCCAAGAATGTGGGTAGGTCCGAAACTACCAACAAGCCCATGATTCCTGATAATGAGACAATTGGGGAGGTTGAGTTGGGCCTGAAACGTAAGTCTAAAAGTTATCGTCAGATGGGGTGGAAGAGTTGGAAGAAAATAAGAAATGTAAAATAGGAGGAGAGAATGGAATGGAATAAAAAGAATATTTTTAGAATATTCTTCCCTCTCTCTTGTTTGAGAGTTTTAACAGAGAGAATGAAAAGTCTATTCCCTTATTAGTGAGTTTAGGTACGAGGGAATGGAATAGTTAAGAGGAAATACTCATTCCCTCCTAAGCCCTCAAAATCTCAAATTTTTGTTTCTCCCAAATTGGAAGGAATAGAAGGAAATGAATTTAGATTTAATGAAAATTTTATTGAAATTCCTAAATTACCCCTTGAATCTTAGCCCTTTTTATTCTCAACTAGCCGGACCAATATATATATATATATATATATATATATATATATATATATATTTTGATAGGTGTTGTACCAATATTTGTGCTCTCTCTTTGCCGCTTCTTTCTAACGTTGCTGCAGCCATACCCAACTGTGAGTTTTTCAATTGTTTTGATCTCATTGATTTATTGGTACTATTAAAAAGTTTTTCAATTGTTTCAATTGTTTTGCTTTCATAGATTTTTCCTCAACTAGCCATACTTAACTATATGTGTTCTGCTTGTGCAATTGTTTTGTTTTCATTGATTCATGCAGTTTGTTGCTCCTCCTTTCTCACGCTGCTGCTAGTCTTAACCAGCCACCCACAACTGTGAGTTTTCCAATTTTTTTGATTTCATTGATTTATTTACTATTAAAAATTTTTTCAATTGTTTCAATTGTTTTGCTTTCATTGATTTTATCTCAACTAGCCGTACTCAACTATATGATGAACTCGGGTGCATGTGTTTTTAATTCCTATCATTGATACACGTAGTTTTTTTTTTTTTTTTTTTTTCTTCCCTGCATTTGGTATGCTGGAACAGAGTAAGTGAGTAACATTGTTGCTGCTTTAGGCCGAATGAATTTAGGAATTATCAACTACTGCTAGCCTCAACCAGCCACCCACAATAAAATAATATTAATTATCAACTACTGCTAGTCTCAACCAGCCACCCACAATAAAATAATAGAATGCCTTTGGCCGAATGAGGCTCCTCTGTTTATATTGTTAATATATACAGTACATTAGATATATGACTTTAGTAGATCAGATACGTTCAAGTATTTGCCTAGAGCAGATATATTTGACTTTGAATTAATTATCTATCCCTATTATCTCTCATTGTGGTGTAGCTTGTTATTTTGATAAGGCTGACGTGAATGTTGATCATTATCTACACCTATTGTTCCAATATCCAAGAGATTGGTACACTTTTAAGTTTTAATTGAACCCAAAACTAGGATGACGTTAACAAATGAGTTATAGTTAATAGTTCAAACAAAAATGTAAAAAAAATAAAAAATAAAAATACCCTTGTCTCTAGAAAATTATAATAAAATATGAAGAACGTAACTCATTGATAAGACCTAAATTAAATCCAATTGATCAATTATAAAATACAATTGGCTTCTAAAATTAAATAAAACCATAATAAAATAAAATTTCCTTGGTGCCACATTTAATAATTTAGTGACTCAAATTGCTTCTGAACATTGTTTTGTGATTGAAAATCCACAATTGGTTTTCAAATAGAAAAAGGGAAGGGTTATATTTTCCTGCATCATTATCCAATTGTTCTTTTGTTGTTTTCTCTTTGAATATATGTGTTGCATTAGAGATTTAGAGTCTGATCTAAGAATTTGCATCGGATTTTTTTTTATCACCAATCCCAACAGATTTGATGACCATAATTGTTCTTTTTTATAAGTGTGTGACCTTTTAGAAGTTCTAGAATAATATTTCTTTTCTATGAAGTTATTTATAGAAAAAGGGATTTATTTTTGCATTATAAGTGCTAGTTTTTATATTCATGATGTTGAATTACTTATAAAAAAATCCTCATTTTAAGATGCACGTTTGAGGATGTGGTAATAGACACCTGTTTGGAGATGTGGACAGTTCATGAGACCCGTTCACAGAAAAATAAAAAATAAAAATAAATGCAATTGTTTTCGAGCCCCTTTTTTAGGACCTTCATTGTTGGTCCCCAATGTGTCCTTCAGGTATTTAAAACTTGATAAAAACATAAAAAAATAAAAGCAAAATCCAAAGAAGATACAACTCTTTTTGCTCCATTACGTGTGCTTTAATTCCTATCATTGTCTTTTGTGTTAATGAATGCTAATGTTTATAGTTTAATAGTTTTATTTTTAAATTAGTTGTAACACATTCATAATTAGTTAGACTAATAACGTAATTATTATTTTTGAACATGTGACCATAATTTTTTAAGTTGGACTGATAACATAACTATTTTTTTTACATAGATGGGTTTGAATGAGGTACTTAAGACCATAATTTTTTGGACTTCATGCGAAAACTAGCGTTGGTTCATGTTGCATGTCATTATTTGTGTTACATTATCCATCAAAGGCAACGACTAAAAAGAAAACGTGTTCCCCACATTCCTACACAATCAACCATAAAAAGACAAAAAGTTCGTGATAAAATAATGTCTTAACTTAGGAATTGTGAAAAATGCTATGACATAATACGCATGGGTCCACAAGCTTTTCAAGATTTGTGTAACATTTTGCGGAGAGATGGTGATCTTTAAGACACACAGCGTGCCACGGTTGAAGAGCAAGTTGGCAAGTTTCTTCACATGCTAGCACATAATCAAATGCATCATACAATGTCCTTCTTTTTTTGTCGCTCCCGTGAAGCTATTAGTCGCCATTTTCATAACGTGTTAAGATCAATAATTATGTTAAAGGATCAATTCCTTCGACAACCTGATGGAACCCAAGTGCCACTTGAAATACTACAAAGTAGTAGGTTCAACCCATATTTTAAGGTAAATATATCATGCCTATAATTTATATTTGATAGTAGTTTAGTACAAATATATTTTAAGGTAAATGTTTTTGAGAAATAATGTTAATCTCAGGATGGTATTGGGGCACTTGATGGAACACATGTTCGTGTCAAAGTGTCTAATGAGGATGCACCAAGATATCGGGGTAGGAAGGGTTATACAACACAAAATGTGTTGGCGGCATGCTCATTTGATTTAAAATTCACATACGTATTACCAGGTTGGGAGAGAACTGCTTCAGATTCAAGAATAATAAAGAGTGCTTTAACTAGAAACGATAACTTGAAAATCCCACAAGGTAAATTTAATTCAAATACACATTAGGGTGTATTCTTTATAATTAAAAAATTTGTAGTATATAATTAATGGTTGTTATTGTTTATTAGGTAAATATTATCTTGTTGATGCAGGATACATGAATAGAAGTCATTTGATTGCACCTTATAGGGGAGTGCATTATCATTTAAAAGAGTACTCTATTCGTCCCCCTGAAAATGCTAAAGAATTGTTTAATTTGCGACATGCGTCATTGCGCACTGCTATTGAAAGAGCATTTGGTGTACTTAAAAAAAGATTTCGTATCATAGCAAGTACTACAAAGCCTAATTATTGTGTTGATACACAAAATGAAATCATTTTAGCATGTTGCTTACTTCATAATTATTTAATGGGTGTCGATCCTAATGAAAGTCTTATTGCTGAAGTTGATGAAGAGGTTTTGCATTCTCATCGTGAACGTGTGACCCCTACTCCAAGAGAAGATGATAAGGGTGCTAGGCAAGGAGATATTATAAGAGATTCTATAGCATTAGCCATGTGGCAAAACTATGTCCAAATGTGATAGCTTTTGGATTTATTGTTGTTATGTCATTTAAGACTATGTTGTGTTTCAATTACTTAGACCTAAATGTTATGCAAATTTCTCTTTTCATTTTGATATTGCTCTCTATCTTTTGATAATTAATATTAATATTTACACAATATTTTATATGCGTTTTTTGTCCTATTAATTATAGTATGGGTAAGATATCAAAGAAGAATGGTGGAGATCCAAGCAAAGAAGTACAATGGAATAGTGTTATGGATGATGCTTTAATGGATGTTTTTTTACATCAAGTGATCATAGGTGGTAGAGTTAATGGAACTTTTACCTCTAAGGCAAATGATGACATAGTGAAAGAGTTGGTTGAAAAATTTCACATGGAGATTAATAAGGATAAGGTGAAAAATCGACAAAAGGCATTGAAGAAGAATTTTCATGAATGCTATGACATATTTAAAGATGGATTGAGTGGTTTTGGATGGAATGATTCTTTAAATATGTGGACAGCTGAACCAAAAGTTTGGGAGCCATTCATAGCGGCAAATTACCATTTCTTGTGATTTTAATTTTGTATTACATAATTATATATGTTGTTTAACCATTTGTCTTGGTTTGTAACAGTCTAAACCTATAGCCAAGAAGTGGATGACAACACCTATACCCAACTACTCTAAGATTGCACAACTTTGGGCTAAAGATAGAGCAAAAGGTGATCATGCTGAAACTACAAAGGAGAAACGTGCTAGGTATGTTGCATCGAACACTATTGATGAGATTGATAATTTGATATCTCAAAATAAAGTTTCTTTGGAGAACTTTGAAGTGGAAGATGGTCAAAGGTCACCAAAAATTAATGTTGCACCACGGATCCTAGTATGTGACTAACTTCAGCAACTTGAATGATTGTTGTTGGCTGTAAAGTTCTTCACTTCATAAATGATGAAGATCAGGAAATACTTGGTTACAAAATCCTAAGGCACACAAACACAGTAGCTTCTCACAGATTGTATGAGTTCTAGGTCTCTGTTTTAAAATAAGCTTTATATATAACTAGAGTTGCAAGAAGGGAAACCCTAGTCATTCAAGTCATCATGGACTGGATTTCAGATTTGGAAATTTTGAAATCATAGATCTCGATAGACCGAGCTTATGTCGAGCTTCTCCATTAATCTTTAGTAGTATCATTTGTCGATCTTGTGTTGAGACTTAATGAAACAACTTTTCTTCACTTATTTTTTTAATCAACCTTCATGTTTTTAATGATACCACTTGGTATGTTTGAACAACATACTTCTTGATACATTAAACCCAATTTAGATCTACCCAATTACAAGTGAAGTGCGTTTTGTCAACGGATTAGCCAATTACATAAAAAATATGACCCAACAATTTTATATGATTAGGGAACAGTGACCTATTAGACTTGAAATGTTAAATAGAACCCACAAAAGTGGCCTCTAATTAGGACATCGAAGCATCTGAGGAGACTCCGCAAGAATAGACGAAAGGAAGAACATTTCATTCAGACCAATTTGCATGAAAATAACCAAAATGATTAGTCCAATTGATGAATATATCAGCATACAACAAAAATGAAAAAAATGGTTAATTACATACTGTAGAATTCTTAGCAACATATTAATTACTGATGCATAATTTTTTATGATTAGGGTTCAGTGACCTATTCAACTTGAAATATAAAATAGAACTAAAAACAAATGGCCTCTAATTAGGATATTGAAGCTTTTGAGGATACTCCACAAGAAATGAATGGAAAAAACATTCTCCCATAAGAATGGGTGGAAGGTGAGATAGTAGGTTCAAAATTCATTGGGTACATAAGTAACTCAACTAGGGACAACAAAAATCACAAGAATTTCACAACATTCCCAAATTAGCCAAAAACTTGACACACGAGCTATCAAATAAATTTTAAACTAAAGATTGTGATGGAGGCCATGTGTTAGGTGGTAGGTTAATTTGAAAATGTTGTGAATTTGTGTTGTATGTAGCTTTACCATATATATATATATATATATATATATATATATATATATATATATCTATATATATATATATATATATATCTCTTGGAATGTCATGAAAATTGTTCAAGACAAAATTGAACTACACCCCAAGAGTCTTGGCCCAATAGTTTTGGTCTTGGAATGCACAAAGTCCTAAATTTGAACCTTCAAGAGTAGGACTAAGGTTATGCTAAAGCCTACTGGCCCTTTACCGACTATACATCTTAGGCATTGGTTCTTCAGTGGGAAAAGGAGCTACTCTCATCACACCCAAGTAGGATTGTCATGGTTGGTAGCCCCCTTTCTCCCTTATTATGCAGCAAAAAAACTACTTTGATATTCAAAAATCTTATTTTGTTAAAATATTAAAAGGATCCAGTAGCCTGTTTTCCATAAACACTAGGGAACCAAAAGCATATTAATCCCCAATAATGCCAATATTCGCAATTAAATGATGAACTCTATTATTACCTCATAAGAACCATAACCAGTTAGTAGTAATGGAGCTGAACCATTAAGTTCCACACAATTCTTACGATAAACAATTGATATAGGAATCTAAGTGCCATCTGGTGCATTTGCCCATTTTCTTTCAATAACATAATTTGATTCATCAAAACCCTGCAACACCTAAGCAAGATAGAGGAGAAAATTATATGAATAATTACATACAGATTTCAATGTAATTTGGTAAAAAAAATTGATAAAATGGCATGGTGGAAAAGGAATTAATTAAGCATTAGAAAAGTAGTTATGAAGCATAAACTAATTAAGATATTGTGCAAGAATTCCCCTTTGTTTACTTTATTTCACCAGCAATAATAACTCAATCAGTGCATAAAATCCAATTTATCAATTACATATATTTGCTACATAATTATAGAAGCACTTTGTGTGGAAAACTGCCCCTTTTGTTTATTGTGAAAATATGGAAGGAGATAATAATTGAACCTTTAACGACAATGTTGGTATTTTGTACCTTTTAGGAGTATTTTGTGTACAGTCACTGTTTGCATAAAGTATTTCCCTTTCAAATAAAATTTATTACTTACCCACAAAAAAAAAAAGGCCCAAATTTATTTAATGAACTCTGCATACTTGCAATATAGCTATTTTTCAACCAATGTAAGATGAAATCAAGTCCTCTCAAATTTTAGTCTAGATCAATCCAAACTTCAAATGTAAAAAATAATTTGAAAAAAAAAAAAAACACACACACACACACAATTCAGGGGGAAAAACAATATACACAGATTTCAGCCCTCTCAAATCAGAATTGTATATGTACTCGTAAAGAAAAAAACACAATTAGAAATTTGTATGTTCCATTCTTCAAGATTCTTCAATCCCATAAAGTTGGAAAATCCATGAGATAGTGTACGTGAGAGCTTGGCCTTAGGGGTTACTTCAGGGAATAATCAGCCTAATCCAGACTTGGATAAAATGAAGATGTGAGAGGAACAAGAATAGGAAAGGAAGAGGAACGTGCAATACACAATAAGCTGTGGAAAACTCCTTTTGTATGGGGTCAAGAACCATGGTGGAGCAAGAAGGCAGCTGGACTTATACACGTCACTCTCTAATTGGAGCCTTACGTTCTAAGGAATAGTACATAAAGGTACAACCTTTGCTGGTGTCTGATTGTCCTTAGCCAGATAATGCAGGTGATAGATCAGTGAGGAGGCTTCATATTGCTACTACAGGTCTGTAAGACCAATCAACATGCCAATAGGAATGCTGTGTTAAGGTCCTTTGGTTGGTTGGTCGGGTGCTAAGCCAACGTAGTGCTCCTTGCATTCTGCATGGTAGAGCTCTTGAAATGTGCTTCTTGTATTTGGGTGTGACAGGGCCAGTAATGCATGACTTCATCCTTCGAATTGTGCCTCTATGATGGACTAACTTTTCTGCCTTGTCTTTCTTGCCTTTGAGACGACCATAATACCCTTGAACCCAACCCTCATAACAATACAGATAATATATATATATATATATATATATATATATATATATATATATTAATCAGCGGTACAGATAGTTTAGCTAGTTTTGAATAGGAAGCATATTTTGATATTTTTGGAAATGATAGAGCAGGATTTGTTATTAAAAAAGAGAAGAGGAAGTAAAGGACATTGAAATATCTTGATTCTGGTTTTGTGAGCCTGGTTTCACTAATAGTCTAGTGCAGGATGTGGAAGCGTAAAAAAGCAGAACACATCTACTTTTAGAAAACAAGAAACAAAACATGTTTGTCTACGAAAGTTCCTTGAATCCAAAGGGTCCTTGAATCTACAAGGAGAAAGGATCTAGAATCCACCAAAAAATAGAAAGACAAAAGTCTGAATTTTATTAATTGAATAATTGTTAAAAAAAACGCTTACAGACTTAGAGCCTATTTAAGGGCTCTGTAAAACTTGATAGACACAATAATATATTCTAAAATAATTCCTAATTAATACATAACTATAATAAAAACCAATTTTGACCTAAAAAGCATTAAAAGCTCCTAAAAACAAGAAAATAAATGTCCTAACCCTAAATTGACGAATTTTACATAAAATACCAAAATTAAATAATTACAAAAATTAAATAGTAGACTTTATCCTACATTATAGTCTGAAAGAGAACACATTTATTAATCTTAATTACTTACATTTGATTTCATTACATCATACTCAAAATTGGTTAGCTCCACAATTCCTTGATGTTTTTCTACAAATATTAAAATCCTACCTTTAAAAACCCATCAGCAAAGTTTTTGTATCCTCATTTTAATGAGCTTTTCAAAAATAACCTCACTGATTTTATATATAATTTATGCCATCCTGCCCATTTTAAAATTCTTGGCTTAGTTAATGCTTGAGCAAGTATTAAGGATAGTTTTATGAATGAATAAAATGGAGCAAGCTTTTAAATTATGAAGTTAAATCACACATACAGAGGAGTAATTCAAATTTATGATTCAATCTCTTGGTAAGTTGCAACTTTTAATAGAAGTAGCAAGCTCTATAATTTTGCAACACAGAAAGAGAATGCACACAACACAGAAAAAGAATGCACACGAGCACTCACGCACACACATTTATATCCATAGATAGAAATCATACTCCAAAAAAAGATCAGAAAAGACATATATACCAGGTGTTCTAAGCTTGTATATCACAACTCAATGCAGAACACAATGATTTGATTATATAACATACTGTTGCACTCTCCTTGCTGACCACCTTGCATGTCTTCATATCAACTTTATACACCAAGGGAGGAGTCTTCAATGTGCTATAGCGAATTTTTAAAAACCTTGAATTAAACTTTGACACTAATGGTTGCGCAGAGTATGTAGGATCATCACCAAACGGAACAGTAAAACCACCTTGAAGGCTCTGAACCGGTTCTCCAACATCCGGAAGGCCATAAATATTTACTTTTGGAAGACCATTTACACGCTCATGTACAACGAGATGATCCTCCAAGAGTTGTATATCCTGAATCTTTACACTGGACAAAATTTGAACTTAATAAGCTTTTAGACCATGGAGCCTGATGCCCTCCAAGAATATTGAGAAAGCAGTAGCACAAAAGATATACATTTCATTTAAAAAAATTCTAAAATAGATACACAACAAATAAGTTCACAAAATGATAAATTTGCACAAACCTCTGTGTAAGTTGTTGAGAAAAAAAAAAAAAACAAAGGCCAATTGTGTTACAAATGTTAAACTTGTAGAATTGGATTATTACCTTTCCCTGTGTGAAAGAACTATAGTTTCAGCTGTTTTATCCTGAGGACAAGCTACAGGACAAGCTACAACTTCGGAATTGAAAAACTCATCAGTCCTCCTCAAGATAAAAAGTGATTCCCACGATGGCTGACTGAGTTGTCAATGCCTTCTTCACAACGTGTGACAACTTTCAGCCCACCTTCAGGCTTTGAAACATCAAGATAGAAGTTGAAACTTGTAGTACTACTTGCAGAAGTAACAAACAAATATTCGTTGTCCTCAGAAGCATGAACATAAAGAGAAAACTTATCATTCTTTTCATGACAAAGACATTCATCGCTTTCTTGTTCTGTTCTCAAGTTATGTAAATATACCTGTGGGCTAGTACAAAAGTTTAACAGTCTTTTATTAGCCAAGAAAGAGGATTATGTAACTCGAGATATTGTTAATTTGTCCTCACCTAGGAAGCATGGATACTCCATTTTTGCTCAAATACCAATATCTGTTATGTATCTATACTGGACACCTCTGAAATAACTTTGCAAGTGAATCTTAGTCCTCTATTTATTTATATTTTAAAAAGTACCAATATGTCTAGGATTCATCCCGTACATGGTAGAAACCCAAATTTGTGAGGACTTTGATTTATAATTTTATATATTGGTTTTAATGTTGAACACTTATTTAGTTATTTTAGGTTTTAAAAATTTAGGATTAAATGTTTAGAATTTTATTTTGTATGTATTGGCAAACCGAGAACAAAACATGTATATTCTATGTGTTAGGCATTACTCAAAGATGTATGTTTCAAGCTTCAAGTTCGACCGTACTGCAAAAAAGAAGAGTCGGATCTGCCAAGCTAGATTAATCGAATAGGCTCAACTGATCGAAAATCACAGAAATCAGATTCTTCAAAATTTTAAATAGGCCAAAGCCTGCAAAAACGTTTTAGGTTTCAATTTAACTTGTCCACATATAAAAAGAAAACTCTAGCTATATTTTGGAAACTTTTGGAAGACTTGTGTATTACTATTTGTGATATTTGAGAGATATTGTACCTTCTAACTATACAAGTGTCTACCGAAGCAAGATCTACAATCAAGCTTTGGTAGAACCTAGTTGCTGCTATAAAGATTAACAACTGAAGGTGATCTGAAACCTTTGTGTCAGTAAGTTACTACTTGAGGTAGCAATAGATTTAGGGATAAATCTGATTGTAAAAATTTCAATTCTCTTATAGTAAATTTGTTTTACCTTGAGGATTATTAGATCAAATCCTCCCCAAGCTTTTACCTTGAAATGGTTCGTTTTATCGGTTTTCCTAGATCATCATATCGTAGTATTTTTTACTTTTCGGCTGCTGTGCATAATATGATTTATTATTGTTTAATCTAGATCTGAATAATTAACCTAAGTAGTCACTTGGTGGCTAAAATGAGAAATTAATATTAATTTTTAAACTATATAATTAGTAGACACTATTATAAAACTATATTTTTTACTAACATCTCGAGTCTAAGAGATTCGATTTTGGGCCTAAAAATCGAGTCTTTGAGTATCGATTTTCATGGTTTGATCATGTCTAATGTAGCATTTTTTTCATGTGGCGACCACTTGGAAATCGAGTCTCTAAGACTTGATTTACACTCTTTACATATCAAGTAAAATATTTTACAAATCAATCCCCTCTCACTACTCTCTCTTTTCTTTTCTTTCCTTTTTCACCTTTCTCCCTCTCTCCGCTCTCACCTGATCTACAATCTTCTTCTTCTTTTTTTTTTTTTTTTTTTTTATTTTTTTTTTTTTTTTAATCTGGGTTTGCGAACTATATGTAGGTGGTGGTGGTGATGGATCTAGGCAGTAGTGGTTGCTGATCGATGGTTTTGATGGGTGGGTTTTGATGGTCGCTGATCAGTGAGGGGAAGGGAGGCAAAGCGTCGGGATGGGTTTGGGAGGGGAAGGGAGCAAAGAGACGGTTGGGTTTGGGAGGCAAAGGGTCGGCGGCGAGATTGGTCGACAGTGGAGAAGAGAGGGAGTGGGTGATATGGAGAGGTGGGGAAATGGAGGGTCGACGGTGAAGTTTATAGGGCAAATTCGGGATTGTGGGTCGACGTTGAAGTTCAGCGGTGTGATCAGATCGGCGACGACGACGGGTTTAGGCTGTGGTGTCGACGATGGGTGTGTAGGTTTTGATGGTTGCTAATCAGTGGTTTTGATGGGTGGGTTTTGATGGTTGCTCACCTTGGTTTTTTTTTTTTTTTTTTTTGGTCTTGGGTTTTGCTCAGCCATGGTGGTGGGTGGATTTTGACAATGGTGGCGGGTGGATTTTGACGTGAGATAGGCAAAATGTGCGTTTTGGTGGTTGTGTTTTTGGGATTTTGTTAAAAAAATTTTGGGTATTTCTGGGAATGGATTGTACTTACTTAAGCCTAAAATCAAGTTTCATAGACTCGAGATGTTGGTAAAAAATATAGTTTTGTAACAATGTCTACTAATTATATAGTTTGCAAATTAATGTTAATTTCTCATTTTGGCCTCACTTGGTTAATATATTAAGTTAATCAATCTGGTTTAAGGTGTCTAGACAAACAAACAAATTACATTTTTTTTTTTACATGGAGTCACTTTATTATTTATTATTCTTCTTAAATTGATACATGCATAACGATATATAAATATGTTTAATAATTTGTAAAAGAAGAAAGAAAGGAGAAGAATCAACCTTATAAGGGCGGCGAGTTTTCTTGTCCATGGCGATGTAAACCAAAGATTTTCCGGCCCATTCAAAACTGCTAGTGACACCCTCAAGAGTTTCCAAAATTCTTCTAGTCTGAGCATTATAGTCTTTATAGATAGTAATATCATAAATCTCATCTCCGTTATTGTCCTCAGCTATCACCACCAGTTCATCATAAGGCTCCGCCAACGTTCTGTCAAGTGGATCAAAACTGAGAGCCATGATGTTGGACACCACAGCATTATTGGTCGTCAGACGCCGTCGATGGTAGTAGTAGTTAGGCCTACGCACAGCCGCAAACTCATCACCACAATCCTCTTTGCTTACCAACCTTTTCATTTCCTCATGTTAGAATTACTGAATAACTGTATTGTATTTCACATTGAAAGAATATACATAAGTGCCTTTATATAGGACGCATATGAGTGTAGTATAAGTAAATATGAGTGCAGTACAAGTAAGAGTGTAGTGCAAGAATGTGTGCTATACAAGTAAACTAGTTTGGGCTTAAAGCCCACAACACTATATACATTAACAGCCTCCCTCAAACTCAAGGTGGATGTGAGACCAACTTGAGGTTGTCAACCAAAGTACGAAGGCGTCCCTTAGAATGTGACTTGGTGAAGATATCTGCAAGTTGATCTATAGAGGAGACTGAGATTAGCTTGAGAGCACCATGGATAAGATGGTAACGGATAAAATGACAATCAATCTCGATGTGTTTAGTTCGTTCATGAAAGACGTCATTGTGAGCAATATGAATGGCACTTTTGTTGTCACAATAAAGAGGAGTAGCAGAAGATGTAGACACACCAAAGTCTTTGAGAAGCCATCGTAGCCAAAGAAGCTCAGATGTGGTATCAGCAAGGGAACGATATTCTGCTTCAGTATTGGAACGGGCCACATGAGTTTGTTTCTTGCTTCGCCAAGAAATCAAAGAAGAACCAAGAAGAAAGCAATAACCAGTGGTGGACCTACGATCAGTGGGATCTCCTGCCCAATTAGCATAAGAAAATGCACAGAAAACAAGAGGAGACTGAGCAGAGTAGAAAAGACCATGGAAGAGACTGCCCTTTAGGTACGAAAGAATGCGCAAAATAGCAGCATAGTGAGTCGATCGTGGAGCAGACAGATACTGGCTCACCTGGTGAACAGCATAGGAAATGTCTGGACGAGTAACAGTGAGATAAACTAGGCTGCCAACTAAGTGTCTATAAAGAGAGGGATTAGACAATGGTTTCCCTCCTGAGGGAGTTAGATATGCATTAAGCTCAACTAGAGTGTCAACAGTCTTGCTATCAGTGAGTCCAGCTCTAAACAAGAGTTCAGAGGCATACTTGGCTTGAGTAATGTAAAGTCCATCTGTAGAATGAGTGATTTCAAGACCCATGAAGTAGCTGAGATGTCCAAGATCTTTCATCTCAAACTGCTGACTGAGAAAATCCTTGAGTTCTTGAATCCCACTGAGGTCATCACCAGTTATGATCATATCATCCACATACAGGAGAAGTAAAATAGTGCCTTTGTCAGTGCGACGAAGAAATAAAGCAGAATCATAGTGACTGGCCATGTAACCCAAGCGAGAAATGGTAGAGCTAAATTTGACAAACCAAGCTCGTGGAGCTTGTTTAAGGCCATAAAGTGCACGTCGAAGGTGACAAACCTTGTTTGATTCAACAAAGAGACCAGGAGGAGATTGCATATAAACTTCTTCACTTAAATCCCCATTAAGGAATGCATTTTTGACATTCATCTGGAAAAGGTCCCATTTACTAGCAGAAACAACAGCTAAGAGGGCACGAACAGATGAGATACGAGCAACCAGAGCGAATGTCTCTTCATAATCAATCTCATACTCTTGTGTAAAACCTTTTGCAACAAGACGAGCTTTGTAGCGCTCAATGGACCTATCAGAGCGAGTCTTAATCTTGTAGATCCACTTACAACCAACCACAGATTTCCCAGGGGGGAGAGAGACCAAGTCTTAAGTATGGTTTTTAGATAATGCATCAAGTTCCTCTTTCATTGCAATCTGTCATAAAGGGTCAGTGGAAGCCTCACGATAGGTGTGAAGCTCGTGCAATGTAGCAAGGGCAGTGTAACAATGATAGTGTAACAATGATAGTCAAGAAAATGTGCAGGAATGGACCTTACCCGAGTTGAGTGACGAGGTGGAATGTCTTGTGCATGATCTTCAGGCGGAGCAGGAGCAGGGGACCCAAGATCAAGGTTGGGTAGCTCATCTTCGACTTCTTCATCTTCCACCTGTTCATTAAAGGGGGAACTAAGAAAAGGATCAAGGATATTTGGTGGTTGGACAGAGAAGTCTATAGTAGAATCAGGAGCAGCTACAGGAGGATCAGGAGCAGCTACAAGAGGGTCAGGAGCAGCTACAGAAAGAGTATGTGCCTCATCTGGAAATAGATCTAAGACAGAAGAGGAAGATAGAGAAGCACTGAAGTGAGAAAGCTCGACAAAGAGGCGATGTTCCCAAAAGACAACATTGCGGGAGATACGAAGACGATGAGAAACAGGATCATAACACCGATACCCCTTTTGAGTTTCTCCATAGCCAAGGAAACAACAAAGCCTTGATCTAGGCTCAAGTTTATTATGCTCATATGGCTGAAGAAGAACGAAACAAGCAGAACCGAAGGAGCGAAGGTGATGATAGTCTAGAGGTGACCTAAAAAGGCGCTCATATGGAGTTTGATTTTGGATGATAGGATTGGGAATGCAATTAATAGTATGAACAGCATGAAGGGCAGTTTCGCCCCAAAAAGGAGCAGGAACTTTGGCAGAGAGAAGGAGAGCATGAACAGTGTCAATAATATGACGAAATTTTCGTTTGGCTCTACCATTTTGTTGAGAGGTACCTGGACAAGTTAGTTGATGAACAGTGCCATAGGAATGCAAAACAGCTTGGAAAGCATATTGAGTGTACTCAAGAGCATTATCAGATCGAAAAATTTTGATACGTTTGGAAAATTGAGTTTCAACCATTTTTGCAAAATTAGAATATACTTGCAATAATTCAGAACGATGTTTCATATTAAAAATCCAACTATAGCGAGAGTAATCATCAACAAAGACAACAAAATATCAAGAGCCACCAATACTAGAGACAGAGGAAGGTCCCCAAACATCAGAATGAATAAGATAAAAAATATCAGTGGATATTGATTCACTAGTACTGAAAGGCAAAGCTGGTTGTTTTCCTAACTGACACGAGACACAATCAAAATTTTCTGTAGACACTAAACCTAACAAACCTCTAGAAGCCAACTGTTGTACCCGAGAAGAAGATGCATGACCAAGTCAAGCATGCCAAAGTGCAAGGGAAGGAATAGAAGATACTGCAGCAGCTGCGGCAATAGAAATAGGAGCAACAAGTGGAAGACGAAGGTTGTCTATGGGAAACATATGCCCAACTATGGGACCGGTCCCAAGCTCTTGTCCCGTCCTTGGATCCTGCACAATACACCCAGAATAATCAAATATAATGCGATAACCCAACTCAGCTAATTGTCCCATAGAAAACAAATTGTAAGAAAGGTTAGGAACATTAAAGACCCCAGGAACTGAGAGTTTTGAGGTCGAAATGGAATCCATATTATGACCAGACATTGTGGAACCATTTGCTATGTGTATATTAAAAAGGTGTGGTGCAGGTTTAAGTTTAGAAAATAAGGACGAGTGAGGTGTCATATGATTGCAACAAGCAGAATCCATAAGCCAAGAGGAAGGAGACATACCAAATAAAGCTGAGAGAGAAGAGGAATAAGATGCATTACCAACCATACGAATGATATTGGCGATGATGTTTTTAAGGTCATTTGTGGACATGGTGAAAGTGCGATCTGAAGATATAGACTGTGCAGAGACGGAAGCCATTGGTTGGACACTCTCAGTGTTAGCAACAGCGGTAGCAGAATTCGAAACAGCTGATTTATTGCGCTGATAGCAAGTCTCAATATTATGGCCAAAACGTTTAAAAAAATTGCAAAAACGTTTGCTGGATTATCGGCGACGATTGTTGCAAAAGGAAGAAGAAATGTCCTTATTCTTCATTTAGAAGCAAAATATGCAAAATTGGACTGCAAAAATGAAATCTACGCGAAAAAACTGGGTAAGGAGCACCTAGGCAGCAAAAGTCAACGGTCAATGGTGATGACGTCAGCAGATGACGTGGCAATAACGTCAGCAGAGACTGGATGCTGACATAAGTTGATCGGAGCAAGATTTGCGGCGGTGCGAAAAAGGTAGTGGTCTGTGTGGAACTCCTCAACGGCGGCTGCGACAGGTCCGGAACCCAAGGACAATGTCTGGAAGACGTTGGAGGTTCAACGGCAAAAGGCTGTGGTAGTTGCTGTGACGGCGGAAGCGAGAATGGAGTAACACTAATAGAGACAAGACTGCTAAGAAAAAGGTCAGAGCAGTAGCTCTGATACCATGTTAGAAATACTGAATAACTGTATTGTATTTCACACTGAAAGAATATACATGAGTGCATTTATATAGGAGGCATATGAGTGTAGTACAAGTAAATATGAGTGCAGTACAAGGATTAAGATGTAGTAATTTACAAAGTAGCAGTCTACATTCATAACTTTATATTACTATGAATATTTTATGAAGGGATTACATAAATAATAAAGTCTTAGGATATAATTTATAAATAAGACCTAGAATACAACTATATTTATATAGTGGTATTAAATATAGTTAATGATAACTTTGGATTTGTCAAGAGTTGATAGAAAAGCCCAAGGCCCATTGGAGCTAGTGCCTTATTGGTCCCTTTTAGTTCCACTTCAAGCCACACACAAAAGCCCAATTGGAAAGGCCCAAAGAGTTAGCCCAATTGGAAAGGCCCAAAGGATTAGCCCAATTAGATAATCAGTTAGATACAAAGGGAGAAACATACAGAATTTTGTGTGTGTATGACATCATTGTAAAATGGTGTGTATGTGAATGTGAGACACTCGATTGTTTTTCCTTTGAAAAACTGATTGAGAGATCACATTTCTTGGGCGTAAAGTGGAATTGGATTAAAGATTAAAAGTGTTCCTGAGTACTTTTAATCTTTTGTTTTGAAGTTCACCGCACCAAGGTACGCTCTCTTATTCTTGAATTCTGAAATTTGTATAGTACATGTTAACAATTGAGAATGAAGTAGATCTTTTAATTTTCTACTGCACATGTTTTTTAGGCTATACAAACATGTATTTAACCAACAACATTTAGATAGTTAGACCATTAGGTAGTTAGTTACAATTCTAAGCATGATAATCTCATTTAACACATTGATGTTATTAATGCACATGGGGAATAATATAACCATTAGGATAAGGACATGTGGGACTATAGAATAATTTTATGGTTCTATAAATACCTACTTGTAATTCACAATCGATATTGAAAAATAAACCAATTCATTGCTTAGTGCATTTCATCTCTCTCTCTCTCTCTCTCTCTCTCTCTCTCTCTCTCTCTCTTAATATTTCTCTATGGAAGGTGACTACCTCAAATTAAACCAATTTCCAAATAATTCTCATACATTTCCCTCAATTTCTATCCATCCCCATTAAAAACCACTAGGTTTCTAACATTAAGTCTCCTGTGTGTGTGTGTTCCTAAAATAATAATAATAATAATAATAATAATAATAATAATAATAATAATAATAATAATAATAATAATAATAATAAATAAATAAATAAATAAGAAGAAGACCAAGAAGAATATCTCACTTTTCATCAAATTTATTGTTCCATGTAATGTAAATTCAATATTACAAAAAAAATGTACAAATTCAACTTAACTGGGCTTTAAGCGATAGGCCAATAATAATAGTATCTTTTGTGATATATCATATCTTCGAGTTTTCTGCCATTTTCCAACTATCTACCTATAAGAGCATTGACATTAGGTGTGCCAAATGCCAAAATTTTGGCATTTGGCACACTGAACACCAAAATCATTGCTTCATGAGGTGTTTCAAACTTTAAAATTTTTTGCAATATGCTACAGTACCATTCTAATAATAGAAAAATATTGTAACTAAATTTCAAAAGTTTTAGTTACACTTTGGTGGGCTTTAATAGATGCAATTTTTTTTTCCTTTTTTTAATCAACCCTTTCTCTCTCCTCTCTCTTCTCACATGTTTGCCTCCCTTTCTCCTATTTGCCTCCCTCTTGCCCTCTTCACTCTCATTCTCTGGCATCTCTCACTCTTTTATGTTGCTACCGATCTTAAGCCGCTGCCGCCAATCTTGCCTGGAGGAGCCGTCTTGCTGCCTCTCTCTCTCTCTCTCTCTCTCTCTCTCTCTCTCTCTCTCTGCGCGCGCACTTGTGTCAATGTTTATGGCAGTGATTGGTTGTTGATGGTTGGTGGTGGTAGGTTTGTAACAGTGGTGAGGGGTGGGCTATAGGTTGTGGTGGGGTGGCCGTGAGCTGTGGTGGGTGGTGACATAATTTTTTTATTTTTTATATGTTTTTTTAAAATTTTTGATTTTTTTTTTTATATTTGTATATATTATTTTAATATATAAAATTGAATAATACAAAATGTGATGTATGGTGAATTGTAAAATAATGTATTAAAATAATAAAATAGTATTTTGAATGTTCTAAAATGACTTCTTTTTAAAATATTTGATGTTGATGCTCTAATAATAATAATAATAATAATAATATCTTTTGCAATATGGCATCGCTAGAGAGCTTCCTATGGATTCTGATGTAACTAATCACCCAGCTGAGGTGATCCGTGGACAAACTCTAATGTACTAATCCTTCTATAGTTGAATAAACTCCACTCTTTCAAGTATCAACCAAAAAAATCATTGCTGTCCAGCTACAAGCTTAAGTAGCCACAGAAAAATGTAAGAACTGAAAACATTCCCCCGCCCCCTAAAAAATCCAAGGGTGAATGAATATCGGAGCCGTGATGATGTTAAATAATTGTACAAAAAAAATATGTGATTTATGATGATTTCCTTTTGCAATAATGAATAAGAACAAAATTTCTTTTCAAACCGTCATGTCAAAAGGCCTGCACACTGTGAATTGAATATTTCTCGTACAATGCAGTTGTGATAAAGTTTTGTATGACATTCATAAGTCAATTTATATACTTAGGCAGTAGTTATTTTCTTCCTCTCCTTAACAAAATTAGTTATCTCTAAACACTATTTGTTAGAGATATATTAACCCATGGGCATAAAATCAAACCTAATTCTATTTTGTATGTAATTGAAGTCTCTTACTTGTACTAGAAATCTTTTAATTTAGGGTTTAGTCTATTATATATACACATGTTATGATTAATTACAACACAGGATTTGTATTATATTTTAATATATTATTGATGTAACATTTTAAGGTTTCTTTCGTGAATATAAGCTATTAGGTTAAACCACGTAATTCTTGTGTGTTATTATGTTCTACACTTTATGTTTTCGTTTCTGCATCTATACTAGCATATTCAACATGATGTATCAATGCTAATATTTAATATGGCATCAGAGCCACCTTCTTATGGCCACCGTTTTCTGTTTTTATAGTGTATTAAGAACAATCTTTATCTTCCTCGGTGTTTCTTCATATATATATATATATATATATATATTGGACTCTCTCAGAAATTCTTAGTTCACATTGGGGTCAAATAAAGTCTGCCTTACAATATGGAAGTGTATAATAAGGTATGCAGGGATGGTTTAAACTTTGATTGATAAACATGTGCGTGAAAGAAATCAAAACTTTTGTGGCTGAGGTTAATTGACTAGAACTCTTATATATTTTTCTATATTGAAAAATTGTCCTTTTTTTTTCTCTGAAAATATTATGATGGATTTGATTTGGCAATAATTGTCAAATTGGTTGATTGCATTCATTGTCATGGGAAACCAAAAGTGCAAAAAAGATTGATCTATTTATGGGAAAGAGTGAATAAATATTGAATAAATATTTATGGGAAAGACTCTCGCCACTCCTTACCCCAAAAAAAACTATAAAATCCTTCATTCTTTCACCCATCACTCACTCCAATTCTGCCTTTTCATAAACATAGTTCCAAATGGCCGATTCAACACCACTTCTCTCCCAACCCAACTCGGCCGAGTCACAATCACCACCCCGCCAATTCTTCCAAACTCTACTTGTATCCTTGGCATGGCTATTTGATGCACAACAAACATTCATTAGTGTCTTCACTGATGCATACCCAACATGGCACTGTACTACTCATCAACATGGTTGCGACTCGGTCTCCAACATTTGCTATCTTCCAAAAAATTCATGGGCATGGGATTGGCCTTCCTATACATCAATTATATCAGAATGGAAGTTAGAATGTTCTTCTTCCATAATCACTGGCTTGCCTGCATCATCCTTCTTCATGGGTTGCCTAGTGGGTGGATTCGTTCTTGCCACACTAGCTGATTCCTCACTTGGTCACAAAAACATTATCTTTCTTTCATGCCTTACCATGTCCCAATCTTCTTTGCTTACTGTCTTCTCCACCAACATATGGGTTTACTCAGCTTTAAGATTGGTTTGTGGGTTTGGCCGTGCAACAATTGGAACTTCTGCACTTGTGTTAACAGCTGAGCTTGTGGGAAAAAGGTGGCGAGGCCAAGTGGGTGTGATAGGATTCTTTTGTTTCACAATTGGATTCTTATCACTACCAGCTATAGCTTATTTGAATAGAGGTTCATCTTGGAGATCTCTTTATTTATGGACTTCTATCCCCAAAATCTTTTATTCTATGCTAGTTCACTTCTTTGTTCGTGAGTCTCCTAGATGGCTCTTTGTGCGTGGACGAAAAGAGGAAGCAGTGGCCACGTTGAAAAGCATTGCAACACCTAGCCGTAGTAGTTGTTTAACATGGAACTTCTCTGAGGTTTCGTTTCAGGAAGAAAGATGTAATAATGGGAATATTTTCTCGACTATAAAGATGTTGGTGCAGAAAAGGTGGGCTTTCCGAAGGTTGTTACCGGTTTTGGTTATAGGTTTTGGGAGTGGAATGGTGTACTATGGCATGCCATTAGGCCTAGGAAACTTGTCATTCAATCTCTACTTGAGTGTCACATTAAATGCCTTAGCTGAGATACCATCTTCATTGATCACTATGTTGCTTATAGGTAAGTTGAACAGAAAATTTTCTGTGCTTGCTTTCACTACTCTTAGTGGGATTTTCAGCAGTATGTGTGCTTTGAAAGGTGAGGTGTGGACAAGATTGCAGATTGCACTTGAGCTAGTATCCTTCTTCAGTGCTTGTACTGCTTTCGATATATTACTCATATTCACAATAGAGTTGTTCCCTACTTGTGTGAGGAACTCACCTACTTCGTTGGTGAGACAAGCAGTTGTGTTTGGTGGCGTGTTTGGTCCGATGCTAGTTGCTGCTGATAGAAGAGATGGAATTTCATCCTTTGGGGTGTTTAGGTTGGTGATAGGCTGTTGTGGGCTGTTTGCAGTTTGTTTACCAGAGACAAGAGGTAGAGCACTTTGCGATGCAATGGATGAGGAAGAACACAAAGAGAAGGCAATTTGTAATGATGAAGGTGATGTCTTGGCTTAATTAGCTTTTGGTTTGCTCAAATTATGTAAAAACTGTGCGCAGTGGTTGGTCAAGAATCTTTAAAATGAACAACATTTATCTTTCATAAGACTGATTTTTTTTTTTTCTTGTGAAGAATTTCATAAGATTGATTTGGTGGTAATTTTTTTTTTTAATTTCTTTTCTGAGTGTATGTGAATTTGGCCTGGATTTTAACCATGTAAAAAGGAAATACATGAGCTAACGTAGTTCGATTTGAAGACCTAAATCCACAAGCCTAGCCGGTTACATCTTTATAATGTCAAGATAATGACAGAACATACTGACAATATATGACAATATGCTACTTGTGAATTTATTTATTTTTTATGCTTGTGTGGACGAAATGCTAACAGCTATTAGTCTCATTACATTCACGCAAAATATATGAGGAGTTGTGTGTGAAAGTCTTTCACATTCAAAATGCCATACCGCACATTTCTGTGTGTTAGTCACTCTATAAGTATAATTGTTTGGAGGATGTCGGAGGCAAGAGCCGGGATTTAAGTCTCTAGGAAGAAGTTTCACACACATATACACTTAGATTATGCTAGAATAGAAATTCTAAAAAAAAAAAAAAATGCCATGCTAGCATTACTTATTTGTTCATCTCAAATTGAAATGTCTACTAAAATGATATATTGTCAATATCTTATTTTGTTGACAGCCTGAAGACATAAATTTGTGAAATAGCACGCTTGTAAAATTCTTCAAAACAAAGAACCGGCTTTCTCCTAGAGTTTTTATTTATTTATTTATTTATTTTATAGAGTTGGTGATTGTTAGGACATATGTAGTTCAAATCTGTTAGCATATGTCGCTATTTTATGTAATTGGTTTATCCTTAGACAAAATGCATTTTACTTGTAATTGGGTAGATTTGGGATGTGTTTAATACTTCAAGAAACAATGTTTCAAGATCCAGTGTTGAAGTCATCAAAGTCTGTCCAAGAAACAAGTAAGGAAGTGCAAGTTACTAAATCTCGACACATACTTCGACACATGCATCTATCGAGATTTAAGAAGTTATTTTGCCACGAGCCTCGACAGCTTCTCGACAGATCCTCGACACCTCTATCTATCGAGAATTAAAGAAAACAGATTTTCAGTTCTGTTTCAAGTCCAATCCGTGAATGTGTCTTTAGGACTTCTTTTCTCCTAATCCTAGACATATAAAATGATTATTTTAAGGGCCGTCAACATGATGCAAGTTGCACATTCATTCAGAACTTCTTGTTCATGCAATTTGTGATCTGAAAGACAAAGTTCGTGCCCTAGTTCATCTCTGATGATTTGAAGAACTTTACAGCCAACAATTCTCTCTCTCTAGTTGGTGTTTGAAGTCGCGTACTGGGATTCGCGCATCTGGTTAGTCACGTACTTGGGAGCCGTGCATTGAAAGAAGAAACTGTCACTACAGAACAAGTCCAATTGGGTATTGGGGTAAGAGTTCAACTGTAGGTTGGTAAGGTACTTGGGATTCCTTGCTTGTAACTGCTTGTTGTGATAATAGTGGAGTTTCAGGAGTGGTGACCTTAAATCACCCGGTGGGGTTTTTGCCGTAAGGTTTTCCCCATTCGTAAACAAATCACCGTGTCATTTAATTTTTGCTGCATTACTTGGTTTGGTGATTTGTTTGTGCTACCACGTGATATTGCATGTTAATTTGATTAATTAATAACTGGGCTAATTAATTAATCTAAGTTATCACAAGGGGTCAACGCGCTTGTGGCCTGTCAAGTAGTATCAGAGTAAGCACACTCTGATTAGGGTTCAATCTATTGTGTGTGATCCATTTGACCCTTGCTGTCATGGATAGAGAAAAATCTCTTATTATACCTCCTTTATTTGATGGCACTAACTATGCATACTGGAAGGTATGCATGAGAGCTTTCTTGCAGTCTTTAGATGAGAAAGTGTGGCAAGCTGTGGAGATAGGCTGGACCAAGCCTACAGAAGTGCCGGCTGACTGGGATGATGCCAAGATCAAGGCGGCAAACTTCAACAGCAGAGTATTGAATGCCCTATTCAGTGCAGTCACAAATGAGGAGTTCAAGAAAATTTCCTCAACTGAAACTGCTAAGGAAGCATGGACCATCCTCTAGACAACCTATGAGGGCACCAAGGCTGTCAAAGATTCAAAGCTACAGAGGCTCACCACACGCTTTGAAGAAATTAAGATGGAGGAGGATGAGTCGTTTGATGAGTTCTATGCCAAACTTAAGGACATAGTAAACTCAGCCTTTAATCTTGGAGAAGCCATCCCTGAACCCAAGATAGTAAGGAAAGTGCTCAGATCGTTGCCCGAGAGATTCCATGCTAAGATCATGGCGATCGAAGAATCAAAGGATATTGACAGAATTCCTCTGACTGAACTGGTTGGAAACTTGCAAACCTATGAGTTAGGGCTGACTAGGTTAGGCAAGTCAAGCAAGGGCAAGAGTTTGGTACTAAAGGCCAAGAGCAGTGATATGGATGATTCTTCAGATGATGAAGATTCCAAGATGAAGTCCTACATCACAAGGCAATTCAAGAAATTCATGAAGAATGCAAATGGAAAGGGCTTCAACAAAGACCGTAGACAATCCAGTTTTTCACAATTCAAGAATTCAGATAAAGGGAAGAAGGATGTCAAGGATGGCAGTCAGTACACTATTCCTGCTGGGCCAAAATGCTTTGGGTGTCAAGGCTTCGGACACATGAAACAAGAGTGTCCTACGTACCTTAAGAGCATAGGGAAGAGCAAGGCACTTGCTGTTACCTTAAGCGACACAGAGCCCGAGGACGATTCCGAAGATGAAGATGACGGAATCCTGAATGCCTTCACTGCCACTGTTAATCTTACTGATGGGGTTACTGAAGAAGTGGATGAAGAGAAGGAATTGGTGGATTCCAAGTGTGAGATTATGGATGATCAAGATGATATCCACACCGCCTATGAGAAACTGTACAAGCTTTCTGAGAAGCATGAGAAACTCTATAGGCTGGCCACAAAGGTTGATGAAGCGAATCAAACCATTGGAGCACTGAGGTTCGAAAACAATTTCTTGGTTGAGAGGATCAAGAAGCTTGAAGCGGAGCTGTTTCAAGTCAGAGCACAATTGGAGAGGATGTCAAGTGCAAAACTGGACGAGATGCTAAGTGCTCAGAAATATTCCTCAGATCGTACTGGATTGGGGTATGAATTCTCTCTCTCTAATACTCCTCCTGCTAGTACTACTGTTTTTGTTCCACCTGCTAATAACATTAAAACTGAGGATAATAATGTTAAAATTGACTTAGCTAGTGAGAACATAGATAAGAGCAAGTCTATCCTAGGCGCACCCCCTAAAGTTGAGAAAATGGAAACTAGAAGCCCTAGGAATAAGAAGGCTAACTCTCAAAAGCCCAAACAAAAGAAGCCACATCTCTGTTATCATTGTGGTGTTGCCGGTCACACTCGAACAAATTGCTATAAATGGCGCGCCACTCAACAGAGCAATGGCATAATAGCATCTGGGAGCCAGAATCAGCTTCAGTCTTCTCTCGCTCCTTTTGGAGACATTCTTAAAGCCATCATGTTCCTTTCGAACTTGAACAGTTCATATTCTTCTCCCTTTTCACCGGTTCAAGAGTCGATCAAAAGGAAAGGTTCTTCCAAGGTGTGGAAGGCAAAGGGATCTAAGTGATTTTAGTCACTCTTTCTTCTCTCTCCTATTTTTGTGTGTTGCATTATTTGTGTGGTTCTTTACTGTTTTGAGTCAGTCTAGTTTTATGCATTGTTTTGCTTTACATGTTTTTGTTTGTGTGTTTTCAGCTTTGTGTTTTATTTTTGCTTTTCTGATAAAAATAAAAAAAAATTGAAAAATTGAAAAATACAAAAACAGTGTGTGTTTGTGTACATTGGTTCATATGAACTTTTAAAATGGCCATTGAAACAGAGTTTTCTAAACTTTGTATCACCTGTAGCTTAGATGAGCATTCTTCTACACAACTAAGCAAGTGAGCTTTGTAGCTCTTTGTTTGTAATGAGTAAGGTTAAGTGATCTTTTCTTCTTAACACTCATATCACTCTTTTTGACGGGTTGAACTAGAAAATCCTAAGAAAAAGACATAAATAACCATCTCACCACTATTACTCGCCAATCATAATATGACATCTGTATGCTTCGGCATAGCAAAAGTGCAATGTCAAAAGCTTAACATAATTGGGTATTTCTTTTCTTTCTCTTGTATGCCCATGCATGATATGCTTGTTAAAAGAAAATATGCAAAGATATAAAAAGCAAAAAGATCAAAAATGCTTTAAAATATGGTTGCAAGCGTGTTTTCTAGGAGATGTGGGAGTTATAGGATGTACCTCGAAGGTGATAGTCCCCATCAAACAGTTATGATTGTGTGTGAGTTAAAGTGATTTTCTCATATCTCAAATCGTCATAACATTGAGACACTTATGCAATCTTGCGATGTTTTCACACACAACACGCAATACTCTTTGCTATTCTTGATACATGTGCAGGTATAATGTGATTTGGTCATCACAAGGTTTACATGCGTTAATGTATGCTCATTAAACTGTCTTGACTTGTTTTTGAAATATAAAATTGGTTAGACTTGTTTAGTGTGTGTGTGCGTGTTTTGAGATACATATGCATCAAAATTCTTGTTGAGAGATGATTTTGAGAGCTTAATGTGTTGCTTGGACCTTTGGTTGAGTTATATGCATGATTGCATTCATGTCTGTGTTTTTCTTCTTCTGAAAAATTGTTTTTAAAGGCATCTCGACACCTCCTCGATACCTCTCAACACATAGCTGTCTGTCGAGCTTCTTAGACTTTTTCTTATCGCAGTCTCGATAGATACTTCGACACCTGGCGGATCGATCGAGAAACTTTCTGTCTGCTCGATAGCTTCTCGACAACTCCTGGATCGATCGAGGTTCCTTCATGGTTGATTCTTCTTTCTCGATACATGACCTCGATAGCTTCTTCTGTCGACGTGTTTTTCTTGACACATGACCTCGATAGCTACCTCGATACCTCCCGATAACTTCATCTGTCGAGAATTACTGAAGGTGTATAAGAAGGTTGTTCGCGATTTTTCAGTCATTTCGCTCGATCTCTCTCACTCGATAGAACAGTTCTCTCTCTCAAAATTTTTCTTTTTCCCTCCAAACCTCTTTCAAAGGCTTTGTCAAGTGTTCTTCTCGATCTTCATCACTTGGTAAGTGTCTTATCCCTCATTTCCATGCATTTTATGTTTTATAAAACCCTAGGTTTTGTGTTTTTGAAAATTTTTGGGATTTTTCAAAATTTTTGAGGTTTTCATGAAATTGTTGAGTTGGTTTTAGAGATTTGATCTTCAAAACCACATGCATTGCATCACATTAGCATTCTAATTGTATTTTCATGCATTTAGATGTGTGCAAATCTACTGTGTGCTGTTAGGTTTAGATTGGGCTGAGCTCATGATGTTTGGTTGTTGCATGTCACATGTTCATGTATTTTCCATGCATTCGTTCTTTCTTTTCAATATTTATCATCCAATATTAAACTGTTTGGAACTTTTATGTGTGTCTCTTCTTCTTCCCCCTCTCTATGTTTGCGTTAGTAGTGTCTATGGCACCTAAACGTAAGTCTATTCCATCCCAGAACCCTCTGCATTCTAAGGGATCGTCTTCCTCAGATTCTACTCCTCTTTCTATCCGGTTCCGTGATGAGAAAGCCCATAAGGATTTCTCGGAGAACTTTTCTAAACGAGGTGTTCATTCGGAACGCCACGTTGTCCTAGCAGACTTTGCCGACACCGACCTTCCCAATGTCATACATAGTCGGGCTTAGGAGTCACTGTGTGACGTCCCGGTCACATGTCCACTTGTGTTGATATAGGAGTTTTACTCCAACATCCACGGATCGATTCTTCAGTACCTATTTTCTACTCTTGCGTTAGAGGTACGCGCTTTGTTGTCACCCTAGAGTTAGTCTTTGAGGTTCTTCATGTCCCTAGGGTGGATCATCCTGATTACCCTAGCTGTGAGCATCTATGGACTGTGTCCAAAGACGAGATGATCTCGGCGCTCTGTGAGCGTCCTTCCTCTTGTGGAGATCATATGTACACACCATGTCGACCTTTTGCTAAAGGTCCTCGTTTCCTTAACATGGTGATGACTTTTGTTTTGCACCCACTTTCTCACTACAACTCTATCACAGAGCCTCGCGCTCGGTTTTTGTTGTCCCTCCTAGAGGATCTCTCTATAGACTTTCCTTCTCACTTTATCTTTTCCATCATAGATGTTTATAGAGATACGGCCACCCGTGATAAGCTCATTTTCCCTTCTGCTATCACGAGGATTCTTCGCCATTTTTCCGTCTCATTCCCTTCGTCCGATCCTTACCATGTCATGTCTGCCATAGACGCCGCTACCGTAAAATATAGCGAGGCACAGTTTAGATCGAGACAGTCCGACGGTGCCACTCCTTCCTCCCGTCCGACTACCTCTAGATCCGCTCGAGCATCTGCTTCTTCTTCTTCGAGCGACGTTACATTAGGAGACATCATGGCGCAGCTTCAGCGCATGGATGCTCGCCTAGATACACTCTCCATAGAGCTGTATCAGGTGAACGTTCGTGTTGGTCGCATCGCCAGGCGACAGGCTACCATGGGCGGCTTTGCTTCAGAGGTTTCTCCTCCGCCACCTCATGTGTCGACTGAGTCTGAGACTGATGCTGAGGGCGATGACGATGATGCTTCTGACGATGATGATGATGGAGATGCGAGCTCTTCTGCTAAGATGTTTACATGACACTCTACCCTTTGTCACTCGTGACAAAAAGGGGGAGTAGTTTTGGTATGAGAGTAGTCATGCTTAGGGGGAGTGTTAGCATAGGATAGGACATTTTTGTTAGGGGGAGTGTAGATGCGGATTGAGGAATGTAGTGAGGTGATCATATGTATTTTTTTCATCTTTTCAGAGATACATTGATCATGTATTGACATACATTGTATTTATTCTCTTCTTATATATGATGATGTATGTTTTTCTTTCACCTACCTTTACATGTGTTGTTTCTTTTCTGTCTTTATACACATGTTTCTTTACTTGTATGCAATCTATTATTTCTGTTTCACACAAAGATGCCTTGATATTTTTTGTTTATAAGTGTTTCAGAAATACAGGTTGTCAAAGTCTACTTGCCATAAACTCTCTTCTTGTAAAGTTTTTCAAGAGTTTGTGTTAGGATAGATTTTACTGTATGTAATAAGTCAGTATGAGTTGAGTGATTTATGACTTCTCTCATATCTTCATTTGTCTGTTGTGGTTTTGTCATAGATTGCTAAATGGGGAGATTGTTAGGACATATGTAGTTCAAGTCTGTTAGCATATGTCGCTATTTTATGTAATTGGCTTATCCTTAAACAAAACGCATTTTACTTGTAATTAGGTAGATTTAGGATGTGTTTAACACTTCAAGAAACAGTGTTTCAAGATCCAGTATTGAAGTCATCAAAGTCTGTCTAAGAAACAAGTAAGGAAGTGCAAGTTACTAAATCTCGACACATGCATCTATCGAGATTTAAGAAGCTGTTTTGCCCCGAGCCTCGACAGCTTCTCGACAGATCCTCGACACCTCTATCTGTCGAGAATTAAAGAAAACAGATTTTCAGTTCTGTTTCAAGTCCAATCCGTGAATGTATCTTTAGGACTTCTTTTCTCCTAACCCTAGACATATAAAAGGATTATTTTAAGGGCCGTCAACATGATGCAAGTTGCACATTCATTCAGAACTTCTTGTTCATGCAATTTGTGATCTGAAAGACAAAGTTCGTGCCCTAGTTCATCTCTGATAATTTGAAGAACTTTGCAGCCAACAATTCTCTCTCTCTAGTTGGTGTTTGAAGTCGCGTACTGGGATCCACGCATCTGGTTAGTCACGTACTTGGGAGCCGTGCATTGAAAGGAGAAACTGTCACTACAGAACAAGTCCAATTGGGTATTAGGGTAAGAGTTCAACTGTAGGTTGGTAAGGTACTTGGGATTCCTTACTTGTAACTGCTTATTGTAATAATAGTGGAGTTTCGGGAGTGGTGACCTTAAATCATCCGGTGGGGTTTTTGCCGTAAGGTTTTCCCCATTCGTAAACAAATTACCGTGTCATTTAATTTCCGCTGTATTACTTAGTTTGGTGGTTTGTTTGTGCTACCACGTGATATTGCATGTTAATTTGATTAATTAATAATTGGGCTAATTAATTAATCTAAGTTATCACAAGGGGTCAACGCGTTTGTGGCCTATCAGTGATGAATCTTACAACAAGATTCTCTTTATATTACTTGAAACAAAGAGAATTCATTTTAATATTAAGATTTTATTTTATTCTTAAAATGTAACAGTATACAAAATATTAAGTCACTTAAAATAATAAATGGTGTGACACTAAAAATGTAAAAAGTACCATTTATATATATATATATATATATATAAAAGACAGAATTTAGATATAATATTTAGGTTTTGTTCCTTAAGTTCTCTTTTTAAAATTCTAATATGTTGTTTTTTTCTCATTACATAAAAGTGTATTTTTTAGTTAAGTGATCATATGGCAGAATCTTAAGAAAGAGAATCTAAGGAAGAGTATTTAAGGTACTGTATATAAATTTTGTCCATATATATATATATATAAACACACAGGTGTGCATGCGAAAAATAATATAATACATAGATTTATTAATTGGAATTGTATAAACAACTTAAACATGATTTTGAGTAACAAAATTTCTATCGAGGTTTTCCAACTCAATTAAGAATCTGTTTAGATACCACTTATTTGCTGAAAACTGAAAACACTATAATAAAATATTTTTTAAAAAGGAAAAAAATACTATTCACGCATTTTTAGGTTATGGTTAGTCCTTGAATAGTGTCATGAGCAGAATCATCAACTCACAAACGCATGCTAAATAAGTGGTTTCGAGCTTTTGATTAGAAAAGACGATTAGTTCGAGTAGCACTTAAACAATATACTATTTTATCTTTTTTTTTTTTTTTTTTGTGGGTACTATTTTATCATTCTGATGGAGAATGGATCATCCATGCCCACAATATACAATTATTAATATATTATTATCTCATACGTAGCTTTGCATGTGCTTTGGACATTGTTAAAGTATGAAAGTAACTGGGCGGCGTGGGCGCTCCTAAATGATAGGAGGTCCTGGCAGCCAGCGTGCCTCTTTTTCACTTTAGTTGCTGTTATCCTTTCATTAAGATAGACCCAATAGATTGAGGTTGCAGAGAATTCACGAGTCTTCTCGTCAATGGGAAAAAAACAAAAAAAATTATAGAAAAAAGAATCTAAATATTTGACTGATTTCATTTAATTCTACTTTTAAATTGATGACAAATACTGAAATGATGATAGCTAGAGGCCTATTTCTCTAAATTGACCCGCAGAAATCGATTTACATGAGTTCTTTCGTTTGTTTGATTGATTGATTTTTTTTATTCATTGTTGTTTTGTTTAGAAATAATAATATTTGAAATTTATGACATCGTAATTACTTTTTATCATTAGAAACATCAAAAATTTTTGTTTTTGTTTTTTTATTATTTTTAAAATATAATTATGTATAATTATATATTGGCGAGATTTTAATAGAGTCTATTATTTGATGTTAAAAAATTTTTCACGTTGAAATAATCCGAACGGATCTATTTTATATTGTTAGGAAAAGCAATACCTTAACAGTAGAGTTCTACATATGAGTATCTATCCTTCAATCACCTTGTAATTTGTAGTCTTTATTTCTTTTTATTTGTTTGTGTTTTGAGAGTTTATTGTATTTTTTTTTAGCAAAAAAAAAATAATAAAAAATAGAAAGTAGAGTTCTAGAGTCTGATTATACATGAGAATATTCTCTTTTATTATTCCATAGAATGATAGTAATCCAAGTGGAAGAAACAATCGGTGGCGCTAGGTGAGATGCAGATTACTCAACGATGCAGTGATTAAATGTGAGGACTCAGGAGCATATGAATGGTCAAAATTTGATTGCCAGTGAGCAAATTGAGAATGATGCCGATAGTGAGAAGGAAATTTTGAACGCATATGACAAGTGAGATAGGGGTGATTTTGCTGGTTAAGATTTTTTTTTTTCAGTTCTATTTGTTGTTTAGTGTTTTAAACTAGATATAAATTGGTAATTTAGTGGTTAATAGTTGATGTGGTAATATGTCATCTCAGTTTTGTGAAGGATATGACCTGTAGTAAGATTTGAAATACCTCTAGCATTATTTAATAGATTATCACAATTAGCTTAAGTCAATATTTTCCATCCACTACTAAAGGACATAGTCAATTTTGACACATCAAAAGGTGAGAGATTAAACTGATACATTTCAAAATATTAGGGACTAATTTGACACATATAGTAGCTAGATGTTAGTATCAAAATGATAATTTCTTCTAAATTATTTTTAGCATCTTAGCAATCTCGCTAGAAGCACATTCTAGACAGGACAATTTTTCATTTTCAAACTGCTTCCATCGCTAGTAATAATAACGAAAGTAACAAGAAGTGTATTTTTTTTTTTTTTAAGAAGTGAATTAAGTGATTAAATAAGATCAATTTTGATATGTGTAGCATGCTAAAAGTGACCCATTTAAGTTAATATTTGGATAACAAAACTGAAATTAATCTTTTTATCTGAATTTATGTCAAGGGAAGTGTTGGGATCATATTTTACAAATAAATAAATAAAAAGAAAGTGAGAAAAGATGAGCCAACTTTCTAACGAAGACATAGGCTTGGCATTTAAACAAATCATACTTTGGTTTACACATTTGAAAACCGATGGCCTAAAAAATAGGACACCAGATCATTGTCAACAAAATTGAAGACATGGGCTTGGTGGACTTCATTTTAAAAATGGAATTGAAACTGATTTGTCAGGAGACTTACTAGTCCAACCATTAAAGTCCAGCAATCAAGAGCAATGCCTTGAGAGTTGAGACTATCTGCGTTTTTTTGTTGAACAACTAGGTTGGGTTTCATATGTATGTAAGACACGTGCTTTACATTATAAAGAATAACTAGTTGCTAACTCGTGTGATGCACGAGATTATTTTAAATCAAATATTAACATGTTCAGGTTTAAACATTTCTCTAATTTCAATTATTGAAAGCTATATTGGCTCTAATATAAGATGAAACATGTAATAATGATAAAACTATCAAAATATTACACATAGAATCATTAAAAATGAGATAAATACAAATATTATGAAGTAATATATTACAATAATCATAATGTGCTCTTACATTTGGTTTAATAAGTATTACAAAAGAACCAATAAATAGAAGAAATATTCAATTGTGCTTACATCTTCAAGCCTTATCAAATGCTTTTCAAGAATCTATTTCCTCCCTTTCTTAGGCTCTTCTCTTTTCTCAAATTCTTCAAGCTACTTAATTTTTTGCCAAATTAGTATCAAGTATAACACCAAATTATACCAATTCATCAAAGATTTACAATGTAACACTAAACACTCTTAATGACAATAAATTTCATAATAACCCCACCCCAACTATTGAATTATTAAAAAAGTTCAATGTCTATAATCTTCATGAAAATAAGTATTCCATTGGCTTTCATCATGAAATTCAGAAATAGATAACAAAATAGATTATTCACATACAAAACAACCTCAATATATCCAAGTTATAAATAAAATACCAATACGAATTGTGCTAAGGTGAAAAATGGTATTATCTTTTGCCATATATAAATACAACATGACCTGAGACCTCAAAAGCTTATGTGAAACATGCTTAAATTGTACTATATGGTTTTATTCAAACATTAAGAATACAAAAGCCATAAATTTAGATATTTATGGCATTTGTTTCAAAAATTTATGCCAAACCAAAACTAAAGGCATGCCTGAGTGTAGTTCACAAAGGCTTTGTGGCTTGGCAATGTTGTCAAAATTTGTGCAGTCTTCCAAACCAAAAAAAAAATCCTAAAGGGGCAAAAAAAAAAATGTCAAAATCTGTGTGGTCTTCCAAACTAAAAAACAACCCTAAATAAATAAGGATGCAAATAATATGTAAAAAGATGGGTATTTAATAATGAAAATTAAAAGGGTGTGAGTTAAAAGGGAAAAAACCTTGGGGTGCCTACTATATTTGCCATTTATTTTTAAAAAGTCACAAATTCTAGCCAATAACAATTAAAAGTAGAAAACTTCTAAAAAATTCATTCAAGCATTGCATAATGTAGGGATGTGTGATTAAATAATGCATATATATTTGTATGTTTCAAGAAGTTGCAAGGGTACCAAAAAAAGTAAAAAAAATAGTGATGCCAATATCACATTGCACAACTTATTATTGATAGAACTACCAATATAGCAAAACAGAACTTTGTTGCTCATAGTTTGGCTAGACACACTATTAATATTCCAAACTTTTTAGTGTGGATGGAGGACGTTTCACCACTCTTTTTTCTGTATTTCAGGTTGATTTAGTTGATCTTTTTTAATAATATTATTCAGCTTCTTTCTCAAAAAAAGAAAAAGAAAAAAAAATAGAACTATGACACTAAATATGAAAACAAACATAACAAATACAGCAATTTATTTATGTGGTTATGCCCCCAACAACATAGGTTTTTGTTTTTACCTCAACGAGCTACTTGAGATTGATCTTTTGTGTAGGTTGTACGTGCCTAGAATCACTTGCATTATTAAAAGACCACATAAAAACCCAAAACCCAAAATCCAATTTGCATTTAATTTTGGCAGGAAAATTTTGTGGGATATAACTTTAACCAAAGCAACAACTAAACCACAAACCCAAAAATTAATCATTCATATTCTAGATCCCATCAAGTTTCTTATCATGGGCTAACCACAATTCAAAGAACACCAACTAAGATGCCTTGCAACCATAAATTCATTGATGCAACTTAGATAAGCATAGTTTACAACTTTTATCATGTCAGAGAATGAATAGAGCATCAAGCATAATTGTAATCGACCAATCAACAATTTTATCAACACAAATTAAGTTTGACTCCATGACATCTAAATTGTAATGAAATAGCACTAAAAAAAGAATTGCTCTAAGTCTCAAAACACTGACTAAATTTGAGAAAATATTATATAATAAAGAATTGAATACAATACATTACCTTATGCAACATTAGCGATAGAAGCAAATTGAGAGTGGTGATGGATTTGGCTGAGATTAAAGAGAGAGGATAGGGTCTGAGTTTGAGCCTTGAGAAAATAAAGGAGAAACAAATGAAACAAATCAAAGAGAGATTATAGGCACTGGTTAGCTACATCCTCTAATACTAAGGTGAAATTTCAAACATGATACAATACCTCTTTTTGGCATTTTGTCATATAGATGGGTGCTTAAGCATATAGGGTTCGATAATTCATATAGGGTGACAGGCCACAAACTCGTTGACCTCTTGTGATTAATTCAATTGATTAAATAGCCAAGTTATTAATTAATCAAGGTAACATGCAAATTCACGTGACAGCACAAACAAATAACCAAAAACTAAAGTATGCAGCGGAAAATAAAAAACACGATGATTTGTTTACGAATGGGGAAAACCTAACGGCAAAAATCCCACAGGGTAATTTAAGGTCACCACTCCCGAAACTCCACTATTATCACAACAAACGGTTACAAGCAAGGAATTCGAGTATCTTACCAACCTACAGTTGAACCCTTACCCCAATACCCAATTGGACTTGTTTTGTAGTGGCAGTTTCTCCTCTTGATGCACGGCTCCGAGTACGTGACTAATTAATTACGCTGATCCTAGTACGCGACTTCAATTCACCAACTAGAGAGGGAGTTGTTGGCTACAAAGTTCTTCAAATCATCCACGCGATGAAGATTAAGAAGATGCTTGGTTACAAAACCCTACAGTGCACAATACACAACAACTTCTTCACAAAAGATGAACTAGGGCATGAACTTTGTCTTTGGTCACAAATTGCATGAACAAGGATTACTCAATGCTTGTGCAACTTGCATCACTTTGACGACCCTTAAGACAACCCTTTTATATGTCTAGGGTTAGGAGAAAAGAAGTCTCAAAGACACATTCACGGATTAGAATTAAAACAGAACTGAAAATCTGTTTTCTTTAAATCTCGACAAATAGAGGTGTTGAG
The DNA here is from genome assembly GCA_032878915.1 of Castanopsis chinensis. Classification (NCBI taxonomy): domain Eukaryota; kingdom Viridiplantae; phylum Streptophyta; class Magnoliopsida; order Fagales; family Fagaceae; genus Castanopsis; species Castanopsis chinensis. Next base: position 4,008,995 of record JAVQMG010000078.1, read on the forward strand.
GATTTGTCGAGAAGCTGTTGAGCCTCGAGGCTGAAACAGTTTCTAAAACTCGATAGATGCATGTGTCGAGATCAGGTGTCGAGTTTTAGTAACTTGCACTTTCAAGCTTGTTTCTTGGACAAACTTGATGACTTCAACACTTGATCTTGAAATACTGTTTCTTGAAGCGTTAAAACACATCCTAAATCTACCCAATTATTAGTGCGTTTTGTCAAAGGATAAGTCAATTACATAAAATAGTGACATATGTCAACAACTTGAACTACATATGTCCTAACAATCTCCCCCTTTGGCAATCCGTGACAAAACCATAACAAACAAATGAACATATGAGAGAAGTCATAAATCACTCAACGCATATTCACTTGTTGAATACAATAAAATCTATCCTAACACAAACTCTTGAAAAAATTTGCAAGAAGAGAGTTTATGGCAAGTAGATTTTGACAACCTGTATTTCTAAAACACTTTTAAACAAAACACATTAAGGCATCTTTGTGTGAAGTAAAAATAATAGATTGCTCACAAGTAAAAGAAACATGTGTATAAAGACAGAAAAGAAACAACACGTGGAGAGGTAGGTGAAAGAAACATACATCAACATATATATATCAAGAAATAATCACAATGTATGTCAATAAATGGTCACAAGACCGGGGTACATGATCAATGTATCTTTAAAAAGATAGAAAAGAAAAGAAATACATGTAATCCTCACAACATCCCTCATACCAACACTCCCCTATTAGAAATGTCCTATACTAGCTCTCCCCCTAAGGATGACTACTTTCATACACAAAACTACTCCCCCTTTTTGTCACGAGTGACAAAGGGTAGAGTGTTAAGTAGACATCTCATTAGAAGAGCTCGCATCTCCATCATCATCAGAAGCATCATCGACATCACCGTCATCATCACCCTCAGTCTCAGAAGCAACATGAGGTGGCGGAGGAGAAGCCTCAGAAGCAAAACATCCCAAGGTCGCCTGTCGCCTAGCGATGCGACCAACATGAACATTCACCAGATACAACTCCGTGGAGAGTGTATCGAGGCGAGCATCCATGCGCTGAAGCTATGCCATGATGTCTCTAAGAGTGACGTCGCTCGAAGACGAAGAAGGAGCAGATGTCGCTCTAGCAGATTTGGATGTAGTCGGATGGGAGGAAGGAGCAGCAGTATCTGATTGTCGCGATCTGAATTGTGCCTCACTACGTTTTACGGTAGCGGCGTCTATGGCAGACATAACAGGAAAAGGATCAGACGATGGAAAGGGGATGGAAAAACAACGAAAAACCCTCATGATAGCGGAAGGGAAAATGAGCTTATCATTGGTGGCCGTATCTCTATAGACATCTATGATAGAAAAGATAAAATGTGAAGGGAAGTCTATAGTGAGATGCTCTAGAAGAGATAACAAAAATCGAGTACAAGGCTCTGTGATAGAGTTGTAGTGAGAGAGTAGGTGCAAAACAAAAGTCATCACCATGTTAAGGAAACGAGGACCTTTAGCAAAAGGCCTACATGGTGTATACTAATGATCTCCCCATGCAGAAGGGCACTCACAGAACGCAGAGATCATCTCGTCTTTGGACACAGTCCATAGACGCTCACATCCGAGGTAATCAAGATGATCCACTCTCAGAACGTGAAGAACCTCGAAGACCAGCTCCGGAGTAACAGTAAAGCACGTACCTCGAATGCTAGAAAAGAAGAGAGGTACAGAAGAATTGATCTCGTGGATGTTGGAGTAAAACTCCTGTATCAACACGAGAGGACAAGTGACCGGGACGTCAAATAGTAACTTCCAAGCCCAACTATGAATGACATCGGGTAGGTCAGTATCGGCAAAGTCTGCCAGGATAACTTGGCATTCCGAATGAACACCTCGTTTAGAAAAGTTCTCTGAGAAGTCCTTTTGGGCTTTCTCATCACGGAACCAGACAGACATGAGAGTAGAATAAGAAGAAGAAGAAGATCCCTTAGAACATAGAGGGTTCTAGGATGGAATTAATTTACACTTAGGTGCCATAGACACTACTAATGCAAATATAGAGAGAGGGAGAAAGAGAGAAACACACAAAAAAGTCCTAAGCAGTTCAATATAGGAAGAGAATATTGAAAAGAAAGAACGTATGCATGGGAAATGCATGAACATGTGACATGCAATATAAAAACATTATGGGCTCAGCCCAATCCAATCCTACCAGCACACTACAAGTTTGCACACATCTAAATGCATGAAAATACTGTTAGAATGCTAATGTGATGCAATGCATGTAGTTTTAAAGATCAAATCTATAAAACTAACCCAAAAATTTCATTAAACTCTCAACAATTTTGAAAGACCCCAAAAATTTTCAAAAAACCTCAAAACCTAGGTTTTTAAAACATGGAATGCATGAAGAATGAGAAGATTGAAGCTTACCAAGTGAGAAAGATCTTGAGAAAAGCTTGAAGAATCCTTAGGAAGGGTTGGGAGTGAGTGAGAGAGGTTTTGGGAGAGAAAACAATGAAGTATCGAGAGAGAGATTGAGTGAAATGAGAGAAAAAATCGCGACAGACACATATATAGTCCTTTAGTAATTCTCGACAGATGCAGGTATCGAGAGGTGTCGAGACAAGTATCGAGGTAGGTATCGAGAAAATGAACTTCGCCAGATACAGCTATCGAGAACATGTGTCGAGAAAGAAGAATCAACCAATAAAAAATCTCAATCGATCCAGAAGCTGTCGAGAATCTATCGAGCAGACAGAAAGTTTCTCGATCGATCCATCAGGTGTCGAGAACGTGTCGAGACTGTGATTAGAAAAAGGCTAAGAAGCTCGACAGATAGCTAGGTGTCGAGAAGGTGTCGAGAAGATGTTGAGGAGGTGTCGAGATTGCCTTAAAATCAATTTTTCAAGAGAGGAAAAACACAGACATGAATGCAATCACGCATGCAACTCAACCAATGATCCAAGCAACACATTAAGCTCTTAAAACCATCTCTCAACAATAATTTAAAGCACATGGATCCCAAAACACGCACACACATACTAAACAAGTCTAACCAATTTTATATTTCAAAAATGAGTTAAGACAGTTTAGTGAGCATACATTAACGCATGTAAACCTTGTAATGGCTAAATCACATTGTACCTGCACATGTATCAAGAATAGCAAAGAATATTGCGTGTTGTGTGTGAAAACACCGCAAGATTGCATAAGTGTCTCAAAGTTATGATGATTTGAGATTTGAGATATGAGATAATCACTTTAACTCACACACAATCATAACTATTTGATGGGGACTATCACCTTCGAGGTACATCCTATAACTCCCATATCTTCTAGAAAACACGCTTGCAACCATATTTTGAAGCATTTTTTAATCCTTTCTTTTTGCTTTTATTTCTTTGCATATTTTCTTTTATTAAGCAAATTATGCATGGGTATACAAGAGAGAGAAAATAAATACCCAATTATGTTAAACTTTTGACAATACACTTTTACTATGCCGAAGCATACGGATGTTATTGACATTGCACTTTTGCTATGTCAAAGCATATGGATGTCATATCATGATTGGCGAGTAACAGTGGTGAGATGGTTATTTATGCCTTTCTCTTGGGATTTTCTAGTCCTACCTGTCAAACAGAGTGATACGAGTGTTAAGTACAAGAGATTACTTAACCTTACTCATCACAAACAAAGAGTTACAAAGCTCACTTGCTTAGTTGTGCATAAAAATGCTCATCTAAGCTACAGGTGATACAAAGTTTAGAAAACTCTGTTTCAATGGTCATTTTAAGGTTCACAAGAACCAATATACACAAACACACACTGTTTTTTGTGTTTTTTCAATTTTTCAATTTTTTTTTATTTTTTTTTTGGAAAAGCAAAAAAAAAAAATAAAACACAAAACTGAAAACACACAAACAAAAACATGTTAAAGAAAGCAAAACAATACATAAAACTAGACTGACTCAAAACAGTAAAGTAACACACAAGTAATGCAAAATAGTAAAACGGGGAGAGGAAGTGAACAGAATCACTTGGAACCCTTTTCCTTCCACACCTTGGAAGAACCTTTCCTTGTTGTTAACCTTTGAATCGGTGATGTGGGGGAAGAGTTTAAACCGTTTAAGTTCGAAAGGAACATGAGGGCTTTAAGAATGTCTCCAAAAGGAGCAAGAAAGGTCTGAAGCTAATTCTGGTTCCCAGATGCTATCATGTCATTGCTTTGTTGAGTGGCTAGCCACTTATAGCAATTTGGTCGAGTATGACCGGCAACACCATAATGATAACAGAGATGCTGCTTCTTCTGTTTGGGCTTTTGAGAGATAGTGTTCTTAGTCCTAGGGTTTCCAGTTTCCCTTTTTTCAAACTTAGGGGGTGCTCCTAGGATAGACTTGCCCTTGTCTACGTGCTCACTTGCTAATTCAGTTTTAACATTTTTATCCTCAATTTTAATGTTATTAGCAGGAGGAACAAAAACAGTAGTACTAGCAACTGGAATATTAGAGAGAAAGAATTCATACCCCAATCCAGTACTATTCGAAGAAGATTTCTGAACACTTAGCATCTCATCCAGTTTTGCACTTGATGTCCTCTCCAATTGTGCTCTAACTTGAAACAGCTCCACTTCAAGCTTCTTGGTCTTCTCACCCAAGAAATTGTTCTCGAACCTCAGTGCCCCAATGGTTTGATTTGCTTCATCAACCTTAGTGAAAAGCTCCTCATGGTCAAGTTCCACATCACTGAGCTTCTTGGTGGCCAGCCTATAGAGTTTCTCATGCTTTTCAGAAAGCTTGTACAGTTTCTCATAGGCGGTATGGATATCATCTTGATCATCCATAGTTTCAAACTTGGCATCCACCAATTCCTTTTCTTCATCTATTTCTTCAGTAATCCCATCAGAAAGATTAACAGTGGCAGTGAAGGCATTTAAGATTCCGTCATCTTCATTTTCAGAATCATCCTCGAGCTCCATGTCGCTTAAGGTAGCAGCAAGTGCCTTGCTCTTCCCAATGCTCCTAAGGTACGTTGGACACTCTTGTTTCATGTGTCCGAAGCCTTGACACCCAAAACATTTTGGTCCAGCGGGAACAGTGTACTGACCGCCATCCTTGGCATCCTTCTTCCCTTTATCTGAGTTCTTGAACTGAGAAGAACTGGATTGCCTACGGTCCTTGTTGAAGCCTTTACCATTGGCATTCTTCATGAATTTCTTAAATTGCCTGGTGATATAGGACTTCATTTTAGAATCTTCATCGTCTGAAGAATCATCTGTATCACTTCTCTTGGCCTTTAGTGCCACGCTCTTTCCCTTGCTTGATTTGCCCATCCTAGTCAGCCCTAGCTCGTAGGTTTGCAGATTTCCAACCAGCTCAGTCAGAGGAATCCTATCAATATCCTTCGATTCCTCTATCGCCGTGATCTTAGCATAGAATATCTCGAGCAAAGATCTGAGCACTTTCCTTACTATCTTGGGTTCAGGAATGGTTTCCCCAAGATTGAAAGCTGAGTTCACTATGTCTTTGAGCTTTGCATAGTACTCATCAAATGACTCATCCTCCTCCATCTTAATTTCTTCAAAACTTGTAGTGAGCCTCTGTAGCTTTGAATCCTTGATAGCCTTAGTTCCCTCATAGGTTGTCTAGAGAATGGTCCATGCTTCCTTAGCAATTTCTGTGGAGGAAATTTTCTTGAACTCTTTATTGGTGACCGAACTGAATAAAGCATTCAATGCTCTGCTGTTGAAATTTGCCGCCTTGATCTTGGCATCATCCCAATCGGCTGGCGCTTCTGTAGGCTTGGTCCAGCCTATCTCTACAACTTGCCACACCTTCTCATCTAATGACTACAAGAAAGCTCTCATGCGTACTTTCCAGTATGCATACTTTCCAGTATGCATAGTTAATGCCATCAAACAATGGAGGTATAATAAGAGATTGACCTCTATCCATGACAACAGGGGTTAGTGGATCACACAACAATAATTAAACCCTAATCAGAGTGTGCCCGCTCTGATACCACTTGACAGGCCACAAACGCGTTGACCTCTTGTGATTAATTAAATTGATTAAATAGCTAAGAGGCTCAAAAATAAGAAATGGTAATGATGGTCATGTTGGGAGAGTAAAAAATATCAAAAAAATTAGAAACCTGTGGATTTAGAAACCCAAAAACTCAAAAAGCCAGCCACTGCCAGTCATTTTTATGTTTCCCATGTCTTCCAATATTTTATTGAAAGATTTTTTTTTCTATATCACGTCTTCCTAGTACCCACTTCAAGTTCAACTCTTCACTTTTCAAATCTCGAAAGTCTAAATACACTCTCTCTGTTAGGGCTATATAGACACCACCCGCCATCGACGAAACTGGCTAGAGCTTAACCGATTTGCCCGCCTCAAACCGCCACCGCAGGTGTAAGGCACGGTGGTCGGCAGCAATTTTCAAGCATTAAAGTCAGCCGGTACAATTTTCAGCGAAGGATTTTGGATCCCGATGAACACCGAACTGAACTGATTTGCTTATATATACACAAAACTTGAGATTTATACCCCCTTCAAGTCAAATCTAAGATTTTCATCCCCACCCACTACACAAAACTCTCCACCGCTTCAGGTTTTTATCTTTAAGCCACCTCTGCTTTTGCGGCCATGGTGCCACCCAAGTCAGATCTTCTAGGTATTGTCTCTGCCTCCATCACCTAGTGGTTGATTAGACTTCCCAGGTGAGTTACTCAATGGATAGTCCCAAGAATATTCAACTTGTTTGGGTTTTAATATTTGGGTTTGTAGTGGGTTTTGAATATTGTGATCTTATTTGATCTAAGTTTTGATTTGTGGTTTGAATCCTTGAGTTTTCAGTGTTTGATTTTGGTTTTATATCTCTTTTTTTCTCTGTGTGCGTGATAGGCAGGTGGACATCGACCACTGCGCCGATTGGAACCTCCACTGATGTTGCTGGAGAACCATTCCTCAGGCGCGACAACTGCTCGAGTTTTTAGGAAACCGAATGTTCTAGTGCGATGCAAAAACGGCCACAAAAACCGGCCCCACTACACCGTGTACAGCCCTACTCTCAGTTCAAGCTTTCAAGTTTCAACCTCTTCCTCTCTACTCAAGCTTTCAAGTTTCAAGCTCTAAAGTTTCAACCTATTCATCTCTGTTCAAGCTTTCAAGTTTCAACATCTTCCTTTCTGTGTTCATGCCTTCAACCCTGAATCAATGGTGCCACCTGGCCCACTACCTACCAACGTTGTCCCAGTGTTAGGTTCAGAACCTACCAACACCGTCCCAGTGTTAAGCTCTCATCAATGGCCTAAAGACAGCACGGCCAATAACTGATTTAACAATACCGGTTCTGGCTTTGTGGTTCAACTGTCCGGTTTTTGTTTCATTCCTATTTTTTGTTGTTTTTTGTTTTTTAATCATAACCAGACCGGATTAATTGCCGATTCCCAATTGAATTGATCGGACTGGCTAGTCTGGTCTAGTTTTTAAAACCAAGAGTTTGGATCGCCCTTCAACCTCCTTTTTTAACTTTCAGGTACTAGGTCCCCTTCAAGTTGATTATGACACCATCAACCATGCTCTCCATGTGTGTTCCTTGTCTGGTTACCAATACCGATGTGTAGTAAATTACTCGTTGGGTAAGAATGCATACTTGGTTCACATCTTTTTTGCGTGTCCTCCATTCATGCATTCCTGTATAGAAATAACTTGCACACCATGTCTAAAGATCCTTCTACATATTCATATTTTCCAAATATGGGAAGTACGGCCCTAAGATCTTGGAATATTAACTCTATATCTTTCCTACAAGGAAAAATCCTACGTTCATGAGATCTTGGTCATCCCTACATCACTATATAAACACCAAGCCTCCTCTTTTCCGATGTCAAGATTGCCTTCTTAAATGGGTTCCATAAAGAAGATGTCTATGTGGCTCAACCAAAAGGATTCATTGATCCTCATTTTCCAAATCATGTGTTGTACCTTAAGAAGGCACTGTATGGTCTAAAGCAAGCCCCTAGAGCTTGGTATGATTGGTTTACACAATACTTGGTGTCACATAGGTTCACAAGAGGAAAAGCTGGTCAAACTCTCTTTACCAAAAGGGAAGACGACGAGTTGATAGTTACTCAAGTCTACGTTGATGATATCATCTTTAGGTAAACAAAGGATGAACTTGCTCATGGTTTCTCTAAACTCATGCAGGCTGAGTTTGAGATGAGCATGATTGGAGAGTTAAATCATTTCCTTGGATTGTAAATCCGTCAGCAAGAGACAGGTATAGTCATATCTCAATCTAAAAATGCTAGAAATCTTGTAAAAAAGTTCGTTTTGGAATCTACTAGTTCTATTAAAACCCCTATTAGTCCTAATGTAAAACTCACTATTGATATCTTGGAAAAGAGTGTTAATCCGTCTCTCTATAGAAGTATGATAGGTAGTCTTCTATACCTTACTGCTAGTAAACTTAACATTAGTTACAGTGTGGGAGTGTGTGCTAGATATCAAGCTAATCGCAAAGAGTCTCATATGGCTGCTTTGAAGAGAATCATAATGTATGTCAAAATCACTGCCGACTTTGGTGTGTGATACAGCAGAGACGCAAATGATGTCTTGGTCGGGTATTCGGACGTTGATTGGGCTAAGATTGCTGATGATAGGAAGAGTACTTCAAGGGGTTTATTTTATGTGGCTAATAATCTTATCTCCTGAATGAGCAAAAAGTAAAATTCCATCTTATTATCCACTGCAGAGGCTGAATACATCGCTGCCGGTAGCTATTGCACCCAACTTCTATGAATGCGAAATTTCCTCTATGACTATGGTATTTGTCAAGAACACCTCACTATCTATTGTGACAATACCAGTGCCATCAATATATTTAGGAATCCAGTTCAACATTTTCGAACCAAACACATAGAGATTCGACATCACTTCATTCGTGAGCTTGTTAAAGATGGTACCCTTACTCTTGAGTTCATTCACACTGATGATCAGAAGGCTGATCTATTCACCAAACCTCTTGATAGCAAACGATTTGAGTTTCTTCATCAAAACATCGATGTTATCTCCATGGAATGATATTTTCCTCTCCTACTTTTTCCTCATGTATTTGCATCTAATTTTTATGCATTGCTTTATTTGACATGTTTTTGTTTAGTTGTTTTTTAGTTTTGTTTTATTTTGTTTTTCATTCATATAAATAAAAATAAAAATTGAAAAATTAGAAAAATACAAAAACAATGTGTGTTTGTGTACATTGGTGCTTGTGTACCTTGAATGGCCAATGAAATAAAGTTTTCTAAACTTTGTATCTTTTGTAGCTTAGATGAGCATCTCTATGCACAACTAATCAAGTGAGCTTTGTGGCTCATGTTTGTCATGAGTAAGGTTAAGTGAACTCTAGTACTTAGCACTCGTATCATTCTTTTTGACTAGAAGGACTAGAAAATCCTAAGAGAAATCCTAAGAGAAATGCATAGATAACCATTTTACCACCGTTCCCTGCTAATCATGAAATGACATCTGTATACTTCGGCATAGCAAAAGTGCAATGTCAAAAAGCTTAACATAATTGGGTATTTCTTTTCTCTTTCTTATATGCCTATGCATGATATGCTCAATAAATGAAAAATATGCAAAGAAAAACAAAAGCAAAAAGAACAAAATACTTTATATATGATTGCAAGCGTGTATTCTAGGAGATGTGAGAGTTATAGGAAGTACCTTGAAGGTGATAGTCCCCATCAAACAGTTATGATTGTGTGTGAGTTAAGGTAATTTTGTCATATCTCAAATCATCATAACATAGAGACACTCATGCAATCTTGCAATGTTTTCACACACAACACATAATATTCTTTGCTACTCTTGAAACATGTGCATGTACAATGTGATTTGGCCATCACACGAAATACATGTGTTAATGTATGCCCACTAAACTGTCTTAACTTATTTATGAAATATAAAATTGGTTAGACTTGTTTAGTATATGTGTGTGTTTTATATCTAAATGCATGACATTTATATTGTTTGAGAGATGATTTTGAGAGCATAAAATGTTGATTGGATTTTTTGTTAAGTAGCATGCTTGATCGTATTCATATCTGTGTTTTTCACTTTCTTGAAAACTGTTTTTAAGCAATCTTGATAACTTCTCGATAGCTCTCGACAACTCTCGACAGCTAGGCTATCTATCGAAACCCTTCAACTTTTCTTTATCGCATTCTCGATAGCTCTCGATAGCTAGTTCAATCAATTAAGAAAATTTTTGTCTCCTCGATAGCTACCTCGATCCATCAAGCTTCTTTGTTGAGAAAACCTCTCGTTAGATCCTTGATTACTCCTCGTTAGCTCTTTGATAGCTAAAAGGCGCGTTTTAAACCTCGATAGCTCTCGATTGATCAAGGTTTATGAGTTTCCTATAAATAGGATTCTCCCAATTTCTATCTCAAGTCTCCTCGATCTCTCTCGATAGAAAAACTTCTCTCCTTCTCTCAATCACCCAAAACTCAAGCTTTTCATCTTCCTCACCTCAGTTTCAGTCTCAAGATCTTTTTTCCTCATCTAGTATGATAATTTCTTCATCTTTATCATGCATTTTCATAATCTCTGACCTAACTTTCGGAATGTTTGAGAAATTTAGGGATTTTTCAAAATTAATGAAGTTCTTGTGAAAAATTTGGGATTGGTCCTGTTTAAATGGTTTTTAAATCATCATGCATTGCATTATAACAATGTTTCATGCAATTTAGATGTGTGTTTACTTTGTTGCTATGCTGTGTGCTAGTAGGTTTAGATTGGGCTGAGCCCATGATAAATTTATATTTGCATGTCACATGTTCATGCATTCTCATGCATATGTACCTTCAATTCTATATATTTTGATATATTTGTTGTTTGGTACTTTTCTGATTGTCTCCCTCTCTTTCTTTCTTTCTCTCCCTCTTATGTTAGTTGCGTCATGACACCTAAACGTAAATTCACTCCGTCCCGAAACCCCCTTCATTTCGATACATCTTCTTCTTCTTCTTCTTCTTCTTCTTCTTCTAACCCCACTCCTTTTCACGTACAATTCCATGATGAGAAGGCCAAATCGGATTTCTTAGAGAACTTTTCACAATAAGGCATTCATTCGAAACTCCAAGTTATTCTGTCAGATTTTTTGACACTGACCTACCCATTGTCATCTACATTAAAGGTTGGGAGTCACTATGTGACGTCCCAGTCACGTGCCCTTCCGTGAATATACAAGAGTTCTACTCCAATATGCACAGATTTGATTATTCTATACCCCAGTTTGTCACTCGCTTCCAGGGTATACACATGGTAGTTACTCCGGGTATTGTATCCGAGGTACTACACGTTCCTAGGGTAGTGCATCCTAACTACCCTGGCTGTAAGCATCTGAGAACAGTGTCCAAAGACGAACTCTCGTCTCTATTCTGTGACACACCATTTTCTTGGGGTGACCATCAGTACACCTCTTGCTCAGCCTTTACTAAAGGTCCGAGGTTCATTAATATGGTGATGACTTTTGTTTTACATCCATTGTCTTACTATAACACCATCACAGAGCCTCATGCTCACTTTTTGTTATCCCTCTTTGAGGATCTTTCGATTGACTTCCCTTTTCACTTTATAGTCTCTCTTATAGATGTCTATAAGGATACGGTGACCAGTGATAAACTCAATTTTCTTTCGCTATCATGCAGCTCCTTCGCCATTTTTTTGTCTCCTATCCTAAGTCTCCCCACTTCACGTTCATGTGTGCCATTGATACTGCTACCGTTAAGTGGAGTTTTGCACAGCTTCGCTTGAGACAGACTCAAACCAAGACGATTGCTCCTCCAACTTCTACAGCTCTATCCACATCCGCTCCCTCTTCTCCTACGGGCAGTGTGACTCTTGAGGCCATCATGGCACAGATTGTGCCCATGGATGCTCACCTTGACACACTCAGTGATGAGTTGTGTCAGGTGAACACCCGTGTTGCTTCTTCTCTATCTTCATTAGCGTCAAGGGTGGTTTCACGGTTGCTTCTTTTCCATCTTTACCAGCGTTCGAGGATGACAGTGATGATGGCTTCGACAGTGATGATGCTAAAGAGGACAATGATGCTGGCTCACCTAATGATGTTGAGATGTCTACTTAATGTACTTACCCCTTTGTCACTCATGACAAAAAATGGGAGTAGTTTTGAGATAAGAGTAATCATACTCATAGGAGGAAGGTTAGTTTAGGAGATAGGGGGAGTGTTCATATTTTAAGGGATGTAGTGAGAATTAATATGTATCTATTTCTTTTCTTTCTATATTAGATACATTGTTCATATACCTTAGATCTTGTGATCATGTTGTGATAGCAAATCTTGTACTTGTTGATATATATATATATATATATATATATATATATATATTTGAGGTTGTTATTACAGTTCTTTCACCTATCTCTCCATGTGTTATTTGTTTTCTCTCTTTATACACATGTTTCTTATTTATTGTATGTAATCTTTTATTTCTGTCTCACACTAAGATGCCTTGATCAGTTTTGTTTAGTGCTTCAGAAATACAGGTTGTCAAAGTCTACATGCCATGAACCCTCTTCTTGCAAAGCTTTTCAAGAGTTTGTATTAGGATAGATTTATTGTATTTAATAAGTGAGTATAAGTTGAGTGATTTATGACTTCTCTCATATGTTAATTTGTTTGTTGTGGTTTTGTCACGGATTACCAAAGAGGGAGATTGTTAGAACATATGTGATTTGATGTTAAGAACATATGTCAGCATTTTATGTATTAGTTAATTCTTTGATAGAACCTTTATTTGTAATTAGGTAGATCTATGATGTGTTTAATGCTTCAAGGAACAAGGGTTCAAGTTCAAGTATTAACACCATACAAATCTGTCCAAGAATCACGTAAGGATGTGCTGGATTTTAAATCTCGGCAGCTAGTATCTATCGAGGTTTAAAAGATAATGAAACTCGTGGCTGTACAGCTATCTTGATAGATGGCTATCTATCAAGGTTTATGAAACTTAGTTTTTCAGAGCTATTTTTCATCTAATCCGTGAGTATATGTTTAGGCTTTCTTTTCTCACAATCCTAAACATATATAAAGATTATTTTAAGGGCTGTCACACAGAGCACAATTGCACAAGAGCACAATTCTACAAGTGTGAAGAAAAGTGTGTCTGAAAACCTAGTTGCCCTAGTTCATCTTGAAGAAGTTGTTGTGTTTGTACACCATAGGGTTTTGTGACCAAGCAACTTCATAATCTTCATTATGTGATGAACTGGAGAACTTGGTAGCCAACATCCTTCTCAAGTTGGTGATCAAGTTGCGTACTAGGATCCACGCATCTATTGGTTAGTTACGTATTGGGAGCTGTGCAATACAAGGAGAGATTGTCACTACAGAACAAGTCCAATTGGGTATTGGGGTAAGGGTTCAACTGTAGATTGGTATAAGCAAGGTTTTGAAACCCGGACCGTTCAATGAATCGTAAAAAGGAGAGGTTCAAGGTTTTTAAGGTTGTACTGAGGTCAAACTGTGATGACGTCATAATTAATTTAATAATTATTTAAAATATTAAATTAGTAAAAATTGGAAATTTATCTAAAAACAAAGATAAATAATTATATACATACATATATATATATATATATATATAATTTTTGTTAGAGCTCTTAAGTCATGACAAAGCTCATGTAAGTACCCAATAATTTTTATTTTATGAGACCCAATAAAATGGTAAAGAGATAAATTAATCCATGACCAAGCCCAAGCTTATGAGACCCAAGGTTTTTTTTTTTTTTTAGGTCATGACCAAGCCCATTTGACAACCCAAACCATTTTTTTTTTATGCCCAAGCCTGTTTGAATAGTCCACCATTTATGAATTAAAAAAAAAAAAAAAAAAAAAAAGAAGACTAAGGAATTATGATGTCCACCCATTTAAGCTTGAAGTGGTTGAAAGTTGTTTCAAAAAAGGAGTGGTTCTATCTTTTCAGTCACAAAAAAAGAAAAATAAAAAAGTAAAGGGAGTGGTTGATAGTAAACTAATGTTGGTGGTTAATAGCAAAGCAACAACAAGAAGTAAAGCTCACGTTGGTGACAGGACTCCATTTACCAAAAAAGAACACCCTGGAGGGAAAATGAAGAAACAGCGTCTTCAAAAACAGAGAGAGAGTGCGAGCGAGACAGAGAAGAAGAAAAGGAAGATGGCGGTGTGATCTCGAGTCTAATAGCATCTCATTGTGGTTAAAGCTTTAGCCTTCAACAATGGGTGTAAGCGTGTAAGTACTCTAAAGGGAGCTGCGTGATGTACTCTGAAGGGAGCAGAATTTTCTGTGTTTTTTTTTTTTTTTTTTTTTTTTTTTTTTTAAGGTTCAGATTCAAAGGGAAGTAGGGAACCGTGAGAAGCAGTCTGATCACAGTTCTCTGAACCATGAGGCCCAACCGCGGTTCACACAGGTCCCTAATTTTTTCCTATAGAGTGGTTCTTGAGGCTAAAAGAGCCGTAAAAATAAGCGGTTCGAGATTTTTCCGGTCAGTCCGTACAGTCCGGTCCAGTTCGAGTTTAAAAACCATAAGTATAAAGTATTGAGATTCCTTTACTTGTAACCACTTGTTTTGATAATAGTGGATTCTCGGGAATAGTGATCTTAAAATCACTCGATGGAGTTTTTGCCATGTTGGATTTCTCCATTCATAAACAAATCATCATATCATTTAATTTTCACTACATATTTAGTTATTTGTGATTTGTTTGTACTGCCACGTACATTGCATGTTAATTTGATTAATTAATAAACTTGGGTAATTAATAAATTAATTAATCACAAAAGGTCAATACATTTTTGGCTTATCAAAATGTAAACTTTGATTACAAGAACATAAGAATAAAACAAGAGTTCTAATATAATATATGCATCCATGGGCAAAGATTTGCCTAAAATAGATCGTGTCAGCACTTTTCAATTGTGTTCTCATATTTATTTTGATTTTGAAAACTAAACTTTTGTAAACCAAAAGAAGAATTAATTCTTAATGGATGAAGATAATGGTCAAATTTAAAGTCATCCATACCATCCAATGGTTCAAAAGAAAATAAAACCAAAATTATATTGAAGCACACTTTCCTCAGCCATACTAACAAGAATTTATTGAAGCATGCACTTTGATTACAAGGTCATAATAATATTATAGTTTATAATAAATAACTTTTTCAACCATCACAATAAAAATTTCCATTAGAAAAGAGGGGAAAAAAAGTCTTGCATGCTTGAAGATCAACTTGTTGGAAACTTGACTCCACAACAGCGGTACATTTCTAAAGCTTGCCTGTGTAGAACTTGTCCATCTATGAAGGACAAGAGAAGAAGGAATGCAAGTTAAAAGCTTCATAGACATGAAAACTAAAAATTATGTATTTATGTTGATAACTTGGTAATTAGCAAGAGTGAAATCTTTAAAGTATGGTAACGATTAATACCAAAATTCCAAAGTCCTAACCATCATGAACATAAAAAAATTAGTTTCAAAGCATAATAATGAGCTATGATGGTTCTCAGTCAAGTTGTGGAAGTACTGCAAGTTATAAAAAACATGTAATCATAGTGCCTAGAAATTAAATGCATAAAGACTAAGATTAAAGAACCAATTTCATGTAGACATTATAAATAACAAACTTCATGGCCAATAGTCTACGTCTGTAGTAGTTTCTAGGGATGCCAAAACAAGTGAAAATATGAAGATGTCCATTTTGTATAATTTTGAACTTGAAAATCTGTACAACCAAGTGACAGTGTGACACTTAATATTTGACAGTGTTTAACAACCTGTCTACAAGAAGTCTTTAAAGTCAAATTTGCATAATTACCTCCAAATGCAAGTTAAAAACTCTATTTAGTTTCTTCTTTTTTCATTTTGGATGCAGCTGCTAACTATCTAAAGCATGCTTTTCTAACAACCTAAGATGAAATATATGCTATCAAATTTTTTCCACAAAAGCATTTTTCAGTGTGTTGAACATTCATTTTTTGGTCCAACACTCAAACAAACAACTCCACAAGGTTCAAACCTAATAATAATTCACTGAATACAAACTACAAGGATTTAAGCATTTTGATACAATAGAAAAAAATGCATGCAATAGAAGACTTGAATGTTAATTAAAACTCATAAAATTCCAAATGTAGAACTAATAATAAGCATAATTTTGCAACCATTACATTTTCCATTACCCAAAAACACACGCACCAATCCGCTAAATAGATTTGCTGAAAATGAATTTTAGAAAAACTACCTTAGGAAAATAGTTGGCTGGAACAGCGAAGTAGCGTACGTGGTCCAAGAACTGATGATCAAGGGTTAGGAATCAAATTTAGAGACTTCATTATAAAAGCATAAATGAATGCTTTTTCTTTCAGCTTCGCATCTCTGTATCCATCAAAATTATAACACAATAAATTAAGTAATTAGAGAGAACTCAGAAAGCATATAACCGCATTTGACTTTGGACAAATGAAAGACTCCAATTAGGATTCTCTATTCAATAAGAAGTAGTAGTTCATGCATGACCACATCATCTAGCTCATATAGTGCCATAGTGGTTTTCAAGATGAATATTGTTACAATGCTAGTTAAAGGATTAAATTCACCTTTTTCCATTAGTGGTTAGAGTGGAATGTTTTGCATTTAAATTCGTGCTAAGCGCCACTTATTGAGAGTACAAGAATAACATTTAAGTGATTGGATACACTATTTCAAATTAACTTAAACTTTTGGAATAAGTGGTAGTTTATCAAATAGAATTGAACCACACGCCCATTAGCTAACACCCTCAAACAACAGCTAAACAAGTATGCACCAAATGTCTCATAAATTAATAGCTACCGATATGCTTATAACTTATTCAAACACCATCAGCATCATTATGATTGTTCTATAGTTACAAGACCCCAAGAAAGATATTGGGGGTGTATAATTCAAAGCATCTGAGAATTTGACTTCATATACAGCTATCAAAATTGCAAGCTGGGTTGACAGTTTAGTTATCAGTTGTATGAAACAATAGCATATATTGACGGACTATAAACAAAAAAAGGAATCAAAGTGAAGATGTAGGAAAGAAGTGTAGTGCTAACAGCCCTGACAAGTACTGTCTGCCTCCACATAAGATAGCACGCTTTCATAGTAGCATTATTTAAAAATTTTCTTTAAATAGTCGTTTGATTCCAGTTTATAGAAATAGTAAAAAATGACTTAATATTTAAGGAGTTGACAAAGTGTAAAGTTGTAATTTTCAATTATGTTTTGTTGGCTTTAATTCCTTGTTAAATTTGATTGTATTCCTTCAATCATTTTCCTGTATGTTTATGGGATTCATTGTAAAGGTTGAGTGTGTGAAATTGGTGAAGAACTAAGAAGAACAAGGCAACTCGCGACTGGCTCGCGAGTCGATAACTTGCGAAAGGTCACATGAGAAGCATATGCTAGTAGTTGAAGAGTCAAGTGCTAGAAGGCATCTCGCGACTCATCTCGCAACTTGGCCAACTCGCGAGATGTATTATTAGCCTGTTTTGTGAGCTTTCCTCATTTTTTTACCTACACTATAAAAGCCTACATTACTCATGAAATTATAAGGATAATTTCAGAGAGAAAACCCAATATGAGTGTTGTGAGTTGTTTTGGTGCCTATGGGAAGCATTGAATGAAGTCATTCTTTAGTGGATGCAATTGAAGCTAATTGCGGGATCCAGATAACTAGTAAAGACATGACTCAGTAAAGTACATTGGGAGCTAGAACTCAGAGGGTTCAAGTATAAATGGTAGATTAGGCTTGGAAGGTCTTTTTGATATTTTTGTACTCCAACTTTATTCACTAATAGATCATTTTGGCTTGGAGGGGGCCGCAGGGAGGTTTTTTACACCGAGTACTTCGGATTTCCTCTTTGATAACACATCGCGGTGTTATCTTGTGTTTGCATCTCTCTTCCCTCAATCCTTGTTGTTTATAAGTACTTGTTAATTATGAATGCCCATGCACTAGGTAGTAGTCCTGATTAATTGTATATGAATTACTATTATTCTGCACTTAGTTGAGTAAATTAAAAGCAACTTATTTGTAAATTTAAAATTGAGGATCTAAACAAGGTTTAGTGTTTTACACTATTGAGCTTTCAATTGATATTAGAGAAGGTACACATAGTTAGATTTTATTATCTTGTGTGATCCTAGACTCCATTTTGAGATGGACTGATTTCAATGCCTTAACGCACCTCCCTTCTTCTATGGATACGATATGTAAGGGTCATATTTGTAAATTAGCATATCCTAAGACAAAACGCACTATATGTGTAATTGAGTATTAGTCTCTAGTTGTTCAAGAATAACGTGAAGATTATAAACAAGCAGTATGATTGAAGACACAAGAATGCTCAAGAAAAATTACATCTCTAGGTCTCGACACCTTCCTCAATGCCTATTGATCTATCGAGATTTAATGAACCTCGATACCTAGCTTGACACCTCTCGACCAATCAAGCTTGGGGAAAAACTGAACGTTAAGTTATGTTTTCAACCAATGATGACTTAGCCTTCTAGGAATTCGTGCACTAACATTTCAGAGCATATACAAGGTATATTTTATAGCCATCATCACAGTTACAGAAAGACACAAATAGGGAGACTTGTGCAAAGAAGAAGTCTTTTATAAGATCAAGTCTAATTGAAGATTGGAGCCAATATTGGTATAGGTTGGTAGGTTCTACTGTAGGTAGGTATTCAAGATAGACCAATAGGATAAGATTCCTTGTACTTGTAATCGCTTTTTCTTGTTAGTTGATTCTTCAGGAGCGATGACTTGAAATTCACCCAATGAGATTTTCCTTGCTAGAGATTTCCCCATCATGATGAAATGGAATTGTCAAAATTATATTCCACTACACTTAATTCATTCTGGTGATTTGATTGTGCCTTAATCTGATTTGCATGTAATATTGACTAATTAATTAACTTGGACAATTGAATTAACTAACTGGAATCAATTTGTAACCTAACAAAATAAAAATGGTAGAGAAGAATATATGTAGCTGATCTCAAATAGTCTGTTGAAATTTATAGCTAATCCCAAAGTTTTGGGACTACGGCTCTAGCTTTTAGGGGGGATAGAAATGTTTAGAGTATAGAAAATGTTTGTATTTTCAAAATGTCTGTTTGCTTGTTTGGTAGAAGATGGAAATGGAAGAATAAAGAGTAAAGGATTATGATTCCTTTATTATTAAAAGTAGAATGATGAAATAGTGGCAGTATTTTTGTACTTTTTCTCTCATTACCATTTTCATGGTGGCCCCAAGTGGAAAGCTCCATCCATCTAATTTTCGTTTCTCTCCATTTTCACTCAAACCAAACAATGAAAAATCACATTTTCCTCCTACTTTTCCTTTCCCCATTTTCCATTTCACCCCAAAGAAACATGAGCTAACGCTTTGATGTTGTTGTTGTATTATTTAAACATTTTATATTTCCTCCTCATACAACTGAATCCTTTCCTTTGTTTTCTTACAGCCTAGATTTGTATTTTTAATACATCACCTACCTTAACTTAAACAAGAACCTTCTCCCCTCCCCCCGCCCCTTTTTTTCAAAAGATAAAAATAAAAAGAAAAAAAGAAGAGAGAAAAAGAAACAAAAAGAAAGGAAATGCACACATAAAAAAAACTCCATAACTAAACTTAAAAGTGAATGGTTGTAGATACAATAACCAGAAAAATAGTTACCTCGACTTTGGATGATGCCCAGCATGAAAGTCACATTTTAACAGCAGTAAGTTATCATCAGTCTTCTGATCCCTCAGTTTCGCTACAAACTTATCAGGTTCCGAACACATAACGCGTGAATCTGCCACAATGCACCAGGGTTCAGATTGAATGATAGAAGAAGGAATATATGCATCATATATGAAATTAGAACACCTTTCTCTGCCGTCAGTTAGGCATGCATGAAGGTCAAATTGGTAGACCAGCAATAACCATCCAATGTAATTAAATCCAAACAAAAATTAATTTGACAAAATTGTATCAAGAAAGCAAGTCAGAGAGCTTAGTGGGCTACCTTATTTGGGAATTTAACCAGCTTGCGTGACCCAACATCTTGAACAGATTATTTTTAGATACTTTGCAGCATGGATTAGAACTTAAATCCATATGATATTTTAGTGCATGTTGTCATGTTGATTTGCCAGAACTAAAAAGATACGAACCTAGTTATAGTTTTTATGCCAAAACTATGTCTACAAACCTACTGGCATCATGAGTGAGGCCAAGGGTTCAAGACTCACTAAAGGGCATTTGTAACTCACTAATAAAAAAATAATAATAAAAAAAAAGAAAAAAAAAAAGAAAAAGCCTATTGACAATGAAGAAATTTAAAATCCACATTATTAAAATAATGGCTATTTGTTTAGAAATAAATATATATTTTTACTTACAATTGAAGGGCTTCTAACACACATAGGTGTTAAGCATTTAGGCTTACCATTAAAACCAGTTGTTACAAGAATGTTGGGATAATTTTGTGCCTTAACCTCTGTAATATTGTTAAAAGGTCAGATCAGAAAGTAGAATATTGAGAATCTGCAATTATACACAACTCCCAAATCATGTTTAAATGGTGAAAATGATGAACAGTCTAGCATCACAGTTCAGAGAATACTGGTCAACAATATGTAAAGTAACCACAGAATTATATGCTTCTCACATTATCAACAGGAGATTATGACTTCATGTAGTGGTAAAACACCTCCTCCTGGGGGTCACCCCATTCCTACATTAAGAAAAAGTGATCAGTTACAAGAAGATTGTCTGCACCAGCACTGTGAATTAAATGGAGCCAGACTTACATGAAGCACTCACTAAGAGTCTGTTTGGTTGGAGGAGTGGAAAAATGGGAGGATAGAAAATGGTGGGAGGATGGAAAAGTGGGAGGATAGAAGAGATCTTAATTTCGCTCCTTTTTGTTTGGTTGAGAATGGAAAAGTAGAAAGATAGAAAAAGTAAATTTGTATAAATTTATGCATATACTCTTGTTAAAAAATGATGCCCAATTAAAATCAAATAAGAGATAAACAACCAAAAAAAAAAAAAAAGAATCAATCACCTAAATTTATTTTTTAAAAAATCATGTATAGGAAAAAAAATCACATCTAAACAAAAACAAAAAAAAAAAAAAAAACCAAAAAAACAAAAAAAAAAAAAAAAAAACAAAAGAAAGCAAAAGAAAGCAAAAAAAAAAAAAATGAATATGAGCACTGGACGTGTAGGAAGCCTACCCAGTAAATCAAAAACAAAAACAAAAACAAAAAAAAAAACACAAAAGAAAGCGTGTGTGTGTGTGTGTGTGTGTGTGTGTGTGTTTGTGTGCGTGTGTGTGTGTGTGTGTGTGTGTGTGAGCACTAGACGTGTAGGAAGCCTGCCCAATAAATAAAAAAAAAAAAAAAAAAAAAAAAGGCAACATTTGGGAGGAAAGATAAAGAAAAAAAATAAATAAATAAAGAAGAGCAACATGGACAAGCCCATGTGCAACTACACATGGGCATTTATGTCCAAAAATAATGTCCAATTTTTCCCTTCTGTTTTCTCTCTATTTTGGAGAGAACTTTTTGCTGAGTCTGGGGAGAAAACACCTGGGTCCTATCATTTATTTTTCTTCCTCCCCACTTAACCAAACACACTCCAAAAAATTTTCCTTCCTATTTTCTATCCAATGTTTTCTATCCACTCAATTTCATCTCTAAACAAGCACACCCTAAGAGTCAATTAAAGTCTTAGAGACAGAGAGGACAAGGGGAGATAATTATATTAGTAGAACCATAAACAATGTAAAGAACCAGTGATCACAAATACAAAAGTCTAATTAAAGCATTCCAATATCTCTAGAGGGCATATGAAAATGCAGGACCTCAAATATGGGTGAATCCTATCTTATATGTATAGCCTCCTATAATGATATAACATGGTCCACAAAACAAGACTCATCACATGTAAGGCATTGTTTGTCACACCCCGAACTCAAAAGGGTCCAAAGTATGAGAAAAAGAAATTATCAAGAGAGCAACTGTAGGAGATTTTTCTTTTATTTTCTTTTCCACATGATAAGAATAAATAACCATATTAAAATCTCCACATTTATAAACGATAATTAAAAATCATGTACCTCCATAAAATACATGGATATATCACAAAAATCCAAATGGATTACACAGAGTCACAATCTTATCAAGAATAAGCAACCTCGACCATCAACATAGAATCTGGGCCTACCCTGCCCGAGGCTAACGAACCTCAAGTACCCAACCTCCAATGGAATTAATTATGGCCTCATTAAACATAGCAAGATTGAGTCACCACTTGTTGATAGCAAAAGTCTCCTAATTTAACATAGCGCTCCATTCCCCACCAAATAAAGTAAGTTTCATACCTGAGGTATAGCTAATTGAACTGAAAAACTATAAGAGGGTGGGATGAACTAAAGCCCAGTAAGTATCATAATTAATGGAACAGAGAAAAATGAAAGTCTCATAATAAATAGCTTTTTTACAAAATATGTTATATCCTAGAAATTTCCAATTGGAATACTATAAAATCATTTTTTTTTTTTAAATAATATGACAAGAATGATCAAAATAATGTACCACCAACATTTCCAAAATAACGATGAAAATACAAACTATTCATTGTGAACCCGCTACCAAAGAATCTAAAAGTCTCATTGCACACAATCTGCATTTAATAAGATAACATAAAACATAACATTTCATAATGAAGGTAGCAAATCTTACATAACAATTATTATTATTATTATTATTATTATTATTATTATTATTATTATTATTATTATTATTATTATTATTATTATTATTATTATATAAGAATGCATGTAGAAACTTAATTAGGAGATTTTACTTATAATTGTTTAGGCGGACAATTTTGCAGTTACTACAAAGAAAATAATCTCAATAGATTATCAACAACAAATTGTTTTTCTAATTGGTCCAATTAATCATTGTTAAGCTACAATTGATATGACATTTTCTTTACTTGCAATGCATCTTCATATGGATATGTTTTGATTTGGTATATATTTATGAATGTGCTGAGATAAATATTGTATTTAAGAAGAGAGATCATGATCCTATTTTGTATATTTCAAAAGAGATAGAATGGTTTGAGATTAAAGATAAGTTGAAATTTTTTTAATGGTGAGAAAACTTATTTTTATCATTCATTTCTAACTAAAATTATTGGAAACCTCCACACCCCCCCCCCCCCCCCCCCCCAACGCCCCCCTCCCCTTTTATTCTATCACTAGCTTAGCTCATAATATGAGTCACTAGCTTAGCTCATAATATGAGTAGATAAAAATTTTAATATAAAAAGGAAGTGTGTGTATGTGTGTGTGTGTGTGTATGTGTGTGTATAAACCTTGCCCTTTGTTAGTTTGGTAAAGGGTTATAAAAAAAATTAAAAAAAAATGCTTCTTAATTAATAGTTTAATACATCTAAATTTGAATTCTCTTATGAGAAAAACGCTTTATTACAAATTATTAATCCTAATATATGATTCTATGAATATTTTAGAAAATAAATTATACATTATATTTTATGACAAAATAATCAGATATTACTATGCATCGCAAGGGGTTGCTACTAAATCTAAACATTTTCAAAGGTTGAGAAAGCAATAACATTAGAATATCACGAGAAAAAGAAACTCACCTCCAACTCCAAAGTGGTCAAGGGAATAGTTGGGTCCAACATTGTAGTCAAAACATCTACAAAAGGTACTTGAGCCACAGCGGCCTTGAATAAATCAGGCCTCATATTAAGAACACCACAAATAAGCAAACCCCCTGCACTCGTCCCATTAATGCTCAATTTTTCCATTGAACAGTACTTGTTTTCTATTAAGTACTCAGCGCAAGCAATAAAATCGGTGAAAGTATTTTTTTTTTTCAACAACTTCCCATTCTCATACCATTGCCTTCCCATTTCACCACCTCCACGGATGTGAGCTATTTCGCAAATAAAACCCCGATCTAATAAACACGGCCATGATGACTCGAAAATTGGATCATAGCATTCCTGTTCAGAACAAGAAAATTTGAATTATTGAGAGAGTTCGAATGAAATAACTGAGTACAAATGAAACAAGAAACAGAATAGACGAATGGAAGAACATTTCATCCCAACCAATTTGCATGAAAATAACTAAAATGATTAGTCCAATTAATGAACACATCAACATACAACAAAAAAGAAAAAAAAATGGTCAATTACATACTACAGACTTCTCAGAAATGTGTCAATTGACTGAAGTATTATATTTGTTGGGTTAAGATAGATTGACCCCGGTTAATTAATTCAATTACTCAAGTTGATTAATTAAGTCAAATTACATATAACTCGTGGAGGCACTAACAAATCACCATATAAATTAAATGCAGCAGAAAATAAATTAAAACGATGATTTGTTGACAAATAGGAAAAACCTGTTGCAAGATAAAAACTCCGCCGGGTGAATTTAAGGTCACCACTCACAAGAATCCACTAATCCATAATCAAGCGATTACAAGTAAGAGGAACCTTATCACTGCCCTAACCCATCCCAAAATACCAACCAACAATTGAACATTTGCTCTAATACCCAATTACACTTGATCTTGTAATAGCATTCTTTCTTTTATAGCACAAATCTCCAATCTATGGCTAACTCCTTTGCACAGGTTGTAGTACATGACTAACTCCAACAACTTGAATGATAGCTGTTGCCTGTAAAATTCTTCACTTTATAAACAATTAAGATCAAGAAACACTTGGTTACAAAATCCTAAAGCACATAAACACAGTAGCTTCTCACAGATTGTATGAGTTTTAGGTCTCTGTTTCCGTATATAATGACTTTTAAAATAAGTCTTATATATGACTAGGGTTGTAAGAAGAGAGACCCTAATTATTCAAATCATCATGGGCTGGATATCAGATTTAGAAATTCTGAAATCATAGATTTAGATAGTTCGAGTTTATGTCGAGCTTCTCCATTAATCTTTGATGGTAGCATTTGTCGAGCTTGTGTCGAGACTTAATGAAACAACTTTTCTTCACTTATTTCTTGAATCAACCTTTATGTCTTTAATGATACCACTTGATATGTTTGAACAACATACTTCTTGATACATTAATCCAACTTAGATCTACCCAATTACAAGTGAAGTGTGTTTTGTCAACAGATTAGCTAATTACATAGAAAATATGATCCAACAATTTTATATGATTAGGGAACAATGACCTATTAGACTTGAAATGTTAAATAGAACCCAAAAAAATGGCCTCTAATTAGGACATCGAAGCATTTGAGGAGACTCCGCAAGAATAGACGAAAGGAAGAACATTTCATTCAGACCAATTTGCATGAAAATAACCAAAATGATCAGTCCAATTGATGAACATATTAGCATACAACAAAAATGAAAAAAATGGTTAATTACATAATGTAGAATTCTCAGCAACATAATAATTAACTGATGCATAATTTTCTATGATTAGGGTTTAGTGACCTATTTAACTTGAAATATAAAACAGAACTAAAAAAAATGGCCTCTAATTAGGACATTGACGCTTTTGAGGATACTCCACAAGAAATGAATGGAAAAAACATTCTCCAATAAGAATGGGTGGAGGGTGAGATAGTAGGCTCAAAATTCATTGGGTACATAAGTAACTCGACTAGGGACAACAAAAATCACAAGAATTTCACAACATTCCCAAATTAGCCAAAAACGTGACACATGAGCTATCAAATAAATTTTAAACTGAAGATTGTGATGGGGGCCATGTGTTAGGTGGTAGGTTAATTTGAAAATGTTGTGAATTTGTGTTGTATGTAGCTTTGCCGTGTATATATATATATATATATATATATATATATATATATATATATATATATCTTGGAATGTCGTGAAAATTGTTCAAGACAACATTGAACTACACCCCAAGAGTCTTGGCCCAATAGTTTTGGTCTTGGAATGCACAAGGTCCTAAATTTGAACCTTCAAGGGGTAGGACTAAGGTTATGCTAAAGACTACTGGCCCTTTACCAACTATACATCTTAGGCATTGGTTCTTCAGTGGGAAAAGGAGCTATTCTCATCACACCCAAGTAGGATTGTCACGGTTGGTAGCCCCCTTTCTCCCTTATCATGCAACAAAAAAACTACTTTGATATTCAAAAATCTTATTTTGTTAAAATATTAAAAGGATCCAGTAGCCTTTTTTCCATAAACACTAGGGAACCAAAAGCATATAAATCCCCAATAATGCCAATATCCGCAATTAAATGATGAACTCTATTATTACCTCATAAGAACCATAACCAGTTAGTAGTAATGGAGTTGAACCATTAAGTTCCACACAATTCTTACGATAAACAATTGATATAGGAATTTGAGTGCCATCTGGTGCATTTGCCCATTTTCTTTCAATAACATAATTTGATTCATCAAAACCCCGCAACACCTAAGCAAGATAGAGGAGAAAATTTTATGAATAATGACATACAGATTTCAATGTAATTAGGTAAAAAAAAAATTTGACAAAATGGCATAGTGGAAAAGGAATTAATTAAGCATTAGAAAAGTAGTTATGAAGCATAAACTAATTAAGATATTGTGCAAGAAATCCCCTTTGTTTACTTTATTTCACCAGCAATAATAACTCAATCAGTGCATAAAATCCAATTTATCACTTACATATATTTGCTACAAAATTATAGAAGCACTTTGTGTGGAAGACTGGCCCTTTTGTTTAATGTGAAAATATGGAAGGAGATAATAATTGAACCTTTAACGACAATGTTGGTATTTTGCACCTTTTAGGAGTATTTTGTGTACAGTCCCTGTTTGCATAAAGTATTTCCCTTTCAATTAAAATTTATTACTTACCCAACCAAAAAAAAAAAAAAAAAGCCCAAATTTATTTAATGAACTCTGCATACTTGCCATACAAGCTATTTTCAACCAATCTAAGATGAAATCAAGTCCTCTCAAATTTTATTCTAGATCAATCCAAACTTCAAATGTAAAAAAAAAAAAAAAAAAAAAAAAAAAAAAAAAAAAAAACACAATTCAGGGTGATAAACAATATACACAGATTTCAGCCCTCTCAAATCAGAATTGTATATGTACTCGTCAAAAAAAAAAAACACAATTAGAAATTTGTATGTTCCATTCTTCAAGATTCTTCAATCCCATGAAGTTAGAAAATCCACGAGATAGTGTACGTGAGAGCTTGGCCTTAGGGGTTACTTCCGGGAATAATCAGCCTAATCCAGACTTGGATAAAAAGAAGATGTGAGAGGAACAAGAATATTAAAGAAAGAGGAACGTGCAATACACAATAAACTGTGGAAAACTCCTTTTGTATGAGGTCAAGAACCACGGTGGAGAAAGGAGGCAGCTGGACTTGTACACGTCACTCTCTAATTGGAGCCTTACGTTCTAAGGAATACTACATAAAGGTACAACACTTTGCTGGTGTCTGATTGTCCTTAGCCTGATAATGCAGGTGATAGATCAATGAGGAGGCTTCATGTTGCTACTACAGGTCTGTAAGACCAATCAACATGCCAATAGGAATGCTGTGTTAAGGTCCTTTGGTTGGTTGGTCGGGTGCTAAGCCAACGTAGTGCTCCTTGCATTCTGCATGGTAGAGCTCTTGAAATGTGCTTCTTGTCTTTGGGTGTGACAGGGCAGTAATGCATGATTTCATCCTTTAAAGTGTGCCTCTATGATGGACTAACTTTTCTGCCTTGTCTTTCTTGCCTTTGAGACGACCATAATACCCTTGAACCCAACCCTTATAACAATACAGATAATATATATATATATTAATCAGCGGTATCGATAGTTTAGCTAGTTTTGAATAGGAAGTATATTCTGATATTTTTGGAAATGATAGAGCAGGATTTGTTATTAAAAAAGAGAAGAGGAAGTAAAGGACATTGAAATATCTTGATTCTTATAGTAACTGGTTTTGTGAGCCTGGTTTCCCTCATAGTCTAATTAATGCGGGATGTGGAAGCGTAAAAAAGCAGAATACGTATACTTTTAGAAAACAAGAAACAAAACACGTTTGTTTACGAAAGTTCTTTGAATCCAAAGGATCCTTAAATCTACAAAGAGAAAGGGTCTAGAATCCACTAGAAAATAGAAAGATAAAAGTCTAAATTTTATTAATTGAATAATTGTTAAAAAAAAATAACATTTACAAACTTTGAACCTCTTTAAGAGCCCCGTAAAACTTGACAGGAAAAATAATATATTATAAAATAATTTCTAATCAATACATAACTATAATAAGAACTAATTTTGACCTAAAAAGCATAAAAAGCACCTAAAAACAAGAAATAAATGCCCTAAACCTAAAATGACGAATTTTACATAAAAATACCAAAATTAAATAATTACAAAAATTAAATAGTAGATTTTATCCTACATTATAGTCTGAAAGAGAACACATTTATTAATCTTAATTACTTACACACCTATATATATATATGTGTGTGTGTGTGTGTGTGTGTGTGTGTGTGTGTGTGTTTGTGTGTGTTTCTCAAAAAAAAAAAAAAAATTACTTACATGTGATTTCATTACAACATACTCAAAATTGGTTAGCTCCACAATTCCTTGATTTTTTTCTACAAATATTAAAATCCTACCTTTAAAAACCCATTAGCAAAGTTTTTGTATCCTCATTTTAATAAGCTTTTCAAAAATAACCTCACTGATTTTATATATATTTTATGCCATCCTGCCCATTTTAAAATTCTTGGCTTAGTTAATGCTTGAGCAAGTACTAAGGATAATTTTATGAGTGAATAAAATGGAGCAAGCATTTAAATTATGAAGTTAAATCACACATACAGAGGAGTAACTCAAATTTATGATTCAATCTCTTGGTAAGTTGCAACTTTTAATAGAAGTAGCAAGCTCTATAATTTTGCAACACAGAAAGAGAATGCACACAACACAGAAAAAGAATGCACACGAGCACTCACGCACACACATATATATCCATAGATAGAAATCATACTCCAAAAAAAGATCGGAAAAGACATATATACCAGGTGTTCTAAGCTTGTATATCACAACTCAATGCAGAACACAATGATTTGATTATAAAACTTACTGTTGCACTCTTTTTGCGGACCACGTTGCTTGTCTTCATATCAACTTCATACACAAAGGGAGGAGTCTTCAATGTGCTATAGCGAATTTTTAAAAACCTGGAATTAAACTCTGACACCAATGGTTCCGCAGAGTATATAGGATCATCACCAAACGGAACAGTAAAACCACCTTGAAGGCTCTGAACCGGTTCTCCAACATCCGGAAGGCCATAAATAGTTACTTGTGGAAGACCATTCACACGCTCATGTACAACGAGATGATTCTTAAAGAGTTGTATATTCTGAATCTTTACACTGGACAAAATTTGAACTTAATAAGCTTTTAGACCATGGAGCCTGATGCCTTCCAAGAATATTGAGAAAGCAGTAGCACAAAAGATATACATTTCATGCAAAAAATTTCTAAAATAGATACACAACAAATAAGTTCACAAAATGATAAATTTGGACAAACCTCTGTGTAAGTTGTTGAAAAAAAAGAAAAGAAAAAAAACCAAAGGCCAATTGTGTTACAAATGTTAAACTTGTAGAATTGGATTATTACCTTTCCCTGTGTGAAAGAACTATAGTTTCAGCTGTTTTATCCTGAGGACAAGCTACAGGACAAGCTACAACTTCGGAATTGAAAAACTCATCAGTCCTCCTCAAGATAAAAAAGTGATTCCCACGATGGCTGACTGAGGTGTCAATGCCTTCTTCACAACGTGTGACAACTTTAAGCCCACCTTCAGGCTTTGAAACATCAAGATAGAAGTTGAAACTTGTAGTTCTACTTGCAGAAGTAACAAACAAAAATTTGTTGTCCTCAGAAGCATGAGCATGAAGAGAAAACATATCATTCTTTTCATGATAAAGACATTCATCGCTTGCTTGTTTTGTTCTCAAGTTATGTAAATATACCTGTGGGCAAGTACAAAAGTTTAACCGTCTTTTATTAGCCAAGAAAGAGGATTATGTAACTCAAGAGATATTGTTAATTTGTCCTCACCTAGGAAGCATGGATACTCCATTTTTGCTCAAATACCAATATCTGTTATGTATCTATACTGGATACCTCTTAAATAACTTTGCAAGTGAATCTTAGTCCTTTATTTATTTACTTATATTTTAAAAAGTACCAATATGTCTAGGATTCAGCCCGTATACGGTAGAAACCCAAATTTGTGAGGACTTTGATTTATAATTTTATATATTGGTTTTAACGTTGAACACTTATTTAGTTATGTTAGGTTTTAAAGATTTGGGATTAAATGTTTAGAATTTTATTTTGTATGTATTGGCAAACTGAGAACAAAACATGTTTAGTTTGTGTGTTAGGCATTACTCAAAAATGTATGTTTTAAGCTTCAAGTTCGACCTTATTGCAGAAAAGAAGAGTCGGAATCTGCTAAGCTAGATCAATCAAATAGGCTCAACCGATCGAAAATCGCAGAAATCAAATTCTTTAAAATTTTAAACAGGCTTAAGTCCGCAAAAATGTGTAGGGTTTTAATCTAACTTGTCCACATATAAAAAGGAATCCCTAGCTTCATTTTGGAGACTTTTGAAAGACTTGTGTGTTACTCTTTGTGAGATCAGAGAGGTATTGTACATTCGAACTATATAAGTGCTTACCAGAGCAAGATCTACAATCAAGCGTTAGTAGAATCTAGTTGCTGCTATAAAGATTAACTACTAAAGGGTAATCTGAAACCTTTGAGTGAGATCTCAAAGTCAGATGCGTGAGTGCTTGTGCTGTAGTAAATCCAAGAAGAGAAAGAGTTCATAGATTCGGAGTTTGTACGTAGTTGTGTTAGTAAGTTACTATTTAAGGTAGCAATAGATTTAAGGTTAAATCTGATTGTAAAAACTTCAATTCTCTTATAGTGGATTTGTTTTACCTTGAAGATTGCTAGGTCAAATCCTCTCTAGCTTTTTACCTTGAAATGGTTCGTTTAATCGGTTTTCCTATGTCATCATATCGTAATGTTATTTACTTTTTCACTGTTGTGCATAATATGATTTATTATTGTTTAACGTAGATCTGAATAATTAACCTAAAGAATCACTTCGCTAATATATTAAGTTAATCAATCTAGATTAAGGGGTCTGAAAAAACAAACAAGTTACATTTTTTTTTTTACTCTTTTGGATCCTGGTTTGTATTTTAAACATCATTTAATAGTCATGAATTCACTTTATTATTTATTATTTCTCTTAAATTGATACATGCATAACAATATATAAATATGTTTAATAATTTCTAAAAGAAGAAAGAAAGGAGAAGAATTAACCTTATAAGGGCGGCGAGTTTCCTTGTCCATGTCGATGTAAACCAAAGCATTTCCGGCCCATCCAAAACTGCTAGTGACACCCTCAAGAGTTTCCAAAATAGTCTGACCATTATAGATAGTAATATTATAAATCTCATTTCCTTTATTGTCCTGAGCTATCGCCTCCAGTTCACCATAATTAGGCTCCTCCAACGTTATGTCAAGTGGATCAAAACTGAGAGCCATGATGTTGTACTCCGCAGCATTATTGGTCGTCAGACCCCATCGATGGTAGTCGTAGTTAGGCCTACGCACAGCCGCAAACTCATCACCACGATCCTCTTTGCTCACCAACCTTTTCATTTCCTCATATAGATCACGTCTTATCCCTTTGAAATCTATATAAATTAAATTAATCAAGCAAATGAATGAGTAATTAAGTAGAGCAATTAAAATTTAGGAACGATAAATGAAGTAATTACCGAACATCATGTAAAGGGCGTAATTGTTCTCTCTGTAAAGGTGAGATTTGAACTCAGCGCATCGATCTCGAAACCAGTAGTATGAGTCATACCTCACATCTTTGAACATTATCATCTCATGAGTTTCTTTCTTCGCCTTCGGAGGCTTCATCGCTGTCGGAGTCTGATCCAACGAGTCGAGTTTGTTTTCACTCTTCGATAATCCCAAGGAAGAAGGCTCGCCTTTTTAACTTTTTTTTTTTTTTTTTTTTTTTTTGTTTACTTAGTGTTGGGGGATTGAAACTCAACTGTTTATTACCGAATCCACAAGTACACAACTGTTTTATTTTTAGAAAGTGATGAGGTGACTGCATTAAAACAAGGATTTCCTGCGTATTCTCTTACAGACTCCAATTGTGTTTCCAAGTTGAGTTTGTGTTTGTGTCTAACGCATTTCTTTTCTTTTCTTTTCTTTTTTTTTTTTTTTTTTTTTTTTTTTATTTTTTTAAGATAAGCATCTGGTTAGATGGGAGTGGAGACAAAGAAGAAGGATTTGGGTCTAGGGTTTTCAGTTTTGGGGTTTCATATTCTCTTGTAGAATCATGTTTTCAAGATGAGTTTGTATTTGTGTCTAAAGCCTTTTTTTTTTTTTTTGGCTATTAATATTCCAATATAGCAAAATAGAACTCCAATTGTGTTTTCAACCCTGGAGTTTTTAATTTTATTTTTTAAATTTATCAAAAAAAATTATTTTTTAGGTACTGTGCTAACGTGGAAAATTGTGGAGCTAGCATAGGCTTCGGTTTTATATATATATATATATATATATATATATATAGATATATAGATGATATAGGTCAAATAAAGAATTTATTTATAACACAAAAAAATATATATATAAATCATCTCAATTTTAAAGTGCCTAAGAATTTTATCATTAATCACAACAACCATTAAATTTACTATTGATGAAAAAAACACAAATTAGGATACATATTACATTAGAAAAGCATTAGATCATAATGTTATAACAAATTAGGATATACAAACACAAATTATAACATATTTCAAATATATATATATATATATATATAAATACTTAAAAAATAATTAGATTCTTGATAAGGATATTTTGACTAAAAAATTTTTCAAATTCTTTTTGTCCTTCAGGTTTGGACATGTTTTTAAAAACCAGTACGGTAAAAGAACCGAAAAAGTGACTAGTTACCAGTTTTTTTGTCAAACCAAGGTCCAACCGATGGTCGAACCAATGACGTCATAGACAATTTAATTAATAATTTTTTAAATTATATAAATAAATAATAATTTTTATACTAAAACTAATTAATAATTTATGAATACACATGTAAAATAAAATGCTCTATAAACTATAATGCTCTATAATTCATTAACTACTAATAATTGAATATAAATGTTACCAATGGAGTAGTGGATTGAATCTAATAATATATATATATATATATATATATATACATTAGTTGAATGTTTATAAAATTTAATTTTTGGTGAAAGTCCATACGATATGTTATGCATGTTTATAAATGATAATAGTAACTAGTTAGTTTATATTCAGTAAAAAAGTAACTAATTAGTTTATACCTAACTCAATGACCTTATAAGTTTTATATATATATATATATATATATATATATAATTATAAATAAATAAATAAAGGGAAAGAAAAGACCATGAGACAAGACAAGAGGACATTAAATAAGAAATGATAATGATGGTCATGTTGGGGAAGTAAAAAATATAAAAAAAAAATTAGAAACTTGTGGATTTAGAAATCCCAAAACTCAAAAGCCAACCACTGCCAATCATTTTTATGTTTCCCATGTCTTCCAATATTTTATTAAAAGATTTTTTCTATATCACGTCTTCCTAGTACCCACTTCAAGCTCAACTCTTCACTTTTCAAATCTCGAAAGTCTAAATACAATCTCTCTGTTAGGGCTATACAGGCACCGCCTACCACCGACGAAACTGGCTAGAGCTGAACCGATTTGCTTGCCTCAAACTGCCATCGTAGGTGTTAGGCACGATGGTCGGCAGCAATTTTCAAGCACCGAGTCGGCCGGTATAGTTTTCAGCAAAGGATTTTGGATCCCGATGAACACCGAACTAAACTGATTTGCTTATATATACACAAAACTTGAGATGTATACCCCCTTCAAGTCAGATCTAAGATTTCCATCCCCACCCACTACACAAAACTCTCCACCATTTTAGTTTTTTATCTTCAAGCCACCTCTACTTTTGCTGTCATGGTGCCACCCAAGTCAAATCTTCTAGGTATTGTCTCTGCCTCCATCACCTAGTAGTTGATTAGACTTCCTAGGTGAGTTACTCGATGGATAGTCCCAAGAATTTTCAACTTGTTTGGGTTTTAATATATGGGTTTGTAGTGGGTTTTGAATATTGTGATCTTATTTGATCTAAGTTTTGATTTGTGGTTTGAATCCTTGAGTTTTATGTGTTTGATTCTGGTTTTGGATCTCTTTTTTTCTTTGTGTGTGTGATAGACAGGTGGACATCGACCACCGCGCCAATGGGAACCGCCACCGATGTTGCCAGAGAACCATTCCTCAGGCGCGGCAACGGTTCGAGTTTTTAGGAAACCGAATGTTCCGGTGCGGTGCAGAAACGGCCACAAAAATCAGCCGCACAGCACCGTGTACAGCCCTACTCTCAGTTCAAGCTTTCAAGTTTCAACCTCTTCCTCTCTATTCAAGGTTTCAAGTTTCAACCTCTTCCTCTCTGTTCAAGCTTTCAAGTTTCAACATCTTCCTTTCTGTGTTCATGCCTTCAACCTTGAATCAATGGTGCCACCAGGCCCACTACCTACCAACGCTGTCCCAGTGTTAGGTTTAGAACCTAGCAACATTGTCCCAGTGTTAAGCTCTTATCAGTGGTGTAAAGACAGAGTGGCCAATAACCGATTTCACCATACCAGTTCTGATTTTGTGGTTCAACTATCCGGTTTTCGGTTCATTCCTGTTTTTTGTTGTTTTTTGGTTTTTAATCATAACCAGACCGGATTAATGGCCGATTCCCAGTTGAATCGATCGAACCAGCCGGTCTGGTCCAGTTTTTAAAACCAAGGGTTTGGATCGCCCTTCAACCTCTTTTTTTAACTTTTAGGTACTAGGTCCCCTTCAGGTTGATTATGACACCATACACCATGCTCTCCACGTGTGTTCCTTGTTTGGTTACCCAATACCGATGTGTAGTAAATTACTCGTCGGGTAAGAATGCATACTTGGTCCAGATCTTTTTTGCATGTCCTCCATTCATTCATGCATTCCTATATGGAAATAACTTGCACACCATGTCCAAAGATCCTTCTACATATTCATATTTTCCAAATATGGGAAGTAAGGCCCTAAGATCTTGGAATATTAACTCTATATCTTTCCTACAAGGAAAAATTCTACGTTCATGAGATCTTGGTCATCCCTACATCACTAGATAAACACCAAGCCTCCTCTTCTCCGATGTCAAGACTACCTTCTTACATGGGTTTCATAAAGAAGATGTCTATGTGGCTCAACCAAAAGGATTCATTGATCCTCATTTTCCAGATCATGTGTTGTACCTTAGGAAGGCACTTTATAGTCTAAAGCAAGCCCCCAGAGCTTGGTATGATTGGCTTACACAATACTTGGTATCACATGGGTTCACAAGAGGAAAGGCTAATCAAACTCTCTTTATCAAAAGGGAAGACGACGAGTTGATAGTTGCTCAAGTCTATGTTGACGACACTACAAAAAAACTGGGCTATTGCCGCGGGCCAGAAGCACCGCTAAAGCCCAAAAAAGCGCCGCTAAAGGTACATATGACCTGGGATGCACGGACGCGGCGCCGGAGGTGCCGCGTCCGCGTCCAACGCGGGGCGACGCGGTGACGCGGGTGCGACGCCGCTGCTCGCGCATCGGTGCCGCGTCGGGCCGCGTCGGCCACGTGTCATCGTCGGTTTTCAAGCCGACTCGCACCAACGCGCGCCGATGCGGCTCCGACGCGGCGCGATTCGGGCTGAACCGGGCTGAACGGCGCCGATTCGGGCCGTATCGGCCGATTCATGCCGAAACGGGCGATTCAGGCCGAAATTAAAAAAAAAAAAAAAAAAAAAAAACAGGCGCAACGCACCGTTTGATTAAACCGAACCCTAAAACTAAATCCCCTGTTCTTGCCAACTCTCTCGGTCTCTCACGCACACATTTCTCCCCTCAAACTCAAAGTTCATCTTCATCTCTCTCAGTCTCTCACGCACACTCCCAGTCCCTCGTCGGCTCTGTGCTCGCTGCGGTCGCGGCGTCACTCCCAGTCCGGCACTACCTCGTCACTCCCAGTCCCTCATCTCTCTCACGGCGTCACTCCCAGTCCCTCATCTCTTTCACCGTTTCACGGCGTCACTCCCGGTCTCTCTGCCTCTCCGCCTCTCCGTGCCTCTCTTCACTTAAGGCAAGCCCTTCACTCTCTGCCTCTCTTCAGTTAGTTTGATTTTTGATTTGTGATGTGTGAATCTGTGAATGTGATAAATTATCACATTCACAGATTCACAAATGTGATAATGTGATTTGTGAATTTGTGAATGTGATAAGCCTTGTGATAATGTGATTTGTGATTTGTGATCTGTGAATGTGATAATGTGATTAGGTTCTTTTCAATCTTAGTTTTATTTAGTTAATAGTTATTAAACTTATTATTTGTGAATCTGTGAATTTGGTTTGAATCTATTGAATTTATTGGATAGTTATTATTTGTAGGTTAAATTGAATCCATTGAATTTGCAATGGATGAAGCTGCTAGCACAGAAACTTCACCTTCATCTAATCAAGAAGTGCCAAATGATGAATCTCCTCTTTGGCAGTACATGACTAAAGTAGAAAAACCACCTGGGGCATCTGTTAAATCAGGGGGAAACACATACTTTAAGTGCAATTATTGTGGTGTAGTTTATATGGGATCTTATTCTAGGGTGAAGGGTCATTTATTAAAAATTCCTAATAAAGGAATTAAAGCGTGCCCTAACGTGACACCGAGTCATAGGCTGGAAATGCAGCAAATGCATGATCAAGTTGAGAATGATAAGTTAGAAAGAGAACAGAGAAGTCAAATTCCCTTACCCCCACCTCCCCCAAGCCGTGGGTCTATACCTAGTTCCCCATTTCGGAGACATGAAAAGAGTGATAGTACAAATCCGATTGATGGTAAGAGGAGGAAGGTGGTTGTGAATAATACTTTGGAGAAAGCATACCAAAATAATGCTAGACATGAATTAGATAGCAGAATTGCTAGGATGTTTTACACCGGTGGGCTTCCGTTTAACTTTGCAAGGAACCCATATTATCGTAATTCCTATGCATATGCTGCTACTCATAGCATTCCGGGTTATGTTCCTCCTGGATACAATGCTTTGAGAACCACACTTTTGCAAAAAGAAAGAGCTCATGTTGAAAGACTTTTAAAACCAATTAAAGACTTTTGGCTTGAAAATGGTGTAAGTATTGTTTCTGATGGATGGTCAGATCCACAAAGGAGGCCTCTTATTAATATTATGGCTGTATCAGATGGGGGTCCAGTGTTTATAAAGGCAATTGATGGGTCAGGTGAGTTCAAAGACAAACATTATATTGCTGGAGTGTTGAAGGATGCTATAAAAGAGATTGGACATGAAAAAGTTGTCCAAGTCATCACTGATAATGCTAGTGTGATGAAGGCTGCTGGATCTCTTATTGAAGGTGAGTATCCTAAAATATTTTGGACACCCTGTGTTGTCCACACTCTCAATCTAGCTTTGAAGAATATTTGTGCAGCAAAAAACACTGAAAAGAATGAAGTTACATATGAGGAATGTAGTTGGATTACACGTATTGCTGATGATGCATCTTTTATACGTGTTTTTATCATGAACCATTCAATGAGGTTGGCAATGTTTAATGAATTATGTCCATTAAAACTGCTCCAAGTTGCTGATACTAGATTTGCTTCGGTTGTTATAATGTTGAAAAGGTTGAAGTTGATAAAAAGATGCCTTCAAGCCATGGCTATTAGTGACCAATGGGCTTCTTATAGGGAGGATGATGTTGGAAAAGCTCAAAAAGTGAAAGATCTAATTCTAAGTGATCTTTGGTGGGATAATATTGATTATATCCTTGAATTCACATCACCAATTTATGATATGCTACGAATAGCCGACACAGATAAGCCTTGTCTTCATCTTGTGTATGAGATGTGGGATTCAATGATAGAGAAGGTGAAGAAAGTAATATATCGGCACGAAGGCTTGGAAGATGATCAGTATAGCTCATTTTGGAGTGTGGTGTATGATATACTCATTGATCGATGGACTAAAAATTGTACACCACTACATTGCTTGGCTCATTCCTTAAATCCTAAGTAAGTACATTTATTTTCTATTTTCTTTAGTTCCTCCTTCTAGTAAAACACACGTTTCATTTATATTTGTTTTTTAATCTTTAATTCTAGGTTTTACTCCATTGAATGGCTTTCGGAGAATCCAAAACGTAGCCCTCCACATCGAGATCATGAAATTTCTATGGAAAGGAGCAAGTGTTTAGATCGATACTTTGAAGATGTGCATGAATTAAGTGTGGTGAAGGTTGAATTTGCAGCATTTGCAGGAGGGAGGTTTCCTTCACCAGCTGCCTTGACAGACAGGTGGATCTTAGAACCTTTGGTTTGGTGGCAATACCATGGTTCTGCATTTCCAATTCTTCAAACCCTTGCCCTTAAACTTCTTGGACAACCTTGTTCATCCTCATGTGCTGAGAGGAATTGGAGCACATACAAATTCATTCATTCCTTAAAAAGAAACAAAATAGCTCCTGCACGCGCTGAGGATTTGGTATATGTGCATTCTAATCTTCGTCTATTGTCAAGGCGCAATGAAGAGTACATACATACAGCAACAAAGATGTGGGATATTGCAGGAGACTCTTGGAATGAGAGCGACATACATGGAGGAGCTGGAATTCTTGAGAGTGCAACCCTTACACTTGATGAGCCAGAGTTGGAGGCTATGGTTGTTGGGAATGCTAGCACTAGTGCTACTACTAGTGAAAGTGAAGTTAGAAGTGCACCTATTGATCTTGATGATGATGATGTTGGTATTTGATTGTCTTGTTAGTTGTCTTTTCTTTAGTTTTAGTTTCAAACTTATGAGTTGTATTCTAATTTCAGAACATCATGGAATGTTTTAGTTTCAATCTTGTGGGTTGTATTTAATTTATGAACATCATGTTTTAGTTATTATCTATTATTGCTCCTAAATTTGGTATATGTTTATATAATGTGAGAAAGTATGCTTAGCAATATATTAAAAATAAAAATAAAAATATTTTTAATAATTTTTTAATTGCCGAGTCCCGCCGCACCCGCACCCACTTTTAATAATTTTTTAATTGCCGAGTCCCGCCGCACCCGCACCCACTTTTTTCAAAAATTGCCGAGTCCCGCACCCGCACCCACACCCGCACCCGAGTCCCGAAACGCACCCGTGCTTCATAGCATATGACCAATAGCGGCGGGTGCTATTGCGGCGGGCGGTCCCGTCAGTGTTCCAGTGCCGCTGTAGGTATATTGCGGCGGTCACTAAAAGCGCCGCTATAGATGTACCTCTTAGCGGCGGCTGAAGGTTTATTGCGGCGGGCAAAAAACCGCCACCATACGAGTTTAGAATTCGTCTCAATTGACTTTTAGCGGCAGGTCATGCCCGCCGCTGAAGGTACACACCAATAGCGGCGGGCAGACAGCGCCGGTATAGACAATAAATCAAAATGGACAAATTGCACTTTTAGTGGCGGGTAGAAACGCCGCTATAGGTTGTCACCTATAGCGGCGGTCAATAAGCGCCGCTATAGGGCTTCATGTACAACGTACCCTATGTACCTTTTAGCGGCGGTTGCGCCCGCCGCTATAAGCCTTTTGTTGTTTTTGAAATTTGGCTATAGCCGCATTTTTATAAACGCAGCTATAGTTCTCTTTTATTTTTTATTTTTTATTTTCCTAGCTAGATGGTAATGAAGAATCTCTAATACTAATTACCATTAGATTAGCATATTCAAAGAAGATATTTTCTTTCTAAGACTATGTATCACATAGACTAACTACAACAACAATGTACCACAATTTCTTATACACTACTTTGTGTCAAAGGCACATAATGTAATCCATTCACGTCTTCCCCACTGTGGCTGCTGGTATGCATATCAGTAATTCCTAATCAGGTTAACTAGTGGCATCAAAAAGTGTATCCAGATGCGAGAATGCTATATTGATTACATAATTTTCGTAACATCAACAAGAAGTAAACTAAACATAACTTAGTAGTGATTTCTTCTTAATTCTATATATTATATATATCTTCTTTTTTTTTCTATTTTCTTGCACGAATCAATGTTAAGTTTTTGTAAACTAAAGTCAAAGTGATTGAAAGATGAAACTCAAGTTCAACATTGACCATGAATGAAAGAGGAAAAGCCACACATATAATAAGAAACTTCCTATTTTTATTTCTTAAGAGTTTCAAACATACTAATATGTTAGCACCATATTCTTTGGACTAGCCAAAATAAATTTATAATCTGCTCATGTTTGGGAAACAAACACATCTACCACATACCGATCTCTTGGCTTGAGAAAATCAAGTGTAAAATTTTCAATACCTTTGTATGATGGACCTCCCCATGGTGGTGCTAAAAACACTATGTCCCCCTAAAAAAAAGAAGAAGAAATAATTAGAATATTAAACTAAACAATATTAAAAGAAGAATATTTTTCATCTCAAGTTAAATTATTAACTTTAATGCAACATTATCAAACATGTAATTATAGTTTAATTTACTACCTCAACTTGATAACTAAATCAGGTTCTAATATCATATTATGTAGATTTTGTTAGATTCTAAAATGCTTCCAAGAATATTAGTGTGTTTAAATTAGGGTAAAAAAAAGGAGAAAGTTTAGAGACACAAAAAATTTAACATCTGATAATGAGGTAAATTTGAGAAATAAGAAATAATTGACAAATCAGCACCTATGCTTGTTTTTAATCAACACCAAGCAAGAAAGCCCTATTTTTAATCAACAAAAATAAAAACCAAACCACTAGGAAAATTTCCATGGAAATTTTATTAATCAAGCAAACTTCTATTATCTCCATTGGAGTATAGCAGTGTGCTTATATTGACTACTATGACTTAACCCAATATTTAATTGACTTAAGAAAGCCCAATTATTGTATCACAAAAATAACCTTGACTCTAGAAAATTGAATAAAAAAAATACTAATAACCTAATTAACTAATATGACCTAAAATAAAATCAAGTGGAACAATAAAAAATATATAATTAACTTCTTAAACTATATAATATAAATTAAAATAAAATTGGCAGATGGACATGCTTAATATATAGTATATAATATATAATCAAGTGGACAAAATACTGTGTACCTACAAAGTTTCCCAAAAGCAAAAAATACTGTGTACCTACAAAGTTTCCCAAAAGCAAAATAAATATTCCAGTACTAGCAAATAAATAACCATTGACCTCAAGAGAAGATAGCCCACCCAAGGATCCATGGCAGGTAAATCCAAACCCTTTTTTAACTTTATGAGCAATTTGGCATCATATATCTCACGTACAAATTATCTGCATTTATAAAAGTCAAATTTCTATGAGTCATAAATGGCCCATTTTATATTTGCTCATGACTAAACCCAAATTACTATATGGAAAAATTTATAAGCATACCTCAACAAAAGTAAAGAACAACTATTTATGGTCAATTAATCAAAGCTATTATGAACTTAAGTCAAAATAGTGAGATAAGAGATGAGTGCACTTTGTTACCTCCATTGCTTGCAAGCCAAACTCCTCCACCAGCTGTCAAACTCTTTACCTTTTTGCCCGTCTCGTGTCCTACCCTCTATAGCGGCTCTAGGAATTTTTTTCAATGAGTCATTAAAAAAATTAAATTGAACACAATTTAATAAAAAGAAAACTTAAAAATATCAAGATATCGACCAAAAAAAAATCACACAAAAATGCATGAAGCTTTAGAATTCCTTCTACAAGTTTTGATATTTTGAAATCATTACAAAATATGTCATTATCAATTGTCATTATTTTTTGTCAATACGGAAAGGTATAAACATTTTATATACACACACATATCTTCTTCTTCTTTTTTGAAAAATCCCTAACTCCACCCTAATTTTTTTTGGTTGTTGTTTGAAGGTAACTGATCAAGTGTATCGGAATATAATAGGGTATACCCTATATAGAATCATTTAAAGCCCAATTAGCCTAAAATGAAATGAAATGGACTGAAAAGGACCAAATAGACCAAACTAGACCGGATGGACCGAAGTGAAACTAATAGACCAAAATGGTCCAAAAGTACCTAATAGACCAAAGTAGACTGAATAGGCCAAAATGGACCAAATATTCTAAATTGGACCGAAGTGGCTGAATTGGTCCGAATAGACAAAATGAACCCAATGGACCGAATAGAGTGTAAAAGGAAAATATTAGTTGGAAACAACATATTCTATATCTACCGAAAGCTCCACCTTGGAATTATTAATAAATAAATAAAAAGCTTTCTTCAATCCCATATTAGTCTTCCTTACAACACCACTCTAAGAATTGAATCTAATAGCTCTGAACAGCTTTTTTTGCTTTGATTGTCCTTCATAACAATCAGAGCCTATTAGCCAAAATAATAAAAGAAAAGCTTCCTTCTCAAAGAAGTCCATAAACATTTATAGACTAATAGACAATAAATCCAAGGAGGAGGATCATATTCAGAAAGTGCAGTTAAACAAATGGATTTATTTATAGCCAAAAGTGAAACTTATTGGTTGATAATATCAAAACAAAGAAAATATTATTCAAAGTGCAATTATAATGTTGTCCACAACAAGAAAAGAAACAGCTAAAAAAATGCCAATATACCCATTAAAAAAAATTAAATTAAATCCAAAAAAAAAGTGGTACCTGTCGAACTGGACTTAGGACAAGACCAACCATCGTTGACAAGGAAAATGTTAGAAGGCTTAGGAATACCAGGTGGAGCCACACCGAACTGAGTCCCGACCATGCTAACCTGAACAAATTAACTCCAATCAAAACTATAGCCTATATTTGTATTTATTATTTACCAAAAAAGCAGCTTCATTTATGTTCAAGTAGTTATCTCATAAAACTCTCAACTTCCTAAATAATATAAGAAGAAGCACTTCACATTGAAAATTACTCAAATTTTGACAGCCTCTCTATCATGCACAATCCTAAATAATTAGATTTACAAAACAATATAAATCTAATAGCTTTTCCATCTAATTTAGCTGAACATGTAGCCAAAACAATACAGATCTAACAGCTTTTCCATCTAATTTAGCTACATGTCACATCTAATTGCCAAAAAAGAAAGTTTTTGTTACATAACTACTACTAAGAAAAAGCAAAATATACACATGAACCCACCAACAAACACTAGAAAATAAATTCCACATAACCCTTCTAATATCAAAGACTATTCATCTACAAAACCCCATATCACAGTTCAAATAAACACAACGTTCTCTACAAACCGAATCTCAGTACATCAAAACTAACACAACAGCCAAAAGCAAATCTTCCATGCAAAGAAAACTCAGATCTAAAAGGAAAAACAAAGTGGCGCCTACACACCACGCGCAAACGCGATTTGATTATAGACACATGAAATGAAGAGCTAAAAGTTTCATTGAACTTGTCCCAAGAAACATGTTGCTGAAGTTTAAGGTTTTTAAAGTTTTTAATAAGATCTCGAAAACGGAGCACAAAAATGAGAGTTTTTTTTACCTTGGCACAAGATTTACAACATGCCGAAACTGGCCCCCAAGAAATTCCACACTTCACTCCAACTATATGCCTCTAAAGGCCTTAATTACAACATAAAATGCTTTACTGCTCAACACCTCAACAGCCCACTCTAACCCCTCCAAAAATCCCCCAGAAAAAGATATGTAAAATATAAGAACGGAGGCTTAAACAAAAGCAGCTACTAAGTCGAATTTATCATGTAGAACTAGAGTATTCAGAGTTTCATAGCTAATTGCATTATCAAGCATTGCAATTGGCTACTTATCCAATTAAAAAAAAGGATGGCAATCAGCCAATCATCCAAAAAAAGAGGACAGCAATCAGCTAGCAGTTTATGAGGGAGAAAGAGCCCCATGTCGCTATTATATGAATAAATCAATAAAACGGGGATAAATCGTTTAAGGACCATTTGTTAAGCTTATCAAGAACACCAAACGCATGCAACTGAAATACATGATAAATATACAAGAGAAGAGCTCAGCATTAAAAAATAAATAAAATAAAGTACAAGGAATCAAGTAAATTGTATAGAAGAAGATCTGCTTCCACCAAGAGAATTTCAAGGAAAAATACTCTCTACACAGGATATTTTTCACTAAGTTCAGGCCAATGACTCTATTCTAGTTTCTGGCTTAAAAAATATACTCAATACAGCTCCGC
This sequence comes from Castanopsis chinensis, assembly GCA_032878915.1. NCBI lineage: Eukaryota > Viridiplantae > Streptophyta > Magnoliopsida > Fagales > Fagaceae > Castanopsis > Castanopsis chinensis. The sequence goes on from JAVQMG010000078.1 coordinate 4,053,534, forward strand.
CTCATAATATCAAAGGGAAAAAAAAAAAAAAAACCTTTTCTAATTAATATATATTGCCTTAAATACTACATTGATGCAACGTTTTTAGAAGGTGATTCTACCTATGTAAAGCTCTAGTTAAAGAAACACAAGACCAAGATTCCGAGACAAGTAATGACATTTTATTGATTATTCCCAATTCTGATGAATATATATCCATTACTCAAAAATTGAAAGAGACAGACAGACAATGTGTGAATCCCAATTGAATTACCCTACACATATTTGAACACAAGGTTCCAAACTAGCTAAATACTACATGGGCATAAGTATAAATATAATGGCACATAACAAAAGAGATATGAAGCAAAAGAAAAGGAGAAAATGATGCCTTTTTTACCGTATAAATATCAATGATAGAAGTAGTCCTAACGTTGATGATATTAAGGACCTTAGCCTTTGTAAGGCCATAAATTTTACACTTGTCGATGAACTCATTGATATGCTCTCTGGTTTGATTGCAAGCAGCAGTCTGGACCAAATAATCATACACCTAAACATAAAAACGTCAATAATAAGCCTACTAAAGTCGCAGCCTTTAGTGGAAAAAAGTGTAGTGGGATGAGTCCAGCTCACATAGAAAGAGAAGAGAAGAGAAGAGAAGAGAATGAATAATAAGACCTTGTATTCGGAAGGAGAAACTTGAACCCACAGCGCGGGAGTCACCGCAGTTGGAGACGACAATCTTCTTCAAAGTCCTTCTTATTTAACTAAATAGGATCACAAACATTAAATTGATAGTCACAATGATGTCTTGTAAATACATCCCTTTCTAGTGTCCATATTCCATAAAGCCCCTATTTTAAACACTTCAGCAAAAACAAAAGCCTCAAATATTAGAAGCCACATCCCCCAACCCAACAAAGGCATTTTCTATACCCTTTCCTTTCTTACCAGGAAAAAGCAGTAAGGTAGGGAATCTTGCTAAAGAAGAGCCCTTTGGACTCACCTCTAGGCTCTAGCCAGGCAACTAACCCCACCCCCACACCAAACCCAGTTGCCGATGGTTGTGTTCATGCCCAAGAGCAAACACCCATCAATAAACAATTAACTATTGATGATCATAATTAAATTTAGCTACCCAATCAAAATCCAAAATAAAACATTGGACACACAAAAATAATAATCATTTTAATTGCTGTAACAAAAAAAGCAGAAAGCCCCACCCTTTTTTTTTCTTTTTCTTTTTTTAATTTTCCTCACTTGTAGTTAAAGTTTTGAACTGGTGGGGCATCGAAACTCTCCAAGATCTTCGTCTCGCTTCCGCTACTGGTGCTGGTGGATTCCGACTTTTTCTTCTTCGACCACCAGCCTCCAAGCCAACCCGAACTAGAGTCCGTAGAAGAAGAATCTGGTTGAGCTTGGGCTTGGGCTGAAACAGGGGCTTGGGGCAGGCCCGGTACCTGGCCCATGTAACCAGGAATATTGGGCTGAGGCTCTTCGATGATCACAGGCATTTGTTGTTGACCACTAAGCATAAGGTTAAGCATGATTCCAGCTCCTTCAATGAGAGCCAAGAGGACTCCACCGAACACGGCGGAGCGAGCGGAGGCGCCGAGACCTTGACGCATGGAGAGGAAGCCACCGGTGGCTGCACCAGCCACAATGGAGTTCCAAGGGTCTTCCTTCTGGTGAAGATAGACCATGGTACAGTCGAAGGCAGAGAAGAGTCCACCCCACACAGCGAAGCTTCCACCGACGCGAGGAGTGTTGAGACGCACGACTTGCGTGCCACCTACTAATCGAGCACCAGAGGGAGAGTTGTACACGCCTTTCAGGAAGTGGAAAGCAGAGCCTCCCACCGCGCCAATGGCAAACGCGCCGCCGATGTCATCTAGTATGCGATCTGGACAAGGACAGCTCTTTTTGCAGAGAGAGAGATAGCCAGGTAAACAAAAAATTCTACCTCTTCCTTCACTATCTCATGTAACCTATGAGAGAGAATGCAAAGTGAGAGAGGCAGGGAGAGAGAGAGAGAGAGGCGAAGGTGAGGGTAAGGGTGAGGGAGAAAGAGAGTGACGGCTGGTGTAAGAAGAGAAAAAATTAAAACCCTAACCTCATTGTTTTTTTTTTTTTTTATTTGCTCTGGTCTAATCTTTTCTTTTTATTTTTTCTTTTTATTTCCTGGGGCGTGATATCACTGATATGCTCCCTCTTTTTCTTTTATTTTCTCTTTTTCTTTTTTTCTGTCTTTTCTTTATTTTATTTTTTTTGAGGGGGTCTTTTTTTTTTTGAGGGGGATCTTTTCTTTATTGTTAATAAGCCCTTTTTTTTAAGTTTTCTTTTTACATTTTTTTTCCTTTTTCTTTCCTGGGCATGACATGCTTTTTTTTTTCTTAGTTTTAACTTGATTTTATATTGTTTAAAGTTTTTTAAAAGTTTTAATTGGATATTTTATTTTTTTAAAGAAAACTTTTTCTTTTGTATTGGTACTGGGCATGATTTTTCATTTTCTTCCTTTGTTTTTTTTTTTTTTTCTTTCCTAAGTCTAAATGTGTTAAGTGATGAGTTGCCACGCAAAAAAAATAATAAGAGGATTCATTATATGATAAAAAATATATATATTAATTATATATAATAAATATATTTTATTATATTATAATAAATTATATTTTTTTATTACTATTTAAATAAATATAATTTAACTTTTTTTTTTTAGATTTCTTATTTTGTTAAAAAAATTGCATTTAATTATTTTATATATATTTATATATGATTTTTATTTTAAAAATCTAATTTATAAGTGAATAAATCAATTTAAAAATTTATAGAAGAGTGATTCTATTTTTTAGGCAATATTTTAGTGGGAGTTAGAGTTGCACTTTTACTGAATTGCCTTTAATTTTGTCTTTACTTAAACATAGGATTGTAGGGACATTTTTGAACTAAAAAATGAGTTTTTATCAGATTGTCCTTTAGTTTTGTCTCTACTTAAACATAAGACTGTAAGGGCATTTTTGAACTAAAAAAATAGAAATCTAAACAGGGGAAGCCCCTTAAATAGTAGTATAGATAATTATAAATTATAACTATTTATCTATTGTATCTGTATATATTAAGATGATTCAGAAAGTTAGTTATTACTTTTTTTTCCAGTCAAAAATATCCTTAAATTAATTAACTAACAACTTAAAAATGGGGTTAAAATAGTAAATTGGTAAAAGAAAGTTAGTTATTGTTTTTTTTTTTACTGTAAAAAATATCCCTACCTAAAACTTTAAAATGGGGTTAAAATAGTAAATTGATAAAAATAATAAATTCTTACTTCTACCTTCTAATAAACTCCTACTTTTAGGTTGATTTAAATTCTTACGTCTATTCACTAACTCCCTACAAAATACGATCACTCTTTTGTTAGTTTTAAAACTTCTCCAATCTAGAAAACTCAACCCACGTATTCATCACACTCTTAGATTTTTTTTTTTTTTTTTTTTTTTGTAATTGGAAAAAGTAAAAAGTCAAAAATACCCTTAAATTAATTAACCAACAACTTAAAAATGGGATTAAAATAGTAAATTGACAAAAGATAGTTAGTTATTGTTTTTTTATAGTAAAAAATACTCCTACCTAAAACTTAAAAATAGGGTTAAAATAGTAAATTGACAAAAATAATAAATTTCTGCTTCTACACTGAAATGTCTTCCTACTTCTACTAAATTCCTACTTCTACTTAATAACTTAAAAAACTCCTCATGTATTTATCTTCCCCACATTTTATGAATAGAATTTCTCATAAAAAAGAAACGTGTATAATAAAACTTCTCCACTTTTCTTCTAAAAAAAAGAACTTCCCACTACTCACATTTGAAAGAAAATAACTACCCCTCCAATACAATAACGAAAAACTATCCCACATTAAAAAAAAAAAAAAAAAAAGTGTTAGACAAAACTATCTCATATATCTTTTTTAAACTATTATATTATTATTTTTTTTTGGGATCCCTTGCACTCCTAAACGATTATATTTAAAGAAAGGCGCGGTCAAAGTTTAGTCAAAGTTGGTCAAATCTGATGTAACTCTAAAAAATGAAACTCTAAAAAATTCATATTGAATTAAGAAATATAGGGTTAGGTTCAAGTTACAATTGATGTAGCTCTAAAAAATATTACACTAACCAATAACTTATTGTTGAATGCATATTTTGAAAATCCAACCGTTGGATCACATTTTCTATATGTTATTAACGTGCATGCCAATTTTCATGCCAATTGGATGTAATTTACCATTTGATCTTTAAAATCATCTTTTATGCGTTATTTTAAACTACAAAAACTTGAATTTAAACAATTGATTGATGAAATGGCTATTAATCTTTGATCACCGTGAAATTTTTTAAGCACGAAAAATATATGGAGATAATGTAATGTAACAGTAGATTTGTCAAAATTCACATTGAATTAAGAAATATAGGCTTAGGTTCAAGTTACACTTGATGCAGCTCTAAAAAGTATTACACTAACCAATAACTTATTGTTAAATTCATATTTTGAAAATCCAACCGTTGGATCACATTTTCTATATGTTCTTAACATGCATGCCAATTTTCATGCCAATTAGATGTAATTTACCATTTGATCTTTAAACTCATATTTTATGCGTTACTTTAAACTATAAAAACTTAAATTTAAACAATTAATTGATGGCATGGCTATTCATTTTTGATCAACTTAAAATTTTTTAAGCATAAAAAATATATGGAGATAATGTAATCTGACGGTAGATTTTGTCAAAATTCACATTGAATTAAGAAATATAGGGTTAGGTTCAAGTTACACTTGATGTAACTCTAAAAAATGTTACACTAACCAATAACTTATTGTTGAATTCATATTTTGAAAATCCAACCGTTGGATTACATTTTCTATATGTTATTAACATGCATGCCAATTTTCATGCCAATTGGATGTAATTTACCATTTGATCTTTAAAATCATCTTTTATGCGTTATTTTAAACTACAAAAACTTGAATTTAAACAATTGATTGATGACATGACTATTAATCTTTGATCACCTTGAAATTTTTTAAGCATGAAAAATATATGGAGATAATGTAATGTAACAGTAGATTTGTCAAAATTCACATTGAATTAAGAAATATAAGCTTAGGTTCAAGTTACACTTGATGCAGCTCTAAAAAGTATTACACTAACCAATAACTTATTGTTGAATTCATATTTTGAAAATCCAACCGTTGGATCACATTTTCTATATGTTCTTAATATGCATGCCAATTAGATGTAATTTACCATTTGATCTTTAAACTCATCTTTTATGCGTTACTTTAAACTATAAAAACTTAAATTTAAACAATTAATTGATGGCATGGCTATTAATCTTTGATCAACTTAAAATTTTTTAAGCATAAAAAATATATGGAGATAATGTAATCTGATGGTAGATTTTGTCAAATTTCACATTGAATTAAGAAATATAGGGTTAGGTTCAAGTTACACTTGATATAACTCTAAAAAAATGTTACACTAACCAATAACTTATTGTTGAATTCATATTTTGAAAATCCAACCGTTGGATTACGTTTTCTATATGTTATTAACATGCATGCCAATTTTCATGCCAATTGGATGTAATTTACCATTTGATCTTTAAAATCATCTTTTATGCGTTATTTTAAACTACAAAACCTTGAATTTAAACAATTGATTGATGATATGGCTATTAATCTTTGATCACCTTGAAATTTTTTAAGCATGAAAAATATATGGAGATAATGTAATGTAACAGTAGATTTGTCAAAATTCACATTGAATTAAGAAATATAAGCTTAGGTTCAAGTTACACTTGATGCAGCTCTAAAAAGTATTACACTAACCAATAACTTATTGTTGAATTCATATTTTGAAAATCCAACCGTTGGATCACATTTTCTATATGTTCTTAATATGCATGCCAATTGCCAATCGGATATAATTTATCATTTAATCTTTAAATTCATCTTTTTTGCGTTACTTTGAACTACAAAAACTTGAATTTAAACAATTAATTAATGACATGACTATTAATCTTTGATCACCTTAAAATTTTTTAAGCATAAAAAATATATGGAGATAATGTAATCTAACGATGGTAGATTTTGTCAAAATTCACATTGAATTAAGAAATATAGGGTTAGGTTCAAGTTACACTTGATATAACTCTAAAAAAATGTTACACCAACCAATAACTTATTGTTGAATTCATATTTTGAAAATCCAACCATTGGATTACGTTTTCTATATGTTATTAACATGCATGCCAATTTTCATGCCAATTGGATGTAATTTACCATTTGATCTTTAAAATCATCTTTTATGCGTTATTTTAAACTACAAAAACTTGAATTTAAACAATTGATTGATGATATGGCTATTAATCTTTGATCACCTTGAAATTTTTTAAGCATGAAAAATATATGGAGATAATGTAATGTAACAGTAGATTTGTCAAAATTTACATTGAATTAAGAAATATAAGCTTAGATTCAAGTTACACTTGATGCAGCTCTAAAAAGTATTACACTAACCAATAACTTATTGTTGAATTCATATTTTGAAAATCCAACCGTTGGATCACATTTTCTATATGTTCTTAACATGCATGCCAATTTTCTTGCCAATCGGATATAATTTATCATTTAATCTTTAAATTCATCTTTTTTGCGTTACTTTGAACTACAAAAACTTGAATTTAAACAATTGATTAATGACATGACTATTAATCTTTGATCACCTTGAAATTTTTTAAGCATGAAAAATATATGAAGATAATGTAATCTAACGGTAGATTTGTCAAAATTCACATTAAATTAAGAAATATAAGGTTGGGTTCAAGTTACACTTGATGTAATTCTAAAAAATGTTACACCAAGAAATAGTTTATTGTTGAATTCATATTTTGAAAATCCAACCGTTGGATTATATTTTCTATATGTTATTAACATGCATGCCAATTGGATGTAATTTACCATTTGATCTTTAAAATCATCTTTTATGCGTTATTTTAAACTACAAAAACTTGAATTTAAACAATTGATTGATGACATGGCTATTGATCTTTGATCACCTTGAAATTTTGTTAAGCATGAAAAATATATGGAGATAATGTAATGTAACAGTAAATTTGTCAAAATTCACATTGAATTAAGAAATATAGGCTTAAGTTCAAGTTACACTTGATGCAGCTCTAAAAAGTATTACACTAACCAATAACTTATTGTTGAATTCATATTTTGAAAATCCAACCGTTGAATCACATTTTCTATATGTTCTTAACATGCATGCCAATTTTCATGCCAATCGAATATAATTTATCATTTGATCTTTAGATTCATCTTTTATGCGTTAGTTTAAACTACAAAAACTTGAATTTAAACAATTGATTAATGACATGACTATTAATCTTTGATCACCTTGAAATTTTTTAAGCATGAAAAATATATGAAAATAATGTAATCTAACGGTAGATTTGTCAAAATTCACATCGAATTAAGAAATATAAGATTGGGTTCAAGTTACACTTGATGTAATTCTAAAAAATGTTACACCAAGAAATAGCTTATTGTTGAATTCATGTTTTGAAAATCCAACCGTTTGATCACATTTTCTATATGTTCTTAACATGTATGTCAATTGGATGTAATTTACCATTTGATCTTTAAAATCATCTTTTTTGCGTTACTTTAAACTACAAAAACTTAAATTTAAACAATTAAATGATGGCATGGCTACTAATCTTTGATCACCTTGAAATCTTTTAAGCATGAAAAATACATGGAGATAATGTAATCTAACAGTAGATTTATCAAAATTCACATCGAATTAAGAAATATAAAGTTGGGTTCAAGTTACACTTGATGTAATTCTAAAAAATGTTACACTAAAAAATAGCTTATTGTTGAATTCATATTTTGAAAATCCAACCGTTGGATCACATTTTCTATATGTTCTTAACATGCATGTCAATTTTCATGCTAATTGGATGTAATTTACCATTTGATCTTTAAACTCATCTTTTATGCGTTACTTTAAACTATAAAAACTTGAATTTAAACAATTTATTGATGACATGGCTATTAATCCTTGATCACCTTGAAATCTTTTAATCATGAACAATATATGGAGATAATGTAATCTAACGGTAGATTTGTCAAAATTCACATCAAATTAAGAAATATAAGGTTGGGTTCAAGTTACACTTGATGTAATTCTAAAAAATGTTACACCAAGAAATAGCTTATTGTTGAATTCATATTTTGAAAATCCAACCGTTGGATCACATTTTCTATATGTTCTTAACATGCATGCCAATTTTCATACCAATTGGATGTAATTTACCATTTGATCTTTAATATCATCTTTTATGCGTTACTTTAAACTACAAAAATTTGAATTTAAACAATTGATTGATGAGATGGCTATTAATCTTTGATCATCTTGAAATTTTTTAAGCATAAAAAATATATGGAGATAATGTAATGTAACGGTAGATTTATCAAAATTCACATTGAATTAAGAAATATAGGGTTAGGTTCAAGTTACACTTGATGCAACTCTAAAAAATATTACACTAGCCAATAACTTATTGTTGAATTCATATTTTGAAAATCCAACCGTTGGATTAGATTTTCTATATGTTCTTAACATGTATGCCAATTTTCATGCCAATCGGATATAATTTATCATTTGATCTTTAAATTCATCTTTTATGCGTTACTTTAAACTACAAAAACTTTAATTTAAACAATTGATTAATGACATGACTATTAATCTTTGATCACCTTGAAATTTTTTAAGCATGAAAAATATATGAAGATAATGTAATCTAACGGTAGATTTGTCAAAATTCACATTAAATTAAGAAATATAAGGTTGGGTTTAAGTTACACTTGATGTAATTCTAAAAAATGTTACACCAAGAAATAGCTTATTGTTGAATTCATATTTTGAAAATCCAACCATTGGATCGCATTTTCTATATGTTCTTAACACACATGCCAATTTTCAAGCCAATCGGATGTAATTTACCATTTTATTTTTAAACTCATCTTTTATACGTTATTTTAAATTACAAAAACTTGAATTTAAACAATTGATCGATGACGTGGCTATTAATCTTTGATCACTTTGAAATTTTGTAAGTATGAAAAATATATGAAGATAATGTAATCTAATGGTAAATTTGTCAAAATTCACATTGAATTAAGAAATATAGGGTTGGGTTCAAGTTATATCTGATGTAATTCTAAAAAATGTTACACCAACTAATAACTTATTATTGAATTCATATTTTGAAAATCCAACCGTTGGATTACATATTCTATATGTTCTTAATGTGCATGCCAATTTTCATGCCAATCGGGTGTAATTTACAATTTGATCTTTAAACTCATCTTTTATATGTTATTGTAAACTACAAAAACTTAATTTTATACAAAACCTTACCTATAGCGGCGGTCACAAAAACGCCGCAATAGATCTAATCTACAGCGGCGGGCCAAAAGTGCCGCAATAGGCTACATATAGCGGCAGTTTTTGCACCCGCCGCAATAGGCCCGCTGCAATTTCAGGGTCTATTACGGCGGATCATTGACCCGCCGCTATATCTAAGCTGAAGGCCGCTAAAGCAGGTCTATTACGGCGGGCCACTATAGCACGCCGCAATAGATCTCGTGTACAGCGGCGGGTCGAAAAAGCGCCGCAATAGGCGACCTATAGCGGCAGTTTTCGCACCCGCCGCAATAGAACCGCCGCAATAGGCCAGTTTTTTTGTAGTGTGATATCATCTTTGGGTAAACAAAGGATGAACTTGCTCATGGTTTCTCTAAACTCATGCAGGCTGAGTTCGAGATGAGCATGATTGGAGAGTTAAATCATATCCTTGGATTGCGGATCCATCAGCAAGAGACATATATATTCATATCTCAATCTAAATATGCTAGAAATCTTGTAAAAAAGTTTGGTTTGGAATCTACTAGTTCTATTAGAACCCCTATGAGTCCTAATGTAAAACTCACTATTGATATCTAGGAAAATAGTGTTAATTCGTCTCTCTATAGAAGTATGATAGGTAGTCTTCTATACCTTACTGCTAGTAAACCTGACATTAGTTACAATGTGGGAGTGTGTGCTAGATATCAAGCTAATCGCAAAGAGTCTCATATGACTGCTTTGAAGAGAATCATAATATATGTCAAAATCACTGCTGACTTTGGTGTGTGATACAACAAAGACACAAATGATGTCTTGGCTTGGTATTTGGATGTTGATTGGGCTGAGAATGCTGATGATAGGAAAAATACTTTAGAGGGTTGTTTTTATGTGGGTAATAATCTTGTCTCCTGAATGGGCAAAAAGCAGAATTCCATCTTATTATCCACTGTAGATGCTGAATACATTACTACCGGTAACTGTTGCACCCAACTTCTATGAATACGAAAATTCCTCCATGACTATGGTATTTGTCAAGAACACATTACTATCTATTGTGACAATACCAGTGCCCTCAATATCTCTAAGAATTCAGTTCAACATTCTCGAACTAAACACATAGAGATTCGACATCACTTCATTCGTGAGCTTGTTGAAGATGGTACCCTTACTTTTGAGTTCATTCACACTAATGATTAGAAGGTTCATCTATTTACCAAACCTCTTAATAGCAAACGGTTTGAATTTCTTCATCAAAATATCGTTGTTATCCCCATGGAATGATACTTTCCTCTCCTACTTTTTCCTCATACATTTGCATCTAGTTTTTATGCATTGCTTTATTTGACATGTTTTTGTTTGGTTGCTTTTCAATTTTGTTATATTTTGTTTTTCATTCATAAAAATAAAATAAAAAATTGAAAAATCAGAAAAATACAAAAACAGTGTGTGTTTGTGTACATTGGTACTTATGCACCTTGAATGGTCAATGAAACAAAGTTTTTTAAATTTTGTATCTTTTGTAACTTAGATGAGCATCTCTATGCACAACTAAGCAAGTGAGCTTTGTGGCTCGTGTTTGTGATGAGTAAGGTTAAGTGATTTCTTGTACTTAACACTCGTATCACTCTTTTTGATGGGAAGGACTAGAAAATTCTAAGAGAAATGCATAAATAACCATCTTACCACTGTTGCCCACCAATCATGAAATGACATCTGTATGCTTCGGCGTAGCAAAAGTGCAATGTCAAAAAGCTTCACATAATTGGGCATTTCTTTTCTCTTTCTTATATGCCCATGCATGATATGCTCAATAAATAAAAAATATGCAAAGAAAAAAAAAAAAGCAAAAAGATCAAAATTCTTTATATATGATTGCAAGCGTGTATTCTAGGAGATGTGAGAGTTATAGGAAGTATCTCGAAGGTGATAGTCCCCATCAAGCAGTTATGATTGTGTGTGAGTTAAAGTGATTTTCTCATATCTCAAATCATCATAACATAGAGACACTTATGCAATCTTGCGATATTTTCACACACAACACGCAATATTCTTAGCTACTCTTGATACATATGCAGGTATAATGTGATTTGGCCATCACAAGGAATACATGTGTTAATGTATGCTCACTAAACTATTTTAACTCGTTTATGAAATATAAAATTGGTTAGACTTGTTTAGTATGCGTGTGTCTTTTGGATCTAAATGCATGACATTTATATTGTTTGAGAGATGATTTTGAGAGCATAAAATGTTGATTGGATCTTTGGTTAAGTAACATGCTTGATTGCATTCATATCTGTGTTTTTCACTTTCTTGAAAAACTGTTTTTAAGCAACCTCGATAACTTCTTGATAGCTCTTGATAACTCTCGACAGCTAGGCTATCTATCAAGACCCTTCAGCTTTTCTTTATCGCATTCTTGATAGCACTCGATAGCTAGTTCAATTAATCGAGAAACTTTCTATCTCCTCAATAGCGACCTCGAACCATTAAGCTTCTTTGTTGAGAAAACCTCTCGTTAGATCCTCGATTGCTCCTCATTAGCTCTTTGATAGCTAAAAAGTGCGTTTTAAACCTCGATAGCTCTCGATTGATCGAGATTTATGAGTTTCCTATAAATAGGATTCTCGTGATTTCTATCTCAATTCTCCTTGATCTCTCTCGATAGACTTCTCTCCACCTCTTAATCACCCAAAACTCAATATTTTCATCTTCCTTACCTCGGTTTTGGTCTCAACATCTTTGTTCCTCATATTTATCATGAATTTTCCTAATCTCTAACCTAACTTTCAGAATGTTTGCGAAATTTTGGGATTTTTCAAAATTAATGAAGTTCTTGTGAAATATTTGGGATTGGTCTTGTTTAAATGGTTTTTAAATCATCATGCATTGCATTATAACAATGTTTTATGCATTATAGATGTGTGTTTACTTTGTTGCTATGTTGTGTGCTAGTAGGTTTGGATTGGGCTGAGCCCTTGATGAATTTATATTTGCATGTCACATGTTCATGCATTCTCATGCATACATACCTTCAGTTCTATATATTTTGATATATTTGTTGTTTGGTACTTTTCTGATTGTCTCCCTCTCTTTCTCTCTTATTCTCCCTCTTATGTTAGTTGTGTCATGGCACATCTTCTTCATTTTGGTACATCTTCTTCTTCTTCTTCTTCTTCTTCTTCTTCTTCACCTTCTAATTGCACTCCTTTCCACGTATAGTTTTGTGATGAGAAGGCCAAATCGGACTTCTTGGAGAACTTTTCACGCTGAGGCATTCATTAGGGACGCCAAGTCATTCTGTCAGATTTTTTAACACTGACCTACCCATTGTCATCTATACTAAGGGTTGGGAGTCACTATGTGGCATCCCGGTCACATGCCCTTCTGTGATCATACAGGAGTTCTACTCTAATATGCACGGATTTGATTATTCTATACCCAAGTTTGTCACTCGCGTTCAAGGTATACACATGGTAGTTACTCCGGGGATTGTATCCGAGGTACTACACGTTCCTAGGGTAGCACATCTTGTCTACCCTGGCTGTGAGCATTTGAGGACAGTGTCCAAAGACGAACTCTCATCTCTATTCTGTGACACACCTTCTTCTTGGGGTGACCATCAGTACACCCCTTGCTCAGCCTTTACTAAAGGTCTGAGGTTCATTAACATGATGATGGTTTTTGTTTTACATCTATTGTCTCACTATAATACCAACACAAAGCCTCATGCTCGCCTTTTGTTATCCCTCTTTAAGGATCTTTCAATTGATTTTTCTTCTCACTTTATACTCTTTCTTATAGATGTCTATAAGGATACGGTGATCCATGATAAGCTCTTTTTTCTTTTGTTATCACGCGGCTCTTTCGCCATTTTTCTGTCTCCTATCCTAAGTCTCCCCACTTCACATTCATGTGTGCCATTGATGCCGCTACCATTAAGCGGAGTTTTGCACAGCTTCACTCGAGGCAGACTCAAACCAAGACGGTTGCTCCCCCAACTTCTACAGCTCTATCTACATTCGCTCCCTCTTATTCTACGGGCGGTGTGACTCGTGAGGCCATTATGGCATAGCTTGTGCACATGGATGCTCACCTTGACACACTCAGTGATGAGTTGTGTCAGGTGAACACCCGTGTTGCTTCTTCTCCATCTCCACGGGCGTCAAGGGTGGTTTCACAGTTGCTTCTTCTCCATCTCTACCAGCGTTCGAGGATGAGAGTGATAATGACTCCGACAGTGATGATGCTGAAGAGGACAATAATTATATACATACATACATATATATATATATATATGTATATATAATTTTTGCTAGAGCTCTTAAGTCATGACAAAGCTCATTTAAGTACCCAATAATTTTTATTTTTATTTTTTTTTATGAGACCTAATAAAATGGTAAAGAGATAAATTAATCCATGACCAAGTCCTGTGAGAGACCGCGCCCCCGACCCGTTTTAATAGGGTGTTGGGCCAAACCCACGTGAATGGGTGGAGTCGTGTTATTGCCTCTCAAAATGGAGGTTCGACTAGTTATATTTTTCTCTTTAGATTAAGGGTTCTACAATAGAGTCGCCACTTATTTAATTATTGGAAAAATAAGAAAACCAAAATTGAAAAATTCCCCACTTTATTAATTTTCAATTGAATTTACATTGATCATAGGAAAATTACATGGCTTTGGTCCTAGATACAATCTAAGATAAAGTACACGGCTTTGTTTCCTAGTTGCAATCTAAAAATTGAAAATTACATGGATAAGCATTTAATCTATTAACCCTTGATCTAAGTTCGGAGGCTATGTTACAAGGTGGGAAGGTGTTAGGCACCTATCTTGCCCGGTAAAATCGGTCTTCTAGACTATGGTGGCCAATATTCATATCATATCATCCAATATGTCAATCAATTTACATGATGAATTTAATGTGTGTGCATGTGATAAACCCTAATTCAATTTATTAAGCATTGCATTTGGATTTGAAAAATAAATTCTAGTGAATGTGTGTGGATGGTGATATCCTAGATTCAAGGATTTGAAAGAATTATGAAACAAACATGTTTTTCATATCTTTGATGTGAAATTAAGATTAAAACTAGTGTTATGCATGAACATGTGATGAACAACTAAGAACATGTGATCAACACATAAGAACATTCAAACATATTCAAGGAAATTTAAATAGTTACTATCATGCTATAATCCTAAATTCTCATCATGACAACACAAAAAACAAGTTAGGGAAATGGATTATACATTCATGTAAGATCCACATGGTGGATGAGGAGACTCTTGAGGGAGGTCCTAGGGTGGAGGAAAAGAAGAGTTATGAGAGGAAGAATGAGTCTCACTCAATATCTTGAGTCTCAAGAAGACCATAATATGACAAGACTACTCAACTTCCTAAAACTCAAGAGATGAGAAGAGAGGGTTTTTTTTTTTTTTTTTTTTTGTTGTGTCTTGGAATGAAGGAGAGGGGGGGTTTATATAGTAGTAGTGGAGGAAATATGAATAGAAGGCCATTAATGAGGGTTGACAAAGAATAATGAACCTAGACCTTATTTTAGCCTTGGGAGAAATCTGGAGCATTAAATATAGAGATTGGTGGGAGTGAGGAGCAAGCCGAAATTCGGTTTTTCCGTAGCTGCTGTAACAGTCTGTAGAGTCAACTTCGAAAAATCATATTTAACTCAATTCTGATCGGAATTGTCTCGTTATTATGCTCACATTGAAGCCCCGGATGTCTAGTTTCTGGGAAAATTAACTTCATTCACAGATTCAAAATATTTTGAGAGATATCGATGAAATAGTGAGCAGAGGTCATTTGTTAGAAAATGATTTCAGTACAATTAACATTAATAGGTCCCAAATTAGTTTCCAATTAACATTAATAGGCTCCAATCACTCCCATTTCAGACCTAATTATTTCCAAATTTACCCTAATTAAAAGATAACTGCACAAATTACTCATTGAATAATTAATGTTTAACTATCTAATTAATTAGGTATGTGCAACCTTATCATAAAATGTAGTCCTAATCAATCAAATTATGACACATCATTAATCTCAAATTGATTATAATTATAACCAATTGAAATTAATTGTTCATAATCACATATAGTCGGACTCAATTTGTGATAATGCACCTCAGCCATTAAAGCTTGATTTGATGATAACTTTCAATCTGATGGTCTGATTAAGGTTTATAACCAGTCGATTTGATCGTTACAACATCAAGATCATTTTAGTGAAATGAGATTAAGGATCTAATGACCAGAATCAAGATGCATATTTCCAAGGTGAAATTACCCTATTACCTTTCAAGTGAGGTTAAATGCGGGTTGCAAAATGAGGTGTTAAGAAGCCCAAGATTATGAGACTCAACATTTTTCTTTTTTTTAGGTCATGACCAAGCCCATTTGACAACCCAAACCATTTTTTTTATGCCCAAGCCGATTTGAATAGTCCACCATTTATGAATTAAAAAAAAAAAAGACTAAGGAATTATGATGTCCGCCCATTTAAGCTTGAAGTGGTTGACAGTTGTTTCAAAAAAAGGAGTGGTTCTATCTTTTCAGTCTCAAAAAAAGAAAAATAAAAAAGTAAAGGGAGTGGTTGACAATAAACTAATGTTGGTGGTTAACAGCAAAGCAACAACAAGTAAAGCTAACGTTGGTGATAGGACTCCATTTACCAAAAAAGAACACTTTGGAGGGAAAATGAAGAAACAGCGTCGTCAAAAACGGAGAGAGAGTGTGAGCGAGACAGAGAAGAAGAAAAGGAAGATGGCGGAGCGATCTCATGTTTGATAGCATCTCACTGTGGT
This sequence comes from Castanopsis chinensis, assembly GCA_032878915.1. Taxonomy (NCBI): domain Eukaryota; kingdom Viridiplantae; phylum Streptophyta; class Magnoliopsida; order Fagales; family Fagaceae; genus Castanopsis; species Castanopsis chinensis. The sequence goes on from JAVQMG010000078.1 coordinate 4,069,826, forward strand.
TGAAGCTTCAGCCTTCAACAATGGCTGTAAGCGTGTAAGTACTCTGAAGGGAGCTATGTGATGTACTTTGAAGGGAGTAGATGTTTTTTTTTTTTTTTTTTTTTTTTTTTTTTTTTTTTTTTTTTTTTTTTAAGGTTCAGATTCAAAGGGAAGTAGGGAATCATGAGAAGCAGTCTAATCACGGTTCTCAGAATCATGAGGTCCTATCGCGGTTCACACGGGTCCCTACTTTTTTCCCATAGAGTGGTTCTTGAGGCTAAAAGAACCACAAAAATGAGCGGTTCAAGATTTTTCCGGTCGGAACGTACAATCCGGTCCATGTTTAAAAACCATGGGTATAAGGTATCGAGATTCCTTTACTTGTAACTACTTGCTTTGATAATAGAGGATTCTTGGGAGTGGTGATTTTAAAATCACTTGATGGAGTTTTTGCCGTGTAGGATTTCTCCATTCGTAAATAAATTACCGTGTCATTTAATTTTCGTTCATATTTAGTTATTTGGTGATTTATTTGTACTGCCACGTACATTGCATGTTAATTTGATTAATTAATAAACTTGGGTAATTAATCAATTAATTCATCACAAGAGGTCAATACATTTTTGGCCTATCAAAATGTAAACTTTGATTACAAGAACATAAGAATAAAACAAGAGTTCTAATAAAATATATGCATCCATGGGCAAAGATTTGCCTAAAATAGATGGAGTCAGCACTTTTCAATTGTGTTCTCATATTTATTTTGATTTTGAAAACTAAAATTTTGTGAACCAAAAGAAGAATTAATTCTTAATGGATGAAGATAATGGCCAAATTTAAAGTCATCCATACCATCCAATGGTTCAAAAGAAAATAAAAACAAATTTATATTGAAGTACACTTTCCTCAGCCATACTAACAAGAATTTACTGAAGCATGCACTTTGATTACAAGATCATAATAATATTATAGTTGATAATGAATAACTTTTTCAACCATCACAATAAAAATTTCCATTAGAAAAGAGGGGAAAAAAAGTCTTGCATGCTTGAAATCAACTTGTTGGAAACTTGACTCCACAACAACGGTACATTTCTAAAGCTTGCCTGTGTAGAACTTGTCCATCTAAGAAGGACAAGAAAAGATGGAATGCAAGTTAAAAGCTTCTTAGACATGAAAACTAAAAATTATGTATTTATGTTGATAACTTGGTAACTAGCAAGAGTGAAATCTTTAAAGTATGGTAACGATTAACACCAAAATTCCTAAGTCCTAACCATCATGAACATAAAAAAATTAGTTTCAAAGCACAATAATGAGCTATAATGGTTCTCAGTCGAGTTGTGGAAGTACTGCAAGTTATAAAAAACATGTAATCATAGTGCCTAGAAATTAAATGCAAACTTCATGGCCAATAGTCTACGTCTGTAGTAGTTTCTAGGGATGCCAAAACAAGTGAAAATATGAAGATGTCCATTTTGTATAATTTTGAACTTGAAAATCTGTACAACCAAGTGACAGTGTGACACTTAATATAGATCATTCAAGACAATAAAAGTTTTTTTTTTTTTTAACAACCTGTCTACAAGAAGTCTTTAAAGTCAAATTTGAATAATTACCTCCAAATGCAAGTTAAAAACTCTATTTAGTTTCTTCTTTTTTCATTTTGGATGCAGCTGCTAACTATCTAAAGCATGCTTTTTTAACAACCTAAGATGAAATATATGCTATCAAATTTTTTCCACAAAAGCATTTTCAGTGTGTTGAACATTCATTTTTTGGTCAAACACTCAAACAAACAACTCCACAAGGTTCGAACCTAATAATAATTCATTGAATACAAACTACAAGGATTTAAGCATTTTGATACAATAGAAAAAAAATGCATGCAATAGAAGACCTGAATGTTAATTAAAACTCATAAAATTCGAAATATAAAACTAATAATAAGCATAATTCTGTAACCATTACATTTTCCATTACCCAAAAACACACGCACAAATCCGCTAAATAGATTTGTTGAAAATGAATTTTAGAGAAACTACCTTAGGAAAATAGTTGGCTGGAACAGCGAAGTAGCGTACATGGTCCAAGAACTGATCATCAAGGGTTAGGAATCAAATTTAGAGACTTCATTATAAAAGCATAAATGAATGCTTTTTCTCTCAGCTTCGCATATCTGTATCCATCAAAATAATAACACAATAAATTAAGCAATTAGAGAGAACTCAGAAAGCATATAATCGCATTTGACTTTGGACAAATGAAAGACTCCAATTAGGATTCTCTATTCAATAAGAAGTAGTAGTTCATGCATGATCACATCATCTAGCTCATATAGTGCCATAGTGGTTTTCAAGATGAATATTGTTACAATGCTAGTTAAAGGATTAAATTCACCTTTTTCCACTAGTGGTTAGAGTGGAATGTTTTGCATTTAAGATGAGCACCACTTATTGAGAGTACGAGAATAACATTTAAGTGATTGGATACACTATTCAAATTAACTTAAACTTTTGGAATAAGTGGTAGTTTATCAAATAGAATTGAACCACACGCCCATTAGCTAACAACCTCAAACAATAGCTAAACAAGTATGCACCAAATCTCTCATAAATTAATAGCTACCAATATGCTTATAACTTATTCAAACACCATCAGCATCATTATGATTGTTATATAGTTACAAGATCCCAAGGAAGATATTGGGGGTGTATAATTCAAAGCATCTAAGAATTTAACTTCATATACAGCTATCAAAATTGCAAGCTAGGTTGATAGTTCATTTATCAGCTGTATGAAACAATAGCATATCTTTACGGACTATAAACAGAAAAAGGAATCAAAGTGAAGATGTAGGAAAGAAGTGTGGTGCTAACCAAGGAAGTCAATACCGTACTAGAGGCTATACCAGTTTGGCCAGCAGTACGATATATTTCGGGTACCGGTCAATACCAGTGTACCGTTTCAGATTTATCGCTATTATATATATATATATATATATATACACACACAAAATCTCTAGAACCATGTTTATAAGCATATAATATTTCACTTACTTGTTTATCTCTAGCTCACATATTAGCCTATTAATTAATAACAATATAAAACTAGTGAGTTGACAATAGTTGAAAATTTGAAATAAATAATATAATTGAAATTTGAAACTTGTTTCAAATTTCAATGTGGTGTCAGTACACACAAAATAAGACTACAAGAACCATACAAAACAAAAGGTAATAAATGCTCTAATTGGAACGTAATTTGTGCTTGACAATACAGTCTAAGCAATTGACTAAATAAAAAATAAAAAGTAATTGAAAGAGCAAAATAAGCAAGAGATAAGAACCAAGAGAGTCACGTAGCTTTGGGGAAAGCAAATAAAATAAGAGGCTTTTTTATGCTTTTGGCGGAGAAACCAACAGAAATAGGTATAGTAGTACAGCTCATACATCCCAATAATAAAACATTCAAGCAGAAAGCTTCTCAAAAAATAAAAAATAAAAAGTAAAGAAAGAATATCAACAAGCAGAGTAGACGAACTAGGAGAGAGCAGACAAAGAAGAGAGCAATTCAATGGCTAAAAAGAAGATCTAAGTGGCTAAAATGAAGACGAAGATGATGTTGTTGCTGTAAGTATAGTTTTTTCAAAAAAACCCAATTATATGTGTACCGGTCTGGAACGAAAATACCGCTAAAAAGCTCTGAAATTCGCCAGAATAGCCGAAACAAACCGGTACACCTCGGTATTTTGGGCGGTATGATTCAACCCTGTTTCTGTACCGGTTCAGGCGCTGGAACGGAATATTCCGGCGATATCGGCCGGTATGGTACGAAATCATCTTCCTTGGTGCTAACAGCCCCGACAAGTACTATCTGCCTCCACATAGGATAGCACGCTTTCATAGTAGCATTATTTAAAAATTATCTTTAAATAGTGATTTGATTCTAGTTTATAGAAATAGTAAAAAATGACTTAATATTTAAAGAGTTGACAAAGTGTAAAGATGTAATTTTCAATTAGGTTTCGTTGGCTTTAATTCCTTGTTAAATTTGATTGTATTCCTTCAATCATTTTCCTGTATGTTTGTGGGATTCAATGTAAAGGTTGAGTGTGTGAAATTGGTGAAGAATTGTGAAGAACAAGGCAACTCGCGACTGGCTCGCAAGTTGACAACTTACGGAAGGTCACGTGAGAAGCATATGATAGTAGTTGAAAAGTCAAGTGCTAGAAGGCATCTCGTGACTCATCTCGTGACTTGGCCAACTCGCGAGATGACCCGCGAGATGCACTGTTAGCCTTTTTTGTGAGCTTTCCTCAATTTTTACCTACACTATAAAAGCCCACATTACTCATGAAATTATAAGGATAATTTCAGAGAGAAAACCCAATATGAGTGTTGTGAGTTGTTTTGGTGCCAATGGGAAGCATTGAATGAAGTGATTCTTTAGTGGATGCAATTATAGCTAATTGCGGGATCCAAATAACTAGTAAAGACACGACTCAGTGAAGTCCGTTGAGAGCTAGAACTCGGAGGGTTCAAGTATAATGGGTTGATTAGGCTTGGAAGGTCTTTTTGATATTCTTGTACTCCAACTTTATTCACTAATGGATCATTTTGGCTTGGAGGGGGCCGCAAAGAGGTTTTTTACGCCGAGTATTTCGGTTTTCCTCTTTGATAACACATCGCGGTGTTATCTTGCGTTTGCATCTCTCTTCCTTCAATCCTTGCTATTTATAAGTACTTGTTAATTATGAATGCCCATGCACTAGATAGTAGTCCTGATTAATTTGTATATTAATTACTATTATTCTACACTTAGTTGAGTAAATTAAAAGCAACTTAGCTGTAATTTTAAAATTGAGGATCTAAACAAGGTTTAGTGTTTTACACTATTGAGCTTTCAATTGATATTAGAGCAGGTGCACATAGTTAGATTTGATTATCTTGTGTGATCCTAGACTCCTTTTTGAGATGGTTTGATTTCAATACCTTAACACACCTCCCTTCTTCTATGGATAGGATGTGTAAGGGTCATATTTGTAAATTAGCATATCCTGAGTCAAAACACACTATATGTGTAATTGAGTATTAGTCTCTAGTTGTTCAAGAATAACATGAAGATTATAAACAAGCGGTATGATTGAAGACACAAGAATGCTCAAGAAAAATTACATCTGCAGGTCTCAACACCTCCCTCAATACCTATTGATCTATCGAGATTTAATGAACCTCGATACCTAGCTTGACACCTCTCGATCAATCAAGCTTGGGGAAAAATTGAATGTTAAGTTATGTTTTCAACCAATGCTGACTTAGCCTTCTAGGAATTCGTGCACTAACATTTCAGAGCATATACAAGGTATATTTTACAGCCATCATCACAATTATAGAAAGACACAAATAGGGAGATTTGTGCAAAGAAGAAGTCTTCTATAAGATCAAGTCTAATTGAAGATTGGAGCCAATATTGGTATAGGTTAGTAGGTTCTACTGTAGGTAGGTATTCAAGATAGACCAGTAGGTTAAGATTCGTTGTACTTGTAATCACTTTTTCTTGTTAGTTGATTCTTTAGGAGCAATGATATGAAATTCACCTAGTGAGATTTTCCTTGCTAGAGATTTCCCCATCATGATCAAATGGAATTGTCAAAATTATATTCCGCTGCACTTAATTCATTTTGGTGATTTGATTGTGCCTTAATCCAATTTTCATGTAATATTGACTAATTAATTAACTTGGATAATTGAATTAACTAACTGGAGTCAATTTGTAACCTAACAAAATAAAAAAGGTAGAGAAGAATACATGTAGCTGATCTCAAATAGTCTGTTGAAATTTATTGCTAATCCCAAAGTTTTAGGACTATGGCTCTATTTTTTGGGGGGGATAGAAATGTTGAGAGTATAGAAAATATTTGTATTTTCAAAATGTGTGTTTGCTTTGTTTGGTAGAAGATGGAAAATGGAACGATAAAGAGTAAAGGACTATGATTCCTTTATTATTAAAAGTAGAATGATGAAATACTGGCGGTATTTTTGTACCTTTTCTCTCATTACCATTTTCATGGTGGCCCCAAGTGGAAAGCTCCATCCATTTAATTTTCTTTTCTCTCCATTTTCACTCAAACCAAACAATGAAAAATCACATTTTCCTCCTACTTTTCCTTTCCCCATTTTCCATTTCAGCCCAATGAAACATGAGCTAATGCTTTGATGCTGTTGTTGTATTATTTAAACATTTTATATTTCCTCCTTATACAACTGAATCCTTTCCTTTGTTTGCCTACAGCCAAGATTTGTATTTTTAATACATCACCTACCTTAACTAAAACGAGAACCTTCTCCCCTCCCCTCCCCTTCCCCCAACCCCCCCCCCCCCGGCCACTTTTTTTTAAAAAAAAAAAAAAAAAGAAAAAAAGAAGAGAGAAAAAGAAACAAAAAAGAAAGGAAATGCACACAAAAAAAAAAACCTCCATAACTAAACTTAAAAGTGAATGATTGTAGATACAATAACCAGAAAAATAGTTACCTTGACTTTAGAGAATGCCCAGCATTAAAGTCACACTTTAACAACAATTGGTTATTATCAGTCTTCCGATCCCTCAGTTTTGCTACAAACTTAGCAGGTTCTGAACACATAACACGTGGATCTGCCACAATGCACCAGGTTTCATATTGAATGATAGAAGAAGGAATATATGCAACATATATGAAATTATAACATTTTTCTCCGCCGCCAGTTAGGCATGCATGAGGGTCAAATTGGTAGACCAGCAATAACCATCCAATGTAATTAAATCCAAACAAAAATTAATTTGACAAAATTGTATCAAGAAAGCATGTCAGAAAGCTTAGTGGGCTACCTTATTTGGGAATTTAACCAGCCTACATGACCCAACATCTTGAACAGATTATTTTTAGATACTTTGTAGCATGGATTAGAACTTAAATCCATATGATATTTTAGTGCATGCTATCATGCTGATTTGCCAAAACTAAAAAGATACGAACCTAGTTATAGTTTTCATGCCAAAACTAAGTCTACAAACCTACTGGCATCATGAGTGAGGCAAGACTCACTAAAGGGCATGTGTAACTTACCAATAAAAATAAAAAATAAAAAGAAAAAAAGAAAAAGCCTATTGACAATGAAGAAATTTAAAATCCACATTATTAAAATAATGGCTATTAGTTCAGAAATAAATATATATTTTTACTTACAATTGAAGGGCTTCTAACACACATAGGTGTAAAGCATTTAGGCTTACCATTAAAACCAGTTGTTACAAGAATGTTGGGATAATTTTGTGCCTCAACCTGTGTAATATTGTTAAAAGGTCAGATCAGAAAGTAGAATATTGAGAATCTACAATTATACACAACTCCCAAATCATGTTTAAATGGTGAAAATGATGAATAGTCTAGCATCACAGTTCAGAGAATACTGGTCGACTATATGTAAAGTAGCCACATAGAATTATATGCTTCTCACATTATCAACAGGAGAATATGACTTCATGTAGTGGTAAAACACCTCCTCCTGGGGGTCACCCCATTCCTGCATTAAGAAAAAGTGATCAGTTACAAGAAGATTGTCCGCACCAGTATCGTGAATTAAATGGAACCAGATCTACATGAAACACTCACTAAGGGTTCGTTTGGTTGAAGGAGTAGAAAAATGGGAGGATAGAAAATGGTGGGAGGATGGAAAAGAGGGAGGATAGAAAAGATTTTAATTTCCCTCTTTTTTATTTGGTTGGGAATGGAAAAGTAGAAAGATAGAAAAAGTAAATTTGTATAAATTTACGCATATACTCTTGTTAAAAAATGATGCCAAATTAAAACCAAAAAAGGGATAAACAACCAAAAAAAAATCAATCACCTAAATTTATTTTTAAAAAAATTATGTCTAGGAAAACAAAATCACATCTAAACAAAAACAAAAACAAAAAACCAAAAAAAAAAAAAAAAAAAAAAAAAAAAAACACACAAAAGAAAGCAAAAAAAAAAAAAAAAAAAAAATGAATATGAGCACTGGGCGTGTAGGAAGCCTGCCCAGTAAATCAAAAACAAAACAAAAAAAACACAAAAGAAAGCATGTGTGTGTGTGTGTGTGTGTGTGTGTGTGTGTGTGTGTGTGAGCACTAGACATGTAGGAAGCCTGCCTAATAAATCAAAAAAAAAAAAAGGCAACGTTCGGGAGCAAAGGTAAAGAAAAAAAAATGAAGAGCAACGTGGACAAGCCCATGTGCAACTACACATGGGTATTTTTGTCCAAAAATGATGTCCAATTTTTCCCTTCAGTTTTCTCTCCATTTTGGAGAGAACTTTTTGGTGGGCCTGGGGAAAAAATACCTGGGTCCTACCATTTATTTTTCTTTCTTTCCACCTAACCAAACACACTTCAAAAAGTTTTCCTTCCTATTTTCTATCCAATGTTTTCTATCCACCCAATTTCATCTCCAAACAAACACACCCTAAGAGTCAATTAAAGTCTTAGAGACAGAGAGGACAAGGGGAGATAATTATATTAGTAGAACCATAAACAATGTAAAGAACCAGTGATCACAAATACAAAAGTCTAATTAAAGCATTCCAATATCTCTAGAGGGCATATGAAAATGCAGGACCTCAAATATGGGTGAATCCTATCTTATATGTATAGCCTGTATAATGATATAACATGGTCCACAAAACAAGAGACTCATCACATGTAAGGCATTGTTTGTCACACCTCGAACTCAAAAGGGTCCAAAGTATGAGAAAAAAAAAATTATCAAGAGATAAACTATAGGAGATTTTACTTTTATTTTCTTTTCCACGTGATAAGAATAAATAACCATATTGAAATCTCCACATTTATAATCGATAATTAAAAATCATGTTCCTCCATAAAATACATGAATATATTACAAAACTCCAAATGGATTACACAGAGTCACAATCTTATCAAGAATAAGCAACCTCGACCATCGACATAGAATCTAGGCCTACCATGCCTAAGGCCAATGAACCTCAAGTGCCCAACCTCCAATGTAATTAATTACGACGTCATTGAACATAGCAAGATTGACTCACCAATCATTGATAGCAAAAGTCTCCTAATTTAACATAGCGCTCCAATCCCCACCAAATAAAGTAAGTTTCATACCTAAGGTATTGCTAATTGAACTGAAAAACTACAAGAGGGTGGGATGAACTAAAGCCCAGTAAGTATCATAATTAATGGAACTAAGGAAAATGAAAGTCTCCTGACAAATAGCATTTTTACAAAATATGTTATATCCTGGAAATTTCCAATTGGAATACTATAAAATCAATTTTTTTTTTTTTAAATAATATGACAAGAATGATCAAAATAATGTACCACCAAGCTTTCCAAAATAACGATGAAAATACAAATTATTCATTGTGAACCCGCTACCAAAGAATCTAAAAGTCTCATTGCACAAAATCTGCATTTAATAAGATATCATAAAACATATCATTTCATAATGAAGGTAGCAAATCTTACATAACAATTATTATTATTATTATTATTATTATTATTATACAAGAATGCATGTAGAAACATAATTAGGAGATTTTACTTATAATTGTTTATTTGTAATCTTTTTAGGCGAACAATTTTGCACTTGCTACAAAGAAAATAATCTCAATAGATTATCAACAACAAATTATTTTTCTAATTGGTCCAATTAATCATTCTTAAGCTACAATTGATATGACATTTGCTTTACTTTGCAATGCATTTTCATATGGATATGTTTTGATTTGGTATATATTTATGAATGTACTGAGATAAATATTGTTTTTAAGAAGAGAGATCATGATCCTATTTTGTATATTTCAAAAGAGATAGATTGGTTTGAGATTAAAGATAAGTTGAAATTTTTTTAATGGTGAGAAAACTTATTTTTTTCATTCATTTCTAACTAAAATTATTGGAAACCTTCCCCCCCCCCCCCCCTTTTTATTCTATTACTAGCTTAGCTCATAATATGGGTAGATAAAAATTTTAATATGTGTGTGTGTGTGTGTGTGTGTGTGTGTGTGTATATAAACCTTGCCCTTTGTTAGTTTGGTAAAGGGTTATAAAAAAAATATAAAAAAAAAACGCTTCTTAATTAATAGTTTAATACATCTAAATTTAAACCTTTTATGAGAAAAATGCTTTATTACAGATTATTAATCCTATTATATGATTTTATGAATATTATTTTAGAAAATAAATTATACATTATATTTTATTACAAAATAATCAGATATTCTTGTGCATCGCACGGGGTTGCTACTAGTTAGATATAATTTAGAAGACGACCACACAAAATCTAAACATTTTCAAAGGTTGAGAAAGCAATAACATTATAATATCACGAGAAAAAGAAACTCACCTCCAACTCCAAAGTGGTCAAGGGAATAGTTGGGTCCAACATTGTAGTCAAAACATCTACAAAAGGTACTTGAGCCACAGCGGCCTTGAATAAATCAGGCCTCATATTAAGAACACCACAAATAAGCAACCCCCCTGCACTTGTCCCATTAATGCTCAATTTTTCCTTTGAACAGTACTTGTTTTCTATTAAGTACTCAGCGCAAGCAATAAAATCGGTGAAAGTATTTTTTTTCTTCAAGAACTTCCCATTCTCATACCACTGCCTTCCCATTTCACCACCTCCACGGATGTGAGCTATTGCACAAATAAAACCCCGATCTAATAAACACGGCCATGATGACTCAAAACTTGGATCAAAGCAATCCTATTCAGAACAAGAAAATTTGAATTATTGAGAGAGTTCGAATGAAATAACTGAGTACAAATGAAACAAGAAACAGAATAGACGAATGGAAGAACAGTTCATCCAGACCAATTTGCATGAAAATAACTAAAATCTTTAGTCCAATTAATGAACACATCATAATACAACAAAAATGAAAACAAATTGTTAATTACATACTGCAGACTTCTCAGAAATGTATCAATTGTCTGAAGTATTATATTTGATGGCTTAAGATAGATTGACCTCGGTTAATTAATTCAATTACCAAGTTGATTAATTAGGTCAAATTACATATAACTCATAGAGGCACTAACAAATCACCATATAAATTAAATGCAGTATAAAATAAATTAAAATGGTGATTTGTTGACAAATGAGAAAAACTTTTTGCAAGACAAAAGCCCCACCAGGTGAATTTAAGATCACTACTCACAAAAATCCACTAATCAATAATCAAGATATTACAAGTAAGAGAAATCTTATCATTGCCCTAACCCATCCCAAAATACCAACCAATAGTTGAACATTTACTCCAATACCCAATTGCACTTGATATTATAGCAGCCTTCTTTCTTTTATAGCACAAATCTCTAATCTATGGCTAACTCCTTTGCACGGATCGTAGCATGAAAGACTTGCAACTTGTCCTAACTGAAACACTCAAACAAGATCCATCAAGAAATCAAGTGTGAAATATAGACAAGTTATATAAACTAAGAAACATATGTATAAAGACAGAAAAAAAAAAAAAAAAAAAACAATGCATGTGAGATAAATTAAGAATCCACTAATCAATAATCAAGCAGTTACAAGTATAAGGAATCTACCACTACCCTGGCCTATCCTAAAATACAAACATACAGTTGAAACTTTACTCCAATACCCAATTAGACTTGATCTTGTAGCAGTCTTACAACTCTTGAAATCTTGTAGCAGTCTTCTTTCCTTTGTTGCACAAATCTCTAATCTTTAACTAAATCCTTTGCACGGATCCTAATATGTGACTAACTTTAGCAACTTGAATGATTGTTGTTGGCTACAAAGTTCTTCATTTCATAAATGATGAAGATCAGAAAGCACTTGGTTACAAAATTCTAAGGTACACAAATGTAGTAGCTTCTCACAGATTGTATGAATTTTAGGTCTTTGTTTCTATGTATAATGACTTTTAAAATAAGCCTTATATATGACTAGAGTTGCAAGAAGAGAAACCCTAGTCATTTAAGTCATCATGGGCTGAAATTCAAATTTGGAAATTTTGTAATCATAGATCTCGATAGACCGAGCTTGTGTTGAGCTTCTCCATTAATCTTTGGTAGTATCATTTGTCAAGCTTGTGTCGAGACTTAATGAAACAACTTTTCTTCACTTGTTTCTTGAATCAACCTTCATGTCTTTAATGATACCACTTGGTATGTTTGAATAACATACTTCTTGATACATTAAACCCAATTTAGATCTAGCCAATTACAAGTGAAGTGTGTTTTGTCAACGGATTAACCAATTACATAGAAAATATGACCCAACAATTTTATATGATTAGGAAATAGTGACCTACTAGACTTGAAATGTTAAATAGAACCCAAAAAAATGGCCTCTAATTAGGACATCGAAGCATCTGAGGAGACTCCGCAAGAATAGATGAAAGGGAGAACATTTCATTCAACCAATTTGCATGAAAATAACCAAAATGATCAGTCCAATTGATGAACATATCAGCATACAACAAAAATGAAAAAAATGGTTAATTACATACTATAGAATTTTCAGCAACATATTAATTAACTGATGCATAATTTTCTATGATTAGGGTTTAGTGACCTATTCAACTTGAAATATAAAACAGACCTAAAAAAAAAGGCCTTTAATTAGGACATTGATGCTTTTGAGGATACTCCACAAGAAATGAATGGAAAAAAAATTCTCCCATAAGAATGGGTGAAGGGTGAGATAGTAGGCTCAAAATTCATTGGGTACATAAGTAACTCGACTAGGGACAACAAAAATCACAAGAATTTCACAACATTCCCAAATTAGCCAAAAACTTGACACATGAGCTATCAAATAAATTTTAAACTGAAGATTGTGATGGAGGCCATGTGTTAGGTGGTAGGTTAATACCCTAAGAGTCTTGGCCCAATAGTTTTGGTCTTGCAATGCACAAAGTCCTAAATTTGAACCTTCAAGGGTAGGATTAAGGTTATGCTAAAGCCTACTGGCCCTTTACCGACTATACATCTTAGGCATTGGTTCTTCAGTGGGAAAAGGAGCTACTCTCATCACACCCAAGTAGGATTGTCACGGTTGGTAGCTCCCTTTCTCCCTTATTATGCAGCAAAAAAATTACTTTGATATTCAAAAATCTTATTTTGTTAAAATATTAAAAGGATCCAGTAGCCTTTTTTCCATAAACACTAGGGAACCAAAAGCATATAAATCCCCAATAATGCCAATATCTGCAATTAAATGATGAACTCTATTATTACCTCATAAGAACCATAACCAGTTAGTAGTAATGGAGCTGAACCATTAAGTTCCACACAATTCTTACGATAAACAATTGATATAGGAATCTGAGTGCCATCTGGTGCATTTGCCCATTTTCTTTCAATAACATAATTTGATTCATCAAAACCCTGCAACACCTAAGCAAGATAGAGGAGAAAATTATATGAATAATGAGATACATATTTCAATGTAATTTGGTAAAAAAAATTGATAAAATGGCATAGTGGAAAAGGAATTAATTAAGCATTAGAAAAGTAGTTATGAAGCATAAACTAATTGAGGTATTGTGCAAGAATTCCCCTTTGTTTACTTTATTTCACCAGCAATAATAACTCAATCAGTACATAAAATCCAATTTATCAATTACATATATTTGCTACATAATTATAGAAGCACTTTGTGTGGAAGACTGCCCCTTTTGTTTAATGTGAAAATATAGAAGGAGATAATAATTGAACCTTTAACGACAATGTTGGTATTTTGTACCTTTTAGGAGTATTTTGTGTACAGTCCCTGTTTGCATAAAGTATTTCCCTTTCAATTAAAATTTATTACTTAACCAAAAAAAACAAAAAGCCCAAATTTATTTAATGAACTCTGTATACTTGCCATACAAGCTATTTTTCAACCAATGTAAGATGAAATCAAGTCCTCTCAAATTTTAGTCTAGATCAATCCAAACTTCAAATGTAAAAAAAAAAAAATAAAAAAAAAAAAAGCACAATTCGGGGGGAAAAACAATATAGACAGATTTCAGCCCTCTCAAATCAGAATTGTATATTTACTCGTCAAAAACAAACACAATTAGAAATTTGTATGTTCCATTCTTCAGGATTCTTCAATCCCATAAAGTTAGAAAATCCATGAGATAGTGTACGTGAGAGCTTGGCCTTAGGGGTTACTTCAGGGAATAATCAGGCTAATCCAGACTTGGATAAAATGAAGATGTGAGAGGAAAAAGAATAGGAAAGGAAGAGGAGCGTGCAATACACAATAAGCTGTGGAAAACTCCTTTTGTATGGGGTCAAGAACCATGGTGGAGCAAGGAGGCAGCTGGACTTGTACACGTCACTCTCTAATTGGAGCCTTACGTTCTAAGGAATAGTACATAAACGTACAACACTTTGCTGGTGTCTGATTGTCCTTAGCCTGATAATGCAGGTGATAGATCAATGAGGAGGCTTCATGTTGCTACTACAGGTCTGTAAGACCAATCAACATGCCAATAGGAATGCTGTGTTATGGTCCTTTGGTGGTTGGTCGGGTGCTAAGCCAACGTAGTGCTCCTTGCATTCTGCATGGTAGAGCTCTTGAAATGTGCTTCTTGTCTTTGGGTGTGACAGGGCAGTAATATCTTGATTCTTATAGTAATTGGTTTTGTTGTTAACTGATATTTTTCGAAATGATAGAGCAGGATTTGTTATTAAAAAAGAGAAGAGGAAGTAAAGGACATTGAAATATCTTGATTCTTATAGTAACTAGTTTTGTGAGCTTGATTTCCCTAATAGTCTAATGCGGGATGTGGAAGCGTAAAAAAGCAAAACACGTCTACTTTTAGAAAACAAGAAGCAAAACACGTTTGTTTACAAAAGTTCCTTGAATCTAAAGGGTCCTTAAATTTACAAAGAGAAATGGTCTAGAATCCACCAGAAAATAAAAAGACAAAAGTCTGAATTTTATTAATTGAATAATTGTTAAAAAAAAAAAAAAAAGGTGTACAGACTTTGAGCCTATTTAAGAGCTTGTAAAACTTGATAGGCAAAATAATATATTATAAAATAATTTCTAATTAATACATAACTATAATAAGAATCAATTTTGATCTAAAAAGCATTAAAAGCACCTAAAAACAAGAAATAAATGCCCTAAACCTAAAATGATGAATTTTACATAAAAATACCAAAATTAAATAATTACAAAAATTAAATAGTAGATTTTATCCAACATTATAGTCTGAAAGAGAACACATTTATTATTAATCTTAATTGCTTACACACCTATATATATATATATGTGTGTGTGTGTGTGTTTCTAAAAAAAAAAAAAAATTACTTACATATGATTTCATTACATCATACTCAAAATTGGTTAGCTCCACAACTCCTTGATGTTTTTCTACAAATATTAAAATCCTACCTTTAAAAACCCATCAGCAAAGTTTTTGTATCCTCATTTTAATAAGCTTTTCAAAAATAACCTCACTGATTTTATATATATTTTACGCCATCCTGCCTATTTTAAAATTCTTGGCTTAGTTAAAGCTTGAGCAAGTACTAAGGATAATTTTATGAGTGAATAAAATGGAGCAAGCATTTAAATTATGAAGTTAAATGACACATACAGTGGAGTAACTCAAATTTATGATTCAATCTCTTGGTAAGTTGCATATTTTAATAGAAGTAGCAAGCTCTATAATTTTGCAACCCAGAAAGAGAATGCACACAACACAGAAAAAGAATGCACACGAGCACTCACGCACACACATATATATCCGTAGATGAAATCATACTCCTAAAAAAGATCAGAAAAGACATATATATATACCAGGTCTTCTAAGCTTGTATATCACAACTCAATGCAGAACACAATGATTTGATTATATAACTTACTGTTGCACTCTCCTTGCTGACCACCTTGCATGTCTTCATATCAACTTTATACACCAAGGGAGGAGTCTTCAATGTGCTATAGCGAATTTTTAAAAACCTGGAATTAAACTTTGACACTAATGGTTGCGCAGAGTATGTAGGGTCATCACCAAACGGAACAGTAAAACCACCTTGAAGGCTCTGAACCGGTTCTCCAACATCCGGAAGGCCATAAATGGTTACTTTTGGAAGACCATTTACACGCTCATGTACAACGAGATGATCCTCAAAGAGTTGTATATCCTGAATCTTTACACTGGACAAAATTTGAACTTAATAAGCTTTTAGACCATGGAGCCTGATGCCCTCCAAGAATATTGAGAAAGCAGTAGCACAAAAGATATACATTTCATGCAAAAAATTTCTAAAATAGATACACAACAAATAAGTTCACAAAATGATAAATTTGCACAAACCTCTGTGTAAGTTGTTGAAAAAAAAAAAAAAACCAAAAACCAAAGGCCAATTGTGTTACAAACGTTAAACTTGTAGAATTGGATTATTACCTTTCCCTGTGTGAAAGAACTATAGTTTCAGCTGTTTTATCCTGAGGACAAGCTACAGGACAAGCTACAACTTCGGAATTGAAAAACTCATCAGTCCTCCTCAAGATAAAAAAGTGATTCCCACGATGGCTGACTGAGGTGTCAATGCCTTCTTCACAACGTGTGACAACTTTAAGTCCACCTTCAGGCTTTGAAACATCAAGATAGAAGTTGAAACTTGTAGTTTTACTTGCAGAAGTAACAAACAAAAATTCGTTGTCCTCAGAAGCATGAACATGAAGAGAAAACTTATCATTCTTTTCATGATAAAGACATTCATCGCTTTCTTGTTCTGTTCTCAAGTTATGTAAATATACCTGTGGGCAAGTACAAAAGTTTAACAGTCTTGTATTAGCCAAGAAAGAGGATTATGTAACTCAAGAGATATTGTTAATTTGTCCTCACCTAGGAAGTATGGATACTCCATTTTTGCTCAAATACCAATATTTGTTGTGTATCTATACTGGACAACTCTGAAATAACTTTGCAAGTGAATCTTAGTCCTTTATTTATTTATTTATATTTTAAAAGGTACCAATATGTCTAGGATTCAGCCCGTACATGGTAGAAACCCAAATTTGTGAAGGTCCTTGATTTATAATTTTATATATTGGTTTTAATGTTGAACACTTATTTAGTTATGTTAGGTTTTAAAGATTTAGGATTAAATGTTTAGAATTTTATTTTGTATGTATGGGCAAACCAAGAACAAAATATGTCTAGTCTATGTGTTAGGCATTACTCAAAGATGTATGTTTCAAGCTTCAAGTTCAACCTTACTACAGAAAAGAAGAATCGGAATCTGCCAAGCTAGATCAACCGAATAGGCTCAACCGATCGAAAATCACAGAATTCAGATTCTTCAAAATTTTAAATAGGCCCAAGTCTGCAAAAACGTTTTGGGTTTCAATCTAACTTGTCCACATATAAAAAGGAAACCCTAGTTATATTTTGGAGACTTTTAGAAGATTTGTGTATTACTCTTTGTGAGATCTGAGAGGTATTGTACCTTTTAACTATACAAGTGCCAACCGAAGCAAGATCTACAATCAAGCGTTGGTAGAACCTACTTGTTGCTATAAAGATTAACAACTGAAGATGATCTAAAACCTTTGAGTGGGATCTCAAAGTCAAATGCGTGAGTGATTGTGTTGCAGTAAGTCCAAGAAGAGAAGGAGTCCGTAAATTAGAAACTTGTACGTGACCATGTCAATAAGTTACTAATTGAGGTAGTAATAGATTTAAGATTTAATCTGATTGTAAAAACTTCAATTCTTTTATAGTAAATTTATTTTACCTTGAGAATTGTTAGGTCAAATCCTCTCCAAGTTTTGTTTTATCGGTTTCCCTAGATCTAAATAATTAACCTAAGTAGTCACTTGGTTAATATATTAAGTTAATCAATCTGGTTTAAGGGGTCTAGACAAACAAACAAGTTACATTTTTTTTTTTTTACTCTTTTGGATCTTGGTTTGTATTTTAAAGTCATTTAATAGTCATGGAGTCACTTTATTATTTATTATTCTTCTTAAATTGATACATGCATAACGATATATAAATATGTTCAATAATTTGTAAAAGAAGAAAGAAAGGAGAAGAATTAACCTTATAAGGGCGGCGAGTTTTCTTGTCCATGGCGATGTAAACCAAAGATTTTCCGGCCCATTCAAACCTGCTAGTGACACCCGCAAGAGTTTCCAATTTTCTTCTAGTGTGAGCATTACAGATAGAAATATCAAAAATCTCATCTCCTTCATTGTCCTTGGCTATCGCCACCAGTTCACCATCATAAAGCTCTTCCAACGTTCTGTCAAGTGGATCAAAACTGAGAGCCATGATGTTGTACACCGCAGCATTATTGGTCGTCAGACCCCGTCGATGGTAGTAGTAGCTAGGCCTACGCACAGCCGCAAACTCATCACCACAATCCTCTTTGCTCACCAACCTTTTCATTTCCTCATATAGATCACGTCTTATCCCTTTGAAATCTATATAAATTAAATTAATCAAGCAAATGAATGAGTAATTAAGTAGAGCAATTAAAATTTAGGAACGATAAATGAAGTAATTACCGAACATCATGTAATGGGCGTAATTGTTCTCTCTGTCAAGATAAGATTTGAACTCAACGCATCGATCTCGAAACCAGTAGTATGAGTCATACCTCACATCTTTGAACATTATCATCTCATGAGTTTCTTTCTTCGCCTTCGGAGGCTTCCTCGTTGTCGGAGTCTGATCCAACGAGTCGAGTTTGTTTTCGCTCTTCGATAATCCCGAGGAAGAAGGCTCCCCCATCCTATCTCACAGTTCCTGGATCCAGTAAAAGAACTCAGCTAAGCAGATTCTTTTTTAACTTTTATTCTTTTGTTTACTTAGTGTTGGGGGATTGAAACTCAACTGTTTATTACAGAATCCACAAGTACACAACTGTTTAATTTTTAGAAAGTGATGAGGTGACGTGTAATATTAATTTAACTTAAAACCATATCTGAATCTATTGGGTCCTACTCATTGGTCCATTCTCCGCTTCATTCAACAATTCCCAGATAAAATAATTCCCACATGTGAAATGATTCCTTGTTCAGTGTCCATCCGAACGCCATATATGATGTTTCATGAACTCCACA
Organism: Castanopsis chinensis; assembly: GCA_032878915.1. Taxonomy (NCBI): domain Eukaryota; kingdom Viridiplantae; phylum Streptophyta; class Magnoliopsida; order Fagales; family Fagaceae; genus Castanopsis; species Castanopsis chinensis. The sequence continues at coordinate 4,088,922 of JAVQMG010000078.1, forward strand.
TTGGCTCCCAGTTTGTGTTTCTAAGCCCATCCGAACGCCACCGCTAACTCACTAAATAATAATTATAATAATTAGTTCTTTCTCTATTTCCCTCTGTTCCCTCTTTTCCTCTTTGCAGCTAAACAATCTGATTTATATGAACTAAATATTGGAGGGTTGTACTTTTAAACAACAGCTTTTAGTATTTAAATAATACTAATACTTTTGATATGTATTTTTATAGCACTTAAGCATGTATTTTTACAACATTAAAAATTGAACAATTATATTTAATTAGTGCTACCAAATAGGCCTGAATAGCACAACAATTACTAAAGATTAATTGAATAACTTTTCCTTTATCTTACTTTGTCAATTTGTCCTTTTGTGTATTGTTAATATTTTTATATTTCCTTAACTTCACCTACCTACTATGTACTGTCCACTCACTTGTGTGTTGTGACCAAGGTTTTAAAAACCGATACGGTAAAAGAACCGAAAAAAGAACTAAGTACCAGTTTTTGGGTCGAACCGGGGTCCAACCGATGGTTGAACTGGTGACGTCATAAATAATTTAATTATAATTTATTTAAATTATATAAATAATTAATAATTTTTTAATATACTAAAACTAACAAACCAATAGTAATAAATATATTTCATTAAAAAAATACAATATATAACATCTTTATAAAAAATTTAAAATAATAAAATCACAAGACAATTATCTTTAATATAATAAATTGAAATATTATGTTTGTAGGTTAGTTTTTACTTTTTAGGTTCTTGTCCAAATTGATAACAATTAAAGATGAAGCGACGTGAACTTTTCCAATTGCCTAAGCTAAAGTCTAATCTTTTTTTCCTTTTTCCTTTTTTTTTTTCTTCCCTTCTTCTCCACCGTTTGATTGAGTGATTTATTTCTTCCACCTTTTTTTTTTTTTTGAGTAAATCTTCCACCGTTTTTAAATTTTAATTCTACATCTTTATCTCTTGCTTTCTATTTTTTTATTTTATTAATATCATAAATTTTTCTCATCCACCCATTTGTACTTTTTACCATCCCAAGGCCTCTTTTTGACTTTCCCAAAGCCTAGTGC